>CM045559.1:15530363-16730363 GCA_024721245.1 Mitragyna speciosa
TTGGCAGCCAACTTTCTCCAACGTTTGGCGTATGTCTTATGATCCTCTGAAGGCTTCCTCTTAGTACTCTCCAGCGTGGTTCGTGTTGGAGCCAATTCACAGTTGAATTCATACTGCTTGACAAAAGCCGTTGACAGATCTAACCAACTCTTTATCTCCTGAGGCTTCAAATTCGAATACCAGTCTAATGCATCACCCTCCAGACTCTCAGGGAACAGACGCATTGGTAAATTTTCATCGTCTACCGGTTTGCCAAGTTTGTTGGCAAACATCTTAAGATGCGTCTTGGGGTTTCCAGTTCCATCATACTTAATGAATTTAGGTGCCTTAAAACCCAATGGCAACTGAACATCTGGAAAAAGACAAAGATCATCATAGCCTAACCCGCCATGCTTGTGTAGCCCTTGACTTTTCTTCATGAAATCCTCAAATCGATCCAATCTTTTTAGCAAATCTTTATCCGCAGTGGTGGCATTTTCATCCACGGCTGGTTTTCCTTGAGAAGCCACATCCCAAACAAAAGGTTCTGCAGTTTGATGATAAGGTACTTGAAAATTGGGTGGAATGTTTGGGTTGATATGTGGATGAGATTGGGGAATTGGGTAATTAGGAAGGTTCGTTTGGACGTAATTAGGACGCATGTGTAAAGGATTAGAGTTAAAATGGGCCGACGGTCCTTCAATGGGGTTGGCAAAAGGTGGAATGGAAGCAGCTTGCATATTGGTTGTGAGAGGCAATTGGTTAACCTGCTCAGGGGTGTGGTCAACTGCTGGTGTCGGGTTGTTTGGAGCACCACCACTGCTGTTTGCCACAAGTTGATCGATTACATGCCTTTGTGATGCCATTTCTGCACTCAATTCATTAAACTTGCCCAACACTTCACTCAACTGAGCTCCCAATGCAGAGAAATCCACAGACACTGCTTGAGTTGGCCTTTCTGAAACATCCGGAGTCGAACTCATGTTTATACGTTTCAAAGCTTGACTTCGGGATCTGGTAACGATGGGGCTTCTTTGAAATGAAGCTATGATTTAAAGTACCTGGAACGTACATAAAAAAGAAGGAAGGTTTAGTCGCCCCATCGTCATTGTCATTGTCAATTTTATTATCATAAAAAAGAGAAAAAGACTAAAATTAGTAAGTATATAAATGATTCAGATGCATGTCTTAGGGGGTGCCCTTATTATGCTAAGGGTAGGCCTAACATGATGCATCACTGTCGAAGTAGGGCCTGTTTACCAAACCTGTACTTTCAAGTCAGAAAAAAAGAAAACCATTTTCATTGATAGATCTAAAATTTAAAATTCACTGTTTACATCATCTCTCGAAGACAGCTGTGTACAAAGTCATTAAACCTCTTTAGCCTATCTATCATAGTATCTTTTGATTCTCTAAAGTAAGGATTTTTCATGCGTTCTGCTTCATCATACAATTCACTGCATTTCCTTTTCAGCTCTTGATGCTTCTCCCTTGACTGCTCGTACAACTCTTTATTTCGTTCTGCCATTTGCTTGTTTATCTCCATAGATTGTTTTAGTTGTAGGTTTTCTTTATCTTTTGCCTCGATGATGGCCATCAATCTTCTTACTTCCTCGGACGGTGCCACTTGCGGTCTGTTCCCTTTGAGATTCCGAAACCAATCTTCGTATTGGGGAGTGACCAAACCCATTTGCTTGGATTGCGAATCATAGACAATGTTGTCATCATTGGATAATGTGCCCCAAGTAGAAGTGATTTGGGTCTTCATTGGAACAGGATATGGACAAATTCCTTTATCAAAACTGATGGTGAAATTAGCTAGTTCGGGTGTGGGTGGCAGGCCCTGAACACGTCCAAGTTGTCTGAGAAACCTCTTCGGTGTGTAGGCAGCAATGCCCTGAGTCCCTAACAACGGTATGAAATCTGATGACTTTGTACGTAAAGCTGGCTTAAGGCAATCGGTCCAATCTAATACCCATCTGACTCCTTGGTCTGGCAAAGTCTTCAAAAAATCCAAATATTCAGATGAATTCATTGGTCTATCATTCTTATCAACCCTCTTATGATGAGTAACAATCCAGTTATATCCGACCAATGGCAAACTATCACGGACAGGTGAATGCCTCTTGAAATGTTCCATAGCCCATATATACAGAATCCGATTTGACCCGTGGAAGAAATTTTCTCCTCTTTGACAATTCGTGCATGAAACGAATATGTCTGCCACTACCGTTGGTACTATAGAAACTCTTTGGCTTCCAATACCAAAGAATAGATCGGTCATGAACTTGGTGGTCTTGAAGCCTATCCTCTTGTCTCTCCTAGGGAAAAGGTAGATGCCGGCCATTACGAACCCATACACCATCGGTCTCTTATGCTCCCATATCATCCTAGATGTGAATGTGAAGTCCTCCATGTGTCGGTCGAACCCATCTCTTACTGCGAACCGATCGAATAGAAACTTTACATCCACACTCTGATCTGACCATTGAATTACAAATTCTTTTAAACCAGTAAAATGACAGAATTCGGCCTTTCTTGAAGCGGTTGGAAACACTATTGATGTATGTTTCGTTGTCAAATTCAGCAAACCGGACACTTCTTCAATAGTGACAGTCATCTCTCGATCCCCGATCCTGAATGCTGAGCAACTGGGATCCCATAGGTGAACCAAAGCTTCCACCAAACATCCATCTGCCTCTATATCTTTAAAATCACCAATTGGCCCTAAGAACGCTGCTACTTGATTGATTTCACTAGAGGACATGAGAGTTGGCCATTTCTGGATTTCGGGTGGGACTGCCAACATCTGATAGATACGCCACGGACTGTCCATCTGAAGCATGTCACTCATATCAGATACCTTACCTACAGGCCCTACTTCTCGAGTTTTACAGCAAATTTAAACGTGCAATTCCCATAAAAGGGTTATATACCCACGGGAAACAAGGTTGGCTTATTTCCTAAAATGGGGTTCCCTAGGCGGCATCCCCTTCTAGGGTTGATGCATGATGCCAGTTTATTAAAGTAAAACAAAATAGACAAAACTTTTGAAACGACAATGTTAAAGAATCCTATCTACAATTATGCATAATGATTTTTTTTTTATTTTAGAAAAATGGGTCATACACTGTACAAAAGATGCATTTGCTACAAAATAGGTATGTATAGTAAAAAACGTCTTAAAAAGAGAAGTTCGGGTTTGCAACTTAAACACGGTGTATACAAGTCAAAAAATCAAATATTTTTATTTTTATTTTTATATATATATATATATATTTTTTTTTAAATTTATAAAAATTATCATTATTGAACTCTCGGGTATTTTCGGTTTATAAAAAATAAACCATTGTGAAAAACTAGGAGATACTATATATTTATATATTTTAAAGAAATGAACTTATAAGATGAAAAATATAAATATGCCAAAAATGGGTCAATTTCCTATAAGAGCACCGTACCAGGGCTCTTTATTCTACGGTTTATGAATGTAATCAAAATGAGAGAGAATGCGTTAGTTTTCAACAATATCACATAACACATTGATAAAGCAATAAACAATATAACTAAAAAAAGATAAATAAAGAGAGGTGGATTCCCTCCTCTCGTGCATAATGTACCTGATAGGGTAAGGTTGACTCTACTCTAGGTTATTCTACATGGATGCATGAGGTTGGGCTTGCTAATGCATCTAGACTCAATTAAGCTGTCGGTTCCCAAGCCTTCAGACCTAAGGGTAAGGGTTATCAATCCCAAATCCTTTAGTCGGTGGCTCGAGTGATCCCCCAGACACTGCTACGTGCACATCGTGCCCCGGCCACGTGTCCGAGTGGATCTATTTTAAAGCCCAAATCTCTAGACTTGTGGACTCAAGCCGAGAGTTCGGGTGATCTCCCAAACATGATTACGTGCACATCGTGCCCCGCGCACATGCCTAGGTAGATCAATCCTATTCCTAACTGGGATGGGTGGATGACAACCACCAAAAAGAGAAAAAGGGTAAAACGTCGAATGCACGTATGAAGTGCTCCTTATGAGAGGAAGGAATGTAATAATAACACGCGTGGGCTCTAAGGGTGATTGACCCCTTCCCCAAATGCAAGCGCGGTCGAATAAAGCAGTAACAAGTAAATAAATCATACATACATCACATAAGTAGCCGAGAGACGGGAAGTGTGTGAGATACAAAAGAAAAACCTAAAAACCTAGAAAAATAAAAATGCAATCCTAAGCATCCAAATGCAATAAAATGAAAGGGTTAAAAAAGGAAAAAGATGACTAAACCAAGTGCTCGGACTCACTAGTGGTCCCCAGTGGAGTCGCCAGCTGTCGCGCCCCATTTTTCGAAAGAAAGGGAAATAATATGATAATATGATAATAAGTGTGGTGAGTCGGGAAAAAGGGAAAGGAAGAATTAAATATGATTGTGTTTATTGGAAAAAGAAGCGTGTAAATTTTGTAAAAAATAATTTTTTAGAAAATACTTTGTAACAGATGATTCGATAAAAATGTGACAAACAAATGCTTTATTTTTTAAATAAAAGAAAAAGGGCCTAAAATGGGACTTTGAAAATGCGACGGTTTTTTGGGCCCGAAAATAGAGTCTAAAAAGGGTTTTTTAGTGAAAAAGGAGTCGCCACTTGGTATTGAGTTTTGGTGTACCAAGTCACCCGAAAATATTTTATAAAAAATAAAAAATGATTTATTTAAAGAAATGATTTTTGGAAAAAATAAGGAAAAACAAGAAAACCCTTTTAGACGACTCCAGGTCTTTGAAAAACAAGAGAAAAAGGTTCGGGAGTCACAGTTGAAGAAAGGGAAGGCAAAGGCTCGCGCCTAAGGCACCCTTTCAACCTAGCCGAAACTAGTTGCAAGGTTTAGTCTAAATTTTCCTAATATAAACCTAAAATTTTATCGCATTTGGATGCAACTATATGAATGCAAATCTGGTCCTAAAATGAATATCGTTAAGGGACAAAATGTTCCATTGAGGTTTGGTCGGAATTATCGCATTAATTGCGAAACCCGAATGTAGACCTCGACGGAGTCACGAGTTTAGGTGCGAAAATAGAATGCAAAAGAAAAGGAAAATAGTAATATAGATAGTAAGTGAACAAAGAAAGTGGGAATGCAAACACAACGGGTACGGGAGACGAATAGACTCGTGACTAAATGTTTCTACTCACGGAAGGGGGAACGACATGTACGCCATCGCTTCCCACGTGAGTAGATGACTATTTCTTAGTCAAAATCATGCAAATGACCTAAGATTCTATATGTGGTGGAATCTAAATGTTATGTACTAAACATTTGTTTTAAAAAATAGATAGTAAGTGGTAACATATATATAAAAATTATACAAAAATGAAAAAGGCCTAAAAAAGAGAAAAAAGCATGTGTAATGGTCATGAGATGCACACAAAAAATGATCCTAATGCTAAAAGGACCTAAAGGCTTAGCATTGGACTAGCCTACTTTCTAAAAATTCTCCGCTAGCATTGGACTAGCGAAGAAAGTCGAAATGAACCACAACTAGCGTTGGGCTAGTGTGGCGACGATACACATATATAATTAAAGCAAGTAAATAAATAAAGCATGTATTAAAGCAATAATCACATAAAAGCAAATAATAGCACATAGGAGCACATAACACATAAACATAATATTCTAGATGCAAAATCCTAAAGAAAGCGGATAAAACACATAAGCACATAGCACACATAGCACTGCAAAGCCCCTAACTATTACACCGGAGAAGCCTAATTATAATCTAAAAATAAAAAGGGTAACCTATCTAGCCTATCTATTACATTTTCTATCTAAAATACATAAGATTTTTATTAAATAGATAACATATGAACTATCTATTACATTAACTATCTAAATACACAATTTTGCTAAATAGAATATTACCTATCTATTACATTTCTTTGAATAATCAGAAAATTAATTTCTAATAAGTAACATGGCATAAATAAATAAACACTCTCACATGGATAAAAAAGTATAAACACAAAAAACACGCAGAAAAACACATAGGAGCACTTAGGAGCACATAAAAGAAATATTGGAAGGGTAATCGAGGTACCTCTCATTCGCAAACCCGGTATAAATCGCTACTAAAATGAACAAACTTAATCAAGGCATCATTGTTTAAATAAATAAGCCATTAATTAAGTTATTCTAGAGCAATCACTATAAACATGCTAATGATAATTCAAACAATTGTAGCAATAATAAACAAAAATAAAAAAATAAAAAATAATAAAAAAATAATAATAATAATGATAATAATAATTAATTATTTAGGAAGAAAAAGGAAAATTATTTAAGTAAAAATAAATAAGTAGATAAATAAATAAAGTAGAACAACAAAAATAAAATAAAATAAAAATAAAAATAAATAATAATAATAATAATAATAATAATAATAGAAGACAAAACCTAACAATACATACATTGAAATTTTAACACCTCAAATGAGAATTATTAAAACAACTAAAAGAAAAATAGAGAAACTAATTTGAACATTAATTAGGCTAACAAGACCCAATTTTAGAATATTAATTATAAGTTTGGTAAAAATAAATAAAGAAAATGTAAAAAGAAATAATTTAAAGCTTTGAGGACTTAACTAATTTTAATTAATACTTTTTTTTGGCAAAAATAAAATATTATAAGATTTGGATTAAAAGTGAAAATTTAAGCAATATTCTAAAGTAAAAATGTAATTTGCAACAAGTAAAAAGGCAAAATTATAATTTTTAAACCTTACTTACGGTAATGACATAGTTTACAACGAATTTAAAGGCCAAAATATAATTTTCAGCAAGTATAATGCCCAAAAATAAAAATTCCAGCAATACTTAAGTCCAAGAATATAATTTCAGCAAATTCATTAAACCATACTTAATTTACAGCAATGTCTAGGGTCAAATTGTAATTTTCAGCTATATAAAAGGGCCAAAAATAAAAATTCCAGCAACTACAAGTATAAAAATACAAATTCCAGCAACAAATAAAGGCTAAAATATCATTCTAACAATTAATGGAGATCTTAAAACAAATTCCAGCAACATAAAGGACCAAAAATGTAAATTCCAGCAACAATAAAGGGCAAAAAATAAAATTCCAGCAAGTTTGGGGGCAAAAATACAAGTTTCAACAACAAGAGGGGCCAAATTTATAATTTTCAGCAACATCTAAGGGCTAAAATACAATTCCAGCAAACATAAGTGACTAAATTACAGTTTCCAGCAACATTCAAGGATAAAAATGTAATTTCAGTAGACATGAGGGACTAAAATCGCAATTTTTGACAAGCTAAAAAGGGAAAAATATAATTTCCAGTAAGTTTAAAACTAAATTACAATTATTCTGGACGTAAGTGAAAAGAATTACAACTTCTAGGGGTTATCTTAAATAAATGAGGACTTAAATGAGGTAAACTAAAAGTATTTAAGGGCATAACCAAACAATTAAGAACCTAAGGGGCAAAATGTAAATATATAATCTGATAAAAAATAATAACTAAAGAAAATAACCAAAACTACGTCGTTTCAGACCAAAACGACGTAGTTTTGGCCAAGAATATACATATATTTTTTAATTAACGATTTTTTTTCTTTTTTTCTTTCTTTTTTTTTCTTCAGATTTCTTTTTACTTTTCTCTTTTCTCTCTTTTTCCTTTTCTTTCCTCTTTCCCTATTTTCTTTTTCTCTCTTCTTCCTCCCCGATTCCCCTCTGTTTTTCTTTTCTCCCGATTCTCTCTCTTCTACCTCACTCTCTCTGTCTCACTCTCAATCTCTCGCTGCCCCTCTCTTCTCGCCGGTCTCACTTTTTCCTCTCGGTCAGTTTATGTCCGGTTCCCTCTTTCTCTCTCTCTCTCTCTCTCTCTCTTTAAAAATCATACCCAAATCTAAAAAAATTAGGCTCTAAAATCATCCACCACAAATCAAAATAACATCTAAACAATACACATATAGGCGCATAAGTGTTGGAGATAGGCCAAAGCTTTACCTGTCAACCGAGGGAATGAGAAATTCGATGGCGGTGAGATGATGGGTTGCTGGGCAGTGGCGTCCGGCGGCGAAGGTGGTGAAGTGGTGGTGTTACCGTCGGTGGTGGGGTTCGGCAGTGCAGTGGTGAGGTTTTGAGGGCGGTTGCAAGGCTGGTGATGGGTATTTGAATGGATGTACTACTGATGCAATACTTGTGTTCGTGTTTGTGAATTTTGATTTTTTGTATGCGTGTGCTGTATGTGTGCTTTGTGCAGGTGTGGTGTGCGTTTGTTTTTGCAGGTATGTTCTGTGTGTGCTTGTGAGTTCTGGTTGTTGTTGGGTTTGGAAACTGAAGGTAGTTTTGGGTGATTGAAGATGGGCTGTGGTTTGATTGAAGGTGATTTGGAGGAGGGAAACAGGGGAGGGTCGTGTGGATGATAGTGTGTGGCTGTGTCTGGCACTGTGTGTATGTGTGCGTTTGTGATTGTCTGCAGGTGTGAGTTTATGTGCAGTGTGTGTTGTGTGATTGTGCTGCTAGTGAACTAATGAAAAAACAGAGGGATTAAATTGGGTGATGTGGTGTGTAAATTCTGTGAGAAAGAATTGAGAAGGAGAAAGTGAATTGCAGGCCTGTGATGTGTGAGTTGTTTGTGAATGTCTGGCGGTGCAGGGGTAGGGGGGCCAAGAGTGAGTTGTGAGATGTCTGCGAATATTTTGCTACTGGAGGTGAGGCGTTTGTGAGGGAGAGGTGAAGGTGAGGGAAATGGCGTGCATTGGTGTGTGTCTGTGAGTTGTATGTTGTGTGAGAGAGCCGAGAGAATGTGCAGGGGAAAGGGGAGAACTACAGGTGTGTGTGATGTGTGTGTGTTCGGATGAAGAGAGGGAGGGGAAAGAAAATGCAAGTCTGTGTTTTGTGTTGCTTGCAGGGGAGTTGAAGGTAGTGTGTGTTGTGCGTGAGTGTTCTGTGAGGTGTGAGAGGGGGAAGAAAATGCAGTGTGAAGTCTGTGAGTTGGTGTATGTGTGTGGCAGAGGGCAAATAGAAAGTGAGGGAGTGGCTTTGCAGTTGTGAGCAGATGAGTGTGTCTGTGTGATGATTTTTAGAAGGAATTTTGAACAAAATTTCTCAAAATCTGATGAAGGGGTTGCAAGTGGGGAAGGAGAGTGATGATGATGGAGAAGTTGGTCTAATGGCTGCAGCAGCCATACTGCTGCAGCAGCAGGCTGCCAAACGCAGCCTGCTCTGCTTCCCCCTTTTTTTTTTTTTTTTTTTTAACATGAAAATTTATAAAATGCTTGTAGACAAAATTCTCATAAAGAAAATCTTAAATAAAAAGTGCATTGGAAAGCGTGACCCTAAATATGGTAAAATTATAAAATTTATGAAAAATTAATAAATGACATCACACAATATTTTAGCAAAACATATATTATCACATAAAGCACATATATCATAATTTTCACTCAAAATTTTGAAATTAACGCATTCTTGAGAAACGTGCCCTTAATAAACAAAAAAGATAAAAATTAAATAAATACTAAACGACCTCTAGAAAATTATGAGATTTTTACAGAAAATTTATGAGTATTCAAAAATGCATATATAAAATTTTTTACTTGAAAATTATCGTAAAAAAGTGCATTGGAAAACGTGCCGTTGAATTAAAAATATTAAAATTTTAAATAAATAATGAATGACTCCTAAAAATCATTAAAATCATAAATAATGATAAAATAGTAAAATCATGTATTTAGGAAATAAGATAAAATAAATCAATATTTACATGGCGAAATTACCATTTTGCCCCTGACGTAACGAATTAGACATAATATGCGAAAATTGTACTCGACCCCTGAAAAATAGGAAAATACCCCCTAAAATAAAAGTGACAACATATTTTTACAAAAGGTGTGTCAAAATTTGGTGTCTACACCGTGGGTCACGATCCGCGAGTCACAGCCTGCGGATCCCACCCGTGGATCGTCACCAACTTGTAGATTTCAGCTGTCTTCAACTTGTAGCTTGTTCACACCACTTTTGCAGATGAATCCAATGTCTAGCTGCACTTTGGGATGCCCTATAAGATAACACAAAGTTCAAAGAAAACTTTTGAGGCCACAGGAATCAAATTTCATCATTATGTCTCCAACTTAGACAATGACTTGAGTTAGGGTTTATTCTATAGATACATGCCTTTGTATTCATGAAAGATAAGCTTTGTTTTATGCTTGACAAAGCTAGAATTAAAGCTTGGTAGGAGAAGCACTCCTTGTAAATACTTAGAGTAGATTTTCTTTCTTGGTTTTGTAGTAGGCAAAATCACACTCTTGTAACAAGACTTTGGAGGAACTACTTTGTATTCAACATATTTGATGAAATGCAAGGACAAGTTTTGGAGCCAAGTTCATCTACCAAATGAGCAACTCTTGTAAGGTAATAAGGGGAGTAACGCAGCGGAAAATTTAAAAATTTATTACCTTTGCCATGGATCTCTTTGATGTAATCTATACGATTAAAGGGTGTTTAGCACAAATACCTCAAGCATAGAAGGTTTCTATGCTTCAAAGGGCAAGATCCTATTCGATGAAGGTGTTGATCTACCATGAAAAGCCCTCCAAGTGTCGAGCCTCCAACAGTATCCACACGAACATGATCTTTAGGAACCTTTGGGCTTGCTTGCCTTGCCTTTCGAGTGCTAGCTCCCTTGAATGATTCATGAAGAACACAAGAAGAAGAAAGAAGTTGAAACCCTAACAATTAGGGAAGGAGGTGTGGCGTTTTTCTTGGAGAGAAAAATGCCACCAAGCTCTCAATTTTTCTCTCTCTAAATTTTGTGTTATGTTTCATCAATCTTCCAAGAGTCAAGGCATGGACTTATTTATAGATGTAGTATCCTAGTCTTTAAGGAAACAAGAGCAATTGGAAACCAAGAAGGTTTAGGAAGCTTGCCTTAAGCTAATCCTATTCCTTTAGGAAACCAATTCCAAAAGGAAACCAAATAGCTTCTTAATTCCTTTTAGGAAACTAATTTCCATCAAGACTTAGAATATTTATAATTAAGTCCTTTAAGTTAATTTATCACATAAATTAACCCCATAAGTATCATATACTTATCTTAATAACAATTTAACCCGAAGACCATGTTCTTATTGTGTGTGACCCATTAGGTTCCATTCACGTTGGCAATAAGTACAAATTATAACTCATTAATTAATTAATTAAGAGCTAGATAAATTAACACTTTAATTTATCATTAATTCACTAATTAATTAATTTGCACTTATAGATCATGAGTGGCGTCTAGCAATGCATCATGACCACCCAAGTGAATAGGAAAGTCATATGGTAGACTACACCTATCAATGACAATGTTACCGTGTAATTAATATCCTTTCACCACACTATATCCCAATTAGTCTAAGAGTGTAGTGCGCACTCTTTAAATGACTAATTAATGATTTCTTGTTCTCGAAATATAACTTTCCATAAAAGTATAACCTTGAAACTCTTTCAAGTCATACTTTCACTTTTGCGCAAAAGATTCTTTAAGTCATATTTCAACAAGTGGCCAATCCGGGATATACTCTCCTATAATAAGGAGTGGTGAATCCTATATCGATTACTCACTATCCTTCCATGCTTCATACTATGCCCAATCTCTACCGTATGGGCTACTCTTTTACGAGCACCGAGCAATAGAGTCAAAGCATAGCAATCCACACTCAAGATACTATGGTAATCTCAAGTCTAAGGATCACTTACACCATTGCCATTAAGAGTATAATTCATTAGCACTATGAATATTAACTCTTGGTGGATCAATCCAATGAACTTGTTCTCTAACAAGCATCCACATACCAGCTTAGGTGTCACACGCCATAGTTGACGAGATCAACTACTACTTACCATAAGTAGAGGCAAAGTATGTGCTAGTCTTCCCATATTAATGATGTCCAATCTCATTAATACTACGACTAGGGATATTTAAGAATATAACTTAATGTGTAATAAGAGTCTCATCATTGTAACTCTTACAATCTCTTATACACAGTTAATATTCTATGGACTTTATCAAATAAACAAGTAATAACAAGTATTAAATGACAAAGAAAATGTCACATATATAAGTATAACACGAAATAAGCGTAATAAAAATCCCAAAAACTAACTTGGTTTTAGGGCATACACTAACAACTCTAACCTTATTCCTTTTAGTTTCATTCATGCATTCTTGTTTACTTTCATTTATGTGCTTAAGTTTATCTTAAATATGTTGAACTAAGTTGATTTCCACTAGATTTAGGATGAAGCTCTAATATGTTTGAATTGGTTTATGGCCTATGTATTCTTGTTTATTCATTTACTTGGTCTTTAACACTTGTTGTTGATTTGCTACCAACTTCAAGTCATCTAGTTGTTATTTGACAAAGAGATTTGCAAATTAACAATGGAAAGAGTAAATGAAACTTATGTTTAATCTCACGAGAGTAGTGATTCACAAAGGTGGACTAAGGATTAAAGCCACAATTCATGAGTTTAATGAACTAATGCATGCTAGACTTTACCACGAGAGTAGGAAAGCTCATGTATTGGTAGTCTTCCATTCGTAGAGAGATCTAGTTTGGATTAAAATTGGAATTGAATCTTAAAGTTGAATAAAGTCACCATGGCCATAAGCTGAACTCGCATATTTAGTGGATTTTTAAGCCTAGCCAACTTTGTTCAACTAGCTTCTTCATTGTTTGTCTACTTGAATTTGATTTTCCTACCACTTTCACCATCTCCAAAGTTTGATTGTTTAGATAATAAAGCAAGTTAGTAGTTTGTAGTTGCTAAATCTTGTTTTCTCGTGTGATCGACCCTAATACTCGCCACAACTACAATTGACCCATGCACTTACGGAACGAGTATTAGGTTATAAATTTTGTTACTTGGTTTTATGATTTTAAGTGGATTTATAGCTCAATTTTGATATAACCTAAACTCACAATCAAGAGAGAAGGAGGAGGGAAAGGAAGAAAGAGTGAATGAGTAAGTGAGGTAGAAAGAGAAAAGGGGAGCTTCTGCAGAGAGAAAGATTAATTTGGGGATGGGTTTGGTTTTTTTTATTTAATTTTGGTTTGATTGGGTTTAACTTTGTCTGTTTTAGTTATTATTTTTTTTCTTTTTTTTGTCTATTTTATTTTAGTTAATTAGGATAATTTGAGTAATTAACTTAGTTTAATTTGTTCTGTTTATCATAAAGTATATTATTTGAGTTTAAGTGTTTGTTCTTCTCCAATATCATTGATATGCCCATAAAGATTTTTATTCTCATGCAATTAAATCCCTAAAGTTTATAGATTGACCCATTAGATTTTTGTTTCTTTTCAATTAGTACCTATAAATTACGATCATGCCTTTGCGCTTACTAAAATTTACCTTTTGTGCCTTTGCTTGCTAAAGTTTATGTTTTGCTCCCCAATTTGCTAGAATTTTGCATTTTAGCTTTAGAATAATAATTTGAATTATAATTTTGCCCCTTAGGTTAATAGAATTTTCATTTTATCCCAATTTGTAAGAATTTTATATTTTATAGCTGACTTCATTAAATAGTGGTACCGTTAACCCATTTGTTCATTTTGATAGTATTTAGTACTGAGTCTTCAAGAAGAGGTATTTTCATTACCTTTTAATGGCTTTTTATGTGCTCCTTGGTGCTTTTATATGTTTCACGTGGTGTTTTTATTTTATTTTTACTTTATTTACGTTAGTCTCGAGTATTTGTGATTTTATTGATTTGATTTAATTTTAATTCTTTGAATTATTCTAAAAGTGTAATAGATAGGACTACCATATGTTAGGTCTACTATTGTAAGAGAGTAGTACTCCCTATTTCATTCAGTCTTTCGTTTTTCATTGGTTGTGTCAGACTGGAGGTTTTTCTCCTTTTGTAATCCTTGGTAATTTTATTATTATTATAACAAAATCTAGAGTGGTGCCCTCCCTTGTGTACGGGGTTCGCCAAAAAAAAAATAAAAAAGATAGGCATTTTTTACTATTTTGGCAAATATTTTTGTATTTAGCTAGTTAATGTAATAGTTAAATCACATTTCCCATATTTTTAGCAAAATTTGTATTTAGATAGCAAGTGTAATAGATAGGTTATTTTTTTCACTTTTTTCCCCAAAATTGTAGCTAATCCTCCGATGTAATAGTTAGGGATTATGTGTTTCTGCGTGCTTATATGTTTTACGCTTTCGTTAGGAATTTTGCATCTAGATATCCTGCTTATGTGTTATGTGACCCTATGTGCTCTTATATGTCTTTATATGCTTATTTGCTTTTGATTTATATTTTTTCTTAGTTTTAATTCATGTTTTATCAATTTTGTTATTCTGCCACCACACTAGTCCAACGCTATTTGTAGTTTTATCGCTTTTTCGGTAGTCCAACGCTAGTTGGGAATCCCTAGAAAGGGCTAGTCCAACACTAGACTCTTAGGTCATTTTAGTGATAGTTTTCACTCGCATGCTTTTCATTTCATTTCACAGCACATTCTCCTTTTTTAGAATTTTTCATATTTGTATGAATTTTTGGTATATATTTATTATTATTATTATTATTATTATTATTATTATTATTATTATTATCTATTTTAGCATTTAATAGTGCATGACATCTAGATTGCATTTCACTTAGAATTTAGGTCATTTTGTATGATTAGACTAGAAATAGTCGTCTACTTATGTTAAAAGCAGTGGATTAACAGGCCGTTCCCCCTCCGTGAAAAGAAAAAGTCAAAGTCAAAAGTTATTAGTCCCCCATACCCTTTATGTTGCATCCCCATTTTCTTCGACCACTTATTATCTGTATTACTATTTTGCCTTTTCTTTTGCATTTCATTTTGCATCTACACTCGTGACTCCCTTGAGATCTCGACTCGGGTTTCGCAATTAATGTGATAATTTCGACCAAGCCTCGAAGGAACATCTCAATCCTCCTGATCTCACATTAGATTTAGGATTTGCATTCATATAGATACATCCAAACGCGATAGAACTTACGGTAAATTTAGGAAATTTGATTAAAGCTCACAACTAGCCTTGGCTAGGTGAAAAGGGTGCCTTAGGTGCGAGCTTTTGCCTTCTCTTTCTTCAAATGTAACTCCTGGACCTTTTTCTCCTATTTTTTCGTAGACTGGTGTCAAAAAAGGGTTTTTTAATATTTTTTCTAAAAATTTTATTTTATTAAACAATTTTCGGGTGACTTGGTACACCTTAACTCCATACCAAGTGGCGGCTCCATTTTCAAATAAAACCCTTTTTCAAAGTTAGTTGGCCAAAATTGTAACACCCTAGAAATGCACTTACAAGAGACATTTTTCTTATTTAGGGTTAAGTGTTAATCCTTGATTTATTAGTTGGAAGATTTCTTGAGTTAATTAGGTTAATTAGCTAAGATTTTCATTATTAAGTAAGGACACCTAAGTACTAAAGTTAGAATAATTTTACTTGACCATTTAATTTATATTAGTGTTTAAATTTTGATTAGCTCATTTTACTATTTTCTAGTCTTTTGACTACTTGAATTTTAGCTCAATTTTACTCAAAAATTTCACTTATTTTCTTGCTTTATTTTCTTTTCCCTTGGCTGAAATTTTCTCTTTCTTTTCTTTTCTCTTGGCCGAAAATTCTTCTCTCTTCTCTTTTCTTTTGGCCGAAATTCTTTTTCTTTTTTTTCTCCTTATGGCCGGATTCCTCTCTCTCTATTTTACTCTCTTTTTGCTTTAATAATTTGTGTCTTAATATTGCTAGTATTAGGTGATAAGAGGTTAAAGAGTTCTACCAATCAAATTGATCCAAGTTAGCTACTCTTGCATTAAAAGACTACCTCTTCACTTTATTCTTGTTAGGTTTTAATTGGTTAATCTTTTTCCCACCTTTTCTTTATTTCTTTTCCATTTTTCCTAGCCTATTTCTTTCTCTTTCTTCTCCTTCTTGGCCGGCCATCTCTCTTTCTCTTCTTCTCTCATTTTGCTCTCAACTTCTTGAAGTTTTCTCTCTAAAGTTTGGGCAAATCCACCATAGAAAGTGAGCTTCTTTCCTTTCTAAGCAAAGTTCTAAGCATATCTAAGGTATTTACTATGAACTTTTCCTACTAATTTCAAGTTTTAATTAGTTTTTATTGCAAGCTTAAACCTAGATTCTTGTTGCTACTACTTGGAGAACTTAGTTTGAATTGGAGATTTACTTGCTAGATAAAGTGTTCTTGTGGTTAGATAGACTAGTATATGGCATTTAAACCTTGAAATTTCATGTGTTATATGTTGTTTGGGTGAAGATTCTTGGAGTAGAATTCTTGGAATTTAGTGGAATTTTGATTGAATTTGAACTTGAGTTGAACATAGAAGTTGTAGAACTTGTTGAATTGGGTTGGATTGCTGATTTTTCTTGCAGGAAAAAAATTTGGGTTAGTCCGATTTTAAGGGGAAATGCTGCCGAAATTTTGGTAGAATTAAAAGAAGAAAAATTGACAAGTGAGATTTTAAGCCTAGAATATGTTCAATTGAAGGAAATTGAAGTGTAGAAATTTTTAGAAATGATCTAGTGATAGATTAAATTTTCTTAGAATAAGTAAACCCTAAACCCTAGAAACCCTAAAACCAAAACCCTAGAAATAAGTGGGGTATTTTCTTGAATTTTTCTTACTAAATTTACTAGGGTTTTAATTGAGTTTTCATTATATTATTTCTTTTAAATTTCAGGGTCCGAAAACGCATCACGACCATTTTACGAGATATTTTCTTAGGCATTCCAGGTGAGTGTCTCTATGTGTGCATGATGCATGAAATGTTATGTTTCACTTGTACATATTATGTTACACTTGCAAATATTATGTGATAAAATGTGCTACTTGAGGAAAGATGTGTACTTTATTCGCATCTATTCCGTAATGTGTTATATGCTTTCACTATTCAACGTGTTACTTGTGCGTGAGACTTCCGTGACTAACTTTACCGTTACTTCACGGATAGTCAACTCGGACAGGCTTGGGAGGTTATAAGGTGCTGGGTGTTTTAGGGCGTGACGTTCTTTCCCTTTTGAGTTGTGAATCCTCAAAGAGGCCAACTCCGGATTGAACTTTCTTGCGTGTTGGCCCTCCAAGGTCGAGATTACTCCCTGGATGTGGTAGCTTGTACGGAGGTTATAAGGTGAACGGTAGGTTAGGGCTTGTGTGATAAAACTGGCATGTCCTTTGATAAAGACCTGAGCTATTATCTCGGTCCTATCGTCATTGGTTACATGATCAGTACTTGCTTCTCCTGCGGTTGAGCTTGCTCCCGTAGTTGAGCCCTGTATCCGCCCTTGACTACTTGATAATTAAATTGTTCATATCTTGTTTATTTAATTTTCGATTATTTTATTTAATAAAATAATGAGTTCTTGATATGGTTGCATGACTTGGACATTCACTGGGCTATTATAGCTCATTCCTTTTATTTGTTTTCCTTTACTCAGGTTTCCTGAAAAATTAAAGCAGGATCGACTGGTTTTGAATATTATAGATGTTTAGTTATTGTAATAGCCAAACTGTGTTAGGCTATCTTTGTGAAAATCATGTATATTATGACATGTAAACTTTTGATGTGACTTGTACCTTTAAGTAAATAATATGAGTGTATTTTATTTTATTTTATTTTGAGTTAAGTACGCTCGGATGTTTGCGTGAGTGCGTGATTCGAGTCTTGGCGAGAACTAGGCAGGCGGTCCGCTAAGCCCTTTGGTGCGCCTTTGGGTAATTAAGGTGGGGCTGTCACAAAAACTATCGCACTTTTAGTCCCAACCTTGTTTGCTTTTCAAAAATACCATTTTGTTTAAAAAATATACTTTTTTCCACTAAAACCCGATTTTTTTCTTACACACACAGAGTTTCTCCAAAAACTTTATTTTCAAAAAGGGTCATCGGACCGAACTGTCTTTTTGGAACACGACAATCCTGGGCCGACCCGTTCTCTCGATTTTTTGGGATGCAACAGAACTAGCCGATAGGTCCCTTAGGCATCCACTAGGAGTTCTTGAAAATGTCTTAATAAAAGTGGAAAAATTTATCATTCCAGTAAACTTTGTTGTTTTAGATATGGAGAATGACATTAATATGCCTATTATACTTGGAAGACCTTTTCTTGCTACCACCGGTGCAATTATTGATATTAAAAATGGTACATTAAAGTTAAAAGTAGGAGATGAGGAAGTAGCTTTTGAATTGAATGATATGATGAAACATCCCTCTTCTACCTTTGACATGTATTTAATTTGATGATGATGTGCCAAGTTCTTCATGTGTAGGACTTGGAAGTACAAGAAGAACAAAGCCAAGAAGAAAGGACCAAATACACTTTATTGATATATCTACACCCAAAGGAGTGGAGAATTCTTTGGGTTATGGTCCAAAAGAGTGAAGCTCATACCTACAATGTCTAGCTCTAGACTTTAAATGAAGCACTTGTTGGGAGGCAACCCAATGTTCTTGTTTTTTTGTGACATTTTATTTTGAATTAATATGTATTATAAGGTTTAAATTATGTTTATTATGTTTGTTTCATAGATATTTTAATAAGGAACTAAAGGTTCAACATTGATTAAAAAAGATTCAAGGCCATTAGTTTGTTCTCTAGACCTCTCTTTGACTACATTTCATACTTGGAAGTATGTTGATTATGTTTTATGTAGAGTATGTTATGTGTTTTTTATGTTAAAAGTTCATAGGAGTCACTATTCATGGTTGAGAACTTTTTTTATCAAAAAGGTCATTTGATTGTTTATGGAGATTATGTGATATTTGACCTTGCTATTGAGCTTAATATGCTTAAAGAAACATGTGTGCATAGTTGGTTTGAAAGTTACATTCCAATTTTGCAAAAAAAATTCAACTTGAAGAATCATGCTCAAATCATGGACCAAAGTTGTGAATTGGATGAAGGATTTGTGTTTGCGCTGTATTTTAATGATTCAAACATGTTCCAAGTGTTAAATGGTTCAAAAACATGATAAATTCAAGTAAAAAGTTACTGCAAAAAATTGAAATAACCAATGGAATAGTAACCTGCAAAATTTGAAAATTCACTGCCTGCTGCGGGGAGTGATCCATGGGTTAGATCCACGGGCCATAGCCTACAGATCACACCCATGGATCAACTTCTGGGAGGTATGCTCAATCCATGTGAGCAGTGATCCACAAACCAAGGGTAGTGAACCACGGGTACTTTACCCGCAAAACACATGCTGAATTTGTTTTTCAAGTTTATTTTTGATGAGTTTCAATTGGCTCCTTTGTAATTTCTTGGGCATGATTTGCGTATATGTTTTGAACATTTTAATTAACACTTTAACATGTTTCAATCTTGCATTTCCAAAGTTCCATTTTCTTTTATATTTTTGACTTAATGGCCTGAATTGGTTGACTTTTGACATGGAGCAAATTTGAACAAGTCTCTTTTGTCTTTCACTTCATCAATTATATACAACATTTGCTCATTTGCTCAAATTACTTGTAGATTAGATATAGCAAATATGAACAAATACACACAAATTAAGTAATAAAAACCTAATCTCCCAACTTAGTGCACAAGTGCACAGGTCTATTGAAGTACTAAAAGTATTAGGTGTCAAATCTCACTAGGAATCAAATATGTGCAACTACCAAAGCTTTTTTGTTAACTTTTATTATATAAACACAATCAAAATTAATGTTTTATGGGGTCCCTTCAATAGAATAGATAAATGATTAAGAACTTTTGTAAAATCCAAGCAAAGAAGCCTAGAATATAGAATCCACTAATGAATCATGCATGAATGACTTGCTAAGTGTTACCTTGACTTGTTTAGAATCTAATTCCATATGTGTCATAACTAGATCTCTCTCTGAAATGACAAGACTTCAACTATTCTCATGATGAAACCTTATAAAAACATGAATTGTATTGATTCACTTAAGCATTCAATATTCTCATATGAACTACTTAAGCAATACTTGTTCATTTTCCCTTGATACATGCATTTCTCAATGTCAAGTAGTAACTAAATGACTTGTTTAAGTTGGCCAAGCAAAAACAAGTGTTAAAGCTTGAACAAGTAAACAAACAAATGCAAGCTTAGCCAATGCAAATGAATTAAGTCATGTTTGTTGATTCATTAGCTTCATCTATATTCTAGAAGAAGCTTTTAGTTGAACATGGTTAGTGAAACAACTAGAAGTTCAACTTTAAAGTAAGAATTCATGGTAACAAATGAAATTAAAAGAGCTAGAGTTTAGAAATTGCTCAATCAAATTGGAATAAGCTTTTCTTTTTATTCACCTTCAAAAGTTGTACTACAAGGTTCTCTTACAATGATCCTCACTATTCTATTGAAGGATGAAGAGAATTCTATTAATTCTCTACCAAATTTAATGTAAAACTAAGCTAACCACTACTCTATTACAAAAACTTGTTGCAAATACATTAAAAATGACTTTTATTTATAGACAAATGTTCTTCAAATCATTTTTCAACTTGCAATTGCATTTAGTGCATGGAAATGATAAAGATTTGGTTGGAGATTCCAAAATTGCACAAAAGTTTCATTTATGTTCCCAATGAAATCTCCTACTTGCAAAACCCTATCTCCTCCAGAAAATATCTACAAAAACAGCTAGAACAAAATACAAGTTGAAGCCCTAGAAAATGGCTGTTGACTTATGATCCACGAGTGGCAATTCACGAGTGCTGACCCGCAAGTCACTCCTTGTGGTCCCCACTTGATTTTCTAATTTCTACTGAGTTGTAATCCATGTGCGCAAGCATTTTCCACATATTTCCACACATTTTGATGAAGAATTGGATTTTTCTATTATTTTTGTAGAATTACTTCTTCAAATTGTTCGTCCAACTCTAGCTCCTTGAATCACCTTTGAATTTAATTTTCCTTGATTCCATTTGATCCAAAATGAGTTTAAGTGTGATGAACCTACAATGTTGTACAAGAATTGTGCATTAATTTGCTCAAAATAGAAATTTTGTCGCAAAAACTCTAATGTCAGAAAAAACCCTAATTCTTATAAAAATTGAAAAATGAGTCATTTGTAACTAAAATTACTATAATTATACTACAATAACATCTAAAACATATAATAAACTGTATAATAATATTGGTAAATTTATTACTTATTAGATTCTACAAAAGTTCTTAATCATTTACCTATTCTATTGAATGGACCCTATAACACTTTAATTTTGATTGTATTTATCTAATAAAAGTTAATAAAAAAGTTTTAGTAGTTGCACATATTTGATTCCTCTTGGGATTCAACACCTAATACTCCAAGTACTACAATAGACCCGTGCACTTGCGAACTAAGTTGGGAGATTAGGTTTTTATTACTTGATTTGTGTGTATTTGTTCATATTTGCTATACCTAATCTACACCACATCACAAATAAAACATTAAGTCAATATACAAGTTGCCTTCCATTATTATTACAAAAACCAGAGTTCTTGATAAGTGTTGACTTGTTAGCCTCCATCAAGATCACCTTACCTAGAGCATATTTCTGCTATGAGATATGATCTTTGAATAATGGGTTCGACTTAACAAAAACACATAACTTGTTGGCCTCTGTCAAGGTTATGGAATCTTTGAGGCAATGTTGGGCAATCACATAAGATGTGAATATCAAGAATTGATACCCAACCATCTAAGTGTCACAAGAGTTGTGATTGGTAAATATTACCTACCAAATTGAAATTATCTTTGGCTTGTTGGCCTCCGTCAAGGTCAAAGATAACTAGATGGGATCCTCGCACACTAGAAATGTCCAATGGATTCCCAAATCAATATGTTGAGAGTTATTGATTTAATATAAAATAGTGGGAGTAAACCAAATAAATTGGAAGCCCACATTTTTGGATTGCAAATTGTATAAAACAACAAGAAAGTTTGGATCTTAGACAGAAGAAGAACAAGAACGAACCTAAAGATCGCAACTTTTTACGTTTCTTGATGAGGGACAATCAAGAAAACAACAAAAGCACAAGATCCAAAAAAAACAAAAACAAAAGACAAATCCAAGTGGATTAGAAAACAAAAATAAAGATATACATAATTTCCAAGAAAACGGGTTTGAATACAAAAAACTTGATAACAAGAACCCTTTGCTCTGGTACTAATTGATGTGAACCCGTGAAAGACCCAACGTTAATCTCCTAATGTGAACTTTCACAAAATTTGTAATCATATGATTATCCCACCTAAGGACCATCTTGTGATATTAGGGTGTAAATTAACCCCAATTCTACTTGAAAATTGAAACTAATTTAAAAACTCTAATCAAACTCATTGATTAGAACCCAAGAAAACCTCTTGATGAAACAAATAAGTTCTCAAAGAAACAAGAGGAAAAACCCTTACCAGAGCAATCTTATTAATCAATCAATAATTGAAAGTATGACCAATAGAAGGCTTCATATAGGTATAAATGTCCTAAAAAACAAATATGGAAAGTTTAACATGAATAAAAATGAAAAGAACTAATGAAAATCCTAAAAAATTCTAAAGTTTGAAGTCTGTTGTAGATTCCCACTCTGATTTTCGAGCTTGGAAATAAGTAGCAGGAATCAAACAACATTCTAACCATTACCTCTCTGGATTCTTGCATTTGGGAATGTGGAATGGGAATCATCAGAGTCTTGATTCATTACCGTGGCTAGTTCGCACGTGCAATAATGGACCACTGGAATGATTCCCACTTGATTTCCCATGCAATCCTTCACACTTAGAGCTATGGAACTGTCGCATCCTAAAAATCGTAAAAGGTACGAGTGAGGTCATTGACTGTCGTGCCCCAAAAAGGTAGTCCAGTCCGGTGACCCTTTTCGAAAAGGTAGAGTTTTGGAAAAACTGTGCGTGTGTGAGAAAAATCGAGTTTTATTGGAAAAGTGTGTTTTTTAAGGAAAGAATGGTATTTTAAAAGAAAGTAAGGCCGGGACTAGAACTGCGACAATTTTGGCCAACTGATTTTTGAAAAAGGGTTTTATTTTAAAAAATAGAGTCGCCACTTGGTACTGAGTTAGGGTGTGCCAAATCACCTGAAAAAATCATTTAACAAAACAAAAGTAAAATTTTAGAAAAATCATTTAAAACCCTTTTCCGACTTCGGTCTACGAAAAACGAGAGAAAAAGGTTTGGGAGTCACATTTAAAGAAAGAGAAGGCAAAGGCTTGCGCCTAAGGCACCCTTTCTACCTAAGCGAGGCTAGTTGCGAGATTTGATCAATATTTCCTAAATTAACCCTAAGTTTTATTGCGTTCGGATGTATCTAAATGAATGCAAATCCTAAGTCTAAATGTGAGTATCGAGAGGGTTGACTTGTTGCGTCGAGGCTTGGTCGAGATTATCGCATTAATTGTGAAACCCGAGGTGAGACCTTGAGGGAGTCACGAATGTCTATGTAAAATAAAATGCAAAAAGAAAAGAAAAATAGTAATATAGATAATAAGTGGTCGAAGAATGTGGGTATGCAATATAACGGGTATGGGATACTAATAACTCGTGACTGACATTTTTCTACTCACGGAGGGGGGAACAACATGTATGCCACTGCTTCTCACGTGAGTAGCCGACTATTTCTAGTCGGATCACACAAAACTGACCTAAATTCTAAGTGAGCTGCAACCTAGATGTCATGCATTTGAAGATATGTCAAAAATAAATAAATAATAGTCATAATAATAAAAATCATGCAAAATGGAAGAAAAACTAAAAATGTGTGAAGTGGGATGTAAGATGCACACGAGTGTACCTAACACTAAAATGCCTAAGGGTCTAGCAGTAGACTAGCCCTTTCTAGCGATTCTCACTAGCGTTGGACTAGCAGAAAAATGATAAAGCCACAACTAGCGTTGGACTAGTGTGGTGACGGAATAACATAAAACATGAATTAAGAGCAAATTAAACATATAAAGATATATAAGAGTACATAGGAGCACATAACATGTAAACATAATATCTAGATGCAAAGTCCTAAGGAAAGCGATAAAACATATAAGCACGTAAGCACGCAAAAGCACATATGTCCTAACTATTACACCGGGGAATTTAATTACACTTTGAAGGGGAAAAATTAAAAATGCCCTATCTATTACACTTGCTATCTAAATATACAAATATTTGTAAACAAGAACGAAAGGAAAATAATCTAATTATTACATTGACTATCTAAATACAAAAATATTACACTTTTTGCCAAAATAATGAAATGTGAAATTAAATAACATAAAGTAAATAAATAGGCAAAAATCGTGTAAAATAAAAACATGTGAGGAAAATGCATAATAAGTCACATATGAGCATATTGGAGCACATAAAGAAGAATTAACAAGTAATGAGGGTACCTGTTTTGAAGACCCAATACTTAGTGCTAAGAAAATGAACAAACGCATTAAAGGTACCACAATTTAATGAAATCAATCACCAAATAAAAAACTCTAATCCAATTGAGGGAAAAATACAAATTCTATCAAACTAAGGGCTTGAAAGCAAAAATGTACACTTAAGGGGCTTAAGGGCAAAATTGAAAATTCGAATAATCAAAGGACAAAGTTGAGAATTTACACAAGTCTAAGGAGGTAGTGATACCAATCAAAGTAAATTGGGGCCAAACAATAATTTCCAGCAAGTATTAAGACATCATTGCAATTAAACAAGACTTAATTGAAGGCCATTATACATAAAAGGAGGGGTTAAATCACATAATTAGGGACTTGAATGCACGAAATACAAATCCTTTAGGGTATACTGACATTATTGAAGAAGAGCAAGGATGAAGATATAAATATGCACATGACAGTAAACCCAAAGAAATGAAACGTTAAAACTAAAATGAGGTTAGATTAATTGGGAAACAAATTAATCTAATTAACTATTAAATAATTAACTAACAGCATACTAACAAAACTATAAATGGCCAAATCAAATTTTGTTCACTTCCCATCCCCAAATCCCATCTTCTTCAATCTAATTCCCCAAGAATCATATCTCAAATTCTCTCTCCCACTTACTGAGATTCTTTTCTCCTCCGTTCTTCCTCTGCTTATCACCGCATCTCTATTGTTCTTCTCCTCCAGCTAATTTCTTTGTCTGACTCTCTCATTCTCTTTGCTTTTCTCTCCTGGCTCTCTCACACGTCTTCTCTCTTTTTCTTTTATCCCTTTTTCTTCTCTCCCTCATGTTCTACCATCTCCTTCTTTCTTCTCTCCTCGTCTTTCATGTTCTCTGTCTCTCCTTTCTCTCCAGTTATTCCCTTTTCTGTTTTCTTTTTTTTTTCAATTCGCACTCTTTTTTCTCCTTCTCTCTTCCCAATTGCCCTGGTTCTTCTCTTTTTGGTTCACTCCGCCTCTCTTTCTCTCATCTTTTTTTAATTTCCAATTCTTCTATTTTTATCTCTCGCGCCCTCTATCTCTTTTCCTTTCTTCTCTCTGTCAAAACTTCCAGTGGCTGCAACTAGAGCTTTGCTGGTGTTTATGTGAGTCAGGTGTGACGGAGGATGTTTCATAGTTGAATGGTTGTGGTGGTTTGATTTGGGAGGCCGATTGAACTATTGCTATTTTTTTTTTCTTTGTAGGTTTGGGCAATGGCAGTGGCAGTGATTAGTTGACTAGGGATGGCAGTTGGAGGTGGTTGTTGGCTTCAGGCAATGGCGCAGGGGAGGTAGTAATTTGATGGTAATTTGGTAGGTGTAGAGAGAAAGGGGATGGCGTGGTGATTGAGGGAAGTTTTTGGTGGATTGATTGGCTATTTTGGCGCTGCTATAGGGGTGTTTTTGAGTAGCAATTTGATGGCCTAGTTGCAAGTTATAACTGGCTTATATTGATTCGCAGGTGGTGATCGTGTGACTGGAGTTGGGCGACGGTGCAGGTGTGTGATTCTAATTTTGGGATTGGTGAGGGGGATGGTGAACGAAGGCTAATGAAGGCTCAGGATGATTGAGCTTTAGGCTGTTGATTTTGCTTGTAGGTGACGTCTATACAGTTTGGGTTGATTGCGTGAATTGCTACGGCAGGGATGGGGAAGTCAGTAGCGATGTGGTGGTTTTTGTGGTAGTGATCTGTGGTTGAAATGGTGGTGAAGCAATAGCTAAGTGCTATTTGGCTTTGGAGGAATTACTGGTCTGGGAGGTTTGATTTTGGCTCGCTGGTGGTTGAACCGATGCTCTGTGGGTTGTGCTGATTTTGTGCTTTGTGATTTTTGGAGGAATTTGTGATTTCCTTGCTGTTTTGTTTGCAGGTTGTTTGGCGTGATTGTGGGGTGTTCCTGAGCTGATTGTAGGGCGCTTGTGTGATGATTTTTTGATTTGTTTTTGGTTGTTGTTTAGAAATTGTAGGCTGGCGATGGTTATGGAGGTGATTGTGGGTTGTGCTTTAGTGGTTTGGTAGGCTGTTCTGGGAGTCTGATGGTGGATTTGCTGGGATGAGGATCGGTGGTAAGAGGTGGCAGTTGAAGGCAGGAGATGAAGGAGGTGGTGGCAGAATGGAGAATAGAAGATTACAGTGGAAATGGAAGGAAAAATAGAAAACCCAACCCAAAAAACCCAGAAAAAAAAGAAAGCCAAATTCATATAGAAAAACAATCTAAAATTTAATCAAAACATTCAGACAATATAAATTGGGTTTTAGCTCATTACATTCAATAAGATTTTCATAGTAAAAATGAAAAAATGAAATGAATTCAGAAGAAAGAAGATAAACAAGATATTACCTTTGAAGCCTAATGGACAGTGACAAAATCTAAGACAATGAGCAGTGAAAATGAAATTGGGAACGGCTATGTGTGTGTTTATTAGTGTATGAGTGTGTGTTTTGATCTTAATGGATAAAAAAGATGTGTGTTTTTAGGGTTTGCTTTTTTTTTTTTCCCATTTTATGATTTTAATGGGGGCCATTTATAGAGTTAGTTATTTTGATCACTAAGAATACTACAAAATAATAAAAATACCACCGGTAATAAAAATTCTAATTTTATTAAAAAATATTTTTAACCCAAAAAATAAAAAATTAATACAAAGAAATGACAGTAAACTTCAAAATTTGCCAAAAAATTCAAAATAGATTTCAAAATAAAGATTAGAGCTTAAAACTGGTCAAAATGCATTCGGGGGTATAAAATGATGATTTTGCCCTTGCACAACGAACATACACAAAAAAATAGCTATTGACCTCGAAAAATTACCAAAAATTAAAAATAAGTTTAAAACCCTAGGAAATGCATTTACGACTCAAAAATTGGTAAAAAATGGGTTTGAAATGTGAAATGACAATTTGCCCCTAGATGTAGTATTTACTAAAAAAATAGCAATCGTCCCCGAAAAAATAAAAAAATTTAGAAACATGCTTAAAGAATTATTAAATAAATTTGGGACCTGAAATGAGCTAAAATAGTGTTCGCGAGGCAAAATTATCATTTTGCCCTTGTACTGGTAAAATATAAAAAGAATACCAATTAAATTTGAAAAAATCATAGAAAATTAAAAAATACATATTAAAGTAAAAATATGAATTTAAAAACCCCAAAGCTAATGAAAAAATATTTACAGATAAAAATTACTATTTTGCCCCATGAGATTATTGATTTTGTCCCCCCCCCCCTTTTTATTGAAAAATTAGAAATTGACCCCAAAATATAAACAGCTCCTCAATGTTTGAAAAGTAAATAGTGTGTCAAAATTTGGTGTCTAGAGGAACCCTTCCAAACATGATAGTACTTCAACTTGTGCTCCAAAACATCATTTTGAATGCAAGTATCCTTGAGCAACCATCATCTAACCTTTTACCTAAACCTTGAATAGCATATCTTAATTGCTTGCATGAAGGTTGTCCAAGACTCTTTGACAAGATTTGAGCCCTTGAAATCCTCTAATTTGCCTAGATATGTGTAAGACATTGGTGAAGTTTGCATGATACATTCGAAGGCTACCACACACGTATCAAGTCATCCATTGTATTAAAAGATCTAATGGTGAATGGTTGAAAAATTGAGATGATATCACTTGGGAAGCGTGTACATTTTTTTCCTCATTGCTTTCTCAGGAGGAGATGACTGCAAATGTTAGTTCATATTCCTATGCTACTTTCGGAAGCAAATATTGAATTCCTTGAAGTGATTCCATATAAGGACGAATTTCAAAATGTTTATTTGTAATAGATGGAAACAGTGCTGCGGGGCCAGATGGTTTTACAAGAAATTATTTACTTCTTCTTGGGAAATAATTGCTAAAGATGTTTACATGGAAATGATTGGTTTCTTTTGTAGGAAGGAGCTTCGAAGAAGTATTTGAACTACTATGGTAGTACTACTTCCAAAAGTATGTTGTTCATAAGATTTTTGCACAATACAGGCTGATTACCTTGTGTAATTTCATTAATAAGATCATCTCAAGACTATTGGAGGAGAGATTGGCACTTGTTCTTCCTAAGATCATTTCTCCTTAGCAAAGTGGGTTTGTAAAAGGTAGATTGATGACTGAAATTTTTCTTTGGGCTCAAGAGATGATTGCAGGAATGGAAAAAAAGAATAGGGGAGGAAACATAGCATTGAAGTTTAACATGACATAGGCATATGATCAAGTTTCATGGACATATGGCTCAAGAGATGATTGCAGGAATGGAAAAAAAAAGAATAGGGGAGGAAATATAGCATTGAAGTTAACATGGCATAGGCATATGATCAAGTTTCATGGATAGATCTATTGAACATGCTTAGGGCCTTTAGTTTTGGGAAAAAATGGATCAATATGATATGGAGGTTAGTCTCCAATTGCTAGTTTTCTATTTTTATAGATAAAGCTTCTAATGGTTTTTTTCAAGTATTCTAGAGGGCTTCGACAAGGCTATCCTATCTCACTGGCATTTATTGTCATAGCTACAGAGGGATTGTTTAGGGCTCTTAATATGCTTTCATAACATCACAATTTTTTCCCATTTGTAGTTCCTCGGTATTTTCCTATTGTTAGTCACCCAGCATTTGCAATTGATATAATTAATTTCCCAAGTGAAACTTGAAGAACACCTCAATTGATTTTGGAGACATTGAACACATGAGAAGTATTTGGGCCAAAAAATCAATGTCAGTAAAAGTAGATATTGGTGTCATCCTAATACCCCTCGGACTAGGAGGTTAATTGTCAGCCAAGTTGCGTGTTTCTCAAGGAAGTCTTTTTTGATGCGGTATCTAGATTGTCCTCTGTTCATAGGCAGAAGAAAGAAGGAGTATAAAGAAGGAGTATTTTGAGGAGCTAGTTCAATCCATAATGAGACGAGTATTGTCCTGGCAAAATCATTTCCTTTCAGTGGGAGGGAAGTTGGTTCTTATAAAGCATGTCCTCTTGTCTCTTCTATTACACATTCTGGTAGGTAATCACCTCCTAAGTATTTTTTTATTTAGATGGAAAAAACTTTTGCAAATTTTTTGTGGGAAACAAGTGAGGATGGAGCAAAATATCATTGGATTAAATGAAAGAATTATGTTGTTCGATAGAAGAAGGAAGTATGGGGATTATATCATTGGAGGAAATTTTTAAGGCATTCTCTATCAAGCTATGGTAGAAATTTAGAGAATGTAAACCCTTATAGGTTGAATTTATAAGAGCAAGCATTGCAAATCAAATCACCCAATGCAGATTCAACAAGCCAGGCTTGATTCTTTCACACGGAAGAGAATGTTGGAGGTGAGCTATAGCGCTAATGAGAACACTCAATGGCTGTCAAGAGGTGGTGTTTTGAGCTTTTGGCATGATAACTGGAGGGATAACTACACATTGACTTCTTATTTGAGTTCTCAAACTAATTATCAAGTGAGAGATTTTGTTACACAGGGTCATTAGGATGTAGATGGATTGCAAGATTGCTTCCCTATGCTATTGTACAAGAAATTCTATGATTTAGTCTACCTATAGAGCAAGAAGAAGATGCAATGATTTGGGCTTGATCATCTTTAGGGAAGTTTTCATTTACCTCTGCTTATGATTGGGTGCATGAATGCAAGCCTTAAGGTTTTCTTTTTAAATACATTTCGGATTCTTATGTCCCTATAAAAATCTCTTTTTTCATGTTGAGATTGCTATACAAAGCCCTTTGCAATTATTATTCAGAAATTTGGCATCCACAACCCTTTGCGATGTTTTTGCTGCATGTCCCCTTCTGTTAAAACTTTGGAGCATCTATTGAGTTTGGGAGAGATACCTAATAAAGTTTGGGATTTCTTTGGAGGACTGGTGGAGATTATTCAGAAAGAGGTTTTAGTTCGAAAGTGATTGATGCAATGGTAGTTACTCCCTATATCAAATTTTTGTCTTCATTCCTGCATAATATTCTTCTTATTATTATCCTTTAGCATTTATGGAAAGCTAGGAATGACGGGCTCTACTCAGGCATTTCCCAATAGTGGGAAGTGATTGCCCAAGAAGTCCTTGAAAACACCCAGATGATACTAGAGCTTAAATTTAAGATTCATGTTAACCAAATCTTTTGTCATGAGCTGTATTCATTTATGAGATCAAGAAAGCAGGAAATTAAGGTGACTTTGGTAAAATGGATATCTCCAGAAGCAAGTTTTAAATTGAACAGTGATGGTTGTTCTAAAGGCAACCCTAGTTTGTGTGGTGGTAGTGGCATTCTTACCGATGGGAATGATAGAGTTGTTTATGGCTTTGCTTGTTCTCTTGGTTTTGGCAGCAGAATTGAAGGTTTTGCCTTTTGGAATTTGAATTTGTTGTGCAAAAGGTATTTCACTCTTCCAAATTGAATCTGGCTCACTCATGTTGGTAAATATTCTAAATGGGTTAGTGTCTTGCCTATCCCAATTGATTTATCTTTATGAAGAAATTTGCAAATTTTGTCATTTTTGCCCTACCATTTGTCACTGCTTCAAACAAGCCAATAAGCCAACTAACATTCTTTCAAATAAGGGGATATAGGACAACTACATCTAGATTTTCTCAAGTTTTGCTGAGTTACCTAAAGAAGTTCGTGGTGCTGTTCCTTTGAATCAATTAGGATTTCCTTCTTTTCAATTCAAGAAGACTAAGTTGTAATGTATTTTTGCATAATATGAATCTAATTGTAAAAGAAATAAGTGATAAGTAATAAATTTACCAATATTATTTTATATATTATTATGTGCTTTAGGCGTCATTTTAGTATGATTATAGTAATTGTGGTTGCAAATGACTCATTTTTTAACATTTCATGGAATTAGGCTTTTCTTCCAGAATTAGAGTTTTTTAAGGCAAAATTGTTTTTTTGAGCAACTTATGCACAATTTTTGTATAACATTGTAGGTTCACAATACTTAAACTCATTTTGGACCAAGTGGAATCAAGAAAAATCAATTTCAAAGGTGATTCAAAGGGGCTGATATGTAATAAATTTACCAATATTATGATATATACTGTTATATGTTTTAAATATTGTTTTCCATAATTATAGTACTTTTGGCTACAAATGACTCATTTTCCAACAAATGCCTCATTTTCCAACAAATGCTAAAAATTAGGGTTTTCTAGGCAGAATCTTTACTTCAGCAAATTAATGCACAATTCTTGTGTATAATTGCAGGTTCATCACACTTAAACTCATTTTGGATCAATTAAAGTAAAGAAAAATCAAAGTCAAAGATGATTCAAAGAGATAGGGTTGGATGAACAACTTAAAAGAATAATTGTGCAAAAATAAATTGAAAATTTCAATTCTTCATCACAATGCTTGGAAATACGTGGAAGATGCTTGCACACATGAGTTCTAGCTCAGCAAAAATTAGAAATTAAGTGGGGGCCACAAAGGTGTGATCCGCAGATGGAGATCCGCAGGTTGTCATCCACGTATCACCATCTCCGAATTGTAAGTCGGCTGGACTTTCTAAGGCATCAACTTGCATCCTCTTCCAGCTAGTTTTGTAGACATTTTCAAATGAGGACAGGGTTTTGCAAGTGGGAGAATACATTGGAAGCATAAATGAAGACTTTTGTGCCCATTTGGAATCCCTAAGAAACTCTTCATCATTTCCATGCATTAATGATTCATGCAAGTTGGAAAATGACATGAGGAACATTTGTCTATAACCAGAAGTTATTTGTAAAGCAAAAAGAGAGAGTTTTGGAGGAAGAGAAAAAGTTTTAGTAATAGAAAGTAGTTATAGTCTACATTTTGTACTTAGTTTGATAGAGGATTAGTAGAATTCTCTTAATCCTTCAATACAGTTGTGAGGACCATTGTAAGAGACTTTTTGTAGTATAATCTTTTGAATGTGAATAAAGAAGAGGACTAATTCTCATATTGGTTGAGCAATTCTCAAACTCTATCTCATTTACTTTCAATAGTTGCCATGAATTTTATCTTTGAAGTTGAACTTTTAGTTGTTTTGCTAACCATGTTGAACTAAAAGCTTCATCTAGACCATAGATGAAGCTAATGAATCAACAAGCATGACCTAACTTTATTGCACTCACTAAGCTTGCATTTGTTTGTTTTGCTTGTTCAAGTTTTAACACTTGTTTTTGCTTGGCTAACTTAAACAAGTCATTTAGTTGCTACCTGACATTGAGAGATGCATGTAACAATGGAAAATGAACAAGTAATGCTTACGTAGTTCATATGAAAATAATGAAGGCTTAAGTGAATCAATACAATTCATGTTTTCATAAGATTTCATCATGAGAATAGTTGAAATCTTGTCATTTCATAGAGCAATCTAGTTATGACATTTAAGGAATTGGATTCTAAACAAAGCAAGATAACACTTAGTGAGTCATTCATGCATGTTTCATTAGTGAACTCTATGTTCTCGGCTGCTTTGAATTAAATTTTACAAAAGTTCTCAATCATATACCTACTCTATTGAAGGGACCCCCTATCCATCATGCTGTAAATTGTGTTTAGATAATAAAAGTTAGTGAAAAAGCTTTAGTAATTGCACATATTTGATTCCCTGTGGGATTCAATACCTAATACTCCAAATACTACAACCGACCCATGCACTTGCGGATCAAGTTGGAAGATTAGGTTTTTATTACTTGATTGGTGTGTTTTTGTTCATAATTGTTATACCTAATCTAAACCACATCAAGTTTTTGGCACCGTTGCTGGAGAATTGAAGCAATATTAAGGCCAAAGCTAAATTTATTGATCTAAACTTTGTACGTATTTGCTTGTAAATAACGATTTTCTTTTGTTTGTAGGTGTATGCATAGGAGCTTAAGAGTTGTTCTTCCATTTGATCCAGAAATAGAAAGAACCGGACGCAAGGCAAGGAGACAAAGGCAAGAAGAACAAGCTAAGCTGGAGGAGATTGGTGACACCTCAAGTACATCTCAACCTCAAGATCAACACGAAATAGCTATGGAGGAGGTAACCCAAAATCCTAACCCTCACGCTCATTCTTTAAGAGATTTTGTTATGACGGATCCAACCGGTTCTCATAATAGTATAATTAGACCACCGATAAATGCAAATAACTTTGAACTTAAGCCGGGATTAATTCAAATGGTTCAACAAAACCAATTTGGTAGTAATATAAATGAAGATCAACATTTAGACTTGGCTAATTTCTTGGAAATATATGACACAATAAAATTAAATGGTGTTTCCGAAGATGCCATAAGGCTTAGATTATTTCCATTCTCTTTAAGAGAAAAAATCCAAGCAATGGCTTCAATCATTTCCACCAAATACCTTTGCAACTTGGACGGATCTTTCCAAAGTATTTTTGAACAAATATTTCCCACCGGAAAAGACTGCAAGACTCCGTATGGACATAACAAGTTTCAATCAATGCGAAGGAGAATCTCTCTATGAAGCTAGGGAAACATTTAAAGACCTAATAAGAAAATGTCCACACCATGGACTCCCTAATTGGTTAATTATACGAACCTTCTATAATGGACTTAATTATCAAACAAAAATCAATATAGGTGCAGCTGCAGGGTGAGCTGTAATGGCAAAGTCAGGCGAAGAAGCCCAAGAATTGATAGAGGAAATGGCAGCAAATCACTATCAATGGGCCAATGAAAGAGGTATTAATAGAAGATCTCAAGGTATGTATGAACTTGATACTTTGTGTAAACACCAAATTTTGACACACCGTTTATTTTCAAACACTGGAGGGCATGTTTGCACTTTTTGGGACAAATTTTAATTTTTTTTTCAATAATCTGGGGGGCAAAATAGTAATTTTATCGGTAAAATTTTTTTTCTATTAGCTTTTTGGGGGTTTTAAATTCATATTTTTACTTTATGTGAATTTGTTAATTTCTTATGATTTTTCTAGATTTAATTAAGTATTCTTTATATTTTTACCAGCACAAGAGCAAAATGATAATTTCGCCTCGCGAGTACCATTTTAGCTCATTTTAGTTCCAAATTCATTTTTCTAATTCTTTAAGCATGTTTTTGAATTTTCTTAATTTTTTCGGAGATGATTACTATTTTTCTGTGAATTTGCATTGCCCAAGGGTAAAATCGTCATTTTACAAATTAAATTCATTTTTCACAAATTTTGAATCAAAAATTCATTTTCTAGTGTTTTAAGCTTATTTGCAATTTTTGATAATTTTTTGAAGACAATAACTATTTTTTTTAGTGAATTTTCATTGCCCAAGGGCAAAATCGTCATTTTACAAATTAAATTCATTTTTTCATAAATTTTGAATAAAAAATGCATTTTCTAGTGTTTTAAGCTTATTGTAATTTTTGATAATTTTTTGAAGACAATAACTATTTTTCTGTGAATTTTCATTGTCCAAGAGCAAAATCGTCATTTTACAGTCTAAATTTATTTTTTATTAAATTTTGAGTCAAAAATGCATTTTTTAGTGTTTTAAAAATTATTTTTAATTTTTGGTAATTTTTTGAGGTTAATAGCTATTTTTTGTGTATTTTCATTATCCAGGGGCAAAATTGTCATTTTACACTCTGAGTGCGTTTCTATCAGTTTTGAGCTCTAGTTTTTATTTTTGAAATTTACTGTGAATTCTTTTAAAATTTAGAGATTGCTGTTAGATTCTTGTATTAATTTTTAATTTTAGGGTTAAAAATATTTTTTTAAATAAAATTAGCATTTTTTAATACCGGTGGCATTTTCGTTATTTTACAGCATTCTTGGCCAACAAGACAAGTGACCTATAAATACCCTCTTTAATCAGCAGAAAAAGAGGAGAGAATTTAGAAAACCCTACAAACACTTTGGCTTTTTGTGATTTAAGGATCAAACACACACACAAAAGCACCATAAAACACACACTAAGGCCGCCACCTTTAAACACTAGTCCACTGTTTATTAGGCTACTGTTCATCTTCAATTTCATCATCAGATCAATTTTAGACTTCCAAAGGTAATTCTTCTCTTTGTTTGATTCCTTTTTACTTCAATTTCTAGACAAATATGATTAATTATGTAGGTTTGTTGGAATTCTTATTTAAGCCATTAAATTCTCTTCTTGTTCTAATTTTTCTGAATGATTAGTTGTCTTTGTTTTTTACTTTCTGCTTTGTTTCGGGTTTGTTCTTCATATAGTTCTATTTTTTTTATCCGGTATATCTCTCTCACTGTCTCTCTCCTCCCTTCACCACCACCTCACCACTGCCCAAGACCCATCAACAACCAGCTCCCTCAACTACCGTTTCTCTCCATCATTCCGGAAAACAAAGCCCACTCTGCTAGTTACTCTGTTCTTCAATGTCTCTATCAAAACCAAACATAGACCCAAACGGCAACCACCAAAATCAAAACCAAGTTCACCAAATCCTGATAAAAATCACAGCACAATTAACCCCAAATCAACCAAAATCCTTCCTTGAAACGACAGAAATAGCCCAATTCACTAGCAATACCTATATTTCAACAATCATCAAAGAAAGCTAACAACCACCGTTGCAGTCCCATATTTGTCACCCCAATCACACATACATAATCAAGACCCAATCAATCCCCAATTACCAAAGTCACCATTGCCACCATCAATACACAGTCACCAAAAATCGATTAACAAAGCTTGCAAAACAAACCCATAACCTACAAGAAAAGAACAAAGACAGACACAAAAAAAAAAAAAACAAATAGCAGTTCCGTCCATACCATCGCCATCGCCATTGCCATTGCCCATCACAACCAACCTCTTCCCTATAAACTACCAAATTCAATTGAAACAGCCCTCAAATTAGATGGTCAGTACTACCCATTGACCTCCAATCGATCATTACAGTTTACCAAAGCCATAACCCACCACCATAAATCTCCACCATTTAGCCCAGTTTCATCTAAGAAGCCTGCGATTTAGGGGAACTAAGGGTGATTAGAGAGATTCGTTTAAGAGGTAGAGAGCTACGGAGAGGGAGAGAATAGAGAAAAATAGAGGCAATGGTGAGAAGAAAAGAGGGCAATCGCAAGAAGAAAAGAGGGCAGTGAAGAGAGAAATTAAGGGGAAAGTGATAAATCAGAAATTAAGGAAAAATAACGAAAATAAGACTGGAAAAGAAGAAGAAAAAATTGGAGAAAGAAAGAAAAGAAACGTAAGGAACGGTGAGGGAGAGAAGAGAAAGAAAGAGGGACATAGAGAGAGAGAGAGGGAGAGAATAGAGAGACGGCTGAGAAGGGAAAGAAAGAAAGAGAGAAAATCAGTAGAAAGAAGACAACACATAGAGAGAGCTGGGAATCGAGAAAGCAGAGAGTGAAAGGCTGAGTGAGAAATAGAAAGAAAAGAACAGAAGAATGGAAGAAAGAGGGAAGAAAAGAAATCAGATGGAAGAGAACTGGAAAGTGAGAGATCGAGGGAGAGAGGAGTGAAGAAGATAGAAAAAAAGAAAAGAAGAAAACAAAGAAAACTAATTAGGGGATTTTGGAATTTTGTGTGTTTATTTTATTTTGTTTTGTTTATTTATCTGTTTGTTTGTCTTGTTTTTTTAGTTTAGTAATGAATAATCAATTTTGTGATTTTGATTTAAAATTAGCTTAGTTAATTTAATGGGTTGATTTAGGCTTAATACATATTGAGTATTTTAAGTTTATGATTATAATAAATTAATTCATTTATTTAGGTTTAAGTGTATGTTTTCTTTGGGTATTATTAAAGACCCCTCAAAGATTTCTATTTTGTGGAATTAAGTCCTTTGCTATTTAGAGATTTGCCTCCAGGTCTTTAGTTCATTTCAATTTAAGTCCCATAGTTTGCAATTTGCCCCATATTTGCATGAATTTGCTGTTGTCCCTCCAATTTACTTTAATTTTTGCATTTCTGTCCCCTTTAGGCTTATGTGATTTTAATTTTGCCCCTTTAGTTTTATAGAATTTTGTTTGTAGTCCCCTTGGTTGCCAGAATTTACATTTTTATCCCCATTTGTCAATATTCTCTTATTTTATGATTTATTTCTTTATATTGTGGTACCTTGACTTGTTTGTTCATCTTTTTAAGTCTTTGTACTGGGTCTTCCAAAGAGGTACCCCGACTTCTTCTTATTCCTCTTTATGTGCTCCAATATGTTCCAATGTGATTTTATGCATTTTTTTATTATTATTTGTTTATTTCTTATTTTACATACTTTTGCATGTTTACGTATTTAACTTAGTTAATTTTTGAATTTTTATTATTTTAAGAAAAATATAACATTTTGTCTTTAGCTAGTTAATGTAATAGTTAGATTATTTTTCTCATATTTTTAGCAAGAATTGTTTAATTAGATAGAAAGTGTAATAGATAGGGCATTTTTAATTTCCCCCTTAAATTGTAAATCAAGCCCCCTAGTGTAATAGTTAGGGTTTATTTACTTTTGTGTGCTCACATGCTTACTTGTTTTACCACTTTCCTTAGGATTTTTGCATCTAGAATATTATGTTTATGTGTTATGTGCTCCTATGTGATCTTATATGCTTTTATATGTCTAATTTACTTTTAATTCATGCTTTAATATTTTATTCATGATTTATGATATTCCGTCACCACACTAGTCCAACCCTCGTTGTGGCTTCTTTCTTTTCCCGCTAGTCCAACACTAGTGGGATTTTTAGAACGGGCTAGTCCAACGCTAGACCCTTAGGACATTTTAGTGTTAGGTGCATTCATGTGCATTTCACATTTCAAACACTTCTAGTCTTCTTTTTATTTGGCATGATTTTATTATTACTATCATTATTATTATTTATTATTATTATTATTATTTTGACACATTTTCTAAAAAATGCATGACATCTAGGTTACATTTCACTTAGACATTAGGACATTTGTGTGATGTGACTAGAAATAGTCGCCTACTCACGCGGGAAGCGGTGGCGTACAGGCCGTTCTCCCCTCCGTAAGTAGAAACATTCAGTCACGAGTTATTAGTCCCCGTACCTGTCATGTTGCATACTCACCTTCTTTCTTCACTTACTATACATTATTATTTTCTTTTACTTTTGCATCACATTTTGCATAAAAACTTGTGACTCCCTCAAGGTCTCGACTTCGGGTTTCGCAATTGATGCGATAATTCCGACCAAGCCTCGATGGAATATTTTGACCCTCTTGATACTCACATTTAGACTTAGGATTTTTATTCATTTAGACACATCCAAAACGCGATAGAATTTAGGTTTAATTTAGGAAATTTTGATTAAACCTCGCAACTAGCCTCGGCTAGGTTGAAAGGGTGCCTTAGGTGCAAGCCTTTGCCTTCCCTTTCTTCAAATGTGACTCTCGAACCTTTTTCTCTCGTTTTTCGTAGACCGGAGTCAAAAAAGGGTTTTAAATAATTTTTTTAAAATTTTCATTTTTGTTTTGTTAAATAATTTTTCGGGTGACTTGGTACACCCTAACTTAGTACCAAGTGGCGACTCCATTTTTTAAAATAAAACCCTTTTTCAAAAAAAAAAAATTAGTTGGCCAAACTTGTCGCACTTTTAGTCTCGGCCTTGTTTTCTTTTAAAATACCATTTTCCTTAAAATACACTTTTTTTGCTAAAATTTGATTTTTATCACACACGCACATTTTCAAAGAAGGTCACCAGACTGGGCCGTCTTTTTGGGACGCAACAGTCAGTGACCCCACTCGCACCCCTTTCCCTACGATTTTTTCGGACGCGACACTTTGGATATGTTACATGCTCAAATGCAAAACATGATGAATGTTTTTAATAGACATGTCTCTAGTAGTCAAAATTCATCAAGTAGTGTTACATATTGTCATTTGTGTGGTAATTTTCATGATCTATCTACCTATGCACACGTTCAATATGTTAACACATATAATCTGGGGTGGAGAAACCATCCAAATCTTGGGTAGAGGGAACCAAAGATGATTACTCAACCCGGATTTTCACAAAACAAACCGGCTTGGGAAGTGGCTAATGACAAAGTAATGGAAAGGGTTGAGCAATTTGAAAATAGAATGATAGGAATGGCGAGATCTTTAGAAAATCAAATTGTTCAAATAGCGGAGCAAATGAACCTTAGGAAACTAGGGGAGTTACCAAGTAAAACCGAAATTCATCCTAGGGAACAGGTCCAACCAATAGCATTAAGGAGTGTTAAAATGCTTTTTTTTTTGGTTAACCCTGTACACAGGGGGGGTGCAACACCCAAATTTTATTAATAAAATTAAGAAATTACAAGGAGGGGGACTAAGGCCTTACCTCCTATTATTACAAAATGAGAAATTAATATTCCAACTAAATGAGAGTGAACCTATACAATCTGAAAATTGCATTACAGTTAATGTCTACGAAATCGAAAAGTTGGAAAATTTAAGCGATCAACTCGAACTGCCCTCCAACTCACCGAAGGTCAGCCCCCTCCCCTCGGCATAACTTATCTCAGTAACAACCATGGAATAAGCAACAATCAACGTGGAAGGCAGGTCAATCACCAATGAAGAAAACTTTTGCTGATATTGTAGCCCAAGCTTCATCAGCAGGCACGACTGATCTTCATAAACTAAGGGAACAATTTAAGGGAGCCCCTGCAATTTCGTTTTCTATGAATGAAATTACCTCACTAGTAACACCATTCAAATAAGCACTCATTGGAAAGTTCTCCAATGGCAGGCCGTCAATGGAGGCATTGAGAAAGGACTTCGTTAGCGTGGGCTTCAAGGGACCTTTCTCTCTTGGTTTGATTGATACCAGACATCTTCTAATAAGGTTTGATCTGGAAGATGATTATCATAGATGTTGGCTCAGAGGGGTTTGGATGTTTTAGGGATTTGTGATGAGAACATTGAAGTGGACACCAATGTTTTTGATGCAACATGAATCTGCAATAGTTCTAACATGGATTCGTTTTCCTACCTTGCCAATACACTTATTTGGAAAGGCTCTGCTATTTGCTATAGCAAGAATGATAGGAGAGCCTCTAAGGATGGATGCATCTACACCCTCACTGTCGCGACCTAGTGTAGCTAGAGTGTGCGTTGAACTTGATCTTAGTAAGCCCAGGCATGAAAGAGTCTGGATCAACAATGGCGATTTGGGATTTTGGCAAAGGGTTGAATACGAAAATCCTCCAGAATATTGTGATGCTTGTCACAAGGTTGGTTATGATAGACTAAAATGTTGAGAAGTTCAGGAATAAAAAACACATCAGGTTGATGCAAACTACAACAAACGTCCAGGACAAGAGGTTCAATGGGTTCCGAAGGTGACAGAAAACCCTGCAAGCAATGAAGAAAAATCACAGAAGAAAGTGCAGATAAAGAACAAGACTACTTAGCAATTAGAAAAGGTCCACGATGCCAGGGGTATTAAAATATTGGACAAGGAGGTGCATACTCTTAACAATATTGATCCGCAACTACAGTCAGCACCTAGAGATGTTGATGCATCTGTGGATTTTATTTTGGGTACTAGACCTGTAAGTCAGGAGGGGGAGCTCCGGATTTGGTCTAGGGACCCTATTATTGAGGAAGCTGAAAGGGACATCGATAAGATGCAAAGAGAGGTAGGAGAATCTAGGGATAGACGAGGTGTGGGAAACAGGGATTTCATTTTCTGCTCCTACAGTAAGACAGGTAAATGTTCAATGAGGCAGGAGACAGTCCTTGGATGCAGATGGGGTGTATGAACCTGTAACGAGGGAAGAGATAAAATAGTGGCAACATAACTTTACTTCATGCATGGAGGAGGCTACAGCTAGGGACCAGGGGGATGCTCACAGTAGTTTGTTGAATTCTCTAGCAGAAATGAAGAAGAAGGGAAGGTGATAAGTGTCTAGTTTAGGTATTTATTAGAGTGTCTAGATTCTTATTTTAGGCTAGTTTTTAGGGTTTAAATGATGAACAATAGTCATTTTTATGTCTATTTCTTCCAATCTTGATTTGCTAGCTAAAATGTGCAAATGAGTGGTTTAATGCGCAATTCTTTGTGTTTTGTAGATTTTAGCTATTTGATCATCAATTCAAATCAAGTGAAGTATCTTTGAATGCTATTTGGAAGTGATTTGAAGTTGATGAGAAGTGGCAAAAGAAGAGGACCAAAGATGTGGCATGAAGAAGCAATGATAGAAGAAGAATTGGTGATAAAAGGGTTTCACTGCACCAACATGTTTCAGTAGTTTGGTCATAACTTGAGATAGAGATGTTGAATTGAGATGATTCTTGAATCATTTAAAGCTAAGAGAATTATCTACAATTCTTATGAAGACCTCAAAGTTTGATTCTCACGTTTCCTGTGTCAAATTTCCACATTACTGAAGCATTATTGTGCAGAGATACTCTTCCAACCATGTCTCGGTAATTTGGCCATAACTTTGCGTACAAAACCCAAATGATCTTATTTTTGTGCTCCGAGAAAGATAATTCAAAGGGCTACAACTTTCGTGTTTTGACCAAGAGTTGATTCTGCACGCCTGGAGAGTAACTTCGATGACAATCCGACCGCGGATACCTGTCGCAGATATTGGGTAGAAACATTTTCATATCCCCGACATGTATCCGCGAACGGATATTGTCACGGATACGTTGCAGAAACTGATTCCTTTTTTTTTGCAACACAGGATTTCTCTTGCCAAACGAGCCCAACACGTTATGAGTCCAATTTTGAGCATTCTAATGGTATTTTTTTAGTCTTGATATATTGAGGGTTTTAACTCCTTGAGAGGGAGAATCATCTTTTACACCATACACACACACACACACCTAGAAAGAGAGATTAGAATAGAGAGTAGCAAGGGTCTCGCTTAAAGAGATTTTCTCTCTTTGAGAGAGCCACCCCTTTAGATTAGTATATCTCTTTATAGAGTAGCAATATTTGGAGGATTCTCTTGTACATATCAAGATTGGAGGAAGAATAGAAGATTTGAACTTGTTCATCAATCAATAAGTTTTTCTTGTTCTATTTTTATCTCTTTCTTGATTATTATGGATTTGTTTATTAAAGTTTTGATCTTTTATGTGAAATCCATCATGGGAATGTGCTAAATTGCTAATCTAGGGTTAGAGGAAATTAATGAACTCATGAATGTAATGTGTTCGTGATTATTCATGCTATCTTGTGCTTGTTTGTTCTCTATTTTGGATTGTATGGATTTGTGGTTGCTTGATCAACTATGAATTGTAAGTCATTATTATGCAACGAGAGTTGGTAATAATAATGGAAAAAGAATAGTTGAAGTCTAGGTTGCATGTCACACGAGAGTAGTAGTGCTCTTAGGTGGGTCAATTAGGCAATTCATACAGCTAATGAACCAATACTAGTATCTTTACTACGAGAGTAGGAAAGAACTAGTAGGGAAGTAATCGTTAACTTGTCACAAGAGTGAAGGTTAAGTACAATTGGGATTGGACCCTAAACAAGACAAGAACCAATAGCATGAGTTGATCTTTTTATTTATATGTTTGGTCATTAGTTAATTCTATGCCCTAGTGTCTTAAGATTGCGAGTTTTCTCCAATATTGTTATTCTATAGAGTTGTTAGTTTAGTTGTTTATTTTCTACTTTGTTCTTCTCATTGTTATTGAGTTGTTTAGATAACAAGGAGAGCAATAAGGCCTTAGTACTTCAATAACCTTTTCCCTGTGGGATCGACCCTGTTACCCTATACTCGATACGATTTGTGCAATTGCAGTATATATAGGATAATTAGATTTTATAACTTGATTATTTGTGTGTTATAGAATTGGATTATTTGCTATATTTTTTAAACCTAATTACACGCCTATCAGAAGGAAACCAAAAGGGAACAAACAAGTAAAGCAACAAGTTACAATTCTGAGAAGAGAATCAGCAATTATAGGAATGGAGCTCATCCATGGATCCGCTAACATCAGCGACAAGGTATTCCGAGTTTAAATGGCTTGGCCTATAAATGTTTTGTTTTGGAATATAAGGGGGGCATCAAATAAGGAGTCTTTTAATTATCTGAAATATTTATGCCATAGTAATAATGTTCATTTGTTAGTATTAATAGAACCCTTTTCTTCACTTGATCGTTTGGAGTCAACAAGGTTAAGGTTGAGGTTTGATAAAGCATTGTGCTTGTTAAATGAGAAAATGTGGATATTTTGGTTGCAATCCTTTCAATGCCAATTCACTGAGTTGTTTGATCAGTTAGTGCATGGTACCATGTTGTTGCCATCATCGATGGAGATCCTCTTTTAGCTGTTTATGCCAAACGTACAGCAGTAGCTAGACGTGTGTTGTGGGCTGCCTTAGAGGTTCTGGCTTCATCAATTCAATCTCTTTGGATGTTAGGAGGAGTCTTAATATTATTGTAGCGCCAGAAGAAAAGAAGGGAGGCAATTTTCCAAGAGCTCGGGACATGGATGAGTTTAATGAGGCTATACACAAAGCAGATCTTTTGACGGTAGAGTTCGATGGTTCTCCATTCATCTGGACAAATGGGAGAATATGGCAAAGAGTAGATAGGGTGTTCATCAAATATATCTGGGCAGCTACATATTACATGATCCGTGTAACTCATTTGGCAAGAGGACGCTCGGATCACTCCCTTTTGCTCACCAAATCCTTAATGAATGCACAGCGGAAGAGCTCTTTTAGATTCTTGAATGTGTGGATCAATCACCATCAGTTTCTGGAAGTCGTCAGGGAATCATGGTTTGTGACACAAGGTTCTCATGTGATGGTGGCCTTTCATAAAAAACTGGTTGCGCTGAAGAAGACCTTGAAGGAATGGAACAAGACAGCATTCGGGTACATCAAACAACAGATTCAGCAGGCTACTAAGGAACTTCAAAAAATTCAGGATCCTTATGATGTTCAAGGAGGAGAAGATTTAAGGAGCAAGTTACATGAAGCAAGGACAAGACATACAAGATGGCTGGCTATGGAGACAGATTTTTGGAAACAAAAGGCCGCCATCAAATGGCTAAAATAAGGGGATGCTAATACAGCATTCTTTCATACTACAGTTTGGCATAGGAGAAATATAAATTATATTTCTAGGATTAAACAAGGTGACGATGGATGGGTGAAGAAAATAGAAGAAATACAACACTCAACAGTGGAGCATTTTGCTAATCTATTTGGTTACAATGTCAACATCCAACGGGTTCCAGCATTAGCTTTTCAGTGTCCACAGATTAGTAGGGAGGAAATGGATGACCTGGAAGTGCTACCCACAGTAGATGAAGTGAAGGAAGCAGTATTTAATATGAATAATGAGGAGATAGTTGGTTCTGATGGGTTCTTTGTATTATTTTATCTGGCATGTTGGGACATTATAAAGGATGATTTGATGAGTGCGGTGCTGGATTTCTTTAAAGGTTCACAACAATCGAAGGGATTCACAACCACTTCAATACTTCTTATTCCCAAAAGGAAAGGGGCAGTACAATGGAGAGATTTTAGACCAATAAGTAGTTGTAATGTAAGCTCTCAGATTATCTCTAAAGTTTTGTCTATGAGATTGAGTAAAGTACATCCTGGGATCATCTTTCCCTTTCAAGCAGGATTTGTCCCTGGGAGACACATTGAAGATAATATTTTACTGGCTCAGGAGTTGGTGGGAAAAATCAATATGAGAAGAAAGGAACCCAATTTAATCTTAAAGTTGGATATGGAGAAAGCGTATAACAGAATGGACTGGACCTTCATCATGGATATGTTGTGAGCTTTTGGGTGGGAGATGGTTTATTGATTTAATATATAGGGTTTTATCTAACAATTGGTTTTCTATTTTGATCAATGGTCAACAGGCTGGTTTCTTCAAATCGTTTAGAGGGGTTACAGGGTGATCCTCTTTTCTCGAGCCTTTTTGTGATATTAGTTGAATACATGAATAGAGGCTTGCAACATATGTTTCAAAATAAAATGAGGATTAATTTTCAAGCATTGGGACGTCAGGTACCAATTCTATCTTTCGCTGATGATACTATCATTTTCTTATGTCTTACAAAGCGCTATTTGAGGGCTATTAAAGAATTTTTGGATGATTATCAAAGGTATTCGGGTCAACAAGTTAATGTGAATAAGAGCTCAGCTTTCTTGCCATCCTTTCACTGCCCAATTCATAAGAGGTGGATCTCTTCTATCTTGGGTTTCAAGATTGAGGAGTTGCCTATTACGCATTTGGGGGCTCCTTTGCAGGTTGGAAAATCTAGAGCGGTGAATTTTGAGAATATAGTGTCCAAGCTTAGGGCCTCAATTCATAACTGGTCCTCGAAATTTATCTCTCACGGTGGCAGAATAATTATAATACAACATGTTTTGGAATCTATTTCTTTGTACTTGTTGCAGGTATTATCACCTCCAAAGAGTATAATGCAAAAACTTGGGTCAATTATGAATGGTTTCCTCTGGGAAGGATCTTCAGATAAAAAAAAAATGCATTGGAGACCTTGGGAAAAAATGTGTTATCCAGTGGAGGAGGGAGGGCTTGGATTTAAGTCTCTTAAGGACATGAAAAATGCCTTTGATATGAAGTTATGGTGGAGATTAAGGGAAGGCAAATCCCTTTGGGCGCAAATTATGACAAGGAAGTACATCAGGGATGTTTATCCGAGCCAGGCTTCTAGTAGATGTGGTTCAGTGGTGTGGAGGAGGTTATGTCGCATAAGGATGGCAGTAGAGGAGCAAATTTTTTGGAAGGTTGGAAAGGGAGAGATTCAATTTTGGGAAGATAAGTGGATAACTCCATTTCCATTGAACTGCGTTAGGATATCTATTGACAAGCTAGACTTTCGAGTGAAGGAGTATTTCAATCAAGGTAGATGGAATTGTGTATTATTACAAAATTATGTTCCTCATGATATTATCAATTTAATTTCAGATTTTCCTATAGTCGATGGGGAGGAGGATGTGATGATTTGGAATGCTTCTTCATCGAGTGAATTTTCTGTCAAGTCCGCATATGAGTTGATAAGAAAGAGAAAGCAAATATAATTGTGTTGTAGGTCTGCATGGTGTGATTTTGTGCCAAATAAAATGTCTTTTCTAGGATGGAGGGTGTTAAATAATCTTTTGCCTGTTGAAGCCAATATGCAACATAAAGGTATTTCTTTGGCCTCCAAATGTTCATTTTGTCCAGCTATAGAGTCATAGGAACATGTCTTTCTTCATTGTACTATGGCTAAAAAAGTTTGGAATCACTTTCATTCTTTTTTTGGTATACCTTTCTTGGTGCATTCTTCATTTGGTGCACTTGTCATGCGTTAGATTATTTTGGCTTCTAGAGGAGTGAAAGAACATATACGGTGGGGCTTTCCTATGATTGTTGCTTGGTTTATTTGGTGGTTTCGTAATAAGGCCAAGTTTGAAGGGAATATAGGAGGTGAGAGTAATGTAATACATGCGGTTTGGATTTTATATGGAAATTGGGATTGGCATCACAAATAAGGATGGAGAGTATTAAGGGGGATAAAGTGTTGTTAAAAAATTTTGTCATGGCTAAAGATAGAAGGAAATAGGTACACCCTATAGTGGTTGCATGGAAAGAGCTGAGGGTAGGATTTTTAAAGCTCAATACGGATGCTTCAATGAAGAAAGGAGTAGCAAGAGGAGGTGGTGTGGTCAGGGACCATACAGGTAGCTTTATTTTGGCATTTCACAAGGAATTGGAGGGGAGATCAGTATTGAAGGCAGAGGCCCAATCACTACAATATGGCCTCCAACTTTGTACTGATAGAGGTCTAAAATACATTGAAGCAGAAGTGGACTCACAGTTATTGCACAGGTTGGTGAATTTTTCTAACTCTTGGACGTTGCCTTTGTGTCTAACTATTTAGAAGATCAAAATATTACCATCTCTGTAACACCCTAGAAAATGCACATATAAGAGATTTTTTTTTTCTTATTTAGGGTTAAGTGTTAATCCTAGATTTATTAGTTGGAAGATTTCTTGAGTTAATTAGGTTAATTAGTTAAGATTTTTGTTTTAAGCAAGAATACTTAAGTACTACATTTAGAATAATTTTACTTGTTCACTTATTTTCTTGCTTTATTTTCTATTCCCTTAGTTGAAATTTTTCTCTTTCTTTTTCATTTTCTCTTTTGGCCGAAATTCTTTTCTTTTTCTTTCCCCTTAGGGCCGGTTTTTCTCTCTCCCTAATTTACTCTAATTGTGCTTTAATAATTTATGTTTCTTTATTGTTTAAATTAAGTGATAAGAGTTGAAAATTTTAACCAATTAAATTCAACCAAGTTACCACACTTTGCATAAAAAATCTCACTTTTTACTTTACTCTTGTTATGATATTATTGGTCAATTATTTTCTCACCTTTTCTTCAATTCTTTTTCATTTTTCCTAGCCTATTTCTCTCTCTTTTTCTCTCCCCTTGGCCGGCCATCATCTTTCTCTCTTCTTCCCTCATTTTTGCTCTCAACTTCTTGGACTTTCATCTCTCAAGTTGACACAAATCAACCATAGGAAGTGGGCTACTATCTTTTCTAAGCAAAGTTCTAAGCCTATCTAAGGTATTTACCATGAACTTACCTTATTAATTTCATGTTTTAATTAGTTTTTATGCAAGTTTAATACCAAGTTTCTTGTTAATACTACTTGAAGAAATTAGTTAGAACTTGATATATACTTGCTATATAAAGTGTTCTTGTGATTAGATAGACTAGTATATGGCCTTTAAACCTTGGAAATTTATGTTTTATATGTGGTTTAGTTGAAGAATTAAGTTGGAACTCAAGAACACTTAAAACAGTCATGCTGGACCAGTTTTAGTAAAACTTTCATAACTTGGTATAGACAACTTGGATTCGAGTGATTCTTGTTGTTTTAGAAACTAGATTGATAGGGATTTCCAACGGTATAAGGCTTGCACTGTGATTCATTGTATATTAATCGCAGAAAGTTTGCAAAGTTGGCTGAAAATTTGATTCTGCGTAAAACAGTTTTGATGATGAGCCAAATTGAGGGATGATTTTGAACCGGTTCTAGTTGGAATTTGGATTGATGATCTTCACGAAAGTTGTAGCCCTATAAACGTACTTTAAAACCATGTAATCAGAATTCCTTAGTTCTTAATGGATTGACCCCATAAATGGCACGAAGTTGGCTGAAAACCAACCCTGTGCAGAGTTGAGTGATAATTTCTGGAGTAGGAATTTTGAATTTGAGTGAAATCTTGATTGAATTTGAGTTTAAAGTGAACATGAAAGTTGTAGTACATGTTGAATGGATTGGGTTGTTGAATTTTCTTGCAGGTTTAAAAATTTTGGTTAGTTCGATTTTAAGGGGAAATGCTGCCGAAATTTTGGTAGAATTAAAACAAGAAAAATGGATAAGTGAAATTTTAAGCTTAGAATATGTGCAATTGAGGGAAATTTAAGTGTAGGAATTTTTAGAAATGATCTAGTGATAGACTAGACTTTCTTAGAATAAGTAAACCCTAAACCCTAGAAACCCTCAAACCAAAACCCTAGAAGTAAGTGGGGTATTTTCTTGACTTTTTCTTACTAAATTTACTAGGATTTTAATTGAGTTTTTATGTTATTCTTTCTTTTAAATTTCAGGGTCCGAAAACGCATCACGACCATTTTACGAGATATTTTCTTAGGCTTTCAAGGTGAGTGTCTTTATGTGTGCATGTCGCATGAAATGTGATATTTTATTTGATAAATATTATGCGAAAATTTGCAATTACTATGTGAATCCCTGTGCTACTTGAGGAAAGATGTGTACTTTATCACATCTATTCCGAAATGTGTTACTTGTTTTCATTGACCAATGTATTATTTGTGTGTGCGTGAGACTACCGTGACTAACTTCACCGTTATTTCACGGATGGTCAACCCGGCTGCACGTGGGAGGACATAAGGTGTTGGGTGTTTTAGGGCTTGATGTTCTTTCCCTTTCGAGTTGTGAATCCTCAAAGAGGCCAACTCCGGATCGAACCTGTTTGCTTGTTGGCCCTCCAGGGTTGAGAATATCTCCCTGGATGTGGTAGCTTGTACGGAGGTTATAAGGTGATTGGCGGTTAGGGTTTGTGCTTGATAAAACTGATATGTTATTTGATAAAGACCTGAGCTATTATCTCGGTCCAAATATCGTGACTACATGATCAGTACTTGCTCTTTCTGCGGTTAAGCTTGTTTCCGTAGTTGAGCCCTGTATCCTCCTTTGACTACATGTTAAATTAAATTGTTCATATCTTGATTTATTAATTAATTGCTCGATTATTTTATTTACTAAAATAATGAGTTCTTGATTTGATTGCATGACTTGGACATTCACTGGGCTATTATAGCTCATTCCGTTTTATTTGTTTTCCTTACTCAGGTTTCCTGAAAAATTAAAGCTGGAACGATTGATTTTGAGTATGCTAGATGTCTTCGTTAATGTAATAGCCAAACTGTGTTAGACTATCTTTGTGAAAAATCATTTATGTTATGACGTGTAAACTTTTGATGTGAATTGTACCTTATGTTAAATAAAATGAGTATATTTTATTTTATTCCATTTTATTTTAGTTTACTTTATTTTAAGTTAAGTACGCTCGGACGTTTGCGTGAGTGTGTGAATCGAGACCTGGCGAGAGCTAGGCAGGCAGTCCGCTAAGCCCTTTGGTGCGCCTCTGGGTAAGGTGGGGCTGTCACAGTTGGTATCAGAGCCATATGCCGTTAGGATCAAAAAGCCCCGAGCCTCTCGTTCGTGAAGAGTCACGAAGCGAAACTCTCCGTAGGGGATGCCCGCGGCAGGGTGGCAAACTGATAGGTACCCCGTGATGTGACCTTGAGAACTGTCACAGGTGGTATCAGAGCCTAGGTTTGAAATCCTGTCAGAGTTAAGTGTGAATCTTTGAAAAGTTTAACTTTGACTCTTGTTAGATCTTAAGTTCAAATATTATTTTATATCAGCTTGTTAAGATTCGAAAGTACGAGCTGGTTAGTAATAAGTGAACTTCTAGTTGTAATTGGGATACATAGAATGTTTTCTTTTGTAATTGGTTTTGGTATCGGTAGATATTGATTCTATTATTTAAGGTGAATCATATTAACAAGTGGTGACATTAGGTACTTGAAGTGTTATCGAATGGTTAAATGGTATGCTATAGATGGTTTGATGTACGTTGTAAGTGAGTAATTGTTTATGCTCATATAATTGGGAAAGACTAGTGTTTAAAGAATATCCTAAGCTTGAATCTTAATTGTGATTCTTGAAGTATGAGTATTTGCTGGTTCCTTTGGATGGTTAGTGTGTACTTTGGACAGGATTATTGGGACTGGTTGATTCACACTTCGGGGTGTACAACCTTAGTGTGGGTTGACTTAGTTCTGAGATCCGTGTTCGAGTACCTATTGGTGATTGAGGAATTTTGTAGTTCTTCTGTATGGGTTTAGTTTTACTTTGAGAATTGGAAAGTAGTAATTGTCCCCTCTATCGTGTTTCTTAGGCCTGAAAACCTACGTGAATATAACTGGAAATAGCTTAGTTTATTTTCTAAGCTGGATTTTGAAGTGTGATACTTAAGTATTGTTTATTAGTAAGTTTTTTTTTGGGTTTAGATGTGAGTGATTTATTTTCTTCAAAACATGTAGGTATGTCAGAGAGTGGTCGAGGTGAGGGATCGGGACATCCCTACCATACATTAGCACCTGCCAGTCAAGTACGGCCTGCCTGTGATTGTTGGAGGACGAATTCTTACCCCGACCAAGTCGTATTTTCGTTGATTGAGGATAGTGAGCGGGTTGACTGCGAGGGTGAAATCTCCCGAGCTCGTATTCATGAGTTAAGAGAGATAGTGAAAGTTCAAGCTCAAAGGATCCGAGAACTTGAGGCCGCAGTTTGGGAGGTGTAAGGTAATAAGGGAGTAACGCAGCGGAATATTTAAAAATTTATTACCTTAGCCATGGATCTCTTTGATGTAATCTATACAATTAAAGGGTGTTTAGCACAAATACCTCAAGCATAGAAGGTTTCTATGCTTCAAAGGGCAAGATCCTATTCGATGAAGGTGTTGATCTACCATGAAAAGCCCTCCAAGTGTCGAGCCTCCAACGGTATCCACACGAACATGATCTTTAGGAACCTTTGGGCTTGCTTGCCTTGCCTTTTGAGTGCTAGCTCCCTTGAATTTCATGAAGAACACAAGAAGAAGAAAGAAGTTGAAACCCTAACAATTAGGGAAGGAGGTGTGGCGTTTTTCTTGGAGAGAAAAACCGCCACCAAGCTCTCAATTTTTCTCTCTCTAAATTTTGTGTTATGTTTCATCAATCTTTCAAGAGTCAAGGCATGGACTTATTTATAGATGTAGTATCCTAGTCTTTAAGGAAACAAGAGCAATTGGAAACCAAGAAGGTTTAGGAAGCTTACCTTAAGCTAATCCTATTCCTTTAGGAAACCAATTCCAAAAGGAAACCAAATAGCTTCTTAATTCCTTTTAGGAAACTAATTTCCATCAAGACTTAGAATATTTATAATTAAGTCCTTTAAGTTAATTTATCACATAAATTAACCCCATAAGTATCATATACTTATCTTAATAACAATTTAACCCAAAGACCATGTTCTTATTGTGTGTGACCCATTAGGTTCCATTCACGTTGGCAATAAGTACAAATTATAACTCATTAATTAATTAATTAAGAGCCAGATAAATTAACACTTTAATTTATCATTAATTCACTAATTAATTAATTTGCACTTATAGATCATGAGTGGCGTCTAGCAATGCATCATGACCACCCAAGTGAATAGGAAAGTCATATGGTAGACTACACCTATCAATGACAATGTTACCGTGTAATTAATATCCTTTCACCACACTATATCCCAATTAGTCTAAGAGTGTAGTGCGCACTCTTTAAATGACTAATTAATGATTTCTTGTTCCCGAAATACAACTTTCATAAAAGTATAACCTTGAAACTCTTTCAAGTCATACTTTCACTTTTGCGCAAAAGATTCTTTAAGTCATATTTCAACAAGTGGCCAATCCGGGATATACTCTCCTATTATAAGGAGTGGTGAATCCTATATTGATTACTCACTATCCTTCCATGCTTCATACTATACCCAATCTCTACCGTATGGGCTACTCTTTTACGAGCACCGAGCAATAGAGTCAAAGCATAGCAATCCACACTCAAGATACCATGGGAATCTCAAGTCTAAGGATCACTTACACCATTGCCATTAAGAGTATAATTCATTAGCACTATGAATAGTAACTCTCGGCGGATCAATCCAATGAACTTGTTCTCTAACAAGCATCCACATACCAGCTTAGGTGTCACACGCCATAGTTGACGAGATCAACTACTACTTACCATAAGTAGAGGCAAAGTATGTGCTAGTCTTCCCATATTAATGATGTCCAATCTCATTAATACTACGACTAGGGATATTTAAGAATATAACTTAATGTGTAATAAGAGTCTCATCATTGTAACTCTTACAATCTCTTATACACAGTTAATATTCTATGGACTTTATCAAATAAACAAGTAATATTAATAACAAGTATTAAATGACAAAGAAAATGCCACATATATAAGTATAACACGAAATAAGCGTAATAAAAATCCCAAAAACCAAATTGGTTTTAGGGCATACACTAACAAACTCCCACTTGCACTAAAACCAATCACCTATATAGGTTTTAGGCCATGAGCATGACTATCATGCCTATTCTAGGACAAGGCCATGGTGAAAGGATTAGTGACATTTACATTGTGGGAACTTCCTCTATCTTTTCATCATTTGTACCAAACTATTTCCACAAATAGATGGTGGCACGAACCTACACTTTAGGATCATGGATGAGACTTTTAGTTCCTTGATTAAGCGATGGCACAATTGTTTCATAAAACAATAGAAGGAACTATTCTTTGTCCAACAAAGAATCCCTTGATCCATAGTAACTTCTAAAGCTACCATGTACTTGCCTTTGTTATAGAATATGTTGTAGTGTCAATCATAAAACGCTTTTATACACTACAATTCAATGTGAACACCAATTCCTCTCATGATTTACTTATCATCCCTATTGGATTAAAAGCTTGTATCTTTAAAATCCCACACTTCTTATGTGTAATCTCCATAGTCAAGAATAGTCTTTTAGTGCTTCTAGAGTACTTAAGAATATTCTTTGATAACCATCTAGTGACACTCACCAGAATTGCTCGTAACACTTAAAGCCAAAAGACATCGGGTCTCGTACATAGGATAGCATATACAATAGAACCTATTGCAAAAGCATATGGGATCTATTAATGCTATCAACCTCAACAAGTGTCAGAGACACATGTCTCTTGAAAGAGTAATCTCCTATCTCATAGGTAAAACACCTTCTTCGATTGCACTATGCTAAACCCTTTAGCATCTAGCCTATGTACGTGGATCTAGTGAGACCAAGCAACCTCTTGGATCTATATATATAGATCTTAATTCCCAGATTAGAGATCGCTTCTCCTTTATTAAGAAATTCTTTGGACAACCATATCTTTACCTTTAAAGTATGTTGTTTCCATCAACGATATGTCATCCACATATAGTATCAAGAAAATGACAACGCTCCCACTCAACTTTACATTTACACAAAACTTGTCTTTGTTTTCGAGAAAATCAAACTCTTTGATTATCTTATCAAAACAAATGCTCCAACACCTTGACACTTGCAAGAGTCCACTTAATGGACCCTTGAAGCTTGCTTACCTAATGACTATCAATGGTAGTGAAGGCCCAAGGGATGTGTCATATACATACCTTTTAATTCCCGTTAAGGGATGAAGTCTTCATATCCATTTGCCATAGCCATAAAGGCAGCTATTGCAAGTAAAATCTTAAATGGATTTAAGCATGGTCAATGGTGAAATAGTTTCTTTCAAAGCCAAGCCTTTGAATTGAATCCTTTTTCCCATTAATCTTGCTTTATAGGCAACTACGTTACCATCCATGTCAGTCTTTCTCATAAAGACCTACTTGCACCCTACTGGGTTTTATCCGATTAGGTGACTTGAGCAAGGTCGACACCTTGTTCTTGTACATGGAATCCATTTTGGATTTTATGGCATCTTGCCACGTCAAGGAGTCTACATTAGACAAAGCCTCTTCGTGACTGGTAGGTTTGTCATCATATATGACTAATACATTATTGCTCTTTGTAATGAGAAATCTATATCTCTCATGTGTGAGAAATCTATATTTCTCAAATGTATAACACACTCTACCAGTCTTTTGAAGATTTTGTGCACTTTGAGCTTCCGTTGCGCCTCATCAACATGTGGCGTAAGCTCTAGTTCCAACTATTGATTTTTGTCAATTCATGGTCCTTGAACCTTTTCAAGTTCTATCTTGCTCCCACTGTCTCTTTTAAGAATAACTATTTTTCTAGAAAAAGACATTTCTTGAGACAAACATTTTGCTCAGGGGATTATAGAAGTGGTGCCCATTGTTTTCACAAGGATACCCCACAAATAGACATTTGTTAGAACATGATTGAGTGTATGGGAGTGGCGTCTAAGACAAGAACCCCTAAAATGAGGTTGGGAATTGTAGTATGGCTCATTATGATTTGCACCATATCTCATAGGGTACAACTTCTCCTCTTTTATACATCATCAACAATGGTGTGTTAAGTGGAGACCATTGAGAAAGAATCACATTCTTCTTTAATTATTTTGAAACACTTGACATTGAGTATTATCCATGTAGATCAAATCTTTAGTATTTTAATACTCTTGTCAACTTGTTTTTCTTACTTCAACCCTAATGACTTTGAACATTTCAAAGGCCATGGATTTGTATATCATATGATACACAATCATATCTCATATGATCATCCATGAAAGTGATGAAGTATGATAAACAACTTCTATCATTGATCAAGATTGGGCCAAAAACATCTATATATTGAAGCCTTATGAAGATCACTAGCACATTCACCTTTTCATAATAAAAGGTGTTATGGTCATCTCTCTAAGTAAATGAGAATCGCATGTCTCAAACGATTCACAATTGAAAGAGTCCAAGTACACAACTATTATGTAATTTAGAATTGTGTTTCTCATTTACATGACCAAGTATATAATGCCAGAAGGATAGTTGTTTCAAAATATAGAGTTTTTGTCTATGTTTGAGAATGGACTTATCAAGGTCTAGGATTTATAAAACGTTGTTTTAGTGATCTAATACCACAAAGAACACCATTACGTAAAAGAACAGTATATATTCTCTTTTGTAATGGTAAATCTTTTCACATTTAATGTGAATTGATTTCATGTTCTTTTGTAAGAATCACATAATAACAATATTTTAAATTCTAGAACAAGCCCAGTTGGTAAACAAGTGTATAAGTCTCTACAACGAGTGTAGCAACTCTTGCTCCATTCATCACATGTAGTTTGACTTTCTCCTTACTTATTGTCTACCATGCTTTAAGACCTTGCACATTTTGCAAATATGGGATCTATATCCAGTATCTTATACCCAACGGTCTTAATTAATAGATTAATTTATCTCAAATATAAACATACTTAGAAGTAGAAGCTTCACTAAGCCTCTTTAACTTCTTAGTATTGAAACGAGCCTTACAATTCCCTTTCCAATAGAATTGGAAACATGTGCCCTTAGACTTGTCCATTTTGATCACACCTTTAAGTTTTGTCATAGCTACATGGGTCTTCTCAAGACCACGCTAGGTTTTACCCTTGACAAACAATAAAGTGCCCCTTTCTTCCTTGATAGACCTACTCTTTAGATATCTCATATCTAATGGTTCCTAGATTGTGTATCAACAACATCTTTGAGATGCACAATCACAGACAAAAAGATCTATCAATTTGTGCTACTTTTATAGCTTAGGAATTATAGATGACATTACGATACAAGTAGCAATATCATTATCATCTTTTATGCATCTTGTATGCACATTGTTTCCTAACTATAATTATCACTATAGGACAAGTGGAAGTGGGTATCAAGGACATAGCCAATTGTGCTTAAGAACTATTCTCAAGTTTTACACTAGTCCAAGAAAATCGCATATGTATGGAGATATAGGGTGATAAGTGTGTTCATGTGTACATGTATTCTACAACAAGTGAAAAGATAGTACAAGTATTTGTTTCAGGTTATAATTGCAAACCAAAAATGTGGGCTTCGAATTTATTTGGTTTGCTCCCACTATTTTACTTCAAATCAATAACCCTCAATCTATTGATTCGGGAATCCATTGGAAATTCCTAGTGGGCTAGGATCCCATCTAATTAACTTTGGGTTTGACGGAGGCCAATGCCCCAAAGGTAACTTCGATTAGGTAGATAACTTTTATCAATCACAACTCTTGTGACTCCTAGATAGTTGGGTATCAACTCTTGATATTCACATCTTATTTGTTTCCCAACATTGCCTCAAAAATATCATAACATTGACGGAGGCCAAACTCGTTATGTATTTTTGTTAAGTCATACCCATTATTCAAAGATCACATCTCATAGCAAGAACATATTCCGAGTAAGGTGACCTTGACGGAGGCCAACGTGTCAACACTTAATAGGAACTCTTCGTTTTTGCTATAATAATGGAAGGAAACTTATATATATTGACTTAATATCGCCTCAAAAACACCATAGCCTTGATGGAAACCAACAAATTAAGCATTTTTGTTAAGTCAGACCCATTATTTGGAGATCATATCTCATAGTAAAAAACATGCTCTAGGTAAGGTGACCTTGACGGAGGCCAACGTGTCAACACTTAGCAAGAACTATGATTTTTACTACAATAATGGAAGGCTAGTGACTTAATATTTTATTTGAGGGATTTTTATTTTAATTATACAATATATAGTCTCATCATAGCATGTAATTAAAATATATCGACATATAAAATAAAAACATGCACAATAAACCGTGGATGATTATGGACTTAACTAAAATATTTTCCTCGAGCCTTAAGGAAAATATATGGTCAAATTCCTAAGGGATGTGATCAACTCCTTGATGTATTCCTTGGGAGGTCTTCAACTCTTGATGAGCCTCCATGGTTGCTCCTTGGTTCCATCTCCATCTTCTTTGTACATTACACATGTAATTCTATTCTAAACAATTTAGAAAATTAAAACCTAACTCTTACCTACACAATGTACATTACATGTATTGACTAAGAAATCTCGAGTTACATTCGAGGGGAGTTAGGTGAGAAGAGAATTACATGAGAATAATAGAGAAGGCAGGACGCGCAGGCCCTATTTTAAAAACCAATACAAGCCAACCATCAAAATTAATAAAAATTCAACCATTCAATCACATTGGTCATAGTCCATAATCATCCACCATGCCATCATAATATTTAACAATTAAATAAATTACTTTATTTAATTCTAGTCATAAATCACATGGTCTAATTAATTAGATTAATATTCTTGAATTTATTTGTCTCAAAAATAAAGTTATAGAAGGTGTAGGTTTCCAATATTTAACTTTCCAAATATTAACAATTAAAATTGGAAAGTGTTTTGTAGAGAAAATTCTAAAAATTCGCGTTTTCCAAAAAATTAGGAAAAATCTCGCTAGAACTCTGCCAGCAAACCGTGGGACAAACCGTGCGCGGGTTCATCCGCGGTTTACAAACCGTGGGACAAACCGTTCGCGGTTTCATCCGCGGTTTGTTGACAGAACATACGAGTTTTTAACCGTGGGTTAAAACGCGCGCGAGTTTTCGCGCGGTTTGTGTCCAGAAAATACGATCTTTGAAATTCTTTGGTCTTTTTCAAAACTCTTTTGAATCAAAACATGTTAAAACCCTTTTAGCACGTAAAATAATTTAGAAACCTTGAATACAACCATAAGAACTCATCTTAATTATTTAAAACACTTTTAAACAATTAAGAACTTATCTTAAAAATCAAACTCTTGATTTTTCTAAAACAATTTTGAGACAAATTTCATCAAGAACAAACCATCCATATTTATGACAATTAAATAAACACAAATCATATAGATATAATCAAAGTAGGCTCTGATACCACTGTAAGGTAATAAGGGGAGTAACGCAGCGGAATATTTAAAAATTTATTACCTTAGCCATGGATCTCTTTGATGTAATCTATACGAATTAAAGGGTGTTTAGCACAAATACCTCAAGCATAGAAGGTTTCTATGCTTCAAAGGGCAAGATCCTATTCGATGAAGGTGTTGATCTACCATGAAAAGCCCTCCAAGTGTCGAGCCTCCAACGGTATCCACACGAACATGATCTTTAGGAACCTTTGGGCTTGCTTGCCTTGCCTTTTGAGTGCTAGCTCCCTTGAATATTCATGAAGAACACAAGAAGAAGAAAGAAGTTGAAACCCTAACAATTAGGGAAGGAGGTGTGGCGTTTTTCTTGGAGAGAAAAACCGCCACCAAGCTCTCAATTTTTCTCTCTCTAAATTTTGTGTTATGTTTCATCAATCTTCAAGAGTCAAGGCATGGACTTATTTATAGATGTAGTATCCTAGTCTTTAAGGAAACAAGAGCAATTGGAAACCAAGAAGGTTTAGGAAGCTTACCTTAAGCTAATCCTATTCCTTTAGGAAACCAATTCCAAAAGGAAACCAAATAGCTTCTTAATTCCTTTTAGGAAACTAATTTCCATCAAGACTTAGAATATTTATAATTAAGTCCTTTAAGTTAATTTATCACATAAATTAACCCCATAAGTATCATTATACTTATCTTAATAACAATTTAACCCAAAGACCATGTTCTTATTGTGTGTGACCCATTAGGTTCCATTCACGTTGGCAATAAGTACAAATTATAACTCATTAATTAATTAATTAAGAGCCAGATAAATTAACACTTTAATTTATCATTAATTCACTAATTAATTAATTTGCACTTATAGATCATGAGTGGCGTCTAGCAATGCATCATGACCACCCAAGTGAATAGGAAAGTCATATGGTAGACTACACCTATCAATGACAATGTTACCGTGTAATTAATATCCTTTCACCACACTATATCCCAATTAGTCTAAGAGTGTAGTGCGCACTCTTTAAATGACTAATTAATGATTTCTTGTTCCCGAAATACTAACTTTCATAAAAGTATAACCTTGAAACTCTTTCAAGTCATACTTTCACTTTTGCGCAAAAGATTCTTTAAGTCATATTTCAACAAGTGGCCAATCCGGGATATACTCTCCTATAATAAGGAGTGGTGAATCCTATATCGATTACTCACTATCCTTCCATGCTTCATACTATACCCAATCTCTACCGTATGGGCTACTCTTTTACGAGCACCGAGCAATAGAGTCAAAGCATAGCAATCCACACTCAAGATACCATGGTAATCTCAAGTCTAAGGATCACTTACACCATTGCCATTAAGAGTATAATTCATTAGCACTATGAATAGTAACTCTCGGCGGATCAATCCAATGAACTTGTTCTCTAACAAGCATCCACATACCAGCTTAGGTGTCACACGCCATAGTTGACGAGATCAACTACTACTTACCATAAGTAGAGGCAAAGTATGTGCTAGTCTTCCCATATTAATGATGTCCAATCTCATTAATACTACGACTAGGGATATTTAAGAATATAACTTAATGTGTAATAAGAGTCTCATCATTGTAACTCTTACAATCTCTTATACACAGTTAATATTCTATGGACTTTATCAAATAAACAAGTAATATTAATAACAAGTATTAAATGACAAAGAAAATGCCACATATATAAGTATAACACGAAATAAGCGTAATAAAAATCCCAAAAACCAAATTGGTTTTAGGGCATACACTAACAGGAGGAACGGCAGAGGACCGATATTTATAGAATGCAGTACCAAGATGCTCTTGCTGCCACCACCAGCGAAACTTACAAAGCTGTGGCAGGACAAGTGCAACAAGTGGAAAGGACACAGCCCTTGGTTCGAATGATGCGAACGAGGAAACGAGGATGTGCTAGAAATTCTCGTCTATCAACTAGAAGTGCTCCAGCCTCCAAGGCAGGAAAGGGACCTAGAGGAGTGAAAATTGGACCCGGTGCACAATCCGGAAATACAAGCAGCGCTTTGATGGGTAGAGCTCCGCTAGCAATTGAACGAAAAGAGGATACTCTGAAAGAAACTCAACCTCTGGCGCTTCAAGTTGCTTGTGGATATTGTGGCAAAAGTAATCATACCGAAGGAAATTGCTGGAGGAAAAACCGTAAGTGTTTTCTTTGCGGAGGTATCGGTCATCAAATGAGACATTGCCCAAGACAAACGGCTAGTGGACAGCGTATAGCTCAGCCGGAGCACAAGAATCTTGATAAAGCAAAAGGGAGTGGAAACAAGTGAAAATTGTTGGCTCTAGTTTATTCTCTAGATAAGTGTGATGTCTAAGAATATGTACAAGGACCTATGCTAGTTTTGTTATATTTGCATGTATGATATGTTTTATACATAAACTTTTGAAAATGTGTAAGTTGAACTATCTGTATATGCATGTGACTTTAGTTGGCATAAGACTTGATTTCTTTGTTTATTCTTAAATTTGTGCATCTTGCAATATTTCTTGTTACTTGCTACGTAGAAATTGAAATAATTCGTTAAAGTTATCATATAATATTAAGTTACGAGTGAACAAGGTCGTGATAGAGGACGTCCCGTTGCCAGACCAGGACAAGGATACTACTTCGAGTGTAAATCCAGTAATAGAGACTGGTAGCTCTTATGGAAATCCCATAGTGGAAAAGATGTAACTCTAGAAAGATTTCTGAAAGTAAACCCCCAAGGTTAATGATGATCCGTGTCCCAAAATCGCCGAAGATGGTTAGAGGATATTGAGAAAATTTATGCTGCTTTGGAATATGTTAATGAAGGATAAGTGACATTCGCCGTGTTTCCGCTGGAAAGTGTAGCCACACTTTGGTGGGATTTGATAAAGGCTAAGTAAAATAGGTATCAGAGTGGCGCAGCGGAAGCGTGTAGTGGGCCCAAGTAAACTATGCACAATCAAAATGTGGGATTAAGTGTATCGATAGGGTTCCATGCCAACTGAAACTACCTTCGATGGTGTCTAGGACATACAAAATTTTCCACCTGGTTGTCTTGAAAAGTACTATGTGATGTGACCTGAGAACTGTCACAAGTGGTATCAGAGTTGATGTGATCACGACGAATACTCTGACCCGACGAAATTGAGTTTGATGAAATTCTAGCATACGATGAGCAGCTAGATCAAGTCTTGGATCGTAACGTGAAGGAATTGAGAAATAAACGACTTTCCTTGTCAGGGTCCTCTCGAAGCATCATGATTTAGAAAAGCCACTTGGGAAAGACAGAGGAACAGATATGGAAGAACAATTATCCCAAGTTATTCGGAAATCAAGGTAGAATTTCGAGGACGAAATTCTTTTAAGGGGGGGAGGATGTAACACCCTAGAAAATGCACATATAAGAGACTTTTTTTTTCTTATTTAGGGTTAAGTGTTAATCCTAGATTTATTAGTTGGAAGATTTCTTGAGTTAATTAGGTTAATTAGTTAAGATTTTCGTTTTAAGCAAGAACACTTAAGTACTACATTTAGAATAATTTTACTTGCCCATTTAATTTATATTAGAGTTTAAATTTTGCTTAATTTATTCTACTATTTTCTAGCCTTTTACTACTTGAATTTTAGCTCAATTTTACTCAAAAATTTCACTTATTTTCTTGCTTTATTTTCTATTCCCTTAGCTGAAATTTTTCTCTTTCTTTTTCATTTTCTCTTTTGGCCGAAATTCTTTTCTTTTTCTTTCCCCTTAGGGCCGGTTTTTCTCTCTCCCTAATTTACTCTAATTGTGCTTTAATAATTTATGTCTCTTTATTGTTTAAATTAAGTGATAAGAGTTGAAAATTTTAACCAATTAAATTCAACCAAGTTACCACACTTTGCATAAAAAATCTCACTTTTTACTTTACTCTTGTTATGATATTATTGGTCAATTATTTTCTCACCTTTTCTTCAATTCTTTTTCATTTTTCCTAGCCTATTTCTCTCTCTTTTTCTCTCCCCTTGGCCGGCCATCATCTTTCTCTCTTCTTCCCTCATTTTTGCTCTCAACTTCTTGGACTTTCATCTCTCAAGTTGACACAAATCAACCATAGGAAGTGGGCTACTATCTTTTCTAAGCAAAGTTCTAAGCCTATCTAAGGTATTTACCATGAACTTACCTTATTAATTTCATGTTTTAATTAGTTTTTATGCAAGTTTAATACCAAGTTTCTTGTTAATACTACTTGAAGAAATTAGTTAGAACTTGATATATACTTGCTATATAAAGTGTTCTTGTGATTAGATAGACTAGTATATGGCCTTTAAACCTTGGAAATTTATGTTTTATATGTGGTTTAGTTGAAGAATTTAAGTTGGAACTCAAGAACACTTAAAACAGTCATGCTGGACCAGTTTTAGTAAAACTTTCATAACTTGGTATAGACAACTTGGATTCGAGTGATTCTTGTTGTTTTAGAAACTAGATTGATAGGGCTTTCCAACGGTATAAGGCTTGCACTGTGATTCATTGTATATTAATCGCAGAAAGTTTGCAAAGTTGGCTGAAAATTTGATTCTGCGTAAAACAGTTTTGATGATGAGCCAACTTGAGGGCTGATTTTGAACCTGTTCTAGTTGGAATTTGGATTGATGATCTTCACGAAAGTTGTAGCCCTATAAACGTACTTTAAAACCATGTAATCATAATTCCTTAGTTCTTAATGGATTGACCCCAGAAATGGCACGAAGTTGGCTGAAAACCAACCCTGTGCAGAGTTGAGTGATGATTCTTGGAGTAGGAATTTTGAATTTGAGTGAATCTTGATTGAATTTGAGTTTAAAGTGAACATAGAAGTTGTAGTACATGTTGAATGGATTGGGTTGTTGAATTTTCTTGCAGGTTTAAAAATTTTGGTTAGTTCGATTTTAAGGGGAAATGCTGCCGAAATTTCGGTAGAATTAAAAGAAGAAAAATGGATAAGTGAAATTTTAAGCTTAGAATGTGTGCAATTGAGGGAAATTTAAGTGTAGGAATTTTTAGAAATGATCTAGTGATAGACTTAGACTTTCTTAGAATAAGTAAACCCTAAACCCTAGAAACCCTAAAACCAAAACCCTAGAAGTAAGTGGGGTATTTTCTTGACTTTTTCTTACTAAATTTACTAGGATTTTAATTGAGTTTTTATGTTATTATTTCTTTTAAATTTCAGGGTCCGAAAACGCATCACGACCATTTTACGAGATATTTTCTTAGGCTTTCAAGGTGAGTGTCTTTATGTGTGCATGTCGCATGAAATGTGATATTTTATTTGATAAATATTATGCGAAAATTTGCAATTACTATGTGAATCCCTGTGCTACTTGAGGAAAGATGTGTACTTTATCACATCTATTCCGCAATGTGTTACTTGTTTTCATTGACCAATGTGTTATTTGTGTGTGCGTGAGACTACCGTGACTAACTTCACCGTTATTTCACGGATGGTCAACCCGGCTGCACGTGGGAGGACATAAGGTGTTGGGTGTTTTAGGGCTTGATGTTCTTTCCCTTTCGAGTTGTGAATCCTCAAAGAGGCCAACTCCGGATTGAACCTGTTTGCTTGTTGGCCCTCCAGGGTTGAGAATATCTCCCTGGATGTGGTAGCTTGTACGGAGGTTATAAGGTGATTGGCGGTTAGGGTTTGTGCTTGATAAAACTGATATGTTATTTGATAAAGACCTGAGCTATTATCTCGGTCCAAATATCGTGACTACATGATCAGTACTTGCTCTTTCTGCGGTTAAGCTTGCTTCCGTAGTTGAGCCCTGTATCCTCCTTTGACTACATGTTAAATTAAATTGTTCATATCTTGATTTATTAATTAATTGCTCGATTATTTTATTTACTAAAATAATGAGTTCTTGATTTGATTGCATGACTTGGACATTCACTGGGCTATTATAGCTCATTCCGTTTTATTTGTTTTCCTTACTCAGGTTTCCTGAAAAATTAAAGCTGGAACGACTGATTTTGAGTATGCTAGATGTCTTCGTTAATGTAATAGCCAAACTGTGTTAGACTATCTTTGTGAAAAATCATTTATGTTATGACAGTGTAAACTTTTGATGTGAATTGTACCTTATGTTAAATAAAATGAGTATATTTTATTTTATTCCATTTTATTTTAGTTTACTTTATTTTAAGTTAAGTACGCTTGGACGTTTGCGTGAGTGTGTGAATCGAGACCTGGCGAGAGCTAGGCAGGCAGTCCGCTAAGCCCTTTGGTGCGCCTCTGGGTAAGGTGGGGCTGTCACAATCTCAACTTTCAGGATCTATTTCCACATATTCAGGGAAGCCAATGCAGTGGCAAACTCAATAGCAAGTTTGGAAGTTACAACAAACATAGTTTTTGAATCTCTGAGAGAGTTACCCAATAATACGCATTCACTGATTGAACTAGATAGGTTTAATTTTCCTTATGTTCATCATACTTCTGTAAAGGAGTACTCCTTGTTTATCTTACGTGTTTTGGTTTTGAATTTATTTTATTATGAGGTCAGGTTTCCCCCCCCCCCCTCTTTATTGTACATGACTTTATTTGAGTATTAATAAAATCTGAGATTGGCACCCCACCCCGTATACGAGTTTTTGCCAAAAAAAAAAAAACCCTCATTAGCGAGAATATCCGCAGGTTTGTTTGCTTCCCTATAGCAGTGTGGAATGGTAAGGATATGGTGCTAAAATTTTTTGATTTCCTCAACCAATTTTCTATGGTACCATGGGCAAAGAATCAAACCTTTACAAATATTCACCAAAATTAATGAATCCAATTCCACATGAAAGAAAGAAATTCCATTTGACAAACACAACTTGATTCCCTAGAGTAGTGTTTGCATTTTTTGCCTCCAAGCTATTCCCAAAGTTAAAGTAGCATACAAAACAAAGATTAAACTTTCCTTCCTTGTCTCGAACTATTCCACCTCCACCACACTCACCTGGGTTTCCCTTAGAGCATCCGTCTGCATTCAATTTGACAAAATCAACTGGGAAAGACCATCTCACAAGTGTAATCTTCACTTCCTTCCTCCTAGTGCAAACTCTTGAGTATAGTTCCGGCCAAGATGACTGTGGTGTCTATTGCGCCCCGAAATGACACACGGTAGGATCGTTGACTATCGCATCCCAAGAAGACGGTCCGGTCCAATGACCCCTTTCAAAAAGGTAGGTTTTCGAAAAAATTGTTCGTGTGTGATAAAAATCGAGTTATTAGTGAAAATGTGTTTTTTAGAAAAAATAGTATTTTAAAAGAAAGTAAGGCTGGGACTAAAAGTGTGACAGTTTTGGGCAACTGATTTTTGAAAAAGGGTTTTATTTTAAAAAATGGAGTCGCCACTTGGTACTAAGTTAGGGTGTACCATGTCACCCGAAAAATCATTTTACAAAATAAAAATAAAATTATAGAAAAATTATTTAAAAACCTTTTCCGACTCCGGTCTACGAAAAATGAGAAAAAAAAGGTCCGATAGTCATATTTGAAGAAAGGGAAGGCAAAGGCTCACACTTAAGGCACCCTTTCTACTTAGCCGAGGCTAGTTGTGAGGTCTAACCAAAATTTCCCAAATTAATCCTAAGTTCTATCGCGTTCAGATGTATCTAAATGAATGCAAGTCCTAAATCTAAATGTGGTATCGGGAGGGTCGAAATGTTCTGTCGAGACTTGATCGGAATTATCGCATTGATTCTGAAACTCGGAATGAGGCCCCGAGGGAGTCACGAGTGTGAATGCAAAATGAAAATACAAAAAGAAAAAAAATAGTAATATGGATAATAAGTGATCGAAGATAGTGGGGATGCAACATAATGGGTATGGGGGACTAATTGTGAAGCCTCGGAAATTCGCACTAAAAAGATTATTTGATTTATGTTATGTTTATTAGTAGAAAAAAAAAATGAATGAGAAAAGAAAAGAAGAGGGAAATTAAAGTGCATTTAATAGGGCATTTCTTTTATTTAAGGTTTAGTGTTAATCTTTGGTTTAATAGTTGAAAAATGTCTTAAGTTAGTTAGGTTAACTAAATGAGATTTTTGTATGATTAAGTGGTACACCTAAGTACCAAACTTGGGTTAATTTTATTGGTCTATTAGTTTACAATAGTGTGTAATTTTGACTAACCAACTCTACCATTATTAAGCCTTTTGACTAATTGAACTTTAGCACAAAAATTAACTTAAAATTTTCACTTAACCCTTGTCTTTTCCCCACCAATGGCGGGCCCCTCTTTCTCATTTTTTTCCTCTCTTTTGTTTTAAAATTTTATGCTACAAAACTTGCCAAATGTTAAGTGTTAGATGATTAAAAATTTGTACCAATTATATTTAGCCAACTAGTACCTATTATGCCAAAATATCTACACTCTAGCTTGACTCTTGTTTAGTTCTAATTGGTTGCACTTTCTTCCCATTATTCTTTTATTCTTTTAATCTTTCTTGACCTAATTCTCTTTCATTTTATTCTCTCTTGGCCGAAATTATCTTCCATTTTTACTCCCTTGGCCGACTCTCTCCATCTCTCTCTCTACCCTCCCTTGTTCTTCATTTTCGTGGAGCTCTCTTCAATTTTAGACAAATTCCACCATAGAAAGTGAGGTTTTCTTCTTCCTAAGCAAGGTTCTAAGCTTGTTTAAGGTATGTACTATGAACTTTTGCTATTAATTTCAAGTTTTAGTTGAGTTTTATTTAAGCTTTATTTAGGGTTTTGTTACAAGTTTTACATTCACAGTCATACTGGACCAGTTTTAGTAAAACGTTCATAAATTGATAGTAGATAACTTGGATTCGAGTGATTCTTGTTGTTTTAGAAACTAGATTGATAGGGCTTTCCAACGGTATAAGCTTGCACTGTGGTTCATTGTGTATTAATCGCAGAAAGTTTGCAAAGTTGGCTGAAAATTTGAATCTGCGGAAACAGTTTTGATGATGAGCCAACTTGAGGGATGATTTTGAACCTGTTCTAGTTGGAATTTGGGATTGATGATCTTCACGAAAGTTGTAGCCCTATAAACGTACTTTAAAACCATGTAATCATAATACCTTAGTTCTTGATGGATTGACCCCAATAATGGCTACGAAGTTGGCTGAAAACCAACCCTGTGCAATTTGGATAATGATTCTTGGAGTATAATTCTTGATATTTAGTGGAATTTTGATTGAATTTGAGCTTGGATTGAACTAAGAAGTTGTAGAACTTGTTGAATTATGGGTTTGATGATTGAAATCTTGATGGAAAACAAAGTTGGATGGTCGAAAATTAAGGGGAAATAATGCCAAAATTTTGTTAGAAAACCCTAAACCCTAAATCCTAAACCCTAGAACTAAAACCCTAGAATTTAATGGGGTATTTCTTGAATTTTCTTTCTAAGTTGATTAGGGTTTAAATTGAGTTTCATTAGATTATTTCTTATAAATTCCAGGATCCAAAAGTGAGACGCAACCGTTTTACGAAATATTTTCTTAAGCGTTCCAGGTGAGTGTCCCTTTTCTTGTGCATGTGAGTGTTCCCTTACTTTTGCTCATGAGTGTTTCTTCACATATTCATGATACATGTTCAAAATGTGATTTTATTTGCACTTGACGCTGGTGACTTGTCACAATGTGCCATGTGTTATTGATATTCATGAATTGCTACAATGTATTATATGAAGGGAAAGTGTGTACTTTATCGCACTTACCTCTGGTTTGTTACATGCACAATTTTTATTTGATGTGAATATAATTGTTTGTGAATTTTCGACTACATTAACTTGTTGGCTAGACTACCGTGGTTATCCCGCGGTTAGTCAAGCCGGAGGTACAAAGGAGGATATAAGGTGCTGGGTGCTTTAGGGCTTGTGGTTCTTTTCCTTGAGTTGTGAATCCTCAAAGAGGCCAACTCCGGACTGAACCTTCTTGCTTGTTGCCCTCCGAGGTTGAGATCTCACCCTGGATGTGGCGGAGGGGCTCTTGGAGGATATAAGGTGAATGGCGAATAGGGCTCTTGCTCGATAATGCAGGCATAACCGGCAATCCACTCTTAATACCATGGTTACATGATCAGTACTTGCTCTCGTGATTGGAATGTATCCTCCCTTGTTTGAATCAGTGATTACTTAATTTGTTCTTATATTATCTTATGACTTGTGACATTCGTTTGATTAAATTATGTTTGGTTTGCCTCCGTATCTGCATGTGTGGGAACCTCACTGAGCTATTATAGCTCACTCTTTGTTATTTGTTTTCCTTAAGCAGGCTCCTATCTCTAAAGCCAGTGGTGAGGAATCCAGGGTAGAACTGGGTAGGATTTTTGGGTAGAAGGACTACTTGAGATATTATTGTAATAACAAATGTATGTAATGTAAATTGTTTAACTAGTACTTTTGCTTTTAAGTTTGAATGTGATGTGACCCTGAGAACTGTCACAGTTGGTATCTACGAGTTTTTACCGAATTGCAAATTTTTAGGGCATGCTCGAATCGAGTCCTGGCGAGAGCCAGGCAGGCAGTCCGCTAAGCCCTTTGGTGCGCCTCTGGGTAAGGTGGGGCTGTCACACTAATAACTCGTGACTGAATGTTCCTACTCATGGAGGGGGGAACGGTATCTACGCCACTGCTTCCCACATGAATAGATGACTATTTCTAGTCGGATCATACAAATGTCCTAAAAGTCTAAGTGAAAATGCAACCAAAATGTCATGCGCTGCCAAATACTTGAAAATAGAGAATAATGATGATTATATACATACATAAAAATCATGCAAAATGATGAAAAACTAAAAAGGGATAGTGTGTGAAATGATATAAAATGCACCCAAGATGTGTAAATCTTCGTACTAAATGACCTAAGGGTCTAGCGTTGGACTAGCCATTTCTAGAAAATCCCATTAGCATTGGACTAGTGGGAAACGATAAAGCCACAACTATCATTGGGCTAGTATGGTGACAGAATAGCATAAAACATGAATTAAATAGTAAAACATGAATTAAAAGCAAATTAAACATATAAAGACACATAAGGTCAAGTAGGAGCACATAACATGTAGCATGATATCTAGATGCAAAACCCTAAAGAAAGCGATAAAACATATAAGCACATAAGCACGCAAAAACAAATAAGCTCTAACTATTACACCAGGGGGTTTAAGTTACAATTTTAAGGGTAAAAATTAAAAATGCCCTATCTATTACACTTGCTATCTAAATATACAAATATTTGTAAACAAAAACAAAAGGAAAATAATCTAATTATAACATTGACTATCTAACTACAAAATATTTACAAAATATTCACCAAATAATAAGATTTGAAAATTTAATAACATAAAGTAAATAAATAAGCAAAAAGTATGTAAAATAAGAAATATATGAAGAAAATGCATAAAAATCACATAAAGACACATTGGGGCACATAAAGAGAAATTAATAAGTAATAGGGTTACCTCTCGAAGACCCGGTGCAAATACTAGTAAAGATGAACAAACAAGTTAATGCACCACTATGTAAAGAAATAAAACTTGAAATATGCAAGTTTTGATGGATTGGCTAAGAATGTAAAGTCTTGCAACTAAAAGGACTAAAAATAAATTTCTACAAAGCTTAAGGGGTAAAAATAAAAATTCATATCCGTCTGAGGAGTAGTGATGCAAAATTAAAGCAAATTAGGGAACAAATAGTAAATTCCAAGTGTGGAGAAATTGCAATTAAGGGACTTAATTGAAAGAACGTAAAAATTTGGGGGATCAATCTATAAATATGGGGACTTAATCGCATAAAGCAGAAAATCTTTAAAGAGCATGTCATCAATACTTGAAACATCAGGACTATGATATAAAATTCACTAAAATTGAAACTACTAAAAACAGAAAATGTTAACTAAATTAAAATCTGAATTAATTAACCTAATACAAAATTAACTAAGAAAAATAACTAATTAATGAACTAAATTAGGGCTCAATACTAACCAAAATCCTGCAACCAAAAAAAGATCTAAGCACAACAAACAAAGAAATGTTAAAAGAAAAAAAGAACCATTCCCAAATTTTAAGATTTGCTCTAGAAAAATAAACAGAACACGCACGTCTTCCCCTCTTTCTTCATCATCCTCAAGCTCCAAATTTCTCTCTCTCTCTCTCTCTCTACTTTCTTTCTCTTTTCCTTCGATCCTCTTCTCCCTGTCTTTCCTCTCTATCTTTATTTTCCTTCCCTTCGATTACTCCACTATCTCTCAAATCTCTGCTCTCTGGTCCCCTGATTTTCTTCTCCTCTCTTCCTATTCTCTTCTTGATTTTCAGCATCTCTAATTTCTCTCTTCATCTCCTTCAGTCTCTACTCTGCCTCTCACTCTCTCTCTGATCTGCTCCTCTTGTTTCTTTTCAGCTCTCTCTTTCTTTCATTTTCTTTCATTTTTTGTTTCTCTTCCTCTTCTGTTCTCTTATATTTCTTCTCTAAATTACTCTTTAGAAGCAACGGATTAATCTCCCCTCCAATCGATCCCTCCTTTGAAATAAGAGAGTGAGGATGTGGGTTTTGATGATGGTGGCAGATGAAACATAAAGGATGTTGGCAGTGGAATAGGCTACTGTGGTCTGGTGGGTCTATGGCTGACATGGCAAGTTTTATGTGTGTGGCCATGGGTTCTGATTGTAGTGAAGCAGATAAATTTGCTGCTGTTGGAGCTGTGAGTTTGCAGGTGGTTCTGGGCGGTTAAGTGGTGGTTCTATTGATTTGAGATGGTGGTTGATAAGCGTCTAGTTTGCATATTTCTTAGTGTGTCTACATTAGTATTTTATGCTAGTTTTTAGGGTTTAAATAATGAACAATAGTCACTTTCATGTCTATTTCTTCCAATCTTAAGTTTGTAGCTAAAATGTGCAAATGTGTGGTTTAATATGCAATTCTTTGTATTTTGTAGGTTTTAGCTATAACTGATCATCACTTTGGATCAAATGAAGCATATTGGGATGATATTAAATGTGATTTGAAGTTGATGAGAAGTGGCAAGAGAAGAGGACCAATGATGTGGCATGATGAAGCAACGATAGAAGAAGAATTGGTGATGAAAGGATTTCACTGCACCGACATGTTTTGGTAGTTTGGTCAGAACTGGAGCTAGAGAGAGTGAATTGAGATGATTCTTGAAGCAATTTAAAGCTAAGAGAATTATCTACAATTCTTATGAAGATCTCAAAGTCTGATTCTCACGTTTACAATGTCAAATTGCCACATTACTGAAGCATTCTTGTGCAGCGATGCTCTTCCGACCATGTCTTGATGTTTTGGCCATATCTTTGTGTACACAACTCCAAATGACCTGATTTTTGTGCTCCTGGAAAGCTAACTCAAAGGGCTATAACTTTATGTTTAGAGTAAAAGCTATTTTGGCCAAATTTCTGACCGAACCCGCGGCTGAATCCGCGCCGCGGGTACGTACCGCGGGTACAGTCAGAAAGTTATTAATTGAAGCTACGGCTGTATCCGCGCCACGTGTTCCAGGCGCGGGTTCGGGGCGCAGACGTACGATTTTGAGGCACTTTGGGGCTATCTTTCAAGGGGGCAATTCATACTCTTGGTGGATGGTGAGACTACATCTTAGGAGGGTTTTAGGAGTGCTAGAAACACAAGAGAGAAGCGGAGCATAGCATAGAATAGCAAGGGTCTCTCTTAGAGAGATTTTCTCTCTTTGAGAGAGCCACCCCTTTAGATTAGTAAATCTCTCTATAGAATAGTGCTATTTGGAGGATTCTCTTGTACACATCAAGATTGGAGGAAGAATAGAAGATTTGAACTTGTTCATCAATCAATAAGTTTTCTTTATTCTATTTTTGTCTCTTTCTTGATTTATATGGATTTGTCTATTAAAGTTTTGATCTTTTATGTGAAATCCACCATGGGTACGTGCTAAATTGTTAATCTAGGGTTAGAGGAAACTAATCGCTTCATGCATATGACTTGATTATGATTATTCATGTTATCTTGTGCTTGTTTGTTCTCTATTTTGGTTTGCATGGATTTGTAGTTGCTTGATCACCAACTATGAATTGATAGTTGTTATTATGCAACGAGAGTTGGTAATGATAATGGAAAAGGAATAGCTGAAGTCTAGGTTGCATGTCACACGAGAGTAGTGGTGCTCCTAGGTGGGTCAATTAGGCAATTCATGTGATTAATGAACCAATACTAGTATCTTTACCACGAGAGTAGGAAAGAACTAGTAGGGAGGTAATCGTTAACTTGTCACGAGAGTGAAGGTTAAGTATAATTGGAATTGGATCCTAAACAATACAAGAATCCATGGCATGAATTAATCCATTCAATCTTATGCTTGGTCATTAGTGGAATCTATTCCCTAGTGTCTTAAGATTACGAGTTTCCTCTAGATATTGTTATTTTATAGAGTTGTTAGTTTAGCTGTTTATTTTCTACTTTGATATTCTCATTGTTAATTGGTTGTTTAGATAATAAGGAGAGCAATAAAGCCTTAATACTTCGATAACCTTTTCCCTGTGGGATCGACCCTGTTGCCCTATACTCAATACGATCTGTGCACTTGCAGTATATAGGGTAATTAGGTTTTATAACTTGATTATTTGTGTGTGATATAATTGGATTATTTGCTATATTTTTAGACCTAATTACACGCCTACCAGTGGTGATGACTGCAAGTTGTAATAAGTGGCAATTGGGTTTTGAGTCTGGCAATTGGGGCTGTAATGGTGGAATTTGGACTGTGGGTTTGACAGAGGTGGTTGTGTTGTAGGGGAGGTTGGCAGTGCCCAGTGGAGGTGGAGTGAGTCTTGGGTTGTTTTGGTAGATTATTGGCTATGTTTTGTGACTAGCTTTGGGTCTGTTTGATTAATTGTGTGCGATTTATTGTGTGTGTGTTTGTAATTGAATTTATGGATGTATGTGTTATTGAATGGAAATCAGGGGCTGTTTGATGGTGCTTGTGGGTTGGTGATAGTGTTGATTTGGCAATTGGAACTTGGTTGCTTTGAGGCAGCTTTGGAATTGGGCTTCTGGTAATTGGTGAGGTGTGGTGGTTACAGGTGGAGGTATTGTGTCAGGCGGCGTAGAGGCTTGACAGTGGGGATGGTGAAGGGATGGTTGTGATTAAGGGCAGTGGGTATGACTGTGGGTGACTATTGGTGATTGACTGTAGGTTGAGCAATAAATACTTTGTAGGTTATGGGGTGATTTGGTGATGATAAAGATTCAATTATGACTAGATGATGGTGTCGTGGTGGTCAGTGGGTGGAGCTTTTTGCTGGCGATGGCAATTCTAGTTTGTGTTTGGGCTGTTTGTTCGTTTTTTGCGCTGTTTGAGTGTATTGGCAAGGGGCAGTTTTGTGTTGTTTTGTGCAGGTTTGGTGTCAACCAGGTGGTGAATTGGAGTTGGTGAGGGATGGATTATGGTGAGACCATTGTGGTTGGTAGCGGTGCTAGTGCTGGTTGGGCGTTGGAAGAGTGGTTTCGGTAGTTAATCGAACGGGGATGTGAAAATTGGTGGTTCTGATGAATGATTTCGGTGGAAAATTGGGTGGAACAGTGACTTTATATTTGGATTGGTAGTAATGGGTTTGTTGTTTAATGGAAGTTATTTGTTGCTAGATTTGGGTAGAATAGTGGAGATACTCGGTTGTCTTGGCTGAGATTCAGGGATTTGGGGGAAGTCCGATGATCATGGGGCTGATTGGTGAAGTTCGAGTGATTCTATTGATGGTTGAAGAGAGGGAAAAAGAGGAAAACAAAAGTGATTCCTATGATGGCCTGATGTAGGTAAAGACTAGCTGAGTGCGTTGCAGAGAAGAAGAAAGAGGGAGACGTTGGAAGAAGAGAGTGGCGATGGAAGAAAACTCAGAAAAATAAAGAAATGCAGAAAAATTTCCAAAAAAAGAAACACAAACCAAAATTCAAGAAAATCTATAAACAAATTTGTTTTATATCAAAACATAAATCAAACAAAGAATTTAAAATGAAGAATTACCTCTACTTTCTAATGATGAACAATAATCTGGTTGAATTGATGATGATGATAGTGAGGGATATTAAGCTCCGTTGATGATGAATAGGAGAGTCAATTGTTGATGAAGATGAACAGTGAAAGCAAAATAAGAACGGCTAATGTGTGTGCAGTGTTGGTGTATTAATGTGTGTTTTGATCTTTATAATTCTGATAAGGATGTGTTTTTAGAGTTTTTCATTTTTGCTCCCATTTTTTATGATTTAAGGGGGGGTATTTATAGGGCTAGTTGTCCTGGTCACCACGAATACTACAAAATAACAAAAATGCCACCGGTAATAAAAATTCTAATTTTATTTAAGAAAAATATTTTTTAACCGAAAAAATTAAGAATTAACATAAAGAAATGACAGTAGATTACAAAATTTGCCAAAACATTGAAACTAGATTTCAAATTAAAGGTTAGAGCTTAAAACTTATCAAACACGCGTTCAGAGTGTGAAATGACGATTTTGCCCCTGGATAACGAAAATACACAAAAAATAGCTATTGGCCTCGAAAATTTACCAAAAATTAAAAATTATCTTAAAACCATAAGAAATGCATTTATGACTCAAAAATTGACAAAAATGAATTTAAACTGTAAAATGATGATTTTACCCCTAGACAATGAAAATACACAAAAAATAGCTATTGACATCAAAAAATTACCAAAAATTGAAAATAAGCTTAAAACTCTAGGAAATGCATTTATGACCAAAAAATTGACAAAAAATGAGTTTAAACTGTAAAATGACGATTTTACCTCTAGACAATGAAAATTCACAAAAAAATAGATATTGACCTCGAAAAAGTACCAAAAATTAAAAATAAGCTTAAAACCCTAAGAAATGCATTCGTGACTCAAAAATTGACAAAAAATAAATTTAAACTGTAAAATAACGATTTTGCCCTTGAATGTAGTATTTATAGAAAAAATAACAATCGTTTTTGAAAAAATTAAAAAAATTTAGAAACATGCTTAAAGAATTAGAAAAATAAATTTGGGACATAAAATGAGCTAAAATGGTGTTCGCGAGGCGAAATTACCATTTTGCCCTTGTGCTGGTAAAAATATAAAAAGAATACCAATTAAATCTGAAAAATTATAAAAAATTAACAAATTCGTATGAAAGTAAAAATATGAATTTAAAACCCCTAAAGCTAATTGAAAATATTTACAGATAAAAGTTACTATGTTGTCCCCAAGATTATTGAAAAATTAAAATTTGGCCCAAAAAATGTAAACATGCCCCCCAATGTTTGAGAACAAATGGTGTGTCAAAATTTGGTGTCTACAGTTTGTCCCTTTTCGTTGGAAATCTCGTAGAGATTTCAGACAAAGACTTAGACAACACCAAAGTTTGACTCATCCAAATGTGAAAACAAATACTGCTGTAAACAAAAAATCTAGTCACGCATAATGTGAGAATGTGATGAAAGGTAAACTAATGACCAAAGAACATAGAAAAATACGTGACCAAGCTCCCTAGGAGTTGCCTACGTATCTCGGTGAAGGGAATCAGGTCAAACGTACTTCAGAGCAAGTGAACTGTGGATGTGAAACACAACTGTAAATGGTAACACAAGAATTCAAATTATTCAAAACTCGTGAGCAAAACAAAGAAAGAAATGCAATATTTGAATCGCTAAACTAAAATAACCTAAAGCAAGTCCAGGATACTATACTAAATAAATGCAACTATCATGGGCTATCAGAATAAAACAAAATACAGAGTCTGGGCTGCCAGATTAACATGAACAAAAAGCGAGTCCAGACTGCTGGACAAAATAAATGCAATGATCCTAGACTGCCAGGATAAAATAAAATGCAGAGTCTGGGCTGCCAAACTAAAATGAACAGAAAGCGAGTCCAAGCTGCTGGACAAAATAAATGCAACGATCCTGGGCTGCCAGGATAAAATAAAATGCAGAGTCTGGACTGCCAGACTAAAATGAACAGAAATCGGGTCTAGGCCGCTGGACAAAATAAATGCAACGATCATGGGCTGCCAAGATAAAATAAAATGCAGAGCCTGGGTTGCAAGACTAAAATGAATAGAAAGTGAGTCTAGGCTGCTCGATAAAATAAATGTAACGATTCTGGGCTGCTAGGATAAAATAAAATGCAGAGTCTGGGCTACCAAATTAAAATGAACAGAAAGTGAGTCCAAGTTGCTGGACAAAATAAATACAACGATCCTAGGCTGCCAGGATAAAATAAAAGACAGAGTCTGGGCTGCCAGACTAAAATGAACAGAAAGCAGGTCCAGGCTACTAGACAAAATAAATTTATAAACTAACATGCAAAGTCTGGGCTGCAAGACTAGAATGGACAGAAAGGGAGTCCAGGCTGCTGGATAAAATAAATGCAACGATCCTAAGCTGCCAGGATAAAATAAAGTGCAGAGACTAGGCTACCAGACTAAAATAAATAGAAAGCAAGTCTAGGTTGCTGGACAAAATAAATTCATAAACTAAATGCACAGTCTGGGCTGCCAAATTAAAATGAACAGAAAGTGGGTCTAGGCTGCTGGACAAAATAAATTCATAAACTAAATGCAGAGTCTGGGCTGTCAGACTAAAATGGACAGAAAGCGAGTCTAGATTGCTAGATAAAATAAATACAATGATCCTGGGTTGCCAGGATAAAATAAAAAGCAAAGTCTAGGCTGCTAGACTAAAATGAACAAAAAGCGAGTCCAGACTGCTGGACAAAATAAATGCAGCGATCATGGGTTGCCAGGATAAAATAAAATGTAGAGTCTGGGCTACTAGATTAAAATGAACAGAAAGCGGGTCCAGGCTGTTGGACCAAATAAATGCAACGATCTTGGGCCGCCAGGATAAAATAAAATGCAGAGTCCGGGCTGCCAAACTAAAATGAATAGAAAGCGAGTCCAGGTTGTTGGGCAAAATAAATGCAACGATCCTGGGTTGCTCGAATAAAATAAAATGCTGAGTTTGAGCTGTCAGACTAAAATGAACAAAAAGCAGATCTAGATTGCTAGACAAAATAAATTCATAAACTAAATGCAGAGTTTAGGCTGCCAGACTAAAATGGACAGAAAGCGAGTCCAGGCTGCTGGACAAAATAAATGTAACGTTCCTAGGTTGCCAGGATAAAATAAAATGCAGAGTCTGGGTTGTTAGACTAAAATGAACAAAAAGCGAGTCCAGGTTGTTGGACAAAATAAATTCATAAATTAAATGCAGAGAGCGGTGCCCAAGCTGCTAGACAAACTAAATTCATAAACTAAATGCAAAAAGTGGCGCCCAAGCTGTTGGACGAGCAGTGCCCAGGCTGCTGGACAAAATAAATTTATAAAGTAAATGCAGAAAGTGGTGCCCAAGCTACTGGACAAAATAAATTCTTAAAGTAAACACAGGAAGTGGTGCCCAGACTACTGGACAAAATAAATTCATATGGAAATTTAAGACTGAGAGAAACTCAAACAAAAGCATTCAATTTAATTCAAAAAATTAATTTTTTTTCGCTTTTCTCTTTTCTCTCTTTTTTTTCTTTCTCTTTTTTTTTAACCAACACTCGATCAAAAAATAAAATTTGCCCTAATATCAATTTCTCACTAATTTGAAAATCACCCATTTCAACAATTTGGCTCTGTGTGAAAATATCAAAATCTATTTGAAATCAATCTTTCGAAAGAAGAAGCTTTGCCCCTGTATGAATTAAGTGAAGTCATTTTGAAATCCACTTTTCAAATTTGCCCCAATATAAATCAGTCTTTCACGACATTTTTCCTTAATCCCACAGCATAAAATTAATCTCAAAACAATCAAATTTTTTTCTCAAAAATTTACCCCAGTGTTAATTTGAATGCAATCTTTAAATTGAGCCATGCCACTGACCAAACCATCAATAACTAAAAAGAATTATCCTAGTTTTCATCCTTGATGAAGGCGTCAAGCGATAGTAGCGTGCTCCTACCTGCAAAAGAAAACAAGCGGTTACATTGCAATATACTACCACCGCATGGCGGTCCCTTACTCTGCTAGCATGTATAAACATGAGAATTGTCATATCTAAAAGCTGAAACTGTCTCGTGCTTCACTTTCTGTAAATTTTTTATTTCAACAGATTCTGGTTCATGGTTCCAATCATATATCCATATTGTCTTTCCTCCATGGGTACTTCGGACTTTTGATAAATTTAGGATTGTCGTTGTTTTTATTCCAAGTTCAAACAAATCAAGCAACAAATTTTCAATCACAAATCAATGAGAAAATACTTTACATGCAGTATGGTAAAGGAAATTCTAAACCATAAATATTATTTCAAATGAAATGCGTAAAACTTTCGATTTTAATCCCAAAATAGAAGAGTAAATTTTTACACTTAGTTGAAAAATAAATTTTTGGGCAACAGCTCTAAAACATTTGCTATTTTGATCATTTGGATGTCATTCCACTTGAACTTCTATGATTGCTAGAAGAAGATCAATATAGAAGAAAAACCTCAAATAACCATGGTCACCAGCTTCCATGAAGAACTCCACATTTCATGCACAGATATCTTATTTCCTCACTTGTGAGCTTTTATCTGTAGTCACCCGACCTCAACGCCCTTTCAGGTTTTCACCGAGATTTCCCCCCTCCCATTTTATCACTTTTCTTTCCTTCTTCTTTTCTTTTTTTTTCTTTCTCTTATTTTTTTTTTGTTTCTTTCTTTTTTTCTTTTTTTTTCCTTTTTTTTAGGTGCCCTTTCGGATTTTCACCTTTGTAGGGAACAAAGAAAGCAAGCAACATTCAGGTCTTGATTAGTTATCTCCTTTTAGATGAAATTAGACCAGCAATAAAATATTTGGCATCAGTAAGACAATCCTCCCTTGATTGACTAGGGATGGATATATTAACATCATATGCCATATTGATTTGCAAATTTTCATTTCAAAATTATCACAAAATAAAGACGGAGGTTGGTAACATTCTCAACTTTTGTTACGGGGGTTATGTAAGGTGCTCGAAAGGTTAAGGCTAGAAAGCAGAAATTGTGAAAGGGTTGATCATCTTGAGGTCGCATTTTATTATGACTTATCCCAAATTTATTCTTTGCCTTTTTGGGATTCTCTTTCTTCTTTCTCCTTTCTCCTTTCTTTTTCTTCTTCTTCTTTTTTTTATCTCTTTATTTATTTATTTAAATTTGCCCCAGTTTATCACTTTCTCGTCGGGTTTTCTTTTCATATCATTTTTACTCTTTTCTCTTTTTTTTTTTAAACCAATAGTCAACAAAAAATAAAACTTGCCCCAATATGGGGTGCAACCATCAAGTGGGTTATGAAACGAAATTTATAGATTCTGAAGACTTAAAAGGGAAAAACTAGGGGAAGAAAATGTTTAAGGAAAATAAAGAAAGCCTGTTTTTGACCTGTCCTCTTTTGTAATAATTTTTAAAAGAAAACTTGCTAATCAAATGTAAAAAATTTTCACCATGTCTGAATTGATGATCTGGGGAAACACTTGTCCATCCATTTATGTCAAAATAAGGCCTCCTCCTGATAGTACATTTTTCACAAGAAAGACTTTGCCAATTTGGGACAAACTTACCCTTAGCCTCTTTTTGATTTGGAAGGATCTGTTTCAAGACTTTATCCTCCATATCAAATAGACGCGACCTGACTTTCTTATTATAAGCACGAGCCATTTGTCATTGGTAACATTGTCCATAAGACACAGCGTTTAAGCTCTTCTTATCAATGAGTGCCAACTGTTTGTGGCATTCCCTTAACCACTCGGCCTCTACCAATTAGGCTTCCATCAGAATGCGTAAAGAAGAAATTTCTACCTTTGCAGGTGAAACTGCCTTTATTCCATACATAAGAGAATAAAGAGTTGCCCCAATTGAAGTTCTAATTGCTGTTCTATAGGCAAAAAGTGCAAAGGGAAAATTTTCGTGCCAATCTTGATAAGTATCAATCATCTTTCGAATGATTTTCTTTAGATTCTTATTGGCAGCTTCAACGACACCATTAGCCTTAGACTTGTAGATAGTGGAGTTTCTGTGCTTGATCTTGAATAGACCACACAATCTATTTACCATGTCGTTATTGAGATTCTTTGCATTATCAGTGATCAAAGTTTCGGACACACCAAAACGACAAATGATATAGTTCTTAAGAAAATTTGTTACCACCTTTTTGGCTACTTACTTGTAAGATTATGCTTCTACCCATTTGGTGAAATACTCAATTGCCATTAGGATGAATTTATGCCCATTTGAAGCTAGAGGATTGATGACTCCAATCACATCTATTTCTCACATTGAGCACGGCCATGGAGCAGTCATACTGTGAAGTTTCGAAGGAGGGGCATGTATTACATCACCATACACTTGACATTTAACGCACTTTCTAACGAATACAACACAGTCATGCTCCATGGTGAGCCAAAAATATCCTGTTCTCATGATCTTCTTGGCTAGTAAGTGTCCATTCATATACGGTTCACATACACCACTATGTACTTCCTTCATAAAATACTCAGCTTTTTTCTCGTCGACGCATCTTAGGAGGCCCAAATTACTTGACTTTTTGTATAAAAGTTCTCCATTCAGAAAAAATCTTGTAGATGTTTTTCAGAAAAAATTCTTAGACACTGTACTGGCACCTAGGAGATAAAATCTGTTTCTTAGATATTCCTTCAAATCATGAAACCAGGGAAGACCGTTAGGTTCTGATTCGATGCTCAAACAATGGGCCGACTCCTCTTGAAGATGAATTTGGATAGGCTCAATCATCAATTCATCGGAGTGTTTAATCATGGATGATATCCTGGCTAGAGCGTCTACAAAGACATTATGAGTTAGCAGAATATGTCGAAATTCTAGACTCTTAAATTTAGAGGCTAAATTGAGTAGGCTGCAATGATATAAAATGATTTTGGAATCCTGAGTTGCCCAATGTTTAAGCGCCTGATGTACCAGCAAGTCTGAATCACTGAACACTATCAAATCCTTAATCTCCATCTCCAAAGCCATCTTCAACCCTAGAATACAAGTCTCATACTCGGCCATATTATTGGTAAAGGGAAAACATAATTTGACAATTGCAGGATAATGCTTTCCTTCTAGTGATACCAAAACGGCTCCAATTCCTGTCTCAAAAGAATTCAAAACACCATCAAAGAATAATCTCCACTCCGTGTACTACTCATTCATGTCTTCAACTACCCCAATGAATAAGATCTCTTCGTTAGGAAAGTAAGTATTGAGTGGCTAATAATCATCATCTATTGGATTTTTTGACAAGTGATCTGTTATGACCTATCCTTTTACTGTCTTTTGCGTGGTGAAGACAATGTCGAACTTCGAAAGAATCATTTGCCATTTGGCCATGCATCCAGTGGACATCGATTTTTCCAACAAATATCTTAAAGGATCAGAATGAGAAATGAGGTAAGTGGTGTGATCAAGAAGATAGTGCCTGAGCTTTTGAGTAGCCCAAGCTAGTGCACAACACAACCTTTTTAAGAATGAATAATTCATCTCATAGGTCGTGAACTTCTTGCTCAAATAATATATTACCTGCTCCTTTTTTTCTAAATCATCATGCTAGCCCAAAACACATCCCATTGCTCTGTCTAGAACTGAGAGATACATGATGAGTGGTCAGCCTGGCTTTGGTGGCACTAAAACAGGAGGATGCAACAGATAATCCTTAACCTTATCAAAAGCTTGCTGACAATCCTCATTCCAGTCCATTGGGCCATTCTTCCTTAATAATTTAAACAGTGGCTCATAAGTGAGGATTAGCTGAGCATTGAATCTGCCAATGAAATTTATCTTTCCCAGAATACTTTTCACATCCTTCTGTGTCTTTAGAATTGGCATTTCCCAAACAGCTTTTATGATGTGTGCACGGTTGCATTGCCAAGAAAATCTTGGATTTCAGGTATGCAATTCATTGAACTCAAGACCTCGTTTGATTCATGAACCAAGGAACCCTTGACGTGGAGTTGTTTTGCCTTGAATCTCCCTTGAGAAGATGAAACACGCCTAAGAACAACTAGACTAGGCCAAGTTGAGCGAGTTCAATTGTCTAACCTAATTAACTCTAAGACTTGATCAAAAACACAAGAAAAACTCTAAGCGAAGTTGGTGGTCGCCACAAGCAAGCTTGATAAGACCAAGAGTAGTTCTTAATCGACAAAGAACCAAGAAAATTCTCACAATAGAGAAAACACACGATTTTTTTGAATAATTCTTGTTAAAATTCGTAACTAATAAGAGGCCTATAAATAGGCTTATGTAGAACATTCTAGACTTGAAGATTCAAGCAACCTCTAAGTCTATACCTAAACTAATAATAATACTTAGCTAAAATCACAATTATAGAGTAATTCTAACAACTAAAAAACCTAAAAATTCGTCCAAGATTACATCATGGTTGGACACCCCTCCATAAGATCCATTGGGCCTCCATTTAGCAACTTTAAGGGCTCTCAAGCAAGTCCAAGTAACCAGCCCTTTGTAAGATTGTTTTGGACAGCTTAACAACTTCTTTTGAGCCTTTTTTATAGATAAACTTGATCCATAACCAATGCTTGAATCCTTAGACCAATGTGATAGCTTGAACATTGCAAATTTCAAGCTTGTGACTAAATTCAAAATGATGTAACTTTTCAATCCAGCTACCATGTTCAAACATTCCATGCATGGTTATCACTTCTTCAAGCTCTTCTTGATCCATATAAATGGCCTCTTCAAGTCCACCAAGTATAAGTCCAAGTCCAACAAATGTATGCACTCCTTGGATCACATCAATCCCTCCTTTCTCGAAAAGATTTGTCCTCGAATTTGCGACATCATATAAAAGATCATAAGTAACTAGAGGAATGATAAATAAGCAAGTATTACTATCAAGAATATTAAGCGCACAAAAATCGGATGGCATATTAGAAGAATAAACACAACTAGATAAATACTCATTACTCTTGCAATATGAAATAAAATAAAACTAAAAAACACACACAAAAGATGCAAAGATAAATTGATGTTTAAGAGCAACAAACATGTCTAGATGAATATTATCCTTAAAAATATGCAAAAGAATGAACACATGAAGGCTATTAACAAGAAAAACATGAGGTTCAGCACCTATATATCTAAGAATATAGTCAAAATAACACTCACTACCAAGATAAAAATCATGGTCAAATAAAGATGTATGACAAGAATCTAAGTAGAAACTACTAACTACAAGTAAGTGTAGAAAACGTGAATCATGTAGATAACATGCAATAATTCTGAATGAACTATGCAAAATAAACCCTAGAACATGGAAAATATTATCATTCAACTCACTAGAATAATTCAAACGATGTAACAAAAACACATGTATATTGTCACAAACTACAACACTAGAACATTTAAAATGAACTAACTTATGACAAAAATGAATTTTAGAGGTAAAACACTTAAGATAAACACATTGAAAATCATTTATATGACTCCCTATAATTCATGTATAAGGACAACACAAAACATAAACATTACCACTAACTAGAACAACAAAATGACTTACATGATGCAATATAGACTCAAGAATCTGAAAATTATCAAAAACTAAATCACCAAAACGTATAGAGCAGCATGTATAAACAAATACAAGATCCCTAATACAAGTATTATGGCATGGAAAATCACATAAAACATGTTGAAATTCGTCCAAACATTGATGCAAAAACATAGGAGAACTTCTAAAACAGATTGCACTAGACGAAGTAAAACAACTTAGATGCAAAATATAACTATCTACCCTAACAGAATAAACACATAAGATAGAATTAAGATGCAACTTAAAGCTATTAAAACATAGAAATTTAGGCCACAAATCAGTTGGATTCATCAAATGCTCGCTATATGTTGTGGCGCTTGAACAAGGTTGTAATTCCTTCTCCAAGATTGGATGTTCTTTTCTCATTGAAGGAATTTGAACACTAAAGCAGCAAGTATGTGGCATTTTTGCTTGAGTATTAACCTGCAATAACACTATAAAAACACTAGGAAAAGATAGGTTAAGAGAATTAGCAAAGTACACTTCTTCTTTGGAGTACATGGATACAAGAGTTAAAGGTCTAACTAGCATAACACTCTTGCTCTTTTCTCTCTTCCCAATATCACGGATGGCCACTTTTCTCTCTTTGGATTCAACAATTTGCATCCCTTCAAGGTTGGTTCATGATTTTTTATAGGAACCATCATCCATACATTCCACTCTTTGGTGCTCCACATGATTTACTAATCCTTCTTTTGATAATTCGCCACTTGCTAGTTGACTTTGTTCCTCCCTTGCTTTGAATTCTCTTGCAATCCTCACTTGATCAGCATGTGCTTCAAATGGTGCAATAGAACCCAAAGTCACCTTACGTCCATTCCACATGAAAGAGTACCATATTTTTGAAGCCATCATAGGTCACCCTCCTATCGAATTGCCATGGACGCTCAAGAAGAATATGGCATGCTTGCATAGGAACCATGTCACACCATACTTCATCCTTGTATTTGTTGATGGAGAATGGCACCAACACTTGCTTGGTCACCTTCATGTCTCCAATTTCAGCCAACCAATGCAATTTGTAAGGCTTGGGATGTCTCTTTGTTTCAAGCCCTAATTTATCTACAAACAAAGTAGAAGCAACATTAGTACATGAACCACTATCAATAATCATGCTACATACCTTGTTTTGGCATGGTACACCTAGTGTGGAAGATATGATCTCTTTGAATGTTCTCCTCATCCTCCATAGGTGCAACACTAAGTGCTCTCCTTGTTACCAAAATCTCTCCATGATCACCTCCCCAATGAGTTTCTTCATCCTCACTTCATCCTTCCAATGGAGGCATCTCCTCATAGATCTCATCCCTCATTATACGCATCTTTGTCTCCAAATCACTAACAATGGCTTCCCTAAGCAATTTAAGATCATTGTTTGAATCTTGTGGAGTCGCCATTATGCTCTAAAAACCTGCAAGAAAAATAGTTAAAAATAACAAAGAAAATAGACAAGAATATATGAAACACTCCCTTAGTGTTTGGCACTCGATTCCCTCAAGTAGATTGGCTTTTACCCTCAAATGAGCTCACAACTAAGCCTTTTTCCACTCAAAGAATCTTCTTGTAGGCTCTTTGATGAAGAACCAGCACAACCAATCCCACCAAGGACCTATAGCAACCTCAACTTGTAAAGAGTAAATGTAAAAGCCAAGAAAATTAGTTTAGAGTGTTTATGATCAAGAGAATAAATCAAAGAATGGATGAGAATCAAGAATTAGCACAAAATAGACACCCTAATGTGTGGTATAATTGTGTAAAAATCCTTGATTTTTAATGTTCTCTTGAAAATAATAATATTCTTGTGCAAAAAAGTAAAACTCCAACACTCCTTTAAGGAATAGGAAAGAAATTCCTTTCCAAAAAGAATTCTTGAACAAATAATTAATTAAAAACCAACACACAACCAATTAGGAAACACCAAACCACGGTCAAACACTCCCAAACAGCTGGAAAACATGAAAAAAATAAAAAGGAAACAAGGTGTAACCGCCACTTGCCAAAAAGAAAAAGGAAACTACTTGTTTTGTAGAATAAGTTTCCAAATCCCCTTTGTAACTACTTTCCTTTTCCCAATGGGTTTCCCAAAGACAAATAACTTCTATATAAACCCAACTAACACCCTTTTAACCCTTTTAAACACCAGAATTTCTAGAAAAATCGCAGCCAAAATTCGTCCAAAAATTAAAACGAATTTCAGCAACTATTATGCAAGAAAACCCTATCAAAACCCTAGTTTATGAAGAAGACCCTTTGACCAACACTTTAAGGCTTCAAGAACTTCAAGATTTGATCTAGAAAGTCCAAGAAATTAGCCAAGAACTTCAAGAAATCAGCCAAGTAATCTTCAGCAATACAAAGACTTCAAGAACTCAAGAACAAGTTGGTGCGAATTCAAGAAACTAACAAAGTAAGTTCAAGAACTTCAAGAACTTGTATCTAAACATCAAGAAACTTTAAGAAATCGTTGAACAAAGATTTGTGCATGGTTTTTGTTTGTTGTGCACTCCTTTTTACTCTCTTTTCTTTCTTTTTCTTTGTGCTTTGTCTTTTTTCTTTCTTTTCTTCCCTTTTGCATGACTTTTTCTTCCCTTTTCTTCACACGATTTTTTTAATTTTTTTTAACACGAATTTTTTAAATATTTTTTCCCGCAAGAACTCAAAAATAACTCCACTAAATTTCCAAGAAAATTGGTTGTATGAAGTTTTATGTTCAAAAAACCCTTTTTCTTGCAAATTTTTGACTCAAGAAATTCAAGAAAAACACCAAAAATAGTCAAGAATCACAAAATACCACACAAGACCTAGGAATTCTTGATTGAAAAGCAACCAAGAACAACTCTAATGAACCTAGGGCACGAATTCCACAAAGAAAACAATGAGAAAAATATAGCAGAATTTTTTTTCTAGAAATGAAAGTACCAAGACACAAGAAATCAACTTGTCGTCCAGGCTCGAAGCTCTTTGACAACGACTCAAAGAAAGAAAAACAAATAAAACACAAGTTGCTTAACCAGGCTCGAAGCTCTTTGATAAACAACAAAAAAGAAAAAAAGGATATATCTGAATTTTTCCAAAGGAAAAATTGGATTGGAAAAACCTGAAAAAAAATCCAAGAAGATGGCTCTGATACCACTTGATTGTGCGCACGGTTGCGTTGCCAAGAAAGTCTTGGATTTCAGGTATGCAACTCGTTGAACTCAAGACCTCGTTTGATTCGTGAACCAAGGAACCCTTGATGTGGAGTTATTTTGCCTTGAATCTCCCTTGAGAAGATGAAACATGCCTAAGAACAATTAGACTAGACCAAGTTGAGCGAGTTCAATCGTCTAACCTAATTAACTCTAAGACTTGATAAAATACACAAGAAAAACTCTAAGCGAAGTTGGTGGTCGCCACAATCAAGCTTGATAAGACCAAGAGTAGTTCTTAATCGACAAAGAACCAAGAAAATTCTCACAATAGAGAAAACACACGATTTTTCTAAATAATTCTTGTTAAAATTCGTAACTAATAAGAGGCCTATAAATAGGCTTACATAGAACATTCTAGAATTGAAGAATTAAGCAACTACTAAGTAAATACCTAAGCTAACACTAATACTTAGCTAAAAACACAAATATAGAAGAATTATAATAAGTTAAACTAACTAAAAACATAAAAACTATAAAAATTCGTCCAAAAATATTTTATGGGCTAGACATCCTTCATTAAGCTCCATTGGGCCTCCATTTAGTAACTTCAAGGGCCCTCCAAGCAAGTCTAAGTAACTAGCCCCTTATGAAATTGTTTTTGGACAACTTAGCAATTTCTTTTGGGCCTTCTTTGTAGATGAATTTGATCCACAACCAATACTTCACTCCTTGGCCCAATGTGCTCGTATAAACAAAGTGAATTTCAAGCTTGCAAACAAGCTCAAACTCATGTAACTTGACAATCCAGCCACCATGTTCAAATGTTCCATCCTTGATTATCACATGCATAAGCTCTTCTTGATCCATATAAATGGCCTCTTCAAGTCCACCAAGTATAAGTCCAAGTCCAAAAAATGTATGCGCTCCTTGGATCACATCATTTTATCTTTGTGGGATCTATTTCAATACCTTTTTTGCTAACAATGAAACCCAACAATTTGCCGGAAGGGGACCCGAAAGCACATTTTGCAGGATTTAACCTCAAATTATACTTCCTTAATCTCTCAAACAATTTCTTCAAATCCACCAAATGATCCTCGGACCTCTTAGATTTGACTATGATGTCATTCACATAAACTTCTATCTTCTTGTGAATCATGTCGTAGAACAACGTAGTCATAGTCCTTTGATAAGTGGCTCCAACGTTTTTCAACCCGAAAGGCATGACTCTGTAACAAAATATGCCCCATGGGGTGATAAATGTTGTCTTCTCTCTATCATTTTTTGCTACTAGGAGTTGATGATATCCAGCAAAACAATCAATGAACGAATCCATTTCATGTCCTTCTGTGTTATCCAACAAAATGTGAATATTGGGCAAAAGCAAATCATCTTTTGGACTGGCTTTGTTTAAGTCCCGATAATCCACGCAAACTCGCACCTCTTCTGACTTTTTAAGAACCGGACCATATTTGATAGCCAAATGGGGCAGTGGGACACAATAATAATTTTGGTATTGAATTACTTGACTATTTGCTCCTTAATCTTAAAACTCATTTCAGGTTTAAATTTACGGAGTTTTGGTTTTACTGGATGGAAGTTTAGATCGGTGGGTAATCTGTGAACTACTATATTTGTGGATACCCCAGGCATATCATCATAAGACCATGTGAACACATCCTGAAATATCGTGAGGAATTCAATCATCTCTTTTCTCTGTTTCTTGTTTAAGTGTACATTGATTTTAATTTCTTTCACTTTTGTCTCAGTGCCAATATTAATGGTTTCTGTTTCTTCCAAGTTTGGCTTGGGTTTTTCTTCGTATTGTTCAAGATTCTTAAATACAGAACCATAATCTTCTTTAATATTACTCTCACTCTCATCAGCAATTTGGATTATTTCAAAATTCAGAGAGATATCGAAATGACATTCATCGATTTTAAGTAAAGTGACATCCAAAGGATCATAAGCAGTTATTTTTAGCCATCTGAAATTGAAAATAAAGAGAGTATAAATGGACAGAAAAAAGGCACAATATTCATTTCATCAAACTCAGAATGCATTTCTTTAAAAAAGTGGACTATATACAACCATACAAGTGTGGTACTATCCTTCTGAAAAACCGTAAAGATGTAGTTCAAACCCAAAAAGAGAAAAGGTTCAAAACCATTTTTATTGAAAATTAGATGCAAGACATGATATGAGTTTGACTCTAACAACATAATATATAAAGAAATGTTCATTCTAGGGCCCTATCTAGAAATGAACACTAACAAAAAACAATCCCAAACTTACCGAAACTCCCTTCGCACAGGGAAGTAATCAGTAGTCCAGTTGTTCAATGCTCCTTCCTCAATTTCTTCAAAACCAACAGTATCAGATACTTCCTCTACACCAGTCATTCTAATGAAAAGATGGCTCATCCATTCCTCAGCATCGTCTTCCTCATAGCAGCTTTCAAAAATTACAACACAGGATGACTTCAAGAAACTGTGATACAGTGGAGAAATATAAAGTGGAACCTGTTTTCTTTCCTTTTCAACCTTCTTCTTTTCTTTCATTTCCTTTACATCTTTACCTGTTGTGTGAAAACCAAGCTTAGAGGTATCTCTCTGCTTAATCAACTGAACATGTTCCACGACTCCTTGTAGCAGTTTTCCAATACCCTTTCCCGACTGATAATCTACCCTGATCAATTCCTTGGCAATCATAATACTGGCATTTGGCAACAATGGCTCAACAGGGGACTTTCCTTCAGGAATCCAATTAACAGATACGATATCAGCAGCGCAAAATCCTTGATCAAGTGGTGACTTATCTTTTGCTTTCCTAGAAGATCTGCGATTTATCATCATGGTGCAATCATCTTTAGTGAGCATGGTAATTTGTTTGTCATCCATGATGAATTTCACCATCTGATGATGGTATTGATCTCGAAGAATGAATCCATAATCGCCCCAATAACACATTATATATTCCTAAAAAATTCATGACCTGGCAAGTAACTTGATATTGAGCAGGACCCATTTCGAGTACTAGATCAATCTCGCCCATGGTCTTTTTTTTTTAGCCATCAAATCCTCTGACAACGGTCAGAAATTGACGAACCTGTGATAGCAGATACCCCAACTTTTGTAACATACTCCATAAAAAGATATCCAAAGCAGATCTATTACTGATCAAAACCCTGTGCAAGTGTTTCCAATTACATCTCACCGATATATACAAAACCTTGTTATGTCCCTTTCCTTCAGGAGTCAACTCATCTTCAGAAAAAGTAATCTGATTAGATGTCAAGATATCCCCCACTATTCTAGCTAACTTTTCAGTAGGAATGTCCTTGGGCACATGAGATTTGTTAAGAACTTTCAAAAGAGCATCTCAGTGCATTTTAGATGTCAACAAAAGGTTAATAATTGAAATTTGTGACGGCACACGGCTCAACTATTCTACCACCTTATACTCACTTCTTTTCAAGACTCTCAAAAAATTTTCAGCTTCTTTTTCGCTAACTGGTGGTTTGAGAAGCAACGTGCTCTCCTTTCCTTGAGCCGAGACAACAACTTTTGATTCAGCAATTATTCTTCTCGACCTCATTACTGCAGAAATGTCATCATTAAATTCATAGTCTTCATAATTCCATAGCACTTGTTGTAAATCCTTAATTGGCAATTGTTCTGGCAGATCGATAGCTGAACATCCAACACAAATGGTTTATTTGAAGAACTGGGGGTTGACAACATTTTGTCCAAAATAGCTACTCCATTTGGTTGGATTATCAGTGATTTTACTCTCCCTGCAAAAATATCTTCCATATGTTGGTTCATGAATTCTTTTCTAGACAGTACTATTCTAGCTCGCTTGTAATCAGTTTCAGTAACTCCAACTATTTCTTCAATCGAGATTATCAATTCCGTAGGATCAGTGAACTTTTTATCCAAAGTTATCATTCCAATAGTTGGCCCATGCTACGGCAAAGGATTACTGTCAACATTTGGAGCTTGTCCTCTTCCTCCTCTCCTTAATACAATCTCCACATCATCAACCATGTTTTGAATTTTATGCTTCAAGGCCTAACAATTAACCGTAGGATGCCCTCGACTTCCCGAATGATAGGCATAGATGGCCTGATGATCATAGTCACGAGGTAACCCGTTGAGAAAAGTTTTCTCAGAAATCATGCCAATTTTACTTGCTACTCTCAATTGTTCATATATCTGATCGAGGGGACGACCAAGGGAAGTGAAAATCCTAGGCCATTTTTGTGGTGGGTTTGTTGAACCAATAGCATTTTGAAGTTGATTGGGTAGAGCATAGTTATTTGGGGTAAGCAAGCTTTAGACAGATTTGTATGGGTGGTCGAGGGTTATTTTGGAATACTAGTCGAGGATTTTGGAACATATATTGGGTATGAGGCTGGGTGTTGGCGTGGTAAATAGGCTGAGGGTTGGAATGCTGTAGGTAAGGAGTCGTGTATGAGAAATAGTTCTGGGTTCTGGATCTAAATTATGGGCCTTGTTCCCAAACAAAGGCCACCTCTCCTTCTTTCTTCTTGAATTGGGGTTTCTTCCTGCTGTTGCTGTGATTCTGTTTTTGCAAGGCTTCCAATTGCAGTTTCAATGTCATTATATTAACTATTTTGCATGCTTTGACAAACTCATCGTACTCCTCAAGCTTGTTGATGATGGTAGCAAATAAACTTCCTGTCATACAAAAGATCTCCTCAAAATACGGTGGAACTCATGTTTATACAGCTTCGCAATTTGCGGGTACAGGACCTCGTCTGAATGGAGTTTCTATGAAAAGAAACTATGATTCAAAGTACCTGAAATACATATTGGAGAAAAAACTGATTCAGCCATCCTTTCATTATTGGTGCTGTCAAAATTTATTATTTAAAGGAAAAGAAAAAAAAAGGCTGAAGTTAGCAAATATATAAATAATTCGGATGCATGTCCTAAAGAGAGCCCTTATTATGCCAAGGGTAGGCCTCACATGAACTGCAATCCTTTAGGGTGAGACCCCCTTTCAATATCTGAACAGGATGAATTTTAACTTCAAAAGAAACAGCCTTTTCATTTTTTGAATCAACTTTAATACAACTTGAGCATTAAAAGAAAAACACTTCACTACTTTCATTATTAACCCAATACAAGAGAGTACATCATTTTGTCAACTCATCTACACATTCTAAAACTTTCTTTAGCTGGTCTTCCAAGCACTAAGCTTTGCTGCGATCTAGCTCCCAAGAGTACCTGTTCATCGTGTGATTGATGTCATATTTCAGCTTCAAGCATTTCCTTTTCTTCTCTCGCAGTTCCTGTTTTGCTTCCATATAAAGTTGCTTAACAGATTCATATGCCTCCTTATTTTTCTCGGAGTTCTGCTTTGCTTGTATTAATTTGCGATCTTTCATTTCCAACAGGGCTTTCAACCGACTAATTTCCTCAACGGGGTCAATCACAATTTGCTCCTTTGGATGACTCTGATTTTTAAGCCACTCATATTACGGAGTAGTCTTAGGAGTGCCTTTGTTCTTCATGTCAAATGAGATATTTTGGTCTGTGCAACGACTTCCCCATGCCTCTGCGATTTCTGACTTTTTTGAAATATTCTCAAGATAGATTCCGTGCTGAAAAATAACATGAAAATCTTCAATTTGCAGTCCTAGGGGAATTCCCTAGATGCGCCCGAATCGGTGAAGGATTCTTTGAGGTATGTAAGGTGCGATCCCGTTGATGCCTAATAGTGGAATAAATTTTCTTCGAAAACATTGTAACACCAGTTTATGGCACTCAGTGCAATTCAAAACCCAGCAGATCTTTTCCTTACTCAATGTACTAAAAAGCTCCAAGTATCCCTTAACCTCTTTAGGTTGATTCACTTGATCGAGTCTTCTGTTATGAGATTGAACCCAATTCACATCTTTTACAACAAACCCTGACCTCATTGATCTTCAACAAAGGTGTTCCATGGCCCAAATTTGAAGTACAATGCTAGGACCATAAAAGAAACCGGGCTTCATCTTGCATTTGGTGCATGCAACAAAGATGTCTGCAATGATGGTTGGAACTATAGTGAGATCACGCCCGTCGACCCCATAAAAAAGCTCAGATATCATCTTCACAATTTTTATGTTTACCTTGTCATCTGACCTTGGGAAGAGGAAAATCCCAACTAGCACATAACCATAGACCCAAATCCCAGCTAGCACATAACCTAAAAACCTAGAAATGAAAAATGCAATCCTAACATCCAAATGCAATGGAATAGAAGGGTTAAATAAGGAAAAGGTGATTAAGCCTAGTGCTAGGACTCACTAGTGATCCCCAGTGGAGTCGCCAAAATTCTATCGCGCCCCGAAATGACACACGGTGGGGTCGTTGACTGTCGTGTCCCATGAAGACAGTTCGGTCCAATGACACCTTTCGAAAAGGTAGGTTTTTGAAAAAATCATGCATGTATGATAAAAATTGAGTTTTTAGTAAAAATTTGTTTTTAGAAAAAATTGTATTTTAAAAGAAAGTAAGGCTGGGACTAAAAGTGCAATAGTTTTGACCAACTGATTTTTGAAAAAGGGTTTTATTTTAAAAAATGGAGTGGCCACTTGGTACTGAGTTAGAGTGTACCAAGTCACCTGAAAAATCATTTTAAAAAAATAAAATAAAATTTTAGAAAAATCATTTAAACCCTTTTCTGACTCCGGTCTACAAAAAGTGAGAGAAAAAGGTCCGAGAGTCACATTTGAAGAAAGGGAAGGCAAAGGCTCGCGCCTAAGGCATCCTTTCTACCTAACCGAGGCTAGTTGCGAGGTTTAACCAAAATTTCTTAAATTAAACCTAAGTTCTATCACGTTCGAATGTTTCCAAATGAATGCAAATCCTAAATCCAAATGTGGTATCGGGAGGGTCAAAATGTTCCGTTGAGGCTTGATCGGAATTATCACATTGATTGCGAAACTCGAAATGAGGCCCTGAGGGAGTCACTAGAGCGAATGAAAAATAAAAATACAAAAAGAAAAGAAAAATAGTAATATGGATAATAAGTGATCGAAGACAGTGAGGATGCAGCATAACGGGTACGAGGGACTAATAACTCGTGATTGAATATTTCTACTCACGGAGGGGGGAACGACATGTACGCCACCGCTTTCCATGTGAATAGATGACTATTTCTAGTCAGATCATACAAATGTCCTAAAAGTCTAAGTGAAAATGCAATCTAAATGTCATGCATTGCCAAATACTTGCAAATACATAATAATGATGATTATATACATACATGAAAATCATGCAAAACGATGAAAAGCTAAAAAAGGGATAGTGTGTGAAATGATGTAAAATGTACCCAAGATGTGTAAATCTTGGTACTAAATGACCTAAGGATCTAGTGTTGGACTAGCCCTTTCTAAAAAATCCCACTAATATTGGACTAGTGAGAAACGATAACGCCACAACTAGCGTTAGACTAATATGGTGACAGAATAATATAAAACATGAATTAAAAGCAAATTAAACATATAAAGATACATAAGGTCAAGTTGGAGCACATAACACGTAAGCATGATATCTAGATGCAAAACTCTAAAGAAAGCGATAAAACATATAAGCGCATAAGCACGTAGAAACAAATAAGCCCTAACTATTACACTGGGGGATTTAAGTTACAATTTTAAGAGTTAAAATTAAAAATTCCCTATCTATTACATTTCCTATCTAAATATACAAATATTTGTAAACAAAAATGAAAGGAAAATAATCTAATTATTACATTAACTATCTAAATACAAAATATTTACAAAATATTCACCAAATAATAAGATTTGAAAATTTAATAACATAAAGTAAATAAATAAGCAAAAAGTATGTAAAATAAGAAATATATGAAGAAAATGCATAAAAATCACATAAAGACACATTCGGGCACATAAAGAGAAATTAATGAGTAATAGGGTTACCTCTCGAAGACCCGGTGCAAATACTAGTAAAGATGAACAAACAAGTTAAGGTACCACTATGTAAAGAAATAAAACCAAAAATATGCAAGTGTTGACAGATTGGCTAAGAATGTAAAGTCTAGCAACTAAAAGGGCTAAAAATAAATTTCTACAAAGCTTAAGGGGTAAAAATAAAAATTCACATCCGTCTGAGGAGTAGTGATGCAAAATTAAAGCAAATTAAGGGACAAACAGTAAATTCTAATAAGTGTGGAGAAATTGCAATTAAGGGACTTAATTGAAAGAATGTAAAAATTTGGGGGATCAATCTATAAATGTGGGGACTTAATCGCATAAAGTAGAAAATCTCTGAAGGACATGTCATCAATACTTGAAACATCAGGACTATGATATAAAATTCACTAAAATTGAAAATACTAAAAATAGAAAATGTTAACTAAATTCAAATCTAAATTAATTAACCCAATACAAAATTAACTAAGCAAAATAACTAATTAACGAACTAAATTACGGCTCAAGACTAATCAAAATCCTGCAACCAAAAAAAGATCTAAGCACAACAAACAAAGAAATGTTAAAAGAAAAAAAAAACCTTTCCCAAATTTTAAGATTTGCTCTAGAAAAATAAATAGAACACACACATCTTCCCCTCTTTCTTCATCGTCCTCAAGCTCCAGATTTCTCTCTCTCTCTCTCTCTTTGCTTTCTTTCTCTTTTCCTTCGATCCTCTTCTTCTTGTCTTTCCTCTCTATCTTTATTTTCCTTCCCTCTAATTGCTCCACTGTCTCTCATATCTCTCCTCTCTGGTCCCCTAATTTTCTTCTCCTCTCTTGTATTCTCTTCTTGATTTTTAGCTTCTCTCATTTCTCTCTTCATCTCCTTTAGTCTCTACTCCGCCTCTCACTCTCTCTTTGATCTACTCCTCTAGTTTCTTTTCAACTCTCTCTTTCTGTCATTTTTCGTTTCTCTTTTGCCTCTGTTCTCTCATATTTCTTCTCTTAATTCCTCTATAGAAGCGACAGATTAATCTCCCCTCCAGTCAATCCCTCCTTTGAAATAAGAGAGTGAGGATGTGGGGTATTGATGATGGTGGCAGATGAAACATAAAGGATGTTGGTGGTGGAATAGGCTACTGTGGTTTGGTGGGTCTATGGCTAACATAGCAAGTTTTATGTGTGTGGCCATGGGTTTTGATTGTAGTGAAGGTGATGAATTTGCGGCTGTTGGAGCTACGAGTTTGCAGGTGGTTCTGGGTGGTTGAGTGGTGGTTCTATTGATTTGAGATGGTGGTGATGATTGCAAGTTGTAGTAAGTGGCAATTGGAGTTGTAATGGTGGGATTTGGACTGTGGGTTTGACAGAGGTGGTTGTGTTGTAAGGGAGGTTGGCGGTACCCAGTGGAGGTGAAGTGAGTCTTGGGTTGTTTTGGTTGATTGTTTGCTATGTTTTGTGACTAGCTATGGGTAGGGGTGTAATCGAGCCGAGCCGATCTCGAGCATCTCACGATCGAGCTCGACTCGATTACTAAATCACCTTGCTCGAGCTCGAGCTCGAGCTCGTCGAGCCTTCAAATCTTGGACTCGAGCTTGACTCGAGTCATATTCGAGCCATGTTCGAGCTCGAGCTCGGGCTCGAATTTATTACTTTGTTTTATTAAATTTGGGGTCAATTTGTCAATTATAAAAAAATTTATAAGGGAGAAAAATGCAAAGAATGAAAACTTACATACTTTATATATTTGTATTATATGTTTTATATATTTGCATACAGGTCCCTAAAGTATTTTTAATTTTCACAAGAAGGCCCTCAGCTGGAGTGGGTGGCAGACCACCGCCAGCCACCGCCGGCCGCCGGTGGTCCGCCGCCTACAGTCGCCGCCGACGACTTTTTCACTCCCAAATCACATCATCTGACTCAGTTTTTTGCATAGATTACATATCCAAGTTCGGATTTGGACGAAAATAGCCCAAATTTTGCTGATCTAAAGAGAAAATCGTGATTAGGCCGACATTCATTCTAGCCAAATCACCTCCGATTCGGACAATCTTTATACCGAAATGACCAGAATGATCCGTAGAGCAATATTACATAAACAATCAGTTGCAAACAAAGCCAAAAAGATACAAATAAAAGCTTCAAAACCCATCATTCTTTTCGAACCAACAATCACCACCAACAAATAATAAAAATAACAAAAATCACAGATGGGCGTGTGTCTCTTTGTGTGTGTGTGATTTTGTGTATCAATTTGGCCTTTGATGGCCTGCAACCGGGGAGGTTAATGCAAGGTAATAGCATAGGTAACGCAGCGGAAAAATAAAAACTTATTACCTTAACCATGGATCTCTTTGACATATCTATATGATTAACAAGGGGGTTTGCATGAAGATTACCTTAAGCATAGAAGATTTCTATGCTTCTAGGCAAAGATCCTTCGAAGAAGATGTTTGATCTACCACGAAAAGCCCTCCAAGCGTAGAGCCTCTAACGATATCCACACGAACAACTTCTTTGGGAACCTTGTAGGCTTGCTTGCTTTGACTTTTGAGTGCTAGCTCCCTTGAATTATTAAGAACACAAGAAGAAGAAAAACCTAACCCTTAGGAGAGAGAGAGAGAGACGCCTAGAGAGAGAGAGAGGCGTGCCTTTTCTTTCTTCTATTTTCTCTCACTAGTTTTCTTTTTGTGTAGCAATAATAATTCAAGAGTCAAAGCATGAACCTATTTATAGAGGAAGTATTCTAGTCTTTTAGGAAATAAAGCTAATTAGAAACCAAGAAGGTTTAGGCAACTTACTTTAAGCTAATCCTTCTCCTTTAGGAAATCTATTCCATAAGGAAACCAATTAGTTACTTTATTTCTTTTAGGAAACTAATTTCCTGCAAGACTTAGAATATTTATAAATAAGTCCTTTAAGTTAATTTATCTCATAAATTAACCCCATAAGTATCTCATACTTATCTTAATTACATTTTAACCCAAAGATTTTGTTCTTTATGTGTGTGACCCATTAGGTTCCATTCACGTTGGCAATAAGTATAAATTATAACTCATTAATTGAGCTAGATAAATTAAACACTTTTAATTTATCATTAATTCACTAATTAATCAATTCATACTTATAGATCATGAGTGGCGTCTAGCAATGCATCATGACCACCCAAGTGAATAGGAAAGTCATATGGTAGACCATACCCTTCAATGACAATGTTACCGTGTAATTAATATCCTTTCACCACACTATATCCCAATTAGTCTAAAAGTATAGTGCATACTTTTAAATGACTAATTTACATTTTCTTGTACCAGAAAATATAACTCTCCATGATGTATAACCTTGAAACTACTTCCAAGTTATACTATCACTTCTGCAGAAGATTTATGAGTTAATATTTCCAACAAGTGGCCATTAAGGGATATACTCTCCTATTAAGGAGTGGTGAATCCTATATTGATTACTCACTATCTTTCCATGCTTCAAACTATACCCAATCTCTAACCTATGAGCTACCCTTTTACGGGCACCGAGCAATAGAGTCAAAGTATAGCAATCCACACTCAAGATACTATGGTAATCTCAAGTCAAAGGATCACTTACACCATTGCCATTAAGAGTTCAACTATTGGCACTATAGTTGAAACTCTTGGCGGATCAATCCAATGAACTTGTTCTCAAACAAGCATCCACATATTAGCTTAAGTGTCACGCACACCACAGTCAATGAGATCAACTACTACTTACCATAAGTAGAGGCAAAGTATGTGCTAGTCTATCCGTATTAATGATGTCCAATCTCATTAATACTATGACTAGGGATATTTAAGAATATGACTTTATGTATTAGTAGTCTCATAATTGTAACCCTTAGAATCTCTAATACACAGTCAATATTCTAAGGACTTTATCAATCAAACAAGTAACATGGAAATACAAGTATAGATGATAAAGAAAAATACCACATGGATAAATATAACATAAATAAGTGTAAAACAAAACACCTTTAAACCATCTTGGTTTTAGGGCATACACTAACAGTTAAGAGTCAACAGAGAGAGCGAGAGAAGGGAAGGGGGAGTGGGAGAGAAACGGGTGGGGTGTAGGAGTGATTTTTATTTTTTTCCTATTTTTGTAATTTTAATTCTACATAACTGGAATTTACCAAATTATCCTCCATTATTTAAAGGTAGATGATAGTAGAAAAGGTAATTTGCCTAAAACATGTAATACCTTTAAGTAATTTTACATATGTTAAATAAAAATAATAATATAGGTGTATTCGAATAGCTCGACGAGCACTTGAGCGAGAAATATAAAAGCTTGAAATCGGCTCGATAACATACTCGAGCTGCTCGAGCTTGACTCGAGCTCGGTCAACTTCGAGCTCAAGTCGAACCTTTGACCGAGCAGCTCGCGAGCTGCTCAGTTCGTTTACACCCCTAGCTATACGTCTATTTGATTGATTGTGTGTGATTTATTATGTGTGTGTTTGTAATTGAATTTATGGATGTATGTGTTATTGAATGGAAATCAGGGGCTGTTCGATTTTGTAATTGAATTTATGGACGTATGTGTTATTGAATGGAAATCAGGAGCTGTTTGATAGTGCTTGTGGGTTGGTGATGGTGTTGATTTGGCAATTGGAACTTGGCTGCTTTGAGGCGGCTTTGGAATTGGGCTTTTGGTAATTGGTGAGGTGTGGTGGTTACAGATGGAGGTATAGTGTTAGGTGGTGTAGAGGCTTGACAATAGGGATGGTGAAAGGATGGTTGTGATTGAGGGTAGTGGGTATGGTTGTGGGTGATGATTGGTGATTGACTGTGGGTTGAGCAATAACAACTTTGCAAGTTAGGGAGTGATTTGGTGATGATAAAGATTCAATTATGACTGGATGATGGTGTCGTGGTGGTTAGTGGGTAGAGCTTTTTGCTGGTGATGGCAATTCTGGTTTGTGTTTAGGCTGTTTGTTCGTTTTTGTGCAGGTTGAGTGTATTGGCAGGGGGTAGTTTTGTGTTGTTTTGTGCAGGTTTGATGTCAACCAGGTGGTGAATTGGAGGTGGTGAGGGATGGATTATGGTGAGGTTGTTGTGGTTGGTAGCGGTGTTGGTGCTGGTTGGGCGTTGGAAGAGTGGTTTCGATAGTTAATCAAAAGGGGATGTGAAAATTGGTGGTTTTGATGAATGATTTCAGTGGAAAATTGGGTGGAATAGTGGCTTTACAGCTGGATTGGTAGTAATGGATTTGTTGTTTAATGGAAGTTGTTTGTTGCTAGATTTGGGTGGAATAGTGGAGATACTCGGTTGTCTTGGTTGAGATTCAGGCCTTAGGGGGTAGTCCGATGATGATGGGGCTGATTGGTGAAGTTCAGGTAATTCTACTGATGGTTGAAGAGAAGGAAAAGGCAGAAAACGAAAATGATTCCTATGATGGCCTGATGTGGGTAAAGACTAGCTGAGTGTGTTGCAGAGTAGAAGAAAGAGGGAGATGTTGGAAGAAGATAGTGGTGATGGAAGAAAACTCAGAAAAATAAACAAACAGAGAAGAAGAATGAGGGAGACGTTGGAAGAAGAGAGTGGCGATGGAAGAAAACTCAAAAAAATAAACAAACCCAGAAAAATTTCCAGAAAAAGAAACACAAACCAAAATTCAAGAAAATCTATAAACAAATTTGTTTTATATCAAAACATAAATCAAACAAAGAATTTAAAATGAAGAATTACCTCTACTTTTTTATGATGAATAGTAATCTGGTTGAACCGATGATGATAGTGAGCGATATTAAGCTCCACTGATGATGAATAGGAGAGTCAGTTCTTGATGAAGATGAATAGTGAAAGCAAAATAAGAACAGCTAATGTGTGTGTAGTGTTGGTGCATTAATGTGTGTTTTGATCTTTTATAATTTAGATAAGGATGTGTTTTTAGTGTTTTCCATTTTTTCTCCCTTTTTTTCTGATTTAAGGGGGGGTATTTATAGGGCTAGTTTTCTTGGTCACCAAGAATACTACAAAATAACAAAAATGCCACCGGTAATAAAAATTCTAATTTTATTTAAGAAAAATATTTTTTTAACCCCAAAAATTAAAAATTAACACAAAGAAATGACAGTAGATTCCAAAATTTGCCAAAACATTGAAAGTAAATTTCAAATTAAAGGTTAGAACTTAAAACTGATAAAAAATGCGCTCGGGGTGTGAAATGACGATTTTGCCCCTAGACAACGACAATACACAGAAAATAGCTATTGGCCTCGAAAATTTACCAAAAATTAAAAATAAGCTTAAAACCCTAGGAAATACTTTTATCACTCAAAAATTGATGAGAAATGAATTTAAACTGTAAAATGATGATTTTACCCCTGAACAATGAAAATACAAAAAGAATAGCTATTGACCTCAAAAAATTACCAAAAATTAAAAATAAGCTTAAAACCCTAGGAACTGCATTTACAACTCAAAAATTGATGAAAAATGAATTTAAACTATAAAATGATAATTTTGCCCCTGGACAATGAAAATTCACAGAAAAATAGCTATTGACCTCGAAAAATTACCAAAAATTAAAAATAAACTTAAAACCCTTAGAAATAAATTCATGACTCAAAAAGTGACAAAAAATAAATTTAAATTGTATAATAACGACTTTGCCTTGAATGTAGTATTTACAAAAAAAAAAAAGCAATCGTCCCCGAAATAATCAAAAAAATTTAGAAACATGCTTAAAGAATTAGAAAAATAAATTTGGGACCTAAAATGAGCTAAAATGGTGTTCGCGAGGTGAAATTACCATTTTGCTTTTGTGCTGGTAAAAATATAAAAAGAATACCAATTAAATCTGAAAAAATCATAAAAAATTAACAAATTCATTTGAAAGTAAAAATATGAATTTAAAACCCCCAAAGCTAATAGAAAAATATTTATAGATAAAAATTACTATTTTGCCCCCAAGATTATTGAAAAATTAAAATTTGGCCCAAAAAATGTAAACATGCCCCCCAATGTTTGAGAACAAATAGTGTGCCAAAATTTGGTGTCTATAGTGTCACAATATTAAACTTAGCCTGAAAAGCCAATCTCACATTAGCAAATATGGTAGCTACAATCCATTCCCAAGAACGTTTATCACCTGTGAAGAAATTGACAGTTCGTGCTTTCCATAAATGCCACAAAATTAAGATAAAAGTGAGTTGCAACAAAAATTGAGCTTGATCATTCGAAAAAGGTAACAACCACCAATTCATTAATCTTGCACAAATCCTCATTTGATTAGCTATAATGCCCAGTGGAGCTTCAAAAAATTCCCACAGCTTAGATGGAATTTGACCCCAAGAGCATATATGTTCAACTGATTCAACAGATGGACTATCACAACAAGAGCATCTAGATGGGCCTTGAAATTCCATCCTATGAAGTACATCAGCCGAAGAAAGTCTTCCAAGTAATAATCTCAACCTAAAAATAGAAATTTTACTAGGAATATAACTCGCCCAAATATTTTTAAAAAGAAACCCCAAGGATCTACCAGCACAGACACAGTCATAGGCCATGGAAAAAGAAAACAAACCTGATGCAGTTAAGGACCAAATTGGATGAGCATTTTTATTAGTCACTGAGGTTTGACTAACCGAACCATCCTTCAATAACCACAAAATTTTCTCATCACTCAACTCCCTTTCACCCAACATTCTTTTCCATGTTGCCAAAATCAATCTTTTTTGTGGGCGTTGAAGCCCAGGTTTACAATACTTTGCAGCCATAAAAAGAGCCCAAATTGATCTATGTTCTCTAAATTTCCACCATAATTTAATAGTGAAAGCATTGAATACATTCTCAAGAGATCTTATTCCAATTCCACTTTCCCCCGTTGGTCTACATAAATTTTCCCAATTGATCCAATGATGTTTCCATTTCTCACCATCCTTTCCCTAGAAAAAATTAGCAAATCCACGTTCCAATTGAGTAAATACTCCTTTGGATGGATTTGAAACTGCCAGAATGTGTAACGGGATGGAAGATAACACATGCTTTATAAGAATAAGTCTTCCCCCCACAGGTAGGAATTGATTCTGCCAAGAGAGAACTTTCTTCATCAACGAAACACTAATTTCAGTAAAATAATCCTTCTTGCTCCTTCCAATAAACAAGGGACAACCCAAGTAACATATCGGAAAAGTTTTTTCTCAAAACCTCGTGATCTGCTTTATGATCTTCCTCCTAGCTCGCTGTGTTTTCGAGTGGCATAAAGACACACTTTTAACATACTAAAAACTATATTAAAGCATATATTAAAATAAGTCAATTTTACACGTATCAAGCATGTTTGTTCAGACGAACCAAAGGAACAGCAACAAATCATTGAGGAATTTTGAAGATAGTTATTCAATGCGTTTACTTAGAAAAGCTCTTGGAAAGGCTAAACAAACATCAAGATACTAAAGGAATAGCTAAATGAATGAGAAGTTAGTTTGAATGAACAATGTAATAGCTAATTTTTCAACATCAAACTTTCTAATTGTTGAGCATCACTTTTCACAAAATAATCAACAAAATCTTTTCCTTCTACAAGTATAACTAAAGTCTCACTTATTTATTTTGAAAAAAAATATTCATTGCACAACACTTGCCTATTTTTCTTTGAGAAAATTAGTATCCTTATCTTACAAATATCAACACAATCAAGAGTGCAATTCTCTTATTGTAGATTGCAAAAATTATTCTCAAGTGAATGACATGTCAAGAGAGAGAATCTAAACCTTCAAAATTGAATGCAACATATGAAGGGGAATTGGAGCTGTAATTGTGAAAGGGGCTATTGTCTCACTCTTGGAAGAGACAATTAGAATAAATCTAAAGCTTAGTGAAGCTTAGAGACTAGGTGCAAGCAGAAGGCAACTGAACCACTATAAATCTAGAATTTGTATTTTCGCTATCTATTCTTTTGCATAGTTGTCTCTCACTTTTATTGGTACATATTAGTACTTCATTTGATTTTTATTAGTTGTTTATGACTAAAAGAATTAATGAACCTAATGTGCACCCCTTCCTCTTATGTCATTTTTTGAATAAAATATGTTTTTTATGTCGTGCCCTGAAAAAATTGATGCACGCGAGTTGGTCCTTGACTGTCGCGCCTCGAAAAGGTGGTCCGGTCCAATGACCCTTTTTGAAAAGAAAATTTTCAAAAAATTGTGCGTGTGTGAGAAAAAATCTGGTTTTGAGTGAAAAAGTGTTATTTAGAAAAAAATGGTATTTTAAAATAAAATAAGACCATAACTAAAGCACGATAGTTTTGGCCAACTAATTTTGAAAAAGGGTTTTTATTTAAAAAATAAAGTTGCCACTTGGCATTGAGTTAGGGTGTACCAAGTCACCCAAAAATCATTTAACAAAAAAAAATAAAATTTTTAGAAAAAATATTTAAAAATTCCTTTTCGATTTCAATCTACGAAAAACGAGAGTAGAGGGTTTGGGAGTCACATTTGAAGAAAGGGAAGGCAAAGGCTCACGCCTAAGGCACCTTTCCCACCTAGTCGATGCTAATTGTGAGGTTTAATCAAATTCTCCCAAATTAACCCTAAACTTTATCGCGTTTGGATGTGCCTATATTAATGCAAATCCTAAGTCTAATGTGAATATCAGGAGGGTCAAAATGTTTCGTCAAGGATGGCTCAGGATTATCGCACTAATTGAGAAACCTGAGTCAAGACCTCGAGGGAGTCATGAGTGTAGATGCAAAATGGAATGCAAAAAGAAACGAAAATAATAATATAGTCAGTAAGTGAACAAAGAAAGTTGGTATACAACATAACGAGTACGAAGGACTAAGAAACTCGTGACGACTGTTCCTACTCACGGAGGAGGAAACAGCATGTCAAGCTGAAGACCTTAGGGTCTCACATCATCTTAGTTTTGATGATTAACAAACTAATGATAATGTTTACTAATGTTTCATCAAGTTATCTTTGTTGTAAAATCAATTAGGATTCAAAAGAAGATGAAAACTGCAAAAAGTACACATCTAGATGACCATGCAGACGTCCAAATGAACAGTAACCACGTTTGGATGAACATTAACCGTGAACAGTGCCCGCATGAACATTGAACAGTATCTAGAGAACAGTACCGTGTTCGAACCCTCATCCGAATGAACAGTAACTTTTGGACAGAATGCGAGCATCCGAACGTCCGAATGAACAGTAGCGGATGTCTGGACCTCAAATTTACTGTCTAATGGCTCGTTTCTATAGATTTACCAATTTGATTGTTAGAGCCATTTCCAACCCTTTTTTATCACCCCTATAAATTCCATTATCTAAAGAATTAATGTAAGACTTTTGCCTACTAATTTTACAAGTGATTTAGAGTGATTTTGAGTGAAAATACTCTTCTAGTAGTGTACTTGTAGTTCTTGGTGAGGTTGAAAAGTTGCGGTTTTGAGTGCTTTTCAATTGTGATGTGAGACCAATTCAATTGTAGCTTTGTGAGGATTTATTGGGTAATTGTAAAACTCTTTGGCACAACTTGTGAAGGCTCAGTGTGAGCAAAGAGGGTGTCTTTGGCTCAACTATAACTAGGAAAGTTGGTGCAAGGGGTGATCCCTCCATTATACTTTTGGTTTTGCTTTACCAAATTGAAGAAGTATTTAGTGGATTCAAACTCCAAGTGGAAGAGCTTGAGAATGGATGTGGGTACTGAGTTTGGTGCCGAACCGCTATAAAAATTTCGGTGTGCTCTTTTCTTTACTTTACTTTTATTCTTGTTATTGTTTTGGGCTTTATATTTGATTATCTTTAATATTGTTTATTGTTCATTGGTTGCATTATTTTTGGGGCCAACAAGTGGTATCAGAACTTGGACTCCATTTTTGTTAGCCTAACAAGCTAGGAGAGATCCATGGCAACTAATAATGTTTTATTTCTAGAAGGGCAATCTATTGCTAGACCTCCCATGTTTAGCAGTGTTAATTATGATAGTTGGAGGAATAGAATGGAAATATTTTTGCAATCTATAGATATGGAATTCTGGTACATAGTGATTGAAGGACCTTATAAGGCCACAATCTTTGATGAGAGAATAGACAAGGATAGGCCAAAAACAAGGAGTGAGCTTAGTCCCTCGAATAGAATCAACCTTACATTAAATGCTAAGGCTATGAATGTATTGTACAATGCCTTAGATGCAAATGAATCTATTAGAATAAAAGGTTATAAATTGGCCAAAGAAATATGGGACAAGTTGAGGGAGATTTATGTAGGAAATGATGATATTCAAGTGCAAAAGAAGGCCTTACTTGTCACCAAATATGAATCTTTTAGAAATGAACCTCATGAAAATATTGACAAGATGTATTGTAGGTTCAATGATATTATCAAGGATTTGGAAGCCCTTGGCAAAATATATTCTCTTGGTGAGAAGAATAGAAAATTTTGAATGGTTTGCCCAAAGAATGGGAATCAAAGGTCAATGCTATAGAGGAATCTAAAGATTTAAATTCACTACCTATTGATTCTCTTATATGTTCATTAACTTCTTATGAATTGAAGCTTAAATGCAAAACTCAAAGTGATGAAAAGGAAAGAATCACAAGAAATATTGCACTCAGTGTCTCTCAAAAGGAAGAAGATCTCTCTTCACTTGATAAAGAATATGATGACGATGATCTACCACTCATCACAAAGAACATAAAGAAATTCTTCATCAACAAAAGGAAGGTGATAAGTGATAATTTTACCTATTTTAGTGTATGTATTATTATGTGTTTTTAATGTGTTTTTAGTATTTTTAGTCAAAATTTGGCTCAATTTGATTAAGTTTCTTCCATTTGAAGAATTTCTCAAAAATTAGGGTTTTTACCCAATTTTTATGATTTTGAAGCAAAATTTATATTATGAGCAATTTAATGCACAATATTTGTACAATCTTTCAGGTTTTATACATTCAATCATAATTTGGATCAATTGGAGTAAAGGTCATCCCATTCTTAGTGGATTCAAGGATGATTGGATTGGGAATTTCAATAGAACAACTTTTACATTCAAACTTGGAGGATTGTTTTGCTCAACTATTGGGAAATTCTCGTCAAAAAATTTACCATGGAATTAAAGGATCAACATCACAAAAAGGTCTCAAGGGCATAAGAGGCATAACAAGCAAAAGAGAAGTGCAAAGAAGCAATGAAAGTGAAGAATTGGAGAAAACTAGGCATCGGTAGCAATGACACATTTCTATGTTTTGGTAATAACTTGAGCTAAAATTATTGGATTGAGATGATTCTTGTGGCATTTTAACGGTAAGAGGATACTATACAAATCTTATGAAGACATCAAAATTCAGTTCTCACATCTTCATAGACAGAAATCCAAATTACTGAAGAACAAAGGTCTCCCAACCGCATCTCAGTATTTTGCCCATATCTTTGCATCCAGAACTCGAAATGACCTAATTCTTATGGTGTTCGAAATAAAATTCAAAGGGCTACAACTTTTGTGTTTTGAGGAAAAGTTGATTTTTCATTCTTCTGGGAGCAATACGCAGATCACGAAACGTGGACAAACTGGCCGCGTATCTAACCTGCGAATCTTCACTGTCGACCAGAAAATGACATCTTCAACTTGCAGCTTATCTTCCAGCCCCTTTTGATGACTTTTTGAAGATTCTTTGCACCTGCACTTGTAAGGTAATAAGGGGAGTAACGCAGCGGAAAATTTAAAAATTTATTACCTTAGCCATGGATCTCTTTGATGTAATCTATACGATTAAAGGGTGTTTAGCACAAATACCTCAAGCATAGAAGGTTTCTATGCTTCAAAGGGCAAGATCCTATTCGATGAAGGTGTTGATCTACCATGAAAAGCCCTCCAAGTGTCGAGCCTCCAACGGTATCCACACGAACATGATCTTTAGGAACCTTTGGGCTTGCTTGCCTTGCCTTTTGAGTGCTAGCTCCCTTGAATGATTCATGAAGAACACAAGAAGAAGAAAGAAGTTGAAACCCTAACAATTAGGGTTGGAGGTGTGGCGTTTTTCTTGGAGAGAAAAACCGCCACCAAGCTCTCAATTTTTCTCTCTCTAAATTTTGTGTTATGTTTCATCAATCTTTCAAGAGTCAAGGCATGGACTTATTTATAGATGTAGTATCCTAGTCTTTAAGGAAACAAGAGAAATTGGAAACCAAGAAGGTTTAGGAAGCTTACCTTAAGCTAATCCTATTCCTTTAGGAAACCAATTCCAAAAGGAAACCAAATAGCTTCTTAATTCCTTTTAGGAAACTAATTTCCATCAAGACTTAGAATATTTATAATTAAGTCCTTTAAGTTAATTTATCGCATAAATTAACCCCATAAGTATCTTATACTTATCTTAATAACAATTTAACCCAAAGACCATGTTCTTATTGTGTGTGACCCATTAGGTTCCATTCACGTTGGCAATAAGTACAAATTATAACTCTTTAATTAATTAATTAAGAGCCAGATAAATTAACACTTTAATTTATCATTAATTCTCTAATTAATTAATTTGCACTTATAGATCATGAGTGGCGTCTAGCAATGCATCATGACCACCCAAGTGAATAGGAAAGTCATATGGTAGACTACACCTATCAATGACAATGTTACCGTGTAATTAATATCCTTTCACCACACTATATCCCAATTAGTCTAAGAGTGTAGTGCGCACTCTTTAAATGACTAATTAATGATTTCTTGTTCCCGAAATACAACTTTCATAAAAGTATAACCTTGAAACTCTTTCAAGTCATACTTTCACTTTTGCGCAAAAGATTCTTTAAGTCATATTTCAACAAGTGGCCAATCCGGGATATACTCTCCTATAATAAGGAGTGGTGAATTCTATATTGATTACTCACTATCCTTCTATGCTTCATACTATACCCAATCTCTACCGTATGGGCTACTCTTTTACGAGCACCGAGCAATAGAGTCAAAGCATAGCAATCCACACTCAAGATACTATGGTAATCTCAAGTCTAAGGATCACTTACACCATTGCCATTAAGAGTATAATTCATAAGCACTATGAATAGTAACTCTTGGCGGATCAATCCAATGAACTTGTTCTCTAACAAGCATCCACATACCAGCTTAGGTGTCGCACACCATAGTTGACGAGTTCAACTACTACTTACCATAAGTAGAGGCAAAGTATGTGCTAGTCTTCCCATATTAATGATGTCCAATCTCATTAATGCTACGACTAGGGATATTTAAGAATATAACTTAATGTGTAATAAGAGTCTCATCATTGTAACTCTTACAATCTCTTATACACAGTTAATATTCTATGGACTTCATCAAATAAACTAGTAATATAAATAACAAGTATTAAATGACAAAGAAAATGCCACATATATAAGTATAACATGAAATAAGCGTAATAAAAAATCCCAAAAACCAACTTGGTTTTAGGGCATACACTAACAGCACTACCCAAGGAAGCATTGTAAAATTCAATGGAAATCTTTTTGTAATTTCAAGACAACTTTTCTTGCAAATTGTCATGCAAGTTGTCTAGATGATTAGAGTGAATTTGTCTATAAATAAGGAGCTCTTGCAAGACATTAAACGAAAAGCCTTGGATGGAGAAGCACTCCCAAGTAGCATATAGTAGTAGTTTTCTTTGTAGTTTAGAAGAATTTTCATTACTTGTAAGAAAACTCTTGGAGGATTCATGTGTATCAATTCATATCAATGAGAATAAAGCTTTGGAGCCATGTTCTACCAACAAATGAGCATTTTTTACCTTAGCTCTTTAATTTCTTACTCGGCTATGAGTTGTTTCTATTATATGTTATTCATACAAGCTATGTTTAACTCAATACATGTCTTAGGGTTAGATGAAGCTAATTATGCGATTTGAATGTTATTATACTTGCTATAACTTGTATTTGCTTGTTCATCTATCACGGTTTATATTTGTAGTAGCTTGATCAACTATTGCAAATCATTTAGATGTTATTTGATATTAAGAAATGCTTATAACATTGGAAAATGGTAGATGAAGCCTATGTTGTACACACATGCAAATAGTGGTATAGGTAGGTGGATTGAGGTTGTTTAATACCACAACTCATGCATTTCACAAGAGTTCATCATGAACATAGTTGAACTCTAGTCAATTCATTGTGAAAACAAGTCTTGATTTCATATTGAGTTGCAATCCTAAGCAAGACAAGATTGACATAACAAGTTGTTAATTCATTTAATCATATTAGTGACAATTAGTGGATTTCAGACCCTATTACTTGTATTTGTGAATTTCTTCCATTTGTTTTACTTCAAGTAATTGAACTTTCTTATTTTGCACACCACCTATTTGATGTGTTGTCTAGATAACAGAGTAAGTTAGTAGCTTTGGTACTTGCAAATTCTTGTTTCCTCGTGGGATCGACCCTAATACTTCCCCTACTACATTTGACCTGTGCACTTGCAGAAAGGGGTATTAGGTTATAAATTTTATTACTTGTTTGTGTGAATTTTGCCTAATTTTGATAGTATCTAAACCTCACAATCAGAATGATAGAAAACGTAGTACAAGCAACAACAAAATGAAGAAAGCCAAAGGAAAAGGGAAAACATTCAACAACTTCAAAATGTCATGGGATGATTCCGATGGAGAATTCAAAGAGGAAAATGAGACATCTCATGTGGCTTTTATGGCCATTGAAGATGAAGAGGCATCTTCTAGTCCTTCTAATGATGATTATGATGATGATTTAGAGGCATTTGTTTCTAAATTGCATTATAGTTAAAAAATGTCTCATCCTAGAAACAAGGATTTAAAAAACAAAATAAATGCTTTACAAAAAGAAAATTCCAAACTCTTCCAAGAGAACAAAGGTTTGAGGAAAGAGAATGGTGATTTGAAAAATAAAGTTGATTTAAGTATGGATTTGAGAAAGAAAATGGATAAGAAAACCAAATTTTATACAAAGTTCAAAGAAGAACAAGATGTGTTGAGAAAGAAAATGGATGAACTTTTAAAATTTCTTGAAAATAAAAAACAGAAGGATTTTTCAAAGAAAAGGTTTGGAAAAATTGTTTTGAGCAAACATCATGCTACTTTTTATAAAAATGCCATTTGCTTTATAAAATCCACATTTATTAGAGATTCAAATGCAATTTGTCATTTTTGTTGTCAACATGGCCATATGCAAAATGAATGTTATGTTAAGAAAAATATCAAACTATGCATGAAAGCCATGTGCGTAGAGAAAGGTATTGCTAACAATCTAGGACCCAGGAAGACATGGGTACCAAAATCCATTGATTGATTTTTGTAGGTTTGAAGATCACCACAAGACAAGATAGTACTTGAACAACAGTAATAAAGGGTGTATGTATATATTTGGTGATTTTTATTATATATATAAAAACAAGTGAGTTTTGTATTTTTTAAACCAGAATGTATTTTTTTAAAGATATGCTCACATTTAGGGAGAGCAAATGTTTTTCATATATGCAAAATAATATACGCATTTGTTGAGGGGGAGCTTTGTTCATAAATCTTTAAACACACCTCTCAATTCTATTTTTGATGATGTCAAAAGGGGGAGAATTGTTGGAATGATGATCTAGTTTAAAAATGAGCATTTTCTTTAACTTGCATATATTATTTTTGCTCATTTTCATCATTAGTTGGTCATCATCAAAAAGGGGGAGATTGAAGACCGTAGGGTCTCACATCATCTTAGTTTTGATGATCAACAAACTAATGACAATGTTTACTAATGTTTTATCAAGTTATATTTGCAGTAAAATCAATTAGGATTCAAAAGAAGATGAAAACTGCAAAAACATACTCATCCAAATGACCATGCGGACGTCTGAATGAACAGTAACCACGTCCAGATGAACATTAATCGTGAATCGTGCCCATGAACAATATTTGGTGCACAGTACAGCGTCCGGATGAACCATACCCACGTCTGGACCCTCGTTCGGATGAACAGTAACTTTCGAACATAATGTATGCAGACGAGCATCCGGATGTTCGGATGAATAGTAGTGGATTTCCAGACCTCAAATCTACTGTCTAACGGCTAGTTTCTACAGATTTACCAATTTGATCGTTAGAGCCATTTTCAACCCTTTTTTATCACCCCTATAAATACCATTATGTAAAGAATTAACGTAAGACTTTTGCCTACTAAGTTTACAAGTGATTTGGAGTGATTTTGAGTGAAAATAGTCTTCTTATAGTGCACTTGTAGTTCTTGGTGAGGTTGAAAAGTTACGGTTTTGAGTGCTTTTCAATTATAGTGTGAGAGCAATTCAATTGTAAAACTCTTTGGCACAACTTGTGAAAGCTCAGTGTGAGCAAACAGGGTGTCTTTGACTCAACTATAACTAGGAAAGTTGGTGCAAGGGGTGATCCCTCAATTGTACTTTTGGTTTTGCTTTACCAAATTGAAGAAGTATTTAGTGGATTCAAACTCCAAGTGGAAGAGCTTGAGAGTAGATATAGGTATTGAGTTTGGTGTCGAACCGCTATAAAAATTCCGGTGTGCTCTTTTCTTTACTTTGCTTTTCTTCTTGTTATTGTTTTGAGCTTTACATTTGATTATCTTTAATATTGTTTATTGTTCATTGGTTGCATTATTTTTGGGGCCAACACAAGCCACCGCTTCCCACATAAGTAGACAACTATTTATAGTCGAATCACACAAATGACTTAAGATTCTAAAGTGAAATGCAACCTAAATATCAGGCATTGAATATTTGTCAAAAAGAGATAACAGATAATAAAATATAAACAAAGATCATGCAAGAATGAAAAAATCCTAGAAAAGAGAAATAGTGTGTGAAATGATATAAAATGCACACGATGTGTAAAACTAGTACTAAAATGACCTTAGGGTTTAGCGTTGGACTATCCCTTTCTAGGAATTCTCCACTAGTGTTGGACTAGCAGGAAAGCGATAAAGCCACAACTAGCATTGGACTAGCATGGTGACGGAAAAATAAAATTAACAAAAACATGAATCAAGACAATAAAATATGTATCAAAAGCAAATAAACATATAAATACATACAGGAGCACATAACACGTAGGCATAATATTTAGATGCAAAAATCCTAAAGTAAACAATAAAACAAGTAAGCACATAAGCACACAAAAAGCACATAAACCCTAACCATTACATCGGGGGATTTTACTTACAATTTAAAGAGGGAAAAAAGTAAAAACAACCTATTTATTACACTTGCTATTTAAATACACAAATATTTGTAAAAAAATAGGAAAACAAGTAATCTAAATATTACATTAGCTATCTAAACACAAAATCATGCAAAAAATAGTCAAATCTAGCCAGCTATTACATTTTTTGCCAAATAATAAAATTCAAAACCAAATAGCATAAAGTAAATAAATAAGCAAAAACTATGCAAAATAAGAAAACTCATTGCACCAAAAAATCACATAGGAGCATATTGGAGCACATAAAGAGAATTTGACAAGTAATGGGGGTACTTTTTTGAAGACCTAGTACTAATGCTTAAAAACACAAGTAAATACATCAAGGTATCACAATATAAAAGAGTAAAGCGTGAAATATGTAAATATTGCCAACTTGGGGTAAAATATAAATTCTAGAAACTAAGGGGACAACAAGTAAATTTCTACAAAGCTTAAGGTGTAAAATTGGCTATTTACACAAGTCTAAGGGGAAGTGGTGCAAATTAAAGTAGATTGGGGAGAGAAAACAATACTTCCAGCAAATAAAGACATATTTGCAATTAATCAAGACTTGATTGAAAGAAACTAAAACTAGGAAGGGTCAATCTGTAATTATTAAAGACGTAATTGCAGAAAACAAAAAGTTATTGGGGTAAGATAACGTTATCTAAAAAACTTAGGGAGCTAGAATAAAATACCTATTCTTATGTAATAGAATGCCAAAAATAAAAAGTAATTGATTGAATTAATCAACTTAACTAAATTAATTAACTAACACTACTTAAAAATAAAACAAAAGGAGCAAAACAAAACAAGACAAGATAGACAAAAGAAACCAAAAAAAAAAAAAAACACTAGACTAAGGATCTGTTTGGTACAATGTAAATCATTCTCCCAGGGAAAATATTTTCTATGAAAATAAATTTCTCAGAAAATAATCATTTTCCAATTATTTTCTGGTGTTTGGTCAATTAATCATTTGAACAAAATTTTCTATCACATTATCCTTCACTTGGCCAATAACTCCTCACCACTTCCTATACCCACCCGACAAGCCCGCATGTCCTCACCGCCCCCCCTTTTCTCCTCCCTGCTTTCTTCCCTCCTTTCTCTTCTTTCCCAAATAGCTGCACCAATATAACACCAATCATGGTCAAGGAGCCCCTTAGCAGCATGATATAAAGATGATGAGAAGAATAATCTTGGGTCCACAATCTTCTTCCTTTCTCCTCTGATTGATCTGCTATTTCTATTTTTTGTAACTCAATCTCTATTTGTTTTGTGTTTATCCTCATGTCCATTCGTGTGTAATGGGTGAAGATATATGTGTTTTGTGTTTATCCCCAAGTAGTCCATCTGTGTTGTGTGTAAGAGGTGAGAACTGTGTGTAATAGGTATGAATCTACCAGGGTGGAAGAACAAAGGGAGATTACTGTAATGAGGTGGGTAGGTGATAAGATGACAATCCCAAATTGCCTTTTAAAACTTTCAAATTGCAACTTCTTTCATGCTTTGAGAGTGCAGAGACGTCACGAGTAAATCAGGAAAACAACTTTCGGTTCTTTCTAATAAAAGTCATTTTACACCCATTACTGTAAAATGTTTTCTGGCAGAAAATATTTTCCCCTGCTAAATTGCAACCAAACAATCGAAATTTTCGAAAACATTTTCCAAAAAATAATTTCAATTGAATCAAATGGACCCTAAAAGACAAGCCAAAACTGAGACAAAATAGCAAAAACCCCCAGAAAGCACTAATCGTTTTCAACATATAAAACACACCAAATCAGCATTATAATCATTCAACACCCAAATCATGGGTAAAAACCAAAGACCCACCTGCATGCCCAATCGATTTTACCGATTTCTTCAATCATCTAATGCCAAAACAATCTGCAACACCCAAATTCTTTAATCACCAAATTCTAAGAATCCCTCAACTCAATATTACACCTCTCGAAACCCAAATCCTCCACACAGAGCTTTGAATCTCTAAACCCAAAAAGAGCAGTATTTTTTAATCAAATTCACCATCAATCCATCAATATCAAAATGCAAATTTTCATTTATGGGCTATAAATTGAATGAAATAGTAAAGAAAGAAAAAGAGCTATACCTAGCCTTAGAAGGAGATTCTGGTAGTAATTATTGGCGGCTTGTTGTTGATGGCTGATCTTGGCTCGCCACTGTTATGGGATGATGGTTGGGTATGGTTGTGATGTGATCCTAGGAGTGCTTACAATCTTGATGCTTAGATATTCTCATGGAGCAACTCGTTTGGATCAAGATGAGATCAAATCATTGCTGATCATGAAGGGAACGTTTAAGCTTTGTGACTACCATGGTGTAATTTATGACTTTGGGCCTCTCAATGGACTTGGTGATCAAGCTATTCAAGTGTGTTCATTTGGCCAAGAGTTTATGTATTGGTTATGGATTAAATACACATTCAAAGAAGGTCCAATTAAAGCTTCTAAGTGGTCCATAACATGTCTTTAAGGTGCTGGTTTAGTTGGACTTGTTGGAAGGCCTTTTAAAGATGCAAGATGGAGGCCCAATGGTGCTTAAAAGGAGGTGTCCAGTCCATTAACAATTTTTGGACGAATTTTTAAGTTTAATTCTTTTATGTTAAGTTTTCTATTTTGTTTACAAGTTGTAACCTCTTAGAAAGTTACCATATTGTGTTAGGTTACAACTAGTGCTCTTTGTTAAGTTTCTAGAACTTTCTACAAGTTGTTATGCAAGCCTATTTATAGGCCAAAACACTATTACGAATTTTAATAAGTTTGATGATTAATAAATTTGTGAGTTCTCAAATTGAGTGCTTCTTTCGTTCTTTGCTGATTAAGAACAACCCCCGAACTTGTAGAGTGATTCCAAGTTCAAAAACCCTAGCTTAGAGTTGCCTTATTGGTTTGATCAAGCATTCTAGGTGCTGATTCCTCGAGTTCTTGTTCGTTCCATAAGGAGGTTCAAAGCTTCCTTGAATTTTCGAGTTGTTCATCTTGCGTGTTCAAGGCTTTGGTGCTGATTCTAGAGTCTAGTTCATCCAAGGGGAAAGGTTCGAAATTCATACTTGGTCTTTCAAGCAATTCCACGTTCGTCCGCGCGTATCAATTGGTATCAGAGCTAGTCTTGAAATTCCAGGTTTTTCTAATCCAATTTTTCCTTTGGAGAAATTTGGATATATCCCTTTTTATTTTTCTTTAATTCGTTCTTGAGTTGTTTTTCAAAGTGCTTCGTGCCTAGCTAAACAACTTGTGTCTTTCCTTGTGTTTCTTCTTTGTGTCACGTTTGTTTAAAAATAAAAAAAAAATTCGTGCATAATTTTTCCTTGAATTTTCTTTAAGGTTTTAGAGTCGTTCTTGATTGTCTTCAATCAAGAATTCTAGGTTTTGTGTGGATTTTTGATAATCTTGACTGTTTTTGGTGTTTCTTGAATTTTTTGTGTTAAAACTTTTTCAAGAAAAATTAATTTTTGGAGAAACAAGCCTTGGATTGAAGTTTCTTGAAGGTTTTGGGTCGTTTGTGTTGTTCTTGGTGGAAAAAAAAAATAAAAAAAAACCAAAAAAAAAAAGAAGAAGAAAGAGGCGTGCACTACAAACCCTAAGAGAAAAGCCGTGCAAAAAAAAAAAAAAAAAAAGGCGTGCAAGAAGGGAGTAGAAAAAGCCTTGCACAATCTGTTCTTAATTGTTTATTGGTGTGTTTTGGTGTTTTGAGTAGTTTTCTTGAAGTTCTTGAACTTACCTTGTGAGTTCTTGAATTAAAGAAAACAAGTTTATGAGTTTCCTGAACTTGTCCAGCAATCTTGATTGATTTCTTGAAGGTTTTGGTCAGTTTCTTGAACTTCTTGAAAGTATTGGATGGTTCCTTGAAAGAATCTTGGGTGTTTTTGAGTTTCTTGATTGAAAGAATCAACTTTCTTGGAATCTTGGTGGCTGGAGATTTTGTTCTTGAAAGTTTCTTGAAGTTCTTGGATTTTTCTGGAAATTTTTACTTGCTGGAATTTGATTTCTTGAAGAGAAGTACTTGCTGGAATTTTGTTTCTTGAAGAACTTCTTGCTGGAAATTGAGTTCTTGAATTTCTTGATCAATAGTCTCACTTTTTCTTGAAGAATTGGTTGCTGGAATTTTGCATTGTGTGCTGTGCGAATTTTTCTGGTTATTTTCCAGAAAGTTTTAACGTTAAAAAGGGGGAGTTTAGCACGTTTTTCTGGAAGTTTTGGGGCTATTTAGTTGAGTTTTGGGACCAGCTTCTTGCTTGGGATTGATGGGAGCAAGTTCTTGAACTTGATTCTTGAATCTTGATTAATTTGAACTAGCTGGAATTTTTGGCAGATTATTACCTACGAATTTTCTGAAATTTTCCAGCTTGTTTTGATCTTAAAAAGGGAAGAAAAGGAGCTGTTCTAGTGTTTTAAAGGCAAAGAAACAAGTTTCCTAAAAGATAGGAGAAAACCGTGTGTTTGAGGGAGAAAATATAGGAGGAGCTGCATTCTTTTGGAGAAAGAAACCAGGAGGTGATCGTGATTTTGGTGCAGAAACAAAAAAATATTGGAGGCTTTCCAGAGAAAAAAAAAAAGAAAAAGAAAAAGGAAGCGTGTTCTTGAGAGAAAAGATAGGGAGTTGGCGCATTCCCTTGTGAGAAGAAGTAGGAGCTTGAGCGTGCATCTTGGGAGAATAATAAGGGAGTAGTCCGTTTCCTTCTTGAGAAAAAATAGGAATGTCCTAAATTGTAGGGGATTGGGAGTGTGCAAGAGAAAAAAGGAAAGTGTAGTAATTTTTGGTAAAAGGAAAGTGTTTTCTTGTGTGTGCTTGATATTTTTGGAAAGTAGTTTTTATTTTTACACAAGAATATTATTTTCTTTCAAGAGTACATTAAAAATCAAGATTTTTCACACAAGAATACCACACATTAGGGTTTCTAATTTGTGTTCTTCTTGAGTCAAGTCTTGTTTATTCCATCTTTTCTTGAATTCTCTTGATCAAACAATTACTCTAAGCTTATTTTCTTGACCTCTACATTTACTCTTGTGGTTTGACTTCTTGGAGCTTTACAAGGAAGGTTGGGCTAGTTCTTTTCATCAAAGGACATACAAAGGAGCTACTCAAGAGTGGTAAAAGGCTTAGGGGTGAGCACATTTGAGGGAAAAAGCCACAAATACTTGGAGTGATACACGAGGGTTGAGTGTATACACTAAGGGAGTGGTAAGGCTATTTTTCTTCTATTATTATTTTGTGCTACTAACTTTATTTTGCAGGTTTATTCATCATGTCTCACGAAAGTGTGGAACAAAACTTTGATATGAAGTCCATGTGGCAAGCCATGCAAGAGCAATTGGCTCAAATAAATGCTAGAGTAGAAGGCATGGAGTCCGCATTTAAAGGCCAAACTAGGGTTTCCAAGAGACCTACTTATGAAGAGGATGTTCGTGAGCATGAAGAGTATGATTCTGACTATGAGGAAATAATCTCACGCAAAGGGAGGAGGGTGAGAAACCAACCAACTCATGATGGCAATTTAGGGAGCATAAAGATGAAGATTCCATCTTTCCAAGGGAGACTAGATCCTGATGCTTACTTGGAATGGGAAAGAAAGGTGGAGCATATTTTTGCATGCCATAGCTACACTGAGGAGAAAAAGGTACGTCTTGCTGTTGTTGAGTTTACTGATTATGCAAGCATTTGGTGGGATCAACTCAACAAAAATCGCATCAAATATGGAGAGGAACCCGTGGCTACTTGGTCTGAGATGAAGAAGATTATGAGGAAGAGGTATGTGCCAAGTTACTACACTCGTGATCTCCATTGGAAGTTGCAAACATTGAGGCAAGGTACCATGTCGGTGGATGAGTATCATAAAGAATTGGAGAAATTGATGATTCAAGCCAACATGGATGAAGAGGGAGAAGCTTTGATGGCTAGGTTTATGGGAGGTCTAAACCCTGAAATTAGATCTCGTGTGGAGTTGCATCACTATGTGGAGATGAATGACTTGGTGGACATGGCCATCAAGATTGAAAGGCAACTTAAAGCCATGAAGCCACGCAACTTTGGCTCATCATCATCACGACCTCAATGGGAGAATCGTTCCTTTGACAAGAGAGAAAACCGCGGACCTTCTCAACAAGCTATTCAATCTGTGAGGGTCAAGCAAGAACCATCTTCCACAAAGCCTCAAGCAAAGAGTAAGAATGAGCCTAACTTAAAGCTTAGTGAGGTACGTTGTTTTAGATGCCAAGGTTATGGACACTATGCTGCAAATTGTCCAAACAAAAGGGCTATGATGATCCTAGATAATGGGGATGTCAAGAGTGTTACTTCTAGTGATGGTGAAGAGGAGATGCCACCTCTTGAAGGAGGTTCTGATACTGAAGAAGCAAACTTCTTTGGTGGTGATCGTGGTGAACTCTTGGTTACTAGAAGAGCTTTAAATGTGCAACATAAAGAAGATGAGGAGACACTACAAAGAGAGCACATCTTTCATACGCGCTGTACTGTGCTCAATAAGGTATGTAGCTTGATCATTGATAGTGGTTCTTGTACTAACGTTGCTAGTACCTTATTTGTAGATAAGTTGCACTTGGAGACTGTGGAGCATCCAAAGCCCTACAAACTTCATTGGCTTGATAATCAAGAAGAGATCAAAGTGACTAGACGTGTGCTTGTTACTTTCTCAATAGGCACGTACAAAGATGAAGTTTGGTGTGATGTTGCCCCAATGCAAGCATGCCATATTCTCTTAGGGCGTCCTTGGCAATATGATAGAAGAGTTTCATATGATGGATACAAGAACAACTACTCTTTTAAGTGGAATGAACGAAAGATTGTTCTTAATCCAATCTTGCCATCCGAAGCTCATTCTGATCAACTGAAGATTGCAAGGGATTTTCAATTGCAAGCTAAGGAGAAGAATGAGGAAAAGAATAAGAGGGAAGTCGTGCAAAGTAGAAAGAGTGAGGAGAGTGTTTCTTCCACAAGAGCAAAGAAAAGAGAAAACAAGAGTGTTTTGCTAGCTAGATCAATAACTCTTGTATCCATGTATTCTAAAGAAGAAGTATACTTTACTAACTCACTTTATAACTCTTTTCTTAGTATTTTTGTGGTAATTTTGCAGGTTGATACTCATGGAGAGATGCCACATTATTGCTGTTTTGTAGTTAGTTGCCATTCAAGAAGTTTGGGAGTTGACAAAATCGTGGTGAAGGAGTTGAAGCCAAGTTCAAATGCCATATTGAGCTTGACAACTATGATGAATTCAACTGATTTGTGGCCTAAGTTTTCTTGTTCTAGTTATTTTAAATTGCAAATTAGTTCATTCTTGAATATCTGTTTTGTTAGTTTAGATGATTGTGTTTTGCATCTAGCATGTCTAAATTCGCCTAGTGCAATCTGTCCAAAAGACTTTCTTATGTTTTCTCATTTATTTTTGGACAATTTTCAGTTTATTTTATGTGATATATCATGCAATATTTGTGTGTTTTTGTTACATCGTTTGAATTATTCTAGTGAGTTGATTGCTGATGTTTTTCGCATTCTAGGGCTTATTAGGCATAATTCACATGATGCTCATTTTCTTAGTTCACGTGATGTTTACTTAGATTCTTTTTATAAGTCTTTGTTCAACCATAAATTTTATCTTGTTAGTAATTGTTATTCTGAGTCCAATTGTGGTTGCATAGACTTTGGAAATCGTGTTATTCTTTTCCATGTTTTTAGGGATAGTTTGCATCTAGATATGTTTATTCTTCTTAAGTTAGAATTTGTTCTTGCATCTTATGTTTCAATTTGCATTGAGTTTCGCATTCTAATTCATACGTCATGTATATATATCATTGGTGTTTATTTTTCTATCAGTCCTTTAGTTACTTATGTTAGCTTATATGATCTCGCAGATTCGAGGACGAATCTTTTCGAGGGAGGAGGGATTGATGTGATCCTAGGAGTGCTTACAATCTTGATGCTTAGATATTCTCATGGAGCAACTCGTTTGGATCAAGATGAGATCAAATCATGGCTGATCATGAAGGGAACGTTTAAGCTTTGTGACTACCATGGTGTAATTTATGACTTTGGGCCTCTCAATGGACTTGGTGATCAAGCTATTCAAGTGTGTTCATTTGGCCAAGAGTTTATGTATTGGTTATGGATTAAATACACATTCAAAGAAGGTCCAATTAAAGCTTCTAAGTGGTCCATAACATGTCTTTAAGGTGCTGGTTTAGTTGGACTTGTTGGAAGGCCTTTTAAAGATGCAAGATGGAGGCCCAATGGTGCTTAAAAGGAGGTGTCCAGTCCATTAACAATTTTTGGACGAATTTTTAAGTTTAATTCTTTTATGTTAAGTTTTCTATTTTGTTTACAAGTTGTAACCTCTTAGAAAGTTACCATATTGTGTTAGGTTACAACTAGTGCTCTTTGTTAAGTTTCTAGAACTTTCTACAAGTTGTTATGCAAGCCTATTTATAGGCCAAAACACTATTACGAATTTTAATAAGTTTGATGATTAATAAATTTGTGAGTTCTCAAATTGAGTGCTTCTTTCGTTCTTTGCTGATTAAGAACAACCCCCGAACTTGTAGAGTGATTCCAAGTTCAAAAACCCTAACTTAGAGTTGCCTTATTGGTTTGATCAAGCATTCTAGGTGCTGATTCCTCGAGTTCTTGTTCGTTCCATAAGGAGGTTCAAAGCTTCCTTGAATTTTCGAGTTGTTCATCTTGCGTGTTCAAGGCTTTGGTGCTGATTCTAGAGTCTAGTTCATCCAAGGGGAAAGGTTCGAAATTCATACTTGGTCTTTCAAGCAATTCCACGTTCGTCCGCGCGTATCAGGTTGTTTTTGTTATGTGTGGGGATGATGACGATGGAGATGTGGTTGGAAAGTTGAAGTAGGTGATTCACGGCTATGGCATTATGGGTGAAATTGCCGATAGTGGTTCATGGGTTTGAATGGTGTTTTGGTGGTGGTTATGGACTGTTCGGGGGGAATCGCAAACCTGAGGGGTTTGGTTTTGTGGTTCTTTTTGGGCTACGATTTTGCAGGATTTTTGGGTTCTATTTTTGTAGTATTTTTTTTAGTTGTTTATTGGCTGCTTTTCAAGTTTTTGGTGGCTGTAATTCCAGTGTTGTTTCAGCGGTGTAGTGCAGGATTTTGGTGCTCGAATTGTAGAACTTTTGGGGCTGTTTTTATGGTGATTTGAGATTGATTTTGGAAGATTTTGTTAGTGTATGCCCTAAAACCAAGTTGGTTTTTGGGATGTTTATTAAGCTTATTTCGTGTTATACTTATATATGTGGCATTTTCTTTGTCATTTAATACTTGTTATTAATATTACTTGTTTATTTGATAAAGTCTATAGAATATTAACTATGTATAAGAGATTGTAAGAGTTACAATGATGAGACTCTTATTACACATTAAGTTATATTCTTAAATATCCCTAGTCGTAGTATTAATGAGATTGGACATCATTAATATGGGAAGACTAGCATCATACTTTGCCTCTACTTATGGTAAGTAGTAGTTGATCTCGTCAACTATGGTGTGCGACACCTAAGCTGGTACTGTGGATGCTTGTTAGAGAACAAGTTCATTGGATTGATCCGCCAAGAGTTACTATTCATAGTGCTAATGAATTATACTCTTAATGGCAATGGTGTAAGTGATCCTTAGACTTGAGATTACCATGGTATCTTGAGTGTGAATTGCTATGCTTTGACTCTATTGCTCGGTGCTCGTAAAAGAGTAGCCCATACGGTAGAGATTGGGTATAGTATGAAGCATGGAAGGATAGTGAGTAATCGATATAGGATTCACCACTCCTTATTATAGGAGAGTATATCCCGGATTGGCCACTTGTTGAAATATGACTTAAAGAATCTTTTGCGCAAAAGTGAAAGTATGACTTGAAAGAGTTTCAAGGTTATACTTTTATGGAAAGTTATATTTTGGAACAAGAAATCGTTAATTAGTCATTTAAAGAGTGTGCACTACACTCTTGGACTAATTGGGATATAGTGTGGTGAAAGGATATTAATTACACGGTAACATTGTCATTGATAGGTGTAGTCTACCATATGACTTTCCTATTCACTTAGGTGGTCATGATGCATTGCTAGACGCCACTCATGATCTATAAGTGCAAATTAATTAATTAGTGAATTAATGATAAATTAAAGTGTTAATTTATCTGGCTCTTAATTAATTAATTAATGAGTTATAATTTGTACTTATTGCCAACGTGAATGGAACCTAATGGGTCACACACAATAAGAACATGGTCTTTGGGTTAAATTGTTATTAAGATAAGTATATGATACTTATGGGGTTAATTTATATGATAAATTAACTTAAAGGACTTAATTATAAATATTCTAAGTCTTGATAGAAATTAGTTTCCTAAAAGGAATTAAGAAGCTATTTGGTTTCCTTTTGGAATAGGTTTCCTAAAGGAATAGGATTAGCTTAAGGTAAGCTTCCTAAACCTTCTTGGTTTCCAATTGCTCTTGTTTCCTTAAAGACTAGGATACTACATCTATAAATAAGTCCATGCCTTGACTCTTGATTTTTGATGAAACACAAGATAAAATTTAGAGAGAGAAAAATTGAGAGAGGCGTGTTTTCTCCCAAGAAAAACGCCACACCCTCTTCTCCCTAAGGGTTAGGGTTTTGTCTTCCTCCTCTTCTTGTTCTTGTGTTCTTCATGATATTCAAGGGAGCTAGCACTCAAAAGGCGAAGGCAAGCAAGCCCAAAGGTTCCTAATGATCATGTTCGTGTGGATACTGTTGGAGGCTCGACACTTGGAGGGCTTTTCATGGTAGATCAACACCTTCATCGAATAGGATCTTGCCCTTTGAAGCATAGAAACCTTCTATGCTTGAGGTATTTGTGCTAAACACCCTTTAATCGTATAGATTACATCAAAGAGATCCATGGCTAAGGTAATAAATTTTTAAATTTTCCGCTGCGTTACTCCCCTTATTACCTTACAGGTTTTGATCTACAATTTGGGTGGTTTTTTACTGCAATTTTGGGCCGTTTTTGCATGTGGTTGATGGTTCCATTAGGCATGACAATGGTTGGGAGTTCTGTTGGGAGGAATCTGTTGAGGCTATTGTTTGGGTTTATGGTTGTATTGTGATGGCTATGGTTACTTGGTCATGATGGGCATGTTGATTTGGGGCTGTGAGAATTTTTGGTGACGGTAGTTTGATCAGGAGGGATGACGATGGTTGTACTGTGATTTGGAATAGTGGTTGAGGGGCTATGGAAGCAGCCTTGGCAGTGGGTTTTTGGGTCTCGATTGCTTTGTGTCTAGATGATGGGAGCTTTATGGTGGTTCATGGGTGAACTCTAATTGAGAGGAGGTTGAGGGAGGCAAGAAGATGAAGGAAGAGGACCCATAAATGAAAAACTCAAAAACCCAAGACAAAGAAATGATTTCTTGTAGGCAAGATGAGTGGTAGTCTTGATGAAAAAATGGAATCTTCTTTTGTGTGTGTGTGTTTTTGTGTGTGATAGTGTGTGCTTTGATCCTACTGTGTGTTTTTTGGTGTGTTAGTGTATGTGTTAGATCCTAATGTGTGAAGTTTTAGTGTGTTAGTGGATGTGTACGAATTAGTATGTGTAAAAGTATGTTGTGTGTGTGCAAAAATAGTAAATGTGTGTGGTATTTTTGTAATTAACTCTCGTTTTTTATTTTTCAATGAGGGTATTTATAGAGTTTAGTAGTTTTGGCCTCCAAGAATGTCCAAAAATAACCAAAATGCTACTAACAATAATATCTCAATTTGACCCTAAAAACTATTCTTTTACATAAAAGATTAAAATTAAAACTAAAAAAGATGTCATGACTTTTTAAAAACACCTAAAAAGTGGAAAACTCAAAAAAAATGTATGTAACAAATTTCATGAAATCAAAAAAAATTTCAGTAAAAAATACATTTGCGTGTAAAATAACCATTTTGCCCATGAATATGGCATTTTTTGAAAAATAGCAGTTGACCTCAAAAAATGGTCAAAATTTAAAAATATGCTTAAAACCAAGAAAATAAATTTATAACCCAAAAATTGGTGAAAATGGCATTCAAGAGGTAAAATAACCATTTTGCCCTTAAACTAACGAAATATACAGAAAAATAGCTATTGGTGTCGAAAAAAATTTTCAAAAATTAAAAATAAGCTTAAAACCATAAAAATGAATTTAAGACTCAAAAATTGACAAAAAATGCATTCGGGCTGTGAAATGACTATTTTGCCCTCGAACGCATTATTTATAGAAAAAATAGCAATTGTTCCCAAAAAAAAATCAAAAAAATTTAGAAAACATGTCTAAAAACATGGAAAATAATATTGGATAAAGCATACTATTTTTTTATTAGGTTTTTAGGATAGGTTTTTAGGGTTTTTCCATGAGTTTTCTTTTATTTCTTTGCTATTTCTTCTTATTTCAGATTTGAATGCCAAATTGTGTAAATGTGTGATTTACATGTGATTTTGTGTCATTTTCATAGGGTTTACGCATTGCATCACCAATTTGGATCAATTTGGATGGCAATTGGATGATATTTGAGATGATTTGAAGTTGGTGATAAGTCAAATTCAAGAAACCCTCAAAGTGGTGCAAAGAAGCAATAGGCGAAGAAGAATTGGAAAAGAAACGGTTTGGCAGCCGGGACATGTTTCAATGATTTGATGATAACTTGAGCTAGAGATATTGTATTAAGGTGATTCATGAAGCATTTTGAAGCTAAGACAATGATCTACAATTCATATGGATAATCAAAGTCCAGTTCTTACGTTTCGATGGTCAAAATTCCAAGTAACTAAAGCACATTTGTGTTGCGAAGCTGTTCTAACTAGTTCTTAGTATTTCAGCTATATCTCAACCCACAGACCTTCAAATGATATGATTCTTATTTTTTTTTTTGGAAATCTTGCTCAAAGAGCTAAAATTTTATGTTTTGAGCAAAAGCTAGTTCGGCTGTCTTCAAGGTTAAAAATCACATGGAAGAGAATCAAAACATTCTAACCAAGGCCTTGCCACGGCCTGGGTGCGGCCTTGGTCAGAAAAGGAGGAAGCAAGGCTGTGGGTAAGGCCTTGCCATGACCTTGGCCACGGCCTAGTTGCAAAAAGTTGCATTTTTAAGCACTTTGGGACGAATCTTTTGAAGGAAGAGCCCTACCTCTTTGGAGAAGGGAAAAGGTGGTTTCTTTGGGTTCTAGGGCAAAAGAAACACACTTTTACACACATCTAGAGGGATGTAGAGAGAAGAAAGCAAGAGTAGAGGAGCAACTCAATGGTGCAAAGCAAGAAGACACTTCATCAAGACTCAAGTCTTTTATCTTTTCTTGTCTTTTGTTGGGTTTATTCTTTTACTTATGAATTGAGTTGTAAGATTTTGATGGATGATTCCTAGACTATTGTGCTATTGATTTTGTTTTTGATTAATGAACATCCCAACTTTATTCTTAGATTTATTCATGAGTTTTATTGTTATTGAATTAGGAATTGCTAGCATCCTATGATTTAATATTGATTTCATATGAGTAGATTGAGAAATCACTTATATGATTAGATCACTTCATGAATACTAAGGCTTGCATGGGTTGCTAGAGATAGAACCACATGCATCTTCTCGGTTAGATTTAAACATAACCAAAACCATAAAATCTATAGAACTTTATTGCATCTTTTTAGGATTTTAATTGAGAAGAGATTCTAATTAATCAACCAAGGGGATAGAGCTTGTAATACTTGAGAAAGATTATAACCAAATTAAGGAATTTTAGGGTCTAAGCAATTGGCTTAATTATTAATCTGGTTAAAGTTATAGCATGTTTAGTTTAGGGGGATTTACATCTAGATTTCACCTCTATTATTGTTCATTCTCTCTGTTGACTTCTAGATCGTTGTTAGTTAGGTAGCTAAATTTAGTTAATTTGCATTTTTATTGAGTTTGCCATTTGTGTTGGACGATTAGATAATAGAAAGAAAGTCAGTACTAGTACTCACATAGTCCTTGTGGGATCGACACTAAATACTCCTATACATTGTATTACAGGAAATGATAGGTGCACTTGCCTAAGTATCCATAGTGTAGTCAAAGGGATACCAGAAAACAAATTTGAAGCTTGAACTGAGCAAAAATGGAGTTCGTGAGACGAAATGACCATTTTGTCCTTAGGTTGGCAAAATATAAAAAAAAAATACCAATTGGATCTGAAAAAATCACAAAATTTCAACATGTATAAAAATATAAAATGTACATTTAAAACTCCAAAACTAATAAAAAATATTCACGTGCTAGAAATTATTTTCTTGCCCCCCTGAAATTGTCAATTTCCCCCCTTTTGCCCAAAAATCAAAATTTTGATCCCAAAAATATAAAAATGCTCCCAATGTTGGAAAAATAAATGGTGTCAAAATTTGGTGTTTAAAATTTAAAAAATGTTTACAATAGTAATTTTCTTCGTCTACTCAAATCCTGTCTGCTGTCAACCTCCCAAATTTTGACACACTATTTCTTTTTCAAACATTGGGGGGCATGTTTATATATATATATATATATATCTCTTTTTTTTTTGGTCAAATTCTAATTTTTCAATAATCTCGGGGGGCAAAATAATAATTTTTATCTATAAATATTTTTCCATTAGCTTTGGAGGTTTTAAATTCATATTTTTATTTTCATACGTATTTTTAATTTTCTGTGATTTTTTCGGATTTAATTGGTATTCTTTTTATATTTTACCAAGCACAAGGAAAAAATGGTAATTTCGCCTCGCAAACATCATTTTAGGTCCCAAATTTATTTTCTTAATTCTTTAAGCATGATTCTAAATTTTCTTGATTTTTTTGGAGACGATTGTTATTTTTCTGTAAATACTGCATTCAAGGGCAAAATCATTATTTTATATTTTAAATTCATTTTTTTCCAACTTTTGAGTTCTAAATGCATTTCCTGGGGTTTTAAGCTTATTTTTAATTTTTGGTAATTTTTTAAGGTCAATAACTATTTTTCTGTATATTTTCGTTATTCATGGGCAAAATCATCATTTCACATTTCAAACCCATTTTTCGCTAATTTTTGAGTCATAAATGCATTTTCTAGGGTTTTAAACTCATTTTTAATTTTTGATAATTTTTCGAGGCCAATAACTATTTTCTATGTATTTTCATTGTCCAAGGACAAAATAGTCATTTCACAACTTGAATGCATTTTTTATTAGTTTTAAGCTCTAACCTTTATTTTGAAATCTATTTTGAATTTTTTGGCAAATTTTTGAGTTTACTGTCATTTCTTTGTATTAAATTTTTTATTTTTTTGGGTTAAAAAAAATATTTTTAAAATAAAATTAGAATTTTTATTACTAGTGGCATTTTTGTTATTTTGTAGTATTCTTGGTGACCACGAAAACTAGATCTATAAATACCTCCTACAAAAATAAAAAAGAGTGAAAAAAATGAAAAAACCTAAAACCACAAAGCTTTTTATCCATTAAGGATACACACACCAAGCCACCAAAAGTTACACACACTTGCCGACATTCTTTTGTTCCGGTTACTGTTCATCGTCAAGAAAATTCACTGCCCATCATCTGCAAGTTCAAACCTAGCAAGAAGATTACATTTTTAAGTTTATCATCAATCATTTCACAAGGTACTTTCTTAATTTTATCTATTCCATTTTTCTTTCATCAGATTTGATTATATTTTTGGAGCTTTTCTTTTGGTTTTTTGTTCTGTCATTTCTGGGTTTGGGTTCCTGGTATGGGTTTTCTTCTTCCTGTATCTTCCATTGTTCATCCAAAAAAAACCCACCGTTAGTCTCCTTACAATTACCACCAATAACCATTGGTTCATTAGCAACCAAGTCCCTCCTCTTTCTTCATTCCACCGTCTCCCTCTATTTCATTCCATTACCTCCTGCAAAAGTCCAAACAACCACCATTTACCACTGCCAGTACCCTCCTCCACCAGACATCACCACCAATTCGTTCTCAAGTCATCATCAGTGCTCCCTCATTAGACAAAACCACCAAGTCAACCCCTCCATCAGTTCCAATGCCTTAGTCTCTGTTTCCCAGAAACAGCAACTTCCTCTGTCTCCACCATCAACTAATCTGGTCATTAATGACCTGAAAGAGACAATCAAACAGTCTGTAAATTCATCCACGAAATGCCCTCAAAAGCCCACCCAAAGCAACACCAAACAACCTGTCAAAACACAGCAAAGCCACGGCCATTGCCCAATTGACTCCCTCATCAATCCACATCCATCACCAACAGCCCATGTTTCCCGCAGGTCCCCCCTTTCAAACCAGCAATAGAAGTGCCAATCACTAATTCATCCTCCAATTCGCAACCACCTACAACACCAATTCCCCCATGCAAAACCACACACTCCATCACTCACAGGCCACCCAATTCCACCAAATCAAGAATGTCTCCAACCTCCATAACGCCACCAGCAAATTCCAGAACACTCACCTACATACCTACCAAGATCAACCTCTGCCAACTAAATTAACCACGCCACCATCACTTACCCTTTTCAGAACTAGCACAACAAGTCAAAAACCACCAATTATCAATCTCCGCCAGAACTACCAGAAACTAAACCTTCACTGCCTCCTCCATACTCCGCCACACCACTGCCTCTCCACCACTTTCACAATTGGCCAACCTCTGCCCATCAAACCACATCCTCGCTCCTTAATCGCCTCCTCTCTTTACCAATTTCAACCCAGAAATAACCATCACCCTCATAGCAGCATCTGCTCCTCAATAGACCATCACCAATAAACCTCAACCAGTACAACAGGCACACCACTGTAAACCCCCAATTCCCTCCGTAATGCCCAACTGCCAGTTCTATCACTCACCCACAACCACCATCATCTCAATCTCTAAAATTCCAAGCCAAAACCACCCCCACAGAGTTTCCAAGCTCCATCTGCAGTCCCTCCCACAACAGCCCTATTTTTACAATCTAGGGAGGGAATAATTGGAGATCGATTCTGGCTAGAGAGAGTGAGACAAAGAGAGAACTGAAGAAAAGAAAGAGATGTGCCAAAAGAGAAAGAGGAAACGGAGGAGACTAGAGAATGAGGGGGAGGAGGGAAGGAAAAGAGAGATCAAGATTGATGAGAAAACAGCGAGATAGAGAGAATCTGAGGACGAGCTAGAGAGAATGAGGGTGAGAGCAGAAATACAAAGAAATCAGATTGAAGGCAACAAACAAGAGAAAGAAGAAAAGAAAAACCAGAAGAAAAGTGAGCAGAAGAGAGACGAGAGAAAGGAACTGAGACTGAGTTAGAGAAAGGGATTTAGGTAATTTGAAATAGGACACAGAGGAAAAGAGAGATTGAGGTGAGAGGGAAGGGAAAATCTGGGAAGAAAGCAAAGAGAGAGAGAGCAATCGGTTATAGAAAACAGAAAGAAAGGAGAGAAAGAAAAAAGGGAGAAAAGAAGAGAAATTTGAGATTTAAAGAAATTCTAAAAAACTGATTAGATTTTGGGCATTTTCTGGTTTTTGAATTTAGTTATGTTTTTTTTTATCTAATTTAAGTGTTCTTTTGTTTTGATTTGCTATTCTTAATCTGGTTAAATAATTAGGGTAACCAGTTATTAAGTTTATTAAGTTTGGCTTAATTTAGTCATTAATTTAATTAGTTAATCTAATTTATGTTTTAGCATTTCTTTTATTTTAGTGTAAGGTAAATACTTGCAATTTAGTCCCTTAGTATTTGTGAAACCGCCCCCTGAATTTTGTTTTCTTTTCAATTAAAGTCCTTTATTTTGCATTACCCCACTAACATTGCTGGAATTTACATTCTTGGGCCCCAAATTGCTGGAATTTATATGTTTGCTCCTCATGTTTGCTAGATTCATATGTTTCACCTCTCCCACTTGTTGGAATTTCTTTTAAGTCCCTTTGACATGCTAGAATTTTAGTTTTAAGTCCTAGGTAGTTGGAAACTTTATTCTAACTCCCTACAACCTGCTGGAATTTTGATTTAGACCCCATTAATTGATGGAAAGTGTGTTTTAGTGCTGAAATTTGTTTAGATCCATTATTGCTAGAATTCATGTTTGACCCCATTAATATTGCTGGAATTTACATTTTGAGCCCCACACTTGTTGGAATTTTGTTTTTGCCCCCTTTCTTAGATTTAATTTACAATTGTGTCCCAATTTTGCTTTAATTTTCAATTGCTCCCCCTTAGACTTATGTGAATATCTAATTCTGCCCACTAGATTTTATAGAATTTTATTTTTTTAGTCCCCTTAGTTGCCAGAATTTATTTTTTTATCTCAATTTGTCAATACTTATATATTTTAGATTTTGTTTGTTTATACCACGATACCGTGATGCGTTTATTCATGTTTTTAAGCATTAGTACCGGGTCTTCAAAAGGTATCCTTCGTTACTCCTAATTGCTTCTGTATGTGCCCCAATATGATTTATTATGCATTTTCCTCACATGTTTCTTATTTTACGAGCTTTTTGCATATTTATTTATTTTATGTTATTTAATTTTCAAATTTTATTATTTGGCAAGAATGTAATAGTTTTGTATTTAGCTAGCCAATGTAATAGTTAGATTACGTTTCTTGTATTTTTAGTAAAATTTTGTATTTAGATAGCAAATGTGATAGATAGGGCATCATTAATTTTTCCCCTTTAAAGTGTAATTAAATTCCCCGTTGTAATAGTTAGTGCTTATTTGCTTTTGTGTGCTTATGTGTTTACTTGTTTTACCACTTTCAATTAGGATTTTTTTGGCATCTAGAAAAGCATGCTTACGTGTTATGTGCTCCTATGTGTGCTCTTATATGTCTTTATGTGTTTATTTGCTTTCGATTCATGCTTTATTGCTTTTTTCATGTTTTACCAGTTTTTTATTATTCCGTCGCCACGCTAGTCCAATACTAGTTGTGATTTTATCATTTTCTTGCTAGTTCAATGCTAGTGGGAATCTCTAGAAAGGGCTAATCCAAGCTAGACCCTTAGGGCAATTTAGTGCTAGGTGCAATTGTGTGCATTTTATATCATTTTCACACACTAATTTTTAGGAAAATTTTCATTTTTGCATGATTTGTATATATTTTACTATCTATTATGTATTTTGACAAAAATTCAATGCATGACATTCAAGTTGCATTTTCACTTAGACTTTTAGGACATTTGTGTGATTTGACTAGAAATAGTCAACGACTCATGTGAGAAGCAGTGGCGTACATGTTGTTCCCCTCTCCGTGAGTAGGAACATTCAATCACGAGTTATCAGTTCCCCATACCCGTTATGTTGCATACCCACTTTCTTCGGCCACTTATTATCTATATTACTATTTTTCTATTCTTTGTGCATTTTATTCTTGCATAGACACTCGTGACTCTCTCAAGGTCTCGACTTGGGTTTTACAATTAATGCGATAATGCCGACCAAGCCTCTAGGAGATATTTCGACCCTCTCGATATTCCCATTTAGATTTAGGATTTGCATTCGTATAGAAACATCCAAACACGATAGAACTTATGGTTAATTTAGAAAATTTTGATTAAACCTCGCAACTAGCCTCGGCTAGGTAGAAAGGGTGCCTTAGGCACAAGCCTTTGCCTTCCCTTTCTTCAAATGTGACTCCCGGACCTTTTTCTCTCGTTTCGTAGACCGGAGTCAGAAAAGGATTTTAAATGATTTTTCTAAAATTTTACTTTTGTTTTGCTAAACGATTTTTTCGGGTGACTTGGTACACCCTAACTCAGTACCAAGTGGCGTCTCCATTTTTAAAAAAAAAAAATAAAACCCTTTTTCAAAAAATCGGTTGACCAAAATTGTCGCACTTTTGGTCCCGGTCTTACTTTCTTTTAAAATACCATTTTCCTAAAAAATACATTTTTTTACTAAAAATTCAATTTTTATCACACATGCACTTCTTTTCCAAAACTCTATCCTTTCGAAATAGGTCATCGGATCGGATCAGCTTTTTTGGGTGCGACAATCAACAACCCCACCCGTAGCACCTTATCGATTTAGGACGTGATAGAATTTTGGCGAGTCCACTGGGGATCACTAGTGAGTCCAAGCACTTGGCTTAATCACCTTTTCCTTATTTAACTCTTCTATTCCATTGCGTTTGGATGTTAGGATTGCATTTCTATTTTTTAAGTTTTTAGGGTTTGCTTTTGCATTTCACACACTTCGTCTCTCGTCTATGTGATGTATGGTTTAATTATTTTTGTTATTCGACTATGCCTACATTTGGGAGGGGGTCAGTCACCCTTAAAGCCCACGCGTGTTATTCGTCTATGTGATGTTTTTTACCCTTTTTCTCTTTTTGGTGGTTGCCACCCACCCATCCCATTAGGACTAGGGCTGATCTACCTAGACATGCGGCCATCGCATTTGTGCATGTAGCGATGTCTAGTGGATCACTTGAACCACCGACCTGGGACCCTTGGAATTGTTGGATTTGTTACTTTTGGATCCCCAAGTCCAAAGGCTCGAGAGCCTTAAACTGTATCGTAGGCTTGATCCACTTGGATATGTGATTGTGGCACGATGTGCACGTGATCATGTCTAGGAGATCACCCAAACTCTCGACTTGAGTCCACAAGTCTAGAGATTTGGGCTTTAAAGAATAGATCCACTCGACACGTGGCCAGGGCATGATGTGCATGTAATAGTGTCTGGGGGATCACTCGAGCCACCGACCAAGGGCTTTAGGATTGATGACCCTTACCCTTAGGTCTAAAGGCTTGGGAACCAACAGCCTAATCGAGTCTAAATGCATTAGTGAGCCCAATCTCATGCATCCATGTAGAATAAACCTAGGATAGAGTTAGCCTTACCCTATCAGGTACACCAGGCACAAGAAGAGGGAATCCACCCACTTTGCTTTCCTATTGTACTGTCTACTGCTATTTGCTTGATCAATGTGTTATGTGATATTTTGTTGAACGAACTAGCACGCTCTCTCTTATTCTTTGATCGCATTCACAACCCTAGAATAAAGAGCCCTAGCATGGTGCTCTCGTAAGAAGCCAACCCTCTTGTGGCATGTTTAGATTTCATTTTCATAATTAATTTCTTCGAGAAAGATGGAAATGGAATTTCATAAATTTTTGCGAATTGCATTTTGTATAAATACCCAAGGGATCAATCATTGTGAATTTCTTAAAAATCCTAAAAATTTGATTTTTTCATCTTGTATATTCTTGAAATAAAAATTGTAGTTTTTAAATCCTTTTCAAGGTTCACTCATCCTCGTTGTAATCGTCAGTTTTATCCGAGCCAAATTTTCTCAAAGGTGTTAAATGTACCCAAGTGGTCAAACTTTTGCACAATTCGTATTTATCATTTTTGTCAAAGAAATTAATGCGTCATTTTACCGTATCCCTACCCTCCCGTCCCACATTACACAAAAAGTGATTCTAACACATATTTCATTCCACTTTAATAAATTGACATTTTGACTTGTATGTTCCTAAATAAAGTCATGATCTTTGATTTCTTTCAATGTTGTGTCCCATAACTTCTTGGAGGCTCGATTTTTCAAACAAACATTTTTTGGCATCAATAATTTCTTTTGTGCAGTTTATGGTCCATCTTTCTTGAAGAAATTTTGCATCATTATTAGATAAAAAAATCTTTAGAACATTCTCAAATTTGGTATTTTCACATATTTTAACTACTTTAATAAACTGGCATCATGCATAAACCCTAGAGGGAATGCCATGTCGAGAATCCCATGATAGGAAAGCCGCCCTTTGGTCTTGGGTACATAACCCTAAAAGACATGCACCTTTACATTTTCAGTCTCATCCTGATGGGTAAGACCCTAGGTAAGGTAACACGAACAGAATGGAGGTATTTTTTCCTGGCAGATCTGGTGTATCTTCGTTAAAAGGGGGGTCTCACCTTAAAGGATTGCATTTCATGTTAGGCCTACCCTTGGTATAATGAGGGCTCCCCCTAGGGCATGCATCCGTTTTTGTTTTCACTTGTACTAACTTTGATTTTTTCATTTTTACAGGTCTCCCAAGGGAGGTAGCAAATTGGGAAAGACGTCGAATATATGTTTGATTCAAGCATTTTAAATCATAGTTTTAAGCATCACATACTCGACATTCCCAATGCCATGAAAGCATGGATTTTTTTTTTCGAGTCACGCACAGGATCGGGGAAAACCAGTTGGTAGAATTGATAGTGCTTAGGATCTACATAGATGGGTTTGACTAAGACAAGCAGTGTAATAAATGAAATTGTATTTCATAGCTTGATAATTGTTCATTTTAGGTGTAATAAGAATAGTAATAATTTGGATGCTAATAACTGCACTCTTTCTGTAAATTTAAGATTGCCTTGTATTCAAAATTCTTTCTCAGATGAAGTGTTAAGCAAGCAGCTTTCTCAAATTTGTTTGTGACATTTGATTGTTCCTTCATGTCTTGCATTTAGCTTTTTCAAAAAAGGTTTTCTTCAAATCTTTTTGTTATATTGGGCAAAATAATTATTTCATGAGTCCTTTAAATAAATCATATTTTTTTCTTTCTCTCAAAACCTAATGCTAGGTATGTGTAATTGTAAGCTTTTCATGAGTTAATGCAAGTTCAAATTGAATGGAAAAAAAGCATCTTCCTATTTGTTTTGTATGTTTTGATGGTGAAAATAAATGCCCATGTTCTTTGGATGTCATCTTACTTGAATCTGATAATTGCAACTTCAATAAATAGTGCAAATTGTTAATGAGAATTGGAGTGATATCGAAGAGGAATAAGGATTTTGTGTTAAGGGTTCGGAGCAAATACGAAAATGACGCCAAGCCTAACCTGGAAAGGATAGAAGCTATCAACACTGGTGCTAAGGCAAGGGCCGAGGAAGTCTGAGCCAGTAGATCCTTCAGTTACGAAGGCCCCAAAAGATGGGGACAATGTCTTAAAAGCATAAATTCAATTGGCAAGAATGATTGCTCAGACTCTCGTTTGTGAGCATTCAAATCATTAAGAAAGAGGACCATCAGTGAATTGACAAAGCAAGTCTTTATATATGTTTGGAGAATTCAAGCACAACAAAAGAACAGACATGCAGGGGATATGACTTTGACCAATTCACAAGGGGAGTTTTGTTGTTTCATGTCCACAATTTCTTATTCACCTTTGGAATGTGTTGTATAAGTTATTGTGAGATTAAGATAGGGGATGTCACACGCTTGTGAATTGTAGTCAGCAATCGTGATTTTGTCTAATTCTCCTACTTGTTGAAATTACTTTATGTGCATCGACAAATGCTTTCTTTGAGCAATAAGAAATGATTATTATGTGGTTTGGAGTTTTGTTCTTATAGAAAGTATGTCTTGTAAAGTGGTTGGAATTATGTCTAAATTTTGTATGTTTGATGAAAATTTCTCTTCTTTACTTAATTTCACACATTAAATGCTGATTATGATCAATTAGTGCACTCATGTAATCTGTGATGTAAAGTCTATTGCGAGAGATTTTTATACTGCCAAAAAAAAAAGAAGAAGAAGTAGAAGAAAAGAAAAGAAAAGAAATAATGCAGTTTTTCTACTCCAATGGTTTTCGTGCTTAGTAACTGGGAGTCTTCATCCAAAAATGTCAACTTTTGCGTCAAACAGTACTTGAACCATGAGTAATGTATTGCAAATTCGAGTAAGTAAACTGTTGAGTAACCATGGATCTTCATCTAACCAATGTCGATTCTTGCATAAAAAGGCAGTTTTACTTCTGGAATACAGTTTCTGCTATTGGCTTAAGATTGAGATGTTGAGTAATCGGGAACCTTCATAACCAATGTCGGTTTTTGCATCAAAAGACACTCTCGTATTTTGAGTGACTAGTTCATTAGAATAAAATTCCCTCATGTGAAAAATAAAATTGATCATAGACATGTGATGCCTTTTGATTGATCATATGATTTATTTACTTGTGAAATTTAATAAGGCAAAGAAATTAAGTTGAACTTGCTTAATGGTGATATAATTCCTTCCCCTTTACTTGATATTATGAGTATTAAAGACATGACAATAAATTGTATAATGGTTATTTACTTAGTTTTGAGGAAATACATTTTAGAATGCACATGTGTAATTTCAATGCTTGAATCATTAATTGATCTCATATTTTCCAAACAATTTGAGGACCAATGATGATTCAAATGTGGGGGAATTGACAAATGCCAAAATGATGCATTCTAGTACATTGGCAGATGATGTTAATATATCTATCCCAAATCAACAAAGGAAGATTGCCTTACTAATGCAAAATATTCTTTGAGCACTAGTCTATTTTAATAGAAAAAGGAAAGATCACCTCAATTTTGGACACTGTCGTTCATTTCATTTCTTCTTCTGAAGTCAGTAATCCGGAAGGATCCTATGGTTAGGGGAATATGACAGTTGAAGGATCACGAATGAGAAAACCAGCATATCAACATGGAAGTCATTAGGAAGTTGATGACAACAGTTCATTGAGGTTTTTCGTCTGCATTGATCAGTTTGTGGCAATGATAGAATTCAAATGGGAATGACATCCAAAGATCAAAAGGCATCCTTTAAAATATTATTTCAAAATCGATTTTTGAAAATGTTTTATTTAATTGTATTTCATTTAGTTTTTGTGTGTTTCGTGTTGTTTACTGTATATAGTTTCTTTTACATTATTGTATGTAAAGTATTTTCTGACCAATTCTTGTTTTGAAATTTTTGATATTTGCCTTGTTGGAATTCGAATAAAAGCAAAGGCAATCCCATGTTTGTCAAAAGTCAGAGGCATACATAAATTGAAAGACTATTTGGGGGATTTGATCTCAGCATGAATTAGATGCCATTGAATTCGGCAAACTTGCAAAAAGTGAAGCAAGATACCATATCAAAGATTCAAGATGGTAATACTCATGTTTAGATGCGCTAGCAGAGTCAAGGGACCATCAGGTGGTGGCATCACTTTTGCAATTTTTGTTGTTTTTCTCTTTTTTTATAGGTGTGATCACGTCGTCATCAAGAATAAAAACTGGGGAAATTTTTTTTTTTTGATAATGATGATTTGATCAAGGGCATGATTCATTTCAAAGATTGATTTCAAAAATTGACACTAGGACAAATTTTTTGAGAAATATTTGATTGCAAGAATAATTTTGATGGTTTATGCTTGAAGCAAAACTTGTAAAAGACTGATTCATACTAGGTCAAACTTTTTAGACCAATTGATTTGAAATAAATTTTGATTTCAAATGGGTTTGATGCCATACACTGGGGCAAAAATTTTTTGAAAATTTTGATTTGTGAGTTAGTTTGGATGTAATGTTCGACAGTTGATTTTAGTTTTCCTATGTTTTTAATTTATCTATGTATTTTTGTCCAGCAATCTGGACTCCATCATGTTCATTTCAGTCTAGCAGCTTAGACACTACATTTTGATCACCAATTTAGCATCATGCACGCATACATTTGTCCAATAGCCTGAATCGTATCAACATCCTCATTTTTCTGAACAAGCATTTGTTTGGCATTTGTTTAGCATATTGAACATTACTTTAGTTTGCCTAGCATTTTGCATACCACTTTTTGTTATTTTTATTCTAACTAGTCTATTGAGTTTTAATTTTTGTCATGTTTTAACTCGTCCGATGGGTTTTAATTTTTTATCATATTAGTCTGACAACTCAAACTCTGCATTTGTACTCCATGATTTCTGACAACCTAGGATCATACATTTGTTATTTCCATTCCCAAGTTTGATAGCCCAGACTTTGCATCTTAAAAATTTCCGACAGCCCAGGATCATACATTTGTTATTTATATTTTCAAGTATGGCAGACCAGACTTTACATCCTATGATTCCTGACAGCCCAGCATCATGCATTTGTCATTTATATTTTTAAGTCTGACAGCCCAGACTTTGCATTTCATGATTCTTGACAGCTTAGGATCATGCATTTGTCATTTACATCCTAAGTCTGACAATCTAGACTTTGCATTCCATGATTCCTAACAGTCTAGGATCGTGCATTTATCATTACTTTTTCAAGTCTGACAGCTCAGACTTTGCACACCATGATTCCTGACAGCCTAGGATCATGAATTTGCCATTTACTTTTCCATGTCTAACAGTCCAGACTTTGCATTCCATGATTCCTGACAGCCCAGGATCATGCATTTGTCATTTACTTTTCCAAGTCTGACAGCACATACTTTGCATTCCATGATTCCTAACAGCCCAGGATCATGCATTTGTCATTTACTTTTCCAAGTCTAACAGCTCATACTTTGTATTCCATGATTCCTAACCGCCCAAGATCATGATCCTGGGCTGTCAGACTTTATATTTTCAAGTCTGACAACCCATACTTTACATTTCATGATTCCTGACAGCCTAGAATCATGCATTTGTCATTTACTTTTCTAAGTCTGATAGTCCGAACTTTACATCCCATGATTCCTAACAGTCCAGGATCATGCATTTGTCATTTACATTTTCAAGTCTGACAGTCTAGACTTTACATTCCATGATTCCTGACAGCCTAGGATCATGCATTTGTCATTTATATTTTCAAGTCTGACAGCCCAGACTTTGCATCCCATGATTCTTGACAGCCTAGGATCATGCATTTGTCATTTACATTTTCAAATCTAACAGTCCAGACTTTGCATCCCATGATTCTTAACAGCCCAGGATCATGCATTTGTCATTTACATTTTTCAAGTCTGGCAGCCCAAACCTTGCATTGCATTCTATGATTCCTGGCTGCCCAAGGTCATTCATTTACATTTTCAAGTTGATAGCCCAACTTTGCAGTCATCAACCTTGGCATCCCAAGGTCATGCATCCGTTAAGCAGCATGAATGGCATCTGTTTATTTTTTATTTCAAGTCTGGCAACTCAGACCTTGCATTACATTCTATGATTCATGACAACCCAGGATCATGCATTTGTCATTTACTTTTCCAGGTCTGACAGCTCAGGCTTTGCATTCTATGATTCCTAACCACCCAGGATCATGCATTTGTCATTTATACTTTCAAGTCTGACAGCCCAAGCTTTGCATTCCACGATTCCTGACAGTCTAGGATCATACATTTGTCATTTACTTTTTCAAGTCTGGTAGTTCAAACTTTGTGTGACAGCCCCACCTTACCCAGAGGCGCACCAAAGGGCTTAGCAGACTACCTGCCTGGCTCTCGCCAGGACTCAAGTCAAGTACGCATTAAAAATTCGTAAGCGATGGTAATTCAGTAGAAAACTCGTAGATACCACTGTGACAGTATCTCAGGGTCACATAAAATTCAAAACTTAAAAGTAAAAGTACTAGTTTAGCAGTTTACATCATATACGTTCACCTAATACAATAATATCACAAGCAGTTTTCTATCAAAATCCTCCCAAAATCTACCCTTGAATCCTCACCACCGGCTTTAGAGATAGGAGCCTGCTTAAGGAAAACAAATAAAAGAGGGTGAGCTATGATAGTCCAGTGAGGTCCCACACATGCAGACACGGAGACAAACCAAGAGAGAGTAAGTAAGCAAATAACATGGGTCACAAAATCACATAGGAAATAATTAAGTAAATAATTATTTAAACAAGGGAGGATACATCCACCACCAAGAGAGCAAGTACTGATCAGGTAACCATGATGTTGAGATTGAGATAATTTTCCAGGTTTGGATCACCGGTCGTGCTGCCATTATCGAGCAAGATCCCTGACCACCATTCACCTTATATCCTCCGGCACTACCGCTACATCCAGGGTGAGATCTCCACCCCGGAGGGCAACAAGCAAGTTAGTTCAATCCAGAGTTGGCCTCTTTGAGGATTCACAACCCAAGGGAAAGAACAACACGCCCTAAAACACGCAGCACCTTATATCCTCCGCCACTATCGCCCGAAGGCTCACGAGTTTAATTTAGTAGAAAGTTCACAACAAATATATTCACATCGGATAGAAATTGTACATGTAACAAATTACGGGATAGGTGTGATAAAGTACACACCTTCCCTTCACATAGTACATTGTGAAAACTCATGAATATCAAGTACACATGGAATTAATATTTGAACATGCGTCGAGCATACACCAGGAAACACTCACAAGCACAAGTAAAGGAACACTCACATGGCACATTGTAACAAGTCACGAGTATCAAGTACAAGTGAAGTCACATTTGAACATGCATCATGTATATATGAAGAAACACTCACAAACGCAAGTAAAGGAACACTCACATGCACAAGTAAAAGGACACTCACCTGGATCGCTTAAGAAAATATTTCGTATAATGGTGGAGGTTCACTTTCGGATCCTGGAATTTACAAGAAATAATCTAGTGAAAACCCTAAGTAAATTAGCAAGAAAATTCAAGAAATAACCCAATTATTTCTAGGGTTTCATTTCTAGGGTTTTACAGTTTAGGGTCAATTTCAAGGTTTTCTTATTCTAGAAAATTCACTCAACCAAATGTCACAAGCTCAACATCACTATAAACTAGACTTAATTCGGAACATTTTCCACTCTGACACCGAATTTGGGTTCCAATTGCAACCTGATCAAATTACCATCTTAAACCCATTTTTCTTTGGTAACTTATGCTTTCAAGTTTACCAAATATGGGTATTCAACAGAACATAACTTCTAATTGATATGTCGTATGAGAAAAGTGATTATATGGATAGAAACTATATTTTAAGGGCTAAAACTTTTATGAAGAGCACCATGTCAAATTCTAACAAAAACCATTCCAAAATCGGTCCACAACCTAGTGCTTCATCAACCCAATCTGCACAGGGTTGGTTTTTCGCCCAAGTTCATGCCATTGCTGGGGTCAATCCACCAAGAACCAGGGAATTGTGATTACATGGGTTGAAAGTACGTTTCTAGGACTACAACTTTCGTGAAGATCATCCATTCAAATTCCAACTAGAACAAGTTTAAAATCAGCCCTCAATTTGGCTCATCATCAATACTGTTTACACAGAATCTAATTTTCAGCCCAGTTTGCAAACTTTCTGCGATTAATACACAATGAACCACAGTGCAAGCTTTACACCGTTTGAAAGCCCTATGAATCTAGTTTATAAAACAACAAGAATCATTCGAATCCAAGTTATCTATACCAAGTTATGAAAGTTTTACTAAAACTGGTCCAGCATGACTGTTCAAGTGTTCTTAAGTTCAAGCTTAAATCTTCAAGTACTACTAACAAATACTTAGTATAAAACTTGAACAAAAACTAAATAAAACTTGAAATTAATAGCAAAAGTTCATAGTACATACCTTAAACAAGCTTAGAACTATGCTTAGGAAGAAGAAAAGCTCACTTTCTATGGTGGAATTTGTCTAAAATTGGAAAGAAAGCTCCAAGAAAATGAAGAACAAGAGAGAGTAAAGAGGGAGCAAGAGGGAGTTCGGCCAAGAGGGTAAGAGAATAGAAAGAATTAGGTCAAGAAAGTATAAAAGAAATAAAAGAAATAATGGAAGAAAGTGCAACCAATCAAAACTAAACAAGAGTCAAGCTAGGGTTTAGATATTTTGACATAATAGGTATTAGTTGGCTAAATATAATTAGTACAAATTTTATTCATCTATCACTTAGTATTTAGTAAGTTTCATGACATAAATTTTAAAACAAAAGAGAGGAAAAGAAGAAGTAGGAGGGCCGGCCATGAAGGAATAAAAAGAGAAGAAAAATGGCCAAGAAAAATAGAAAAGAAATGAAGAAAATAATGGAGGAAAGAATGACCAATTATAACATGACAAGAATCATGTGAGTGTGTATGCTTTTAATGAAAGGTTGGCTAACTTGGTTAAATTTGATTAGTGAAAATTTTAGTCACTTATCTCCTAGTAATTAGTGAACTTCTTGGCACAAATTTTAAAGCAAAATGAAAGAAAATAGAGAAAGAGAGGGACGGCTATATAGAGAGAAAAAGCAAGGGAGATTAGTGAAATTTTTAGGTCAAAATTTTGAACTAAAGCTTACTTAGTCAAAAGTCTTGAAAATGATAAGATTAGTTAGTCAAATTTAAACACTATTATAAACTAATGGTCCAATAAAATTAATCCAAGTTTGATACTTAGGTGTACTACTTAATCATGAAAGAATCTCATTTAGTTAAACTAATTAACTTAAGAAACCTTTCAACTAATAAATCAAAGATTATCACTAAACCCTAAATAAAAGAAATTCCCTTATAAAATGCATTTCAAATTTTTTTTTTTGCCCTTTCTTTTCTCACTTTTTTTTTTCTACCAATAAACATAATATGAATTATATGAATTTTCTGGGGCGTCACACTTTGCATCTCATGATTCCTGACAGTCTAAGATCATGCATTTGTCATTTACATTTTCAAGTCTGACAGTCCAGACTTTACATTCCATGATTCTTGACAGCCTAGGATCATGCATTTGTCATTTACATTTTCAAGTCTGACAGCCCAGACTTTACATCCCATGATTCCTGACAGCCTAGGATCATGCAGTTGTCATTCACATTTTCAAATCTAACAGTCCAGACTTTGCATCCCATGATTCCTGACAACCCATGATCATGCATTTGTCATTTACTTTTTCAAGTCTGGCAGCCCAGACCTTGCATTGCATTCTATGATTCCTGGCTACCCAGGGTCATTCATTTACATTTTCAAGTTGGTAGCCCAACTTTGCATTTATCAACCTTCGCAGCCCAAGGTCATGCATCCGTTCAACAGCATGAATGGCATCTGTTTTTTTATGATTTTAAGTCTGGCAGCCTAGACCTTGCATTGCATTCTATGATTCCTGACAACCCAGGATCATTTATTCACATTTTCAAGTTGGCAGCCCAACTTTGCATTCATCAACCTTGGCAGCCCAAGGTCATGCATCCGTCCAGTAGGCTGGTCAGCATATGTTTGTTTATATTTTTAAGTTTGGCAGCTCAGGGTCATTCATTTTCTTTTTCAAGTTTGGCAGCCCAAACTTTGCATTCATCAACCTTGGCAGCAAAAAGTCATGCATCCATTTAGCAGCTTGAACGGCGTATGTTTATTTACTTTTTCAAGTCTAGCAGCCTAGACCTTGCATTGCATTCTATGATTTCTGCCATCCTAGGATCATTTATTTACTTTTTCAAGTTTGGCACTCCAAACTTTGCATTCATCAACCTTGGCAGCCCAAGGTCATGCATCCATTCAGCAGCTTGAATGGCATATGTTTATTTACTTTTTCAAGTCTGGCAGCCCAAACCTTACATTGCTTTTCTATGATTCCTGCCAACCCAGGATCATTTATTTTCATTTTCAAGTTGGTAGCCCAACTTTGCATTCGTCAACCTTGGCAGCCCAAGGTCATGCATCCGTTCAGTAGCCTGAACAGCATTTATTTATTTACTTTTTCAAGTCTAGCAGCCCAGACCTTGCATTGCATTCTATGATTTCTGGCAGCTCAGGGTCATTCATTTACTTTTTCAATTTTGGTAGCCCAAACTTTGCATTCATCAACCTTGACAGCCCAAGGTCATGCATCCGTTCAGCAGCCTAAACGGCATCTGTTTATGTTTTTAAGTTTGGCAGCCCAGACATTACATTGCATTCTATGATTCCTGGCAGCTTAGGATCATTTATTTACTCTTCCAAGTCTGGCAGCCCTGACTTTGCATTGCATTCATCAATCCTGGCAACTCAAGATTATGCATCCGTCCAGCAGCCTGGTCGACATCTGTTTATTTACAGTTTCAAGTCTGGAAACCCAAACGTTGCATTTAGCTTATCAGTATTTATCTTGTCTAGCAGTTTGAATTCATTTGTGGCCAATTGGCTTAAACACTTTATTTTATCTTGCAGTTTTTACTACTTTATGTTATCCTTGTTTAGTAGTCCAAGTGTCGCGATTCCTTTTCTATTTCAATCACAAGTTTTGAAAATTTTGAATTCTTGGGTAATTATTTGCAGTTGTGTTTCGCGTCCATAGTTCACTTGCATCTGAACTACGTTTGACCTGATTCCCTTCACCGGAATACGTAGGTAGCTCCTAGAGAGCTCGGTCGCATACATTCTCACACTATAGATGACTAAATATTTTGTTTACAGCAATGCCTATTTTTACATTTGGGTGAGTCAAAATTTGGTGTTGTCTACGTCCTTGTCTGAAATCTCTACAAGATTCTCGACAAAGAGGGGCAAACTGTAGATACCAAATTTTGACACACCATTTCTTTTTCAAACATTGGGGGCATCTTTATATATATATATATATATATATATATTTGTGGTCAAATTCTAATTTTTTAATAATCTCGGGGGGCAAAATAGCAATTTTTATCTGTAAATGTTTTTCCATTAGTTTTGGGGGTTTTAAATTCATATTTTTACTTTCAAACTTATTTTTAATTTTCTGTGATTTTTTCGAATTTAATTGGTATTCCTTTTATAATTTACCAAGTACAAGGGCAAAATGATAATTTAACCTTGCAAACACCATTTTAGCTCATTTCAGGTCCCAAATTTATTTTTCTAATTCTTTAAGTATGTTTCTAAATTTTTTTTATTTTTTAGAGGACGATTGCTATTTTTCTGTAAATATCACATTCAAGGGCAAAATCGTCATTTTATAGTTTAAATTCATTTTTTGCCAATTTTTGCATCATAAATGCATTTCCTAGGGTTTTAAGCTTGTTTTTAATTTTTGGTATTTTTTTGAGGTCAATAGCTATTTTTTGTGTATTTTGGTTTTCTAGGGGTAAAATCATTATTTCACATTTCAGACTCATTTTTCGTCAATTTTTGAGTCATAAATCCATTTTCTAGGGTTTTAAACTCATTTTTAATTTTTGATAACTTTTCGAGGCCAATAACTATTTTCTGTGTAATCTTGTTGTTTAGGAACAAAATCGTCATTTCACACCCTGAATGCGTTTTTGATTAGTTTTAAACTCTAACCTTTATTTTGAAATCTATTTTGAATTTTTAGGCGAATTTTTTGAGTTTACTGTCATTTCTTTGTATTAAATTTTTTATTTTTTGGTTAAAAATATTTTTTTAAAATAAAATTAGAATTTGTATTATCAGTGACATTTTTGTTATTTTATTCTGTCATTTCTTAGTTTGGGTTCCTAGTATGGGTTTTCTTCTTCCTATTTCTTCCATTGTTCATCCAAAAAAAAAAAAAATCCACCGTTAGTCTCCTTACAATCACCACCAATCACCATTGGTTCATCCGCAACCAAGTCCCTCCTCCTTCTTCATTCCACCGTCTCCTTCTATTTCATTCCAATATCTCTTGCAATGCCTCAGCCTCCGTTTCCTAGAAACAACAACATCCCCTGTCTCCACCATCAACCAATCTGGTCATTAATGACCTGCAAGAGACAATCAAATAGTTTGTAAATTCATCCACGAAATGCCCTCAAAAGCCCACCCAAAGCAACACCAAAAAACCTATAAAAACACAGCAAAGCCACGGCCACTACCCAATTGACTCCCTCATCAATCCACATCCATCACCAACAGCCCATGTTTCCTGTAAGTCCCCTCTTTCAAACCAGCAATAGTAGTGCCAATCACTAATTCATCCTCCAATTCGCAACCATCTGCAACACCAATTCCCCCACATAGAACCACGCACTCTATCACTCACAGGACACCCAATTCCACCAAATTAACAATGTCTCCAACCTCCATAATGCCACTAGCAAATTCCAGAACACTCACCTACATACCTACCAAGATCAAACCCTGCCAACTGAATTAACCATGCCACCATCACTTGCCCTTTTCAAAACTAGCACAACAAGTCAAAAACCACCAATTATCAATCTCTGAGAATGAGTTAGAGAAAGGGACTTAGGTAAAGAAAGAAGAAAAGAAAAACCCGAAGAAAAGTGAGCAAAAGAGAGACGAGAGAAAGGAACTAAGAATGAGTTAGAGAAAGCGATTTAGGTAATTTGAAATAGGACACAAAGGAAAAGAAAGACTGAGGTGAGAGAGAAGGAAAAATCTGGGAAGAAAGCAAAGAGAGAGAGAGAGAGAGAGAGAGCAATTGGTTAGAGAAAACAGAAAGAAAGGAGAGAAAGAAAAAGGGAGAAAAAAGAGAAATTTGAGATTTAAAGAAATTCTAAAAAACTGATTAGATTTTGGGCATTTTCTGGTTTTTCAATTTAGTTATGTTTTTTTTTTATCTAATTAAGTGTTCTTTTGTTTTGATTTGCTTTTCTTAATTCGGTTAAATAATTAGGGTAACCAGTTATTAGTTTATTAAGTTTGGCCAATCTCAGCCCATCAAACTGCATCCTCACTCCTTAATCGCCTCCTCTCTTTACCAATTTCAGTTCAGAAATAACCATCACCCCCATAGTAGCATTAGCTCCTCAACAGACCATCACCAATAAACCTCAACCAGTACCACAGGCACACCACACCACTGTAAACCCCTAATTCCCTCCATCATGCCCAACTGCCAGTTCTATCACTCATCCACAACCACCATCATCTCAATATCTGAAATTCCAAGCCAAAACCACCCCCACAGCATTTCCAACTCCATTTACAGTCCTGATACGCACGAATGAACGTGGAATTGTTTGAATGACCAAGTATGAATTTCGAACCTTTCCCCTTGGATGAACTAGACTCTAAAATCAACACCAAAGCTTGGTACACGCAAGATGAACAACTCAAAATTCAAGGAAGCTTTGAACCTCCTTATGGAAGGAACAAGAACTCAAGGAATCAGCACCTAGAACGCTTGATCAAACCAATAAGGTGACTCTAAGCTAGGGTTTTGAACTTGGAATCACTCTACAAGTTCAGGGGTTGTTCTTAATCAACAAAGAATGAAAGAAAGCACTCAATTTGAGAACTCACAAATTTATTAATCATCAAACTTATAAAATTCGTAATAGTGTTTTGGCCTATAAATAGGCTTGCCTAACAACTTGTAGAAAGTTCTAGAAACTTAACAAAGAGCACTAGTTGTAACCTAACACGAATATGGTAACTTTTCTAAGAGGTTACAACTTGTAAACAAAATAGAAAACTTAACATAAAAGAATTAAACTTAAAAATTCGTCCAAAAATTGTTCATGGGCTGGATGCCTCCTTTTAAGCACCATTGGGCCTCCTATCTTGCATCTTTAAAAGGCCTTCCAACAAGTCCAACCAAACCAGCACCTTAGAAACATGTTATGGACCACTTAGAAGCTTTAATTGGACCTTCTTTGAATGTGTATTTAATCCATAACCAATGCATAAACTCTTGACCCAATGAACACACTTGAATAGCTTGATCACCAAGTCCATTGAGAGGCCCAAAGTCACGAATTACACCATGGTAGTCACAAAGCTTGAACGTTCCCCTCATGATCAGCCATGATTTGATCTCATCTTGGTCCAAACGAGTTGCTCCATGAGAATATCCAAGCATCAAGATTGTAAGCACTCCTAGGATCACATCAATCCCTCCTCCCTCGAAAAGATTCATCCTTCGAATCTACGAGATCATATAAGCTAACATAAGTAACTAAAGGATTGATAGAAAAATAAACACCAATGATAGATACACATGACATATGAATTAGAATGTGAAACTCAATGCAAGTTGAAACATAAGATGCAAGAACAAATTCTAACTTAAGAAGAATAAACATATCTAGATGCAGACTATCCCTAAAAACATGGAAAAGAATAACACGATTTCCAAAGTCTATGCAACCATAATTGGACTCAGAATAACAATTACTAACAAGATAAAATTTATGGTTGAACAAAGACTTATGAAAAGAATCTAAGTAAACATCACGTGAACTAAGAAAATGAGCATCATGTGAATTATGCCTAATAAGCCCTAGAATGTGAAAAATATCATCAATCAACTCACTAGAATAATTCAAACGATGTAACAAAAACACACAAATATTGCATGATATATCACATAAAATAAACTGAAAATTGTCCAAAAATAAATGAGAAAACATAAGAAAGTCTTTTGGACAGAATTGCACTAGGTGAATTTAAACATAATCATCTAAACTAACAAAACAAATATTCAAGAATGAACTAATTTGCAATTTAAAACGACTAAAACAAGAAAACTTAAGCCACAAATTAGTTGAATCCATCATAGTTGTCAGGCTCAATGTGGCGTTTGAACTTAGCTTCAACTCCTTCATTAGGGTTTTGTCAACTCCCATGCTTCTTGAATGACAACTCACTACAAAATAGCAATAATGTGGCATCTCTCCATGAGTTTCAACCTGCAAAATCACCACAAAAAGACTAGGAAAAGAGTTATAAAGTGAGTTAGCAAAATACACTTCTTCTTCAGAGTACAAAGATACAAGAGTTATTGATCTAGCTAGCAAAACACTTCTTGCTTTCTCTTTTCTTTGCTCTTGTAGAAGAAACACTCTCCTTACTCTTTCTACTTTGCACGACTTCTCTCTCATTCTTTTCCTCATTCTTCTCCTTAGCTTGCAATTGAAAATCCCTTGCAATCTTCACTTGATCAGAATGAGCTTCGGATGGCAAGATTGGATTAAGAACAATCTTTCGTTCATTCCACTTAAAAGAGTAGTTGTTCTTGTATCCATCATATGAAACTCTTCTATCATATTGCCAAGGACGCCCTAAGAGAATATGGCATGCTTGCATTGGGGCAACATCACACCAAACTTCATCTTTGTACTTGCCTATTGAGAAAGTAACAAGCACACGTCCTAGTCACTTTGATCTCTTCTTGATTATCAAGCCAATGAAGTTTGTAGGGCTTGGGATGCTCCACAGTCTCCAAGTGCAACTTATCTACAAATAAGGTACTAGCAACTGTTAGTACAAGAACCACTATCAATGATCATGCTACATACCTTATTGAGCACAGTACAACGTGTATGAAAATATGCTCTCATTGTAGATTCTCCTCATCGTCTTTTGGTTGCACATTCAATGCCCTCCTAGTGACCAATAATTCTCCACGGTCACCACCAAAGGAGTTTACTTCTTCAGTATCAGAATCATACTCTTCATGCTCCTCCTCATAAGTTGGATTAGTGGTCACCTTTGTTTTTCCCTTAATGGCGGACTCCACATCATCCATGCAGCTATACATCCTTCTAAACTCCTCTTGCATGGTCTTCAATGTAAATTGGATGTCCTTCATTGAAATATCTCCTTGCTCGGCCATGGTCAAGTAAAACCTACAAAAATAAGTTAGCACAAGATAAACAAAAATAAAGAAATTGCCTTACCACTCCCTTAGTGTATACACTCAACCCTCGTGTATCACTCAAAGAATTGTGGCTTTTTCCCTCAAATGTGCTCACCCCTAAGCCTTTTACCACTCTTGAGTAGCTCCTTTGTATGTCCTTTGATGAAAAGAACTAGCTCAACCTTCCTTGTAAAGCTCCAAGAAGTCAAAACTCACAAGAGTAAGTGTAGAGGTCAAAGAAAATAAGCTTAGAGTAATTGTTTGATCAAGAGAATTCAAGAAAAGATGGAATAAATCAAGACTTGACTCAAGAAATCACAATTAGAAACCCTAATGTGTGGTATTCTTGTGTGAAAAATCTTGATTTTTAATGTACTCTTGAAAGAAAATAATATTCTTGTGTAAAAATAAAAACTACTTTCCAAAAATAACAAGCACACACAAGAAAACACTTTCCTTTACCAAAAATTACTACACATTTCCTTTTTTCTCTTGCACACTCCCAATCCCCTACAATTTAGGATGCTCCTATTTTTTCTCTTAAAACACACGCCTTCCCCCTTTTTTTTTTCTCTCCTTCACGCCTCCTTTTTTTTTTTTTTATAAAAGCACGCTTGCCTCCTACCTTTCCTCCGAACAATACACGGACCACTCCTATTTTTTTTCTCACAAGGAATGCGCCAACTTCCTACTTTTTCTCAAGAGGAAATAGACTGCTTCCTCTTTTTTTTTTTTTTTCCCTCTACAACAGTTTTCCTATTCCCTTTGGACTAGGATTCCTTTTCTTTTTAACACCAAAACAGCTCCTTATTGTCCCCTTTTTAAGATCAAATCAAGCTGGAAATTTGCAGAAAATTCGTAACTACAATCAACCAAAATTCCAGCACCACAATTTCAACCAAGATTCATGAATCAAGTTAAAGAACTTGTTCCTACCACTTTTGTCTATGAATCTTGATGCAAAAACTCACCAAAACAACCCAAAAACAACCAGAAATAGTGCAATATTTTTGTTCCCAGTGTCAAAAACCAGCATGACATCCCAAACTTTTTCAAGAAAACGGACTACACAATCAAGAAGTTCAAGAAACAAAATTCCAGCAGCTATTTGGTTCAAGAACTTCAATTTTTTGACTCAAGAACTTCAAGAATGCAACCAAGACCTTCAAGAAACGTGCAAAGACCCTCAAGAAAGTCCAAGAATTTATTCAAGAACTTCAAGAAAGTCACAAACAAATCTGGACAGCTTTCAAGATTGCCAAGTTACACCAAGTAAGTCCAAAATTGTTCAAGAAAACCCCTTGTAACACCAAGAAACAATCCAAAAATAGTTGAATAAAATTAATTGCACTGCTCTTTCGCTTGTGCAGCCTCTTTTATTCCCTTTTTTTTTCTGGTGCTTTGGCTTTTTCTTTTACCCCTTTTTGCACGCCTCTTTCTGGAATTTTTTTTTTCACACAGCAAATCACAAAACACACCACAAACACCTTCAAACCCCAAGAAACTTCAATTCAAGGCTTGTTTGTCTAAGAATTAAGTTTCTTGAAAAAAGTTTTTTTAACACAAGAAATTCAAGTAAACAATAAAAACAGTCAAGATTATCAAGAAACCACACAAAACCTAGAATTCTTGATTGAAGACAATCAAGAACGACACTAAGACCCTAAAGAAATTCAAGAAAGCACAAGAACAAAAATTATAAGGAACGAATTTTTTTTTTTAAACAAATGCGACACAAAGAAGAAACACAAGGAAAGACACAAGTTGTTTAGCTAGGCACGAAGCACTTTGAAAAACAGCTCAAGAATGAATTAAAGAAAAATAAAAAGGGATATATCCAAATTTCTCAAAGGAAAAATTGGATTAGAAAAACTTGAATTTCAAGACTAGCTCTGATACCAATTGATACGCATCGGATGTAACGTGGAATTGCTTGAAATGACCAGGTATGAATTTCGAACCTTTCCCCTTGGATGAACTAGACTCTAGAATCAAGCACCAAAGCCTTGAACACGCAAGATGAACAACTCGAAAATTCAAGGAAGCTTTGAACCTCCTTATGGAACGAACAAGAACTCAAGAATCAGCACCTAGAACGCTTGATCAAACCAATAAGGTAACTCTAAGCTAGGGTTTTGAACTTGGAATCACTCTACAAGTTCGGGAGTTGTTCTTAATCAGCAAAGAATGAAAAGAAAGCACTCAATTTGAGAACTCACAAATTTATTAATCATCAAACTTATCTAAAATTCGTAACAGTGTTTTAGCCTATAAATAGGCTTGCATAACAACTTGTAAAAAGTTCTAGAAACTTAACAAAGAGCACTAGTTTTAACCTAACACAATATGGTAACTTTCTAAGAGATTACAACTTGTAAACAAGATAGAAAACTTAACATAAAAGAATTAAACTTAAAAATCCATCCAAAAATTGTTCATGGGTTGGAAGCCTCCTTTTAAGCACCATTGGGCCTCTATCTTGCATCTTTAAAAGGCCTTCCAACAAGTTCAACCAAACCAACACCTTAGAAACATGTTATGGACCACTTAGAAGCTTTAATTGGACCTTCTTTGAATGTGTATTTAATCCATAACCAATGCATAAACTCTTGGCCCAATGAACACACTTGAATAGCTTGATTAGCAAGTCCATTGAGAGGCCTAAAGTCACGAATTACACCATGGTAGTCACAAAGCTTGAACGTTCCCCTCATGATCAGCCATGATTTGATCTCATCTTGGTCCAAACGAGTTACTCCATGAGAATATCCAAGCATCAAGATTGTAAGCACTCCTTGTAACACCCTAGAAAATGCACATATAAGAAGCATTTTTTTTTATTTAGGGTTAAGTGCTAACCTTAGAATTATTAGTTGGGAGATTTCTTGAGTTAATTAAGTTAATTAGTTAAGATTTTCATTCTAAGCAAGAACACTTAAGTACTAAAGTTAGAATAATTTTTCTTGACCATTCAACTTATAGTAGTGTTTAAATTTTTACTAGTTCATTTCACTATTTTCTAGTCTTTTGACTACTTGAAATTTTGCTCAATTTTATTCAAAAGTTTCACTTCTTTTCTTACCTTATTTTCTTTTTCCCTTGACCGAAATTTTTCTCTCTCTTTTCTTTCTTTCTTGGCCGAAATTCTCTCTCTTTTCTTTTCTTTTCTTTAGGCCGAAATTCTTCTTTTCTTTCTTTCTTCATGTGGCCGGTTCTCTCTCCCTAATTTACCCTATTTGTGTTTTAATAATTTATCTTTCTTTATTGTTTATATTAAATGACAAGAGTTGATAATTTTAACCAATTAAATTAAACCAAGTTGCTAAACTTGCATTAAATGCTCTCTTTTTACTTTATTCTTGTAATGATTTTATTGGCTAATTATTCTCTCACCTTTTCTTCAATTCTTTTTCATTTTTCCTAGACTATTTCTTTCTCTTTTTCTTCTCACCTTGGCCGGCCATGCTTTCTCTTCTTCTTCCCTCATTTTTGCTCTCAACTTCTTGAACTTTCATCTCTCAAATTGACACAAATCAACCATAGGAAGTGGACTTCTATCTTTTCTAATCAAAGTTCTAAGCATATCTAAGGTATTTACCATGAACTTACCTTATTAATTTCATGTTTTAATTAGCTTTTATGCAAGTTTAATACCAATTCTCTTGTTAATACTACTTGAAGAAATTAGTTAGAACTTGATATATATTTGTTAGATAAAGTGTTCTTATGGTTAAATAGACTAGTATGTGGCCTTGGAACCTTGAAATTTCATGAAGAACATGTTGTTTGGGTGAAAGTTCTTGGAGCTTAATCCTTGAGATTTAGTGAGATTTTGATTGAATTTGAGTTTGGATTGAACTAAGAAGTTGTAGAACTTGTTGAATTATGGGTTTGATGATTGAAATCTTGATGAAAAACAAGATTGGAAAGGCCGAAATTTAGGGGAAATAATGCCCAATTTTTGTTAGAAAACCCTAGAAAAAAAAACCCTAGAAAACCCTAAACCCTAAACCCTAAACCCTAGAAAAAAAAACTAGAATTTAATGGGGTATTTCTTGAATTTTCTTACTAGGTTAATTAGGGTATAAATTGGGTTTTTTATTAGATTATTTCTTTCAATTTGCAGGACCCGATAGTGAGACCCGACCTTTCTACGAAATATTTTCTTAGGCACCAGGTGAGTGTCTTTATGTGTGCATGATGCATGGAATGTGATAATTTTATTTGGTGACTATTATGCTTAACTTGCAATTATTATGTGAGTACCTGTGTTATTTGAGGAAAGATGTGTACTTGATCGCATCTATTCCACAATGTGTTACACGCTTTTATTATTTAAAATGTTATTTGTGTGTGTGAGACTACCGTGACTAACGTCACTGTTATTTCACGGTTAGTCAACCGGGCTGCAAGTGGGAGGACATAAGGTGCTGGGTGTTTTAGGGTGTGATGTTCTTTCCTTTTGAGTTGTGAATCCTCAAAGAGGCCAACTCCGGAATGAACTTTCTTGATTGTGTGTTGGCCCTCCAGGGTTGAGATTTTTTTCTCCCCCGGATGTGGTAGCTTGTACGGAGGTTATAAGGTGATTGGCGGTTAGGGCTTGTGATTGATAAAACTGATATGTTCCTTGATAAAGACCTGAGCTATTATCTCGGTCCGAATATCGTGGCTACATGATCAGTACCTGCTCCTCTACGGTTAAGCTTGCTTCCGTAGTTGAGCCCTGTATCCGCCAGTGACTACATGTAAATTAAATTGCTCATATATTGTTTATTTAATTTATTGATTATTTTAATGACCCGAAATAATGAGTTCTTGATATGTTTGCATGAATTGGACATTCACTGGGCTATTATAGCTCATTCCATTTTATTTGTTTTCCTTTACTCAGGTTACCGGAAAAATTAAGCGGGACCAACTGGTTTTTGGTTATTATAAGTGTTTTAATTATTGTAATAGTCGCACTGTGTTAGGCTATTATTGTGAAAATTATGTAAATTATGACATGTAACCTTTTGATATGACTCGTATCTTTAAGTTAAATAATAAGAGTTAATTTACTTTGTTTCATTTTATTTTATGTTATTTTATTTTAAGTTAAGTACGTTCAGATTTTTCGTGTGAGTGCGTGCATCGAGACCTGGCGAGAGCTAGGCAAGCAGTCCGCTAAGCCTTTTGGTGCGCCTCTGGGCAAGGTGGGGCTGCTACACTCCTAGGATCACATCAAGTCCCTCCATCAACAGCCCTATTTTTACAATTTGGGGAGGGTATAAATGGAGATTGATTCTGGCCAGAGAAAGTGAGACAAAGAGAGAACTGAAGAAAAGAAAGAGATATGCTGAAAAAGAAAGAGGAAACGGAGACTAGAGAACGAGGGGAAGGAAGGAAGGAAAAGAGAGATCAAGATTGATGAGAAAACAGTGAGACAGAGAGAATCTGAGGATGAGATAAAGAGAATGAGGGTGAGAGCAGAAATACAGAGAAATCAGATTGAAGGCAAGAAACAAGAGAAAGAAGAAAAGAAAAACCAGAAGAAAAGTGTGCAGAAGAGAGACGAGAGAAAGGAACTAAGAATGAGTTAGAGAAAGGGATTTAGGAAATTTGAAATAGGACACAGAGGAAAAGAGAGATTGAGGTGAGAGGGAAGGGAAAATCTGGGAAGAAAGCAAAGAGAGAGAGAGCAATCGGTTAGAGAAAACAAAAAGAAAGGAGAGAAAGAAAAAGGGAGAAAAGAAGAGAAATTTGAGATTTAAAGAAATTCTAAAAAACTAATAAAATTTTGGGCATTTTCTAGTTTTTGAATTTAGTTATGTTTTTTTTTTATCTAATTTAAGTGTTCTTTTGTTTTGAATTTCTATTCTAATCCGGTTAAAAAATTAGGGTAACCAGTTATTTAGTTTATTAAGTTTGCCTTAATTTAGACATTAATTTAATTAGTTAATCTAATTTATGTTTCAGCATTTCTTTTATTTTTGTGTAAGGTAAATACTTGCATTTTAGTCCCTAGTATTTGTGAAACCATCCCCTGAATTTTGTTTTCTTTTCAATTAAGTCCTTTATTTTGCATTACCCCACTAACATTGCTGGAATTTACATTCTTGTGCCCCAAATTGCTGGAATTTATATGTTTGCCCCTCATGTTTGCTAGATTCATATGTTTCACCCCTCCCACTTGCTGGAATTTCTTTTAAGTCCCTTTGATATGCTAGAATTTTAGTTTTAAGTCCTAGGTAGTTCGAAACTTTATTCTAACTCCCTACAACCTGCTGGAATTTTGATTTAGACCCCATTAATTGATGGAAAGTGTATTTTAGTCCTTTACATCTTGCTAGAATTTGTTTTAGATCCCATTTATATTGCTGAAATTCATGTTTGACCCCATTAATATTGCTGGAATTTACATTTTGAGCCCCACACTTGCTGGAATTTTATTTTTGCCCCCTTTCTTAGATTTAATTTACAATTGTGTCCCAATTTTGCTTTAATTTTCAATTGCTCCCCCTTAGACTTATGTGAATATCTAATTTTACCCCCTAGATTTTATAGAATTTTATTTTTTTAGTCCCCTTAGTTGCCAGAATTTATTTTTTTATCTCAATTTGTCAATACTTATATATTTTAGATTTTGTTTGTTTATACCGCGATACCTTGACGCGTTTATTCATGTTTTTAAGCATTAGTACCGAGTCTTCAAAAAGGTATCTTCATTTGATACGCGCGGAGGAACGTAGGAGTTGCTTGAAGATCCAAGTGAAGCTTCGAATTTTCCCTTGGAGGATTTCGACCCTTCAAAGTGCTCAAGTAGGACCAATTTGAGCGAGTTCAATATGCCTACCTAATTGCTCTAAAGGACTTAATCAAACAAGAAAGAAACTCTAAGCTAGGGTTTTGATCTTGGAATCACTCGACAAGATCAGGGGTAGTTCTTAATCAGCAAAGAACTAAAGAAACTCTCAATTTGAGAACTCACAATAATAATATTCATAAAAATCTGATAAAAATCGTATGAATAGTATCCCCTATTTATAGGGTTACATAGAGGATTCTAGAACTTAGAAATTAAAGCAACTACTTAAACCTAAACATTAACTAATTGAAATACTTAACTTAAAACAACTTATGACTGAATTGGAAGTCTTAAAACATAAAAATAGCTAAGTTCTAGAACACTTAAAAAGCCTTTAAATATGTAATTGGGCTGGTCGTCCAAAGCATCAAGCCCAAGTGATCCATAACGCTATTCTTCAAGGAGGTTGGGCCTCTTCCATTGATCCACCAACATGTAAGTTGGACAGCTGGCCTTCTAAGCTCCAAACATCATCTTGAGTAGCCCAAATATAAGTAATAGGCCTTGGAGAAGAGTTGCTTCTTGGCCCAAGTTTCTTCTTCCTCTCGCAAGTCCAAATATAATCCCTTGCAAGGCTTCCTCTCATTCTTCTAGTCCTAGCCCTTGTCATTGGCCCATCAATGCCTTGCAAAAGGTCCTCATGAGATCGTTCAAGTCCCTTGGAACTCGATCCACCTATGGCAGCCCCTTGGTCCATATCATTCCCTCCTCCCTCGAAAGGATTCGCCCTCGAATCACCTACATCAAACAAAGAAAGATCAGAAACATTAAAAGTGGCACTCACATTACCATACTCACTTGGTAGGTCAATCTTATAGGCATTATCTCCAATCCTTTCAAGCACTTGGAATGGACCATCTCCACGTGGGTTTAACTTAGATTTCCTTTGCGTAGGAAACCTCTCTTTTCTCATGTGTACCCACACCCAATCACCAGGCTCAAACACAACTTGTACACGCCCCTTGTTTGCAATTCGTGCATAGTGCTCATTCTTTTTCTCAATTTTTGCTTTCACCTTGGCATGTAACTCCTTAACAAATTCAGCTTTTCTTTTGCCATCTAAATCTGCATGTTCGTTAGTAGGCAAAGACAAGATATCCAAAGGAGTTAAAGGATTAAAACCATAGACAATCTCAAATGGTGAAAAAGAAGTAGTAGAATGAGTAACACGATTATATGCAAACTCAATATGTGGAAGGCATTTTTCCCAATTCTTTAAGTTACGTTGTATGATTGCACGTAACAAAGTAGTGAGTGTTCTATTTACCACTTCAGTTTGGCCATCAGTTTGTGGATGAGCAACAGTAGAAAACAACAATTTAGTACCAAGCTTATTCCACAAAGTACGCCAAAAGTGACTAAGAAACTTAACATCTCGATCACTCACAATAGAACGTGGCAAACCATGCAATCTAACAATTTCCTTAAAGAATAAGTCAGCAATATGTGTAGCATCATTAGTTTTAGCACACGCTATAAAATGAGCCATCTTGCTAAATCTATCAACTACTACAAATATGCTATCCTTTCCACTTGGTGACCTTGGTAGACCTAAAACGAAGTCCATGGATATGTCTACCCAAGGTTGTGTAGGGACGGGTAAAGGGGTATAAAATCCATGTGGCATGACTTTAGATTTAGCTTGCCTACATGCAATGCACTTAGAACACACATTTTGCACATCATAGTTTCATGTTAGGCCAATAAAAATGCTCATTCAGAATATCTAAAGTCTTTTGCACACCAAAATGACCCATAATTCCACCCCCATGCGTTTCCCTCACAAGTAGTTCACGAAGAGAACAATTAGGCACACAAAGTTTATTGTTTTTAAACAAAAATCCATCTTGCCTAAAGAACCCTTCATATGCACGATTTTCACAAAGTCTCCACACCTTTTCAAAATCATGATCATGCTCATAAAGATTTTTAACAAGTTCAAATCCAAGTAATTTAGTGTGAAGAGTAGTAAGGAGAGCATACCTTCTAGATAAAGCGTCAGCAACCACATTCTCCTTACCTTGTTTATACTTGATGACATAGGGAAAACTCTCAATAAATTCCAACCACTTAGCATGTCTCTTATTCAGCTTACCTTGAGACTTCAAGAACTTCAAGCTTTCATGATCACTATGAATGACGAATTCCCTAGGTAACAAGTAGTGTTGCCATGTTTGCAAAGTCCTTACTAATGCATAAAGCTCTTTGTCATACGTAGGATAATTCAATGTAGCTCCACTCAATTTCTCACTAAAAGTATGCAATAGGCTTTGGACTCTTGCATCAAAACGGCACCAATTCCAACTCCAGAAGCATCACACTCGACCTCAAAGCACTTGTCAAAATCAGGCAAACTCAACAAAGGGGCATTGGTTAGTTTGTCTTTCAACAAGTTAAATGCTTCTTCATGTTTGTTTTCCCACTTAAAAATAATATTTTTCTTGACAAGTTCATTAAGAGGGGCAGCAATTGTACTAAAGTTCCTTACAAACCTTCTATAAAAACTTGCAAGTCCATGGAAAGATCTCACCTCGTTAGCATTAGTGGGGGTTGGCCATTCACGAATAGCTTTGACCTTGGAGTCATCCACCTTGATCCCTTTGGAGCTCACTACAAAACCAAGAAACACAACAGACTCCATGCAAAAAGTACACTTAGATAAATTAGCATAAAGTTTATGTTCCCTAAGAACCATAAAAACATCATGCAAGTGTCTAACATGCTCATCTAAAGAATGGCTATACACAAGGATATCATCAAAATATACTACCACAAATTTACCTATGAAATCACGAAAAACATGATTCATAAGACGCATAAAGGTACTAGGAGCATTAGTTAAACCAAAAGGCATAACCATCCACTCATATAACCCATACTTAGTCTTAAAAGCAGTTTTCCATTCGTCCCCCTCTTTCATACGTATTTGGTGGTATCCACTCTTAAGATCAATTTTAGAAAAGATATTAGAGCCATGCAATTCATCAAGCATATCATCTAATCGAGGGATAGGATGACGATACTTTACCGTTATCTTGTTTATGGCTCTACAATCCACACACATGCGCCATGTGCCATCCTTCTTTGGCACCAAAATAACAGGAACAGAACAAGGGCTAAGGCTCTCACGTACAAATCCTTTCTCAATGAGCTCATCCACTTGACGTTGTATCTCCCTTGTTTCCTCAGGGTTGGCACGATATGCAGGTCTATTTGGAATACTTGCACCAGGCATAAAGTCTATTTGGTGCTCTATTCCTCTTAATGGTGGCAAGCCTTGTGGTATTTCTTCAGGGAATAAATCTGAAAAATTCTGTAACAAAGAAACCACAATACTTGGCAAAGAAGAATTAAGGTCAGAAATAGAAAAGAAAATATCCTTGTACATTACAAGTAGTATTTGTTGCTTGGCTAACAAAGCCCCCTCAACCTCACTTTTACTTGCAAATGCACTCAACTTTTTCTTTTCCCTCCTTTCACGATTTTTCCTCTCTTTTTCCCTCTCGGATTCTCTCTCTTTTCCTTAGGCACGGTTTTGCTTGCTCTTCTCTTATTTGAAATTCACGAGCAATCCTCACTTGGTCAGCATGAGCCTCAGATGGCTTGATTGGATTAAGAACAAACTTGCGATTCTCCCATCTAAATGAGTAGTTGTTCTTATAGCCATCATACAAAACCCTCTTATCAAATTGCCAAGGGCGTCCCAACAAGATATGGCATGCTTGCATAGGGACTACATCACACCAAACTTCATCTTTGTACTTACCTATAGACAAAGGAACACATACCCTTTTTGACACTTTTATATCGCCTTGGTCAGCAAGCCAATGAAGCTTATAGGGCTTGGGATGTTCTTCAGTCGCCAAACTCAATTTATCTACAAACAAGGTACTAGCAACGTTAGTGCATGAACCACTATCAATAATCAAACTACATACCTTATTGAGCACAGTACAACGAGTGTGGAAGATGTGCTCCCTTTGTAGATTCTCATCATCTTCTTTGAGTTGAACATTCAAAGCTCTTCGAGTGACTAAAAGTTCTCCTCGGTCACCATTATTAAGCTCAACTTCTTCAGTTTCAGAACCTCCTTCAAGAGGTGGCATTTCTTCTTCACCATCGCTAGAAGTAATGCTTTCAACATCTCCATTGTCCATGATCATCATAGCCCTTTTATTTGGACAATTTGAAGCATAATGCCCAAAACCTTGGCATCTAAAACATCGAATCTCTCTAAGCCTTGAAGTAGACTCAACTTTCCCTTTTGTTGGTGGCCTTGAAGAAGACGCCTCTTGCTTATTCCTCATGGGTTGGACAGCTTGTGGTGGTGGTGCATGGCCTTCTCTACCAACAACTCGATTTCCCCATTGTGGACGTGAGCTAGAAGAGTTAAAGTTGCGAGGCCTCATGGTCTTGAGTTGCCTTTCAATTTTGATAGCCATATCCACTAAGTCATTCATCTCCACATAGTGATACATCTCCACACGAGATCTAATTTCAGCATTCAATCCTCCCATGAACCTAGCCATTAGCGCTTCACCCTCTTCCTCTAGGTTAGCTCGAATCATCAAAACCTCAAGTTCTTTATGATATTCATCCACTAGTCATGCTACCTTGCCTTAATGTTTGCAATTTCCAATGAAGATCACGAGTATAGTAACTTGGTACATACCTCTTACGCATGATCCTCTTCATCTCTCCCCAAGTACCAACAGGCTCTTCTCCATACTTGATGCGATTTTTGTTAAGTTGATCCCACCAAATGCTTGCGTAATCCGTGAACTCAACAGCAGCTAGTCGCACCTTCTTCTCCTCAGTGTAATTGTGACAAGCAAAGATGTGTTCTACCTTCCTTTCCCATTCCATGTATGCCTCGGGATCTAACTTGCCTTGGAAAGAAGGAATTTTCATTTTGATGCTTCCCAAATTTCCATCACGAGGTATGGTTGGTTGCTGAGGTACCCACCTCCCTCGACGTGGTAATACTTCTCTCAGAATCACTCTCATGCTCATGCTCTTCCTCTTGATACGTAGGATTTTTAGTAACCCTAGTTTGAGATGTGGAACCCCTACGATCAAACTCTTCATGAAGTCTCTCCTCCATGCTACGAAACCTACGATCCAAGATTCCTTCCAAAGAACTCCAAAACATCTTCAAGTCAAAAGGAGCCCCTTGAGGCATTTCTCCCTCATGTGCCATGGTGAATAACCTGCAAAATAAAGTTAGTAACACAAAATAACAATAGAAGAAAAATAGCCTTACCACTCCCTTAGTGTATACACTCAAGCCCTCGTGTATCACTCCAAGTATTTATGGCTTTTTCCCTCCAATGAGCTCACTCCTAAGCCTTTTTCCACTCTTGAGTAGCTTCTTTATATGTTCCTTGATGAAAGAACCAGCTCAACCTTTCTTGTAAAGCTCCAAGAAGTTAAACCACAAGAGTAAATGTAGAGGTCAAGAAAATAAGCTTAGAGTAATTGCTTGATCAAGAGAATTCAAGAAAAGATGGAATAAACAAGACTTGACTCAAGAAAACACAAATTAGAAACCCTAATGTGTGGTATTCTTGTGTGAAAAACCTTGATTTTTAAAGTTCTCTTGAAAAATATGGATATTCTTATGCAAAAACCAAAAACTCAAAGCAATCCTTGTTGGAGTAGGATTGTATACCCTTTCCAAAATGAATTCTTGAACAAATAACAGTTAAAAACCAACACAAATCAATTAGGAAAGTCAAAAACTTGGAATTCACTACCCCAAGAAGCTGAAAAACACGAAAAATTAAAAAGGAAACACCCTACAACAGCCACTTTCCAAAAAAGAAAAGGAAACTCTTGCACCTTTAGGATTAGTCTCCAAATTCTCTTGTAACTAACTTTCCTTTTCCCAATTGGTTTCCAACACAAACTAACTTCTATTTAACCACAAAACAGTCCCTTATTGTCCCTTTTTAAGATCAAATAAGCTGGAAAATTTTCAGAAAAAATCGTAGCTAAAGATTAACAAAAATTCCTTTAATACCTTTAAACATCAGAATATTTCTGGATAAATAACCAGAAAATCGTACAGCAACACAATGCAAAAATTCCAGCAACTAAACTCAAGCAATTCAACCCCAAACCCTAACCAATTGGAGATAGGTTAAAGGTGACTCAAAAGGGCTTCAAGAACTTCAAGAATTGCTCAAGAAACTCAAGAAATCAATCAAGAAACTCAGGAATTCAAGACAAAAAAAATTCCAGCAACTCTATACTTCAAGAAACTCAAGAACAACTTGGTACAAGTTCAAGAAACTAGTCAAGTAAGTTCAAGATCTTCAAGAATACACCTTGTAACACCAAGAAACTTCAAGAAACTTGAATAAAACTTTGTGCACGGTTTTTAACTTGTGTGCACTCCTTTTTATTCTTTGTTTTCTTTCTTTTTCTTTTGTGCTTTTTTTGGCTTTTTCTTTTTTGCACGAATTTCTGCCTTTTTTTTTTTTTCAGAAACGATTTTTTTTTTTCACACAATGAACAACTTAAACTTCCAAGAAAGTTGATTTGTGAATGTTCTAAGTTCAAGAATCTCTTTTCTTGCAAGTTTTTAACACAAGAATTTTCAAGAAAACAATAAAAATAGTCAAGATTATCAAGAAACCACACAATACCTAGAATTCTTGATTGAAGACAATCAAGAACGACTCTAAAACCTTAAAGAAAATTCAAGAAAAAATTATGCACGAATTTTTTTTTTTTTGACAAGAACGTAGGTAACAAAGAACAAAGAAAGAACACAAGTTGTTTAACTAGGCACGAAGCACTTGAAAAACAACGACACAAGACACGATTCAAAGAAAAAAAATAAAAGGATATATCCAAATTTCTCCAAAGGAAAAATTGGATTAGAAAAATCTGGAATTTCAAGAACCTTCGCTCTGATACCAATTGATACGTGCGGAGGTACATGGAGTTGCTTGAAGATCCAAGTGAAGCTTCGAATTTTCCCTTGGAGGATTTCGACCCTTCAAAGTGCTCAAGTAGGACCAATTTGATCGAGTTGAATATGCCTACCTAATTGCTCTAAAGGACTTAATCAAACAAGAAAAAAACTCTAAGCTAGGGTTTTGATCTTGGAATCACTCGACAAGATCGGGGGTAGTTCTTAATCAGCAAAGAACTAAAGAAACTCTCAATTTGAGAACTCACAATAATAATATTCATAAAAATCTGATAAAAATCGTATGAATAGTATCCCCTATTTATAGGGTTACATAGAGGATTCTAGAACTTAGAAATTAAAGCAACTACTTAAACCTAAACATTAACTAATTGATGTCGCGCCCCATTTTTTTGAAAAGGAAAATAAATAAATGAGAAGTGTGATGCGAGTGAGATGTGTGAGTGAGGTCGGGAAAAAGGAAAAGGAAGGATTAAATGTGATTTTAGTTATTGAAAAAAAGAAGAGTGTAAATTTTTTGTAAAAATAATTTTTTAGAAAATGCTTTGTAAAAGATGATTCGATAAAAAATGTAACAAACAAATGCCTTATTAAAATAAAAGAAAAGAAAAAGGGCCTAAAATGGGACTTTGAAAATGTGACGATTTTTGGGCCCGAAAATAGAGTCTAAAAAGGGTTTTTTAGTGAAAAAGGAGTCGCCACTTGGTATTGAGTTTTGGTGTACCAAGTCACCCGAAAATATTTTATAAAAGGAAAGAAAACTAAGAATGATTTTTTAAGAAAATGATTTTTGGAAAAATATAGGGAAAACAAGAAAAACCCTTTTAGACGACTCCAGGTCTTTGAAAAACAAGAGAAAAAGGTTCGGGAGACACAGTTGAAGAAAGGGAAGGCAAAGGCTCGCGCCTAAGGACACCCTTTCAACCTAGCCGAAACTAGTTGCGAGGTTTAGTCTAAATTTTCCTAATATAACCCTAAGATCTTATCGCATTTGGATGCAACTATATGAATGCAAATCTAGGTCCTAAAAATGGATATCGTTAAGGGACAAAATGTTCCATTGAGATTTAGTCGGAATTACCGCATTAATCGCGAAACCCGAGTCTAGTCCTCAATGGAGTCACGAATGTAGGTGCAAAAATGGAATGCAAAAGAAAAGGAAAATAGTAGTATAGATAGTAAGTGAACAAAGAAAGTAGGGATGCAACATAACAGGTACGGGGGACGAAATGGAACTCGTGACTAACTGTTTCCTACTCACGGAAGGGGGAACGACATGTACGCCATCGCTTCCCACGTGAGTAGATGACTATTTCTAGTCAAATCATACAAATGACCTAAAATTCTATATATAGTGGAATCTAAATGTTATGCACTAGATAGATGTTGAAAATAGATAATGAGTAATAAAGTATATAAAAATCATACAAAATGGAAAAGGCCTAAAAAAGATAAAAATGCGTGTGAAATGTCATGAAATGCACACGAGAAATGATTCTAATACTAAAATGACCTAAAGGCCTAGCATTGGACTAGCCTATTTTCTAAAAAGTCTCCGCTAACGTTGGACTAGCGAAGAAACCGAAATTAACCACAACTAGCGTTGGACTAGTGTGGCGACGATACACATATATTATAAGTAAATAAATAAAGCATAGATTAAAGCAATAATCACATAAAAGCACATAGGAGCACATAGGAGCACATAACACATAAACATGATATTCTAGATGCAAAGTCCTAAAGAAAGCAAATAAAACACATAAGCACATAGCACACATAGCACACAAAAGCCCTAACTATTACACCGGAAAAGCCTAATTACAATCTAAAAATAAAATAAAAGGCAACCTATCTAGCCTATCTATTACATTTCCTATCTAAATACATAAGATTTTTGTTAAGTGGATAACACATAAACTATCTATTACATTAACTATCTAAATACAAAAATTTTACTAAATATAATATTGCCTATCTATTACATTTCTTTGAATAATCAAGATTAAATTCAAATAAACAAACATGGCATAAATAAATAAACACTCACATATGGATAAAAAGAAACTATAAGTACAAAGATACATGAAAACAAATAAAAAACACATTGGAGCACATAGGAGCACACAAAAAGAAATAAAAAGGGTAATCGAGGTACCTCACATTCGTAGACTCGGTACAAATCGCTACTAACATGAACAAACATGTCAAAAATATCACCATTTAATAAATAAACCACTAATTAAATAATTTCTTACCAATCACTAGGAACATACTACGATAATTCAAACAACAAAATAAGAGAAAGAAAATAATAATAATAATAATTAATTATTTAGGAAGAAAAATGAAAATTGTTTAAGTAAAAATAAATAAGTAAATAAATAAACAAAGCAAAACAACGAAAATAAAGAAATAATAATAATAGAAGATAAAATACAATAATACATACTTAAACTTTTAACACCCCAAATAGGAATTATTAAAATGACTAAAAGGAAAATAAAGAAACTAATTCGAACATTAATTAGACTAACAAGACCCAATTTTAGAATATTAATTATAAATTTGATAAATAAATAAATAAATAAAGTGTGAAAAGAAATAATTTAAAGCTTTGAGGACTCAACTTAATTTTAATTAATATTTTTTTTTTGCAAAAATAAAATATTATAAGATTTGGATTAAAAGAGAAATTTGGGCAATATTCTAGAGTAAAAAAAATGTAATTTATAACAAACTAAAGGGTAAAATTATAATCTCAAACCATAGTTAAGATAATAATATAATTTACAACAAGTTTCAAGGCTAAAACATAATTTTCAGCAAGTATAATGCCCAAAAGTAAAAATTTCCAGCAAATACTTAAGGCCAAGAATGTAATTTCAGCAAGGTCAGTTAAATGATACATAATTTACAGCGATGTATAGGGTCAAATTGTAATTTTCAGCTATATAAAAGAGTTAAAATAAAAATTTCAGCAACTATAAGTATTAAAATACAAATTTCAGCAATAAATAAAATATTAAAATACAATTTCCAACAATTAATGGAGGTATTAAAACAAATTCCAGCAACATAAAAGACCAAAATATAAATTCCAGCAACATAAAAGACCAAAATATAAATTCCAGAAACAATAGGGGGCCAAAAATAAAATTCCAGCAAGTATAATGACTCAAATAAAATTCCAGCAAGGTTGGGAGGGATAAAAATGAAATTCCAGCAAGTATTCTAAGGCAAAAATAGAATTTCCAGCAATGTATAAGGGCCAAAATGCAATTTTCAGCAACATTTAAAGCCTAAAGTACAATAACAGCAAGCTTGGGAGGTAAAATTGCAATTTTCATAAATATCAGAGGGTAAAAATGCAATTCCAGCAAAATCTAGGGGTCAGAATGTAATTACCGAGAAATATAGGGGTCAAAAATGGAAATTGAAAAATACAGGGGGTAAAAATTATAATTATCTAAAAGTTGGGGGACCTAAATGCAATTAATCAGGACCTAATCGAAAAGAAAATAAAATTATGGGGGTCAATCTACAATAAACAGAAATTTAAATGCACAAATCAAAAATTTCTAGGGCCACAGTAGCATTAACGAAAGTATAAGGACTATAAAATAAATAGCTATTATTAATTAAAAATAAATTAAAAAACTAAACTAATCAAAACGACGTAGTTTTGAGTGAAACTACGTCAAAACGACGTAGTTTCACTAAAACTATTTTTTTTTTTACACGATTTTCTTTTCTCTTTTTTTTTTTTCAGATTTCCTTCTTATTTTTTTTTTCCTTTTCTTCCTTTTTCTCTCTTTTCTTTTCCTTTTCTTTCTCTCCTTTCTTCTTTCTTTCTTTTCCTTTTTCCTTCTTCTTTTCTCTCTTTCTTTCTTCCCCCCCCCCCGATTCCTCTCTCGGATCCTCTCCGGTCCGGCTCTCTCTCTTTCTCTCTCTCAACCGGATTCTCTTGGTCTAAAATAAAAATCCCTAAATTGTCTGCTAAACTACCTCTATTAATGGTACAAAATAAAAGAGGGGTTGGGAATTTTTTTTTTTTACCTGGACCAAGAGGAGAGGGTGGTCTGGCGTCAGTGGTGGCTGGTGGTGCGGCGGTGGTGCTACCGTCGGTTGTTGTTGTTGTTGTTATTGCTGTTGTTGTTGTTGTTTTTTTTTTTTTTTAAGGTTTTGTGCAGGTGCGTGTGTATGTGTTTTGCAGGGGCGTGTATGGTGTACTTTCTGTGTGTTTTTTTTTTTGTCTGTGTGTGATGTGGAATGAATGTGTGTTGCAGGTGTATGTGTGTGTGTCTGTTGTATGTGAGAGCCGAGAGAAAATGGAATTGTGTGTGCCTGTGAGTTTTTGTTCTGGTGAAGGAAGAACCAGTGCAGAGAGTGATTTGTGAGTGAATTTTTGAGTGTTCTATGTAGTGTGTGCAGGTTGTTTGTTTGAATTTGGTGTATGATTGTGCTGCTGAACTGGAATTGTGATGTGTGTGTGTGTTTGTGCTATGTGTGAGTGTTGTTTGTGAAGTGCGTTGTGCAGGTGTGTGTAGTGTGTGAATATGCAGGTGTGATTGTGAGTGTGTGCAAGGAGAAGTGCAGGGGAGGGGATGCAGAGGGAGTTAGGGAGACCGAGAGGGAGAGGTAGGGGTGGTAAGTACGTGATGTGTGTTTTGCTTTCAGGTGAAGATGATGGAGAGTGAACCTAGTGTGTTTTTGTGCGTGAGTGAGTGAACTGATGAGGAGAAAATGGTGAGGTGTTTGTCTGGTGAGTTGAGAGCAGGTGCAGGTGTGTTCTGTGTAGGTAGAAAAGAGGTGAGTGAATTGAGTGCAGTGTGAGCTTAGTGAGGGAGATGTGAGGTGCAGGTCGTGAGGGAGAGACAGAGGGTTGTGTGTTTTGTGAATGCAGGAGATTGAGTTGTGTGCTTGTGTGTGCTGATGAGAGTGAATGGGAGGGAGAGATGGTGAAAGTGAGGTGTGTGAATGGTGCGTGTATGATGTCTGTGAATGTGGTGTTGCAGGGGAAGAAGATGCAGAGAGAAAAGAGTGAAAATACAAGTAAAATCCCCAAGAATCTGCTAAAACAATGAGTGCAAGTGATGTGATTAGACATGGAGTTTGGTGGTTTAGGTAGAATTGCATGTGTAGGAAGAATGGCTGAGGCTGCTTTGCAGCTTGAGCAACTATTCTGCTGCTGGTAGCAGGCTGCAAAACGCAGCCTGCTCCAGCCTTTCTTTTTTTTTCTTTTTTTTTTTAAGAAAAAGAAGAAAATAATGAAAATAAAAAATGAAAATAAAATAAAATAGAACTACTTGAACCCCTTTTTTTTTAATTATATTATATATTAAAAAAACTGACATACAACATTATAAGAAGGAGAAGGTAAAATTTAGTGCAACAAATTAAAGGTTAATTCAACATTAGAAAAATACAACTTAAAATAAATACCAAATGGTCTTAAAAAAAAATTAATAATAATAATAAATTTTTTCTTTCTTTTTTTTTTAACATAAAATTTATAAAATGCTCATAGACAAAATTCTCATAAAGAAAATTGTACATAAAAAGTGCATTGGAAAACGTGACCTAAATATGGCAAAATTATAAAATTTATGAAAGTTAATAAATGACATCACAAAAATTTTACACAACATACATTATCACATAAAGCACATATAGTTTAATTTTTACTCAAAAAATTTTAAAATTAACGCATTTTTGAAAAGCGTGCCCTTAATAAACAAAAAGACAAAAAAAATAAATAAATACTAAATGGCCTCGAAAAATCATCTAATTTTTACAGAAAATTTATGAATATACAAAAATGCAAACATAAAATTTTTCACTTGAAAATTATAGAAAAAATAGTGCATTGGAAAACGTGCCGTTGAAAGAAAAAGAAAAAGAAAATACTAAAATTTTAAATATATAATAAATGACTCCCAAAAATCATTAAAATCATAAATAATGATAAAAATAGAAAAATTATGTATTTAGGAAATAAAATAAAATAAATTAATATTTACATGGTGAAATTACCATTTTGCCCCTGATGTGCCGAATTAGACAGAATACGCGAAAATTGTACTCGACCCCCAAAAAATGAAAAATATCCCTTAAAATAAAGTAAAACACATATTTTTTACAAAAGGTGTGTCAAAATTTGGTGTCTACAATTGAAATACTTAACTTAAAACAACTTATGACTGAATTGGAAGTCTTAAAACATAAAAATAGCTAAGTTCTAGAACACTTAAAAAGCCTTTAAATATGTAATTGGGCTGGTCGTCCAAAGCATCAAGCCCAAGTGATCCATAACGCTATTCTTCAAGGAGGTTGGGCCTTTTCCATTGATCCACCAACATGTAAGTTGGACAGTTGGCCTTCTAAGCTCCAAACATCATCTTGAGTAGCCCAAATATAAGTAATAGGCCTTGGAGAAGAGTTGTTCTTGGCCCAAGTTTCTTCTTCCTCTCGCAAGTCCAAATATAATCCTTGCAAGGCTTCTCTCATTCTTCTAGTCCTAGCCCTTGTCATTGGCCCATTAATGCCTTGCAAAAGATCCTCATGAGATCGTTCAAGTCCCTTGGAACTTGATCCACCTATGGCAGCCCCTTGGTCCATATCATCGTTAATCGTTAATTGGTTCTTTATGTGCCCCAATGTGCCCCAATGTGATTTATTATGCATTTTCCTCACATTTTTCTTATTTTACTAGCTTTTTGCGTACTTATTTATTTTATGGTATTTAATTTTTGAATTTTATTATTTGGCAAGAATGTAATATTTTTGTATTTAGCTAGCTAATGTAATAACTAGATTACGTTTCTTGTATTTTTAGTAAAATTTTGTATTTAGATAGCAAGTGTAATAGATAGGACATCATTAATTTTTCCCCTTTAAAGTGTAATTAAATTCCCCGATGTAATAGTTAGGGCTTATTTGCTTTTGTGTGCTTATGTGCTTGTTTTACCGCTTTCAATTAGGATTTTTTTCGCCTCTAGAAAAGCATGCTTATGTGTTATGTGCTCCTATGTGCTCTTATATGTCTTTATGTGTTTATTTGCTTTCGATTCATGCTTTATTGCTTTGTTCATGTTTTACTAGTTTTTTATTATTCCATCACCACGCTAGTCCAATACTAGTTGTGGTTTTATCATTTCCCTGCTAGTCCAACGCTAGTGGGAATCTCTAGAAAGGGCTAGTCCAATGCTAGACCCTTAGGGCATTTTAGTGCTAGGTACAATTATGTGCATTTTATATCATTTTCACACACTAATTTTTAGGAAAATTTTCATTTTTGCATGATTTGTTTATATTTTGTTATCTGTTATCTATTTTGACAAAAATTCAATGCATGACATTCAAGTTGCATTTTCACTTAGACTTTTAGGACATTTGTGTGATTCGACTATAAATGGTCAACTACTCACATGGGAAGCAGTGGCATACATGCTGTTCCCCTCTCCGTGAGTAAGAATATTCAGTCACGAGTTGTCAGTTTCTCGTACCCGTTATGTTGCATACCTACTTTCTTCGGCCACTTATTATCTATATTACTATTTTTCTATTCTTTTTGCATTTCCTTCTTGCATAGACACTCATGACTCTCTCGAGGTCTCGAATCAGGTTTCGCAATTAATACAATAATCCCGACCAAGCCGCCAGGGTATATTTCGACCCTCTCGATATTCTCATTTAGATTTTGATACGCGCGGACGAACGTGGAGTTGCTTGAAGATCCAAGTGAAGCTTCAAATTTTCCCTTGGAGGATTTCGACCCTTCAAAGTGCTCAAGTAGGACCAATTTGAGTGAGTTCAATATGCCTACCTAATTGCTCTAAATGACTTAATCAAACAAGAAAGAAACTCTAAGCTAGGGTTTTGATCTTGGAATCACTCGACAAGATCGGGGGTAGTTCTTAATCAGCAAAGAACCAAGGAAACTCTCAATTTGAGAACTCACAATAATAATATTCATAAAAATCTAATTCAAAATCGTATGAACAGTAGCATAGCCTTTTATAGGCTTACAAAGATGATTCTAGAACTTAGAATTGTAAATAACTACTAAAACTAGTTGTAACCTATCACAATTAAGCAACTAACTAAAGTTACAACTTGTAAAGACTTAGGAAACTATTAAAAACGAATTTAAGCATAAATATAAACAAGAAATTCGTGTAAGAATTCCTTATGGGCTGGGCTGGACGTCTTCTTTAAGCTCACTTGGGCCTTCATCTTGCAACTTAAAAAGGCCTTTCAACAAGTCCATCCAAACCAGCACCTTGGAAGCATGCTATGGGCCACTTAAACACTTCAATTGGACCTTCTTTGAACGTAGATTTAATCCATAGCCAATGCATAAACTCTTGGTCCAATGAACACACTTGAGTAGCTTGATCAACAAGTCCATTGGCAAGCCCAAAGTCATGATGAACAACAAGACAGCAACAAAGTTTGATTGTTTCCACCATGATTAACCACCATTCAAGCTCATCTTGAGCTAAACGAGTTGCTTCATGAGAATGTCCAAACATCATGGTTGAAATTGCTCCTTGGATCACATCAGATTTAGGATTTGCATTCATATAGAAACATCCAAACATGATAGAACTTATGGTTAATTTAGGAAATTTTGATTAAACCTTTTTCTCTCGTTTTCGTAGACCGAAGTTGGAAAAGGGTTTTAAATGATTTTTCTAAAATTTTACTTTTGTTTTGTTAAATGATTTTTTTGGGTGACTTGGTACACCCTAACTCAGTTCAAGTTGTAAAGTATAAAGGGGAGTAACGCAACGGAAAATTTAAAAATTTATTACCTTAGCCATGGATCTCTTTGATGTAATCTATACAATTAAAGGGTGTTTAGCACAAATACCTCAAGCATAGAAGGTTTCTATGCTTCAAAGGGCAAGATCCTATTCGATGAAGGTGTTGATCTACCATGAAAAGCCCTCCAAGTGTCGTGCCTCCAACGGTATCCACACGAACACGATCTTTAGGAACCTTTGGGCTTGCTTGCCTTGCCTTTTGAGTGCTAGCTCCCTTGAATATCATGAAGAACACAAGAACAAGAAGAAAGAAGAAGATGAAACCCTAACAATTAGGGAAGGAGGTGGCGTTTTTCTTGGAGAAGAAAATCGCCTCTCACAAGTTTTCTCTCTCTAAATTTTATCTTGTGTTTTATCCATCATTCAAGAATCAAGGCATAGACATATTTATAGATGTAGTATCCAAGTCTTTAAGGAAACAAGAGTAATTGGAAACCAAGAAGGTTTAGGAAGCTTACCTTTAGCTAATCCTATTCCTTTAGGAAACCTATTCCAAAAGGAAACCAAATAGCTTCTTAATTCTTTTTAAGAAACTAATTTCCATCAAGACTTAGAATATTTATAATTAAGTCATTTAAGTTAATTTATCACATAAATTAACCCCATAAGTATCAAATACTTATCTTAATAACAATTTAACCCAAAGACCATGTTCTTATTGTGTGTGACCCATTAGGTTCCATTCACGTTGGCAATAAGTACAAATTATAACTCATTAATTAATTAATTAAGAGCTAGATAAATTAAACACTTTAATTTATCATTAATTCACTAATTAATTAATTTGCACTTATAGATCATGAGTGGCGTCTAGCAATGCATCATGACCATCCAAGTGAATAGGAAAGTCATATGGTAGACTACACCTATCAATGACAATGTTATCGTGTAATTAATATCCTTTTACCACATTATATCCCAATTAGTCCAAAAGTGTAGTGCGCACTCTTTAAATGACTGATTAACGATTTCTTGTTCCCAAAATATAACTTTCCATAAAAGTATAACTTTGAAACTCTTTTAAGTCATACTTTCACTTTTGTGCAAAAGATTCTTTAAGTCATATTTCAACAGGTGACCAATCCGAGATATACTCTCCTATAATAAGGAGTGGTGAATCCTATATCGATTACTCACTATCCTTCCATGCTTCATACTATGCCCAATCTCTACCGTATGGGCTACTCTTTTACGAGCACCGAGCAATAGAGTCAAAGCATGCTAATCCACACTCAAGATACCATGGTAATCTCAAGTCGAAGGATCACTTACACCATGGCCATTAAGAGTATAATTCATTAGCACTATGAATAGTAACTCTTGGCAGATCAATCCAATGAACTTGTTCTCTAACAAGGATCCACATACCAGCTTAGGTGTCAAATACCATAGTTGACGAGATCAACTACTACTTACCCTAAGTAGAGACAAAGTATGTGCTAGTCTTTCCGTATTAATGATGTCCAATCTTATTAATACTACGACTAGGGATATATAAGAATATAACTTTATGTGTGATAAGAGTCTCATCATCGTAACTCTTACAATCTCTTATACACAGTTAATATTCTATGGACTTTATCAAATAAACAAGTAATATATAAATAATAGGTATTAAATGACAAAGAAAATGCCACATATAAAAGTATAACATGAAATAAGCGTAATAAAAATCCCAAAAACTAATTTGGTTTTAGGGCATACACTAACACGAGTGGCGACTCCATTTTTTTTAAAATAAAACCCTTTTCAAAAATCGGTTGGTCAAAACTGTCGCACTTTTAGTCCCGGCCTTACTTTCTTTTAAAATAACATTTTTTCTAAAAAACACATTTTTTACTAAAAACTCGATTTTTATCACACACGCACTTTTTTCCAAAACTCTATCTTTTCGAAATAGGTAATCGGACTGAACCGCCTTTTTCAGGCACGACAGTCAATGACCCCACCCATAGCACCTTATCGATTTAGGACGCGACATCTTTTTAGACTCTATTTTTGGGCCCAAAACCGTCGCATTTTTGGAGTCCCATTTTAGGCTCTTTTTCTTTTCTTTTTTTTTTTTGCTTTATTTATCAAAAGACTAAAAAAAAACCATTTTCTAGAAAACTCTTTTACAAAAGACCACTTTTCCAAACTAATCTTTCTTTTTCTTGTTTCGAAAAATGGGGCGCAACACTTTGGAAGGCTAGTTTTCACGTAAATGTTCTTGTTAAAACTGATCAAATATTGCACGTAATGATTGTTGATAGGGTGTAATTAGGCTAAAAATATATCAACTAAAATCAATTAAATATCACCCAATAATCAAGTTTTATAACCTAATTACCTTATTGTCTACAAGAACACAGATCGTGTAGCAATATAGCGTAATAGGGTTGAACCCAAAAGGAACTGTCTTGGAGTACTAAGACTATTGAATTTACTCTATTATTTAGACAATCAAATAAGCATAAGTTGACTAAACTAAAGAAAGGAAATTAACTTAAAACATAGAATAGAAATGATTGAGAGAAATAATATGCAAAGTATCTAGGATCTAGATTCCACTAATGACTTTAGGATGATGCAAATTGACTCAATTCATGCCTTAGTCTTGTATCGTTTAGAGCCCAATCCCAAGTGTACTTAACTTTCACTCTCATGACAGGTTAATGACAACCTTCCTACTAGTTATCTCCTACTCTCGTGGTAAAGACACTAGTATTGGTTCTTTATCCCTATAAATTGCCTAATTGACCCAGCTAGGAGCACCACTATTCTCATATGACATGCAACATAGGCTTCCTCTATTCCAATTCTACCATTATTACCAACTCTTGTTGTTATAATAATGATTTAGAATCTACAATTGATGGCCAGTCAATCATAAATCATGACATGCAAAATAGTGAATAAACAATACAAGTTAAAGCATGAATCCTAAAAGCAATTAACACATATTCCCTTTAACCACTAGTTTCCTCTAATTCCTAGACAAACAGATCAGTTACCCATGAAAAGGCAAGTAATAAAAATTGAATCTTTGCAATCTAAACTCAGAACAAACAAGAACAAAAGCAACAAAGAAGTAAGGGAATGCTTATTCTTTATTGATGGTGAATAATCTTCCAAAAGATGGGACTTTTCCTTTTGCCTTGAGTTATACAAGAATTCTCCTCAAAACCTTTGCTATCTTCTTTCTACCCTATTATATGCAGAAAACCGTAACTCAAACTATTCTAGAGAGTATTCTATCTATTTAATACAATAAAAGAGAAAAAAAGTGACTCCTTTGACAAACCCCCAACCAAGGGTTTTATTCCCGTTGAAAAGCCTTTTCCCGTCTGCAGTGAACCAAAAACTTTTTAGTTCCCGCGATAGAATACATCAGCGAATACCTCTTTCCTGCGGCATGTAAGGCTCACAGCCAAGAAAATATTCGCGACAGGTATCTGCAAATGGATAGCCTCGAGGATACTGCTTTTTCCTCTAATTTTGTCCTTTTTTTATTGTCTTCACTTCTCCATTTTGTGTCTAGCTTCAACCACCATCAAACCATACCAAATCTTCATCAACACTCCCCATGAATGACCTCAACTAATGATGAAATGCTCGATTTCTTACAAAAACATAAGAATGCATAAGTATCTATGATAAGCACAGAATTGGAGTAATGTCTAAGTGGTTAAGTATAGCTTTTTAGTAGATTTAGTTAATGTTTGATTGAATTTTTCTTTTTGTTTAGTTTGAGTTAATGCTAATAGTTTCTCCTTGTTCTTGATACAAATTGTAGGTTTGATGAAATCTGGAGCACCAAAGGAGTCCAATTGGCAAGAACATGGATGATGGTGAAGGATGAATGAAGAAAGGAGGATGAGCCGTGCAGATTTTTGTGAAAGCAGAAGAAGAGCTCTACCCGCGACAATATCCACAAGCGGATACTCGTCGTGAGTATTTTCTCGACCGTGAAGTTTAAGTGTAGCAGGATGGGGCATCCGCGACAGTGTTCGATTGCGGATACAACGATCTTTCTGTTTTGCAATAGACGAAAGCGAGAAAAAAAAAAAGAAATTTTCCAATTTGGAAGACTTCTTCTGCAACCAAATTTCTTCCCTTCGAAAGAGTAGTCTAGGCTAGACAAATTCTGTAATTTTTTACACACCGTAGTTTTCATAGTTTTTCCTAGCTTTTACTCTCTAGAATTAGTTTTTCTCTCGTTAGCCCTAGTTTAGAGCAGCAAGCAAGAGAGGATTGTGGATGAACAAGCAAGGGATTTGTGCAGTGACTCTTATTGATTTCCAATTATCAATAAGTTTTTCTTTCCATTTCTTTTTGTTTTGTTGATTAATTATGTCGTTTGACATGAAAGATTTCATCTTTGTTGACGTAATTATGTGTACTTAAGTTGTTCTTGTCTAGGGTTTAGATGATTTTTATGATTAATGATTGTTTGATTGACTGAACTTTATGCCTACGTTGCCTTGTTTATTCATTGTCTTGAATTAATTGGGTTGCAATTAGGTGGCCAACAATTATAACTATTTAAATTACTCCTATGCAACGAGAGTTTATAGCGGTAGTGGAAAGGGAGCAAGTGAAGTTTAGGCAACATTTCACACGAGAGTAGTGGTATTCTTAGATGAGTCAAGAGTGATCCATATAGCAATTGAACCAATATTAATCAATTTACCACAAGACTAGGAAAGGATTAATAAGTTGGTAATTACTAGTTTGTCACGAGAATGAAAATTAGATAAATTGAGATTAGATTCTAAACAAGGTATTGAGAGGCATAAAGGAGGTTAATTGATAGCAACCTAGGTCACAAAATGATTCTAGATCCTAGGCACTCATTCCCCATACTCTTCTTAGACATTGCTCTCTCGTTTTAGGTAATCCTTAGTTAATTTTCTTTAGCTAAATTCACTCTAGTGTGTTGCTTAGATAATAGAGGAGTTCAAAGAAATCTAGTATTTCTTGATTGTTCCTTGTGGGATCTATCATATTCCCTACACTGCTATGCGATCTGTATTCTTGTAGATACAGGAAATTAGCTGATTTATTTTTATAGGTAGTAGCATTTGGGCTGTTCTTTTATTAACTTAATTCAGAGCCTATCAAGTTTTTGACACCGTTGCCGAGGAGTGGTGTCTAGAATATTAGGTTTGGTAATTACTCTATTCATCTAGGCTGCAATTTTTAATTTTGTTTAGATTTTCTTTGATTTACTTTAGGTGTAATTTTTCTGTGAGCGGGGTAGTTTATGCATAAAGCTTTAAAGCCAGTGCTTCCTCTTGACCTTGAGATCAAACGTACCGCTAGGAAAATTATGAAGAAACGAACTGAACCAGTCCTGGAAGAAGTGGAGGAAGATAGGAGTTTAGGACTAGATCTAGAATCAGAAGTAGAAAACTCTGAGTCTAATTTCGCACAGGTGCAAATGGCTTAGCAGAAGGCATTTAGGGACTTTGCTTTGCCTGATGCGATTGGTGCCCAATCAAGCATCATAAGACCCTCAATTAATGCTAACAATTTCGAAATCAAGCCAGCCTTGATTCAAGTAGTCCAACAAAAGCAATTTGGAGGAACTACCTGATACGAACCAAGTGATGAAAGCCCAAGTAGATGGGGGCATTCGAATAATCCATATTGCATCACCAATGCATAGGGGCTTAATCACCCAAAATGGAGGTTTAGAGACGTCAAGGATGGTCGAAAGGAGCAAGACGAAGAGATCATCCAAGGCTGAGACGAGTACACCTGCAAAAGTTCAGAAGAAGACGAGTAGAAAAGGCCATCAAAAAGTTTCTGATGAAGGCTGCGGGCAAGGCCGCGCCACGGCCTTCCCCATGGCCTCCGTCAAAAACTTTGCCAAAGATGAGATGGTGTTCTGATGAAGGCCGCACAGAAGGCCGTTCCGCGGCCTACCACGCGGCTTTAGTTAGTAACTTTACGATTTTATTTGTTTTCTGCGTTTTTACTTAGTTTTTAACATGTAATAGACTAGTTACTTTCTATATTGGTTATTTAGGGTGTTTTTGCCTATATAAGGCTAATTATTATTATCGTTGAGACAGATTATTGAAGTTGAATAAAAATACGAGGGTTTTTTTTTTCCTTTCTGATTCTCTTCGTGAGACTTGTGAGTTCCACGAGTGATTCGTGAATTCCTTTGATATCTTTGAGTTCTAACCAACATGTGGGGGTTAGGTTGTCCATTGATACACAAGAACGATCCTTTGGGAGGATTGTCCTGTGGATCACGATCGTTGTGAAGGTTCCCGTTACGTGTTTAACGAGGGGTCTTGGGTTGGATCGCATCACTACCATGAAGGACCCAAATGCTCATTTAGCCAATTTCTTTGAGATCTATGACACCCTGAAAGTAAATAGAGTGATAGAAGATGCTATCAAGCTACTGTTCCCTTTCTCTTTGAGAAGGCAAGCTAAACTTTGGTTGCATTCTTTTGCACCCAACTCCTTCACCACCTGGGCTGAGTTGTTTAGAGCCTTTCTAAATAAGTACTTTCCACCTACTAAGACTACCACGTTTAGGATGGACATTACAAGTTTTAGGCAGTCAAAGGGAGAGTCATTGCATGAGGCGTGGGAGAGGTACAAGGAGTTACTTAGAAAATGTTCTCACCATGGACTACCAGAGTGGCTTATTGTATAGACATTCTACAATGGCTTAGCATATTCTACTAAGTAGAATGTAGATGCTGCAACGGGGGGAGCTTTGATGGGTAAGTCTGTAGAGGAAGTTTACAACCTTATAGAGGAAATGGCTGCAAATAGTTACCAATGGACCAATATTCAGGGTGGTCAAAGAAGGGATGCTAGTATGTCCATATCTAACCATGATACCCTAAATGCACTATCTACCCAGATGCAAGATATGCTTAGCTTCTGAAACATGCAAGTGACCCTAGCTCACAATCTATTATGGCATGTTGCACTATGTGTAGTGGTCAACATAAAATAGTTGATTGTCCTTCTAATGAGCAAGTGCAATATGCCAATTTTAACAACCAACTTTAGAATAACCCCTACTTCAACACGTACAATCCTAGCTAGAGAAACCATCTAAATTTTGGATGGAGAGATAAGGGGAATTAGCAAAGACTAGTTAACCTTTCAAGTTTTCTGCCTAGACTTGCCCAACCTACACAAAAGCCAAATTGGGAGATAGCTTTTGAAGTTATCTCAAGACATGGATAGAAAAATGGCCAATATGCAGAGAAATTTTGACACACGAATAGGAAAAATTGCTAAGGCAATAAAGACTAAGAATATAGGAGATTTGCCTAGTCAACCGAGGTAATCCCTGTGAGTACATAAAAGCTATAACACTTCGTAATGGAAAAGAGTTGAGTGAACCTAAGCAAGGAGACAACGAGGGTACTACAGAAGACCTTAGTTGAATCATGGGAAAGAAGCAATGACAAAAAAGTAAGGGTCAAATAAAGGGGAAAGTTAGTGATCCATCTAAGGTAGTCCATATACCACGCGACCCATTTCCACAAAGGCTTCAAAAGGCCAAAAATGATGTAAATTTTGAGAAATTCATGAATATTTTTACAAAATCTATGCATTAATATTCCTTTTGTGGATGCCATAAGACATATTCTCTCATATGCTAAATTCTTGAAAGAAATTATGTCTCGCAAGAGGAAGTTAGTGGATAACGAGATCATTATTCTCACTGAAGAGAGTAGTGCACGTATTTAGAATAAAATTCCTCCTAAATTAAAGGACCCTGGGAGCTTTTCTATGCCTTGTACCATAGGTAAGTTAGAATTCTCTAAGGCTTTGTGTGACCTTAGTGCAAGTGTCTCCCTAATTCCTTTAACTATTGCAAGACAATTGGGGCTCACTGAGTTGAAAAGCACCAACATGACACTCCAACTTGCTGATAGGTCTATTCGTCATCCATGGGGGGTTTTAGAAAATGTGTTGGTCAAAATTGACAAGTTCATCATACCTGTTGATTTTGTAGACTTAGATATAGAGGAGGATGTTCATATACCTATTATAGCAGGTACTATAATAGACATGAAGAATAGAAAGTTAAAGTTTCAAATAGGTGATGAAGAGGTGGAGTTCAATTTGAATAGTATGGTTAGGTACCCTTTATTCACTGATCACGTCTATTCTATAGACTTAATGAGGGATTTGGCGAAGGAATTTGAGTTGGCTACTCTAGGAAAAGATACACTGATGTGATCTGGGTTGATCTATCTTTTCGTGCGTCACAGGAACATCCTCAAAGAACCATCTTGAAGATCAGGTGATAACCCAATCCAATCCCTCCTGCAGAATTGGACCAAATTATCAAACAATACAAACTCTCATCAAATCACTCAACCCTAAACCAACCCCGTGGAATGAAATCGTTTGAATCTAACAAGAAGAAAACCTAAACCCTAATCACACCTATTGATTAGAACTTAATGTATAAAGGTTAACTCACAAGAATCACTCTTGAAAAGTTAGAGAAGTTCTCATCCCAATAACTAACAAACTCTCATGCAGAGAGAAACATCAATTTTCATTAATCAAATCATAATTCAACATAGTAATAATAATAAACGATAATAGTTAGCCTTATATAGGCGTACAAATCCTAAGATAAATATGGAAAGTCTAAATTAAATATAACTTAAAAATTAAAATAAAACTAATTAAAATAATAAAATTCAAAAGAGGACGAAGGCCGAGGGCAATGCTGCGCAACCTTGGTCAGAAGCTATTTTGGCCTTGCCACGTTTTCTTATCCAAGCGTGAGGGAAGGCTGCGGAACAGCCTGGGGCATAGCCTCCATCAATATGTTTGCAGTTGGCTTCCAGTCTTGTCCGTTGAAAATCTGTCCTCGCACTTTGGACCTCAAACATGACCACCAGCCTTTGGCTCCTTGAATGGATACTAAATTAGCCATCTTCCATATTCCATTGCCATGCTTTATGCCTTTAAACTCCTCCAAGTAACCCAAATTGATAAAATCCGTCGGTGAAGCTTCAAATCCTGAGACAAACGTTTCCACACACGTATCAAACTCTCCCTCTTCGAAACGATTCGTCCTCGAATCGTTACTCATAGTAGATAACCAATGTGGCACGATTTGAAGAGGCAATTCAACATTTGGTGACTCTACCTCCTATAAATCCTCCAATGGTGCTTCATCATCAATGCCACAAGGCTCCTCGCGTAATGGTGTTGCAGCTTCAGTTGGCTCCAAAGGTGATGCCTCGGCTCAAATCTTCTCCTCAATATGCACTTCCATTGGTAGTGGAGGTACTTTGACTTCAAGTTCCACAGTTGATTGATGCTTTTTCTCATGTACTCCTTGATTTTGCTTTTCCTTTGAAGCAACCATGTGTGATTCCAATTTGTCCACAAACTTTTGCATCTCGTCTATGAAAGTAGCACATCGACTCTTCATCTCATCCCATATTGAAGAATCAAAATGATGACTCCTAGAAGATTTGGATTTTGAAGACCTCTCCTTCTTTGAAGCACTGCCCTCATAGCAATATTCATCATTGACTGCCTTCGTAGAGGATGTAAAATGGCTCTTTCTATCACTTGATCTCTTGGCATCCCAACTATCTCTGCTTTTATTGAAGCCTCTTTGGAATTCATGATTAAACTGTTAAAAATCTTCGAAGTTCAACATCAATAACCTATAAAAATAAACAAATTTTCCTCCAATTCTTGGCTTTTACGAAGATCTCACTTTTATGCCTTTTTCCACTCAAGAATTTTTTTCAGTCTAACAACCCTCTTTTCTTTTTTTTTTAACATAAACAACCCACAATATACATAAAGTCAACTTCAAAAACAAACAAAACAAAAATGGAAAAATTCTGGAAAAAGTCGGATGAATAATATTCGTCGTGAACAGTAAACCCTAAGTGTGAACAGTAACGTCGTGTGAGTAGTGGACCCCGTCATGAACAGTGATGCTAAAGTACCGTAAACAGTTACGCAACTCTTTTTTTTTTGTCAAAATCAACAACCAAAAGATCACAACTTTGATTCAAGAAAAATCAAATCTTGAACCAAGAACAACACTAAACAACTCGAATCAAAAAAAGATTTTGAGCAGAACAAAATCTTGACTGGAGGGGGATTCTTCTGACAAAAAAAAATATGTAATTGTCATAAAATTGTTTTTTTTTCTTCAAATCCAAAAATTGCTTTTTATTTATACATGACACATAGGTCAATGATTTGGCGTTGGATAAAAGGGGCAAAATGCCCATTTTTACAAAGGTTCATCTCAATTATTCTAGGTAATCTTTCTCAAAGTTGGTTCTCAATTTTGATTAATGGCAAGTCTAAAGGTTTTTTTTCAAGCATCTAGGGGAATCAAACAAGGGGTCCAATGACACCTATACTTTTTTATTCTTGTAGCTAAAGTTTTAAGTAGCGATTTGAAGGAATGTGTGGACAGAGGTGCCATTACTCCTTTTGCCTTGCCAAGGGGTTGTCCAATTTTCATGCATTTATCTTTTGCAGATGATATAGTGGGCCTTTCGAAGGGTAATAGAAAATCAATCTTGTACCTAATGGAATTTTTAGAGCTATATCAAAGGGGTTTTGGTCGGAAGATCAACAAAGCCATGATTTTTTTCTTCAAAGAGATGTAGAAGGGCTCAGAGAATTATGATTAAAAGAATTGCAGGAATACATCATGGCTCTTTTCCATTCATGTATTTGGGGTGTAATTTATTTAAGGGAAGGAAAAAGTGTGACAGCCCCACCTTACCCAGAGGCACACCAAAGGGCTTAGCGGACTACCTGCCTGGCTCTCACCAGGACTCAAACAAGCACTCACTCGGAGCATCCAAGCATACTTAACTCAAAATAAAATACATTCATAATGAAATACATTCATGAAATTTACTTGAAAGTATAAATATCGCAAGAGTTTTACATCCCAAAATATAAATAATATTTATAATAAAAGCCTACACATTTAGGCTATCAAAATACATGAAGCAAAACATTTACTATATCCAAAAGCAGCTTTTCCAGCTTTAGTGTTTTGGAAAACTTGGTTAAAGAAAACAAATGAACGGGATGAGCTATAATAGCCCAGTGAGTGCCCAACTCATGCAATCATACCAGGAAGTCATTATTTTATGGAACAAGATAATTGACAAGGTAAATAGATAGGTTATGAACAATTTAATTAACAAGTAGTCAATGTCGGATACAAGGCCCAACTATGGGAGCAAGCTCAACTGCAGGTGAAGCAAGTACTGTTCATGTAACCATGATGTTAGGACCAAGATAATAACTCAGGTCTTTATCAAAGGACATGCCAGTATTATCACGCACACCCTAACCACCGTTCACCTTATAACCTCCGTACAGGCTACCACATCCAGGGAGTAATCTCAACCTTGGAGGGCCAACACGCGAGAAAGTTCAATCCGGAGTTGGCCTCTTTGAGGATTCACAACTCAAAAGGGAAAGAACAACACACCCTAAAACACCCAGCACCTTATATCCTCCCAAGCCTGCCTGGGTTGACTATCCGTGAAGTAATGGTGAAATTAGTCACGGAAGTCTCATGCACAAGTAACACATTAGATAATGAAAGCGTATAACACATTGCGGAATAGATGCGATAAAGTACACATCTTTCCTCAAGTAACACATGTCATCAAATAACAATTACAAGTATAACATAAATTTTCATAATATAACATTCTCAAGTATGACAAAATATTTCATGCCTCATGCACACATAAAGACACTCACCTTATTTGCTTAAGAAAATATTTTGTAATACGGTCGGGTTTCACTTCCGGAGCCTGAAATTTAAAAGAAAATAGTCGTATAAAAACCGGATAAAAATCTAAGTAATTCGATAAGAAAATTCGAGAAATACCTCAAGTATTTCTAGGGTTTAATTTCTAGGGTTTTGGAGTTTAGGGCTTTACCTTAGGGTTTAGGGTTTTCAAAATTAGGGTTTTCTAACTTTTAGGGTTTCGCTCGGAAAGGTTTAATTCACTAATAGCTAATCTACGAAAATTTATGCACATTCTAATCACTAAATTACAGCTTATAAAGCTTTAAATCATAGCCTAATCACTTTTATTTCTTAGGTTTTACCGAAATTTCAACAGCACTTTCCCTATAATCGGACTAACTCAAAATTTTTAACCTGCAAGAAAAACATCCAAACAACCCAATCTCAAGTAGTTCTACCAATTTCACATCCAACTCACTTCAATTTCAACCAAATTCATCACAAAAACACCTAAACTACTCCAAGTTTCTTCAACTAAATCATCCTTAATTCATGCCATTTCAAGTTTAAATCACTATCTACAAGCATACAAGTCCATAAACCTTATATTCATTGAATAAAACTTCATATGTCATGGCTAAAATAAATCATACTTAACAATAAAGACATGGCTTAGAAGCTAGAAAACTATGATCTTTATACTTGAAATAAGATGAAAAGTTCTTGGGAAATACCTTTAGTAAGACAAGATTGTTGCTTAGGAGGAAGATCAACTTAATTTCTATGGATGAAAAGTGATCAAATGGAAGTAAAAGCTCCAAGAAAATGAAAGAAAATGGAGAGAAAAGAGAGAAGAGAGAAACCGGCCAAAGAAGAAAGAAAGAGAGAAAAACTAACTAAGTATAGAAGAAAAGAATTAGAGAAAGTTTGGGTAATACTTGGACCAATCAAAGCCAGAGAAAGGCAAAGTAAATCTTGACTTTCTTACCATGGAAGACTACACTTGGCTAAGGGTCATTAGAAGAGATTTTTTTCATTTATCCTATAATAAATCTTGCAAGACATTCTAGGTACAAATCTTAAGGGTAATGGTACAACATGCTAGTAAAATAGAATATCATTCCTTATTATTTTTTCCACTAATTCGGCCCTTCTTTTTTTTTTTTCTCTAATGAACATAATACAAAATAAATGGTTTTGGCATGAATTTCTAGGGTGTTACAAAAAGGCTATTTATTTTCAATATATAATTGACAAATGGTTGCAAAGATTGCAAGTTGGAAGAAGAAGATGTTGTCCCAAGGTGGAAGGTTAATTTTAATCAAGCATGTTTTGGCATCAATTCCTATTCGCATATTGGTAGTAATGGAGCCACTAAGACAGATATTTGAACAGCTTCAAAAAATAGTGGCGAATTTCTTTTGGGGGAGACTGATCTGAAAAGCTACTAGACACTAGGTGAAATGGAAGTCTCTATAATACCCAACAAGTGAAGGTGGTCTCGGCCTAACGAGGTTGGAGGATATGGTGACATCATTTAGCTGTAAATGGTGCTAGAAATTGCACTCCAAGACTTTATGGGTGGTCTTCATGAATACATAGCGTGGGGGTTTTTGATTTCATCAAGCAAGGACTTCACCAACACAAATATGGAGAAGATTGGGTGTTGTCCAACATTTGGTACCGCAATACTCTTGCAAACTAGATCATGATGAGGAGCATATATAGAGTTTGACTGAGTCGGCTAAGTTTAGTATTTCTTCAGTTTGGGAGGTGATTAGAGAAAAGCATGCAATATATGGTTCTATGAAGCTAATTTGGGATAAAAGATTGCCAAGCAAAATATCAATCTTTATGTGGAAATTGCTTAGTGGGTTTCTGCCTTTTCCTAATGTGCTCTATGAGGTTTAATTTCCATCTTCCTTCTAAATGCTTTTGTTGATTTTGATAATGCAAAATTCATATGGGGTTTTTTCTCGCCATTCTTTGATATAAAAATCCAAAATTCTTTGGTTGGGGTTAGATAGTGACTGCAAAATTTGTGGTACTATGCTTCATTCAATTCGTCAAAAGGCCAATTGTTGATGCTATTTTCATCAATAATTTGTTGGGAGATATGAAAAGCTAGGAATTTAGCTTATTATGAAGGAAGGAAGATGTCACCTTGGAGAATTTGTCTAAAATTCAGCAACTTGTGTTGAAAATAACACAAGCATGGCCATTATAGCAATATTGTGGAAGATGCAAATTTGATAAACAATGGGTTAATTTGAAGCAGAGAAGGCACAAAATTCCAACTTTGGTATGGAGGCTTCCAAATCTAGGTTTTGTTGAACTTAGTATTGATGGCTCTTCAATAGGAAATCTAGGTCACTAAGGTGTAGGTGCTATTAAAAACGAATTTGGTTGCATTTTTTTTTTTTTTTGTTTCTCTTTTTAAATTGAGGAAAAAACAAATATGGAAGTAGAATACATAGCATCATTGGCAGGCATCACTGCGTGCACAAATCAAGGTTTTAACAAAATAGAAATGGAACTAAATTCTCAAAATTTGGTACACATGATGAAGGAAGAAGTGAATATTCCATGGAAAATCAAAATAACGATTAAAAAGATACTAATTTTTCATATTAACTTTTTTTTTTTTAGCTAACCCCATACACGGGGGAGGGCGCCACTCTACATTTTATTAATTTTAAGAAAAGAGGGGGACATAAACCTGACCTCAATATTACACAGAATAGAATAAAAGAAATAAAAAGGAGTACTACTCCCTTTACAGAAAACTCTTAAGAAATACATTTTCTGAAAGAAGGAAAACTAAGTCTATCCAATCTCATTTCTCCGCGAACTAAGTCAGGTAAAGTAGATTCATGCGTAACTATCTGAGAATAGCCTACATGAGATGATCCCCAATTTGCTAAACAGTCCGCCACCTTATTTGCTTGACAATAGCAATGTGAAATCTGAAAATCTTCGTTCATCATCTTCCAGATAGTATTGAACTCCCTTCGTATTTTCCACGGGCAAACAAATTTCCGCTGTAGTATTTCAACCAGAACTAATGAGTTTGACTCGACATGTACCTGTGAAAAACCAAAATCTATACAGATTTTTAGACCTTCCAATACCGCTTTCACCTCAGCCTGCATACTAGTGCCACTCCCCACAAAATAAGAAAAGACAAATAGCAGTTTGCCATTCAAATCTCTTAATACACCACCAATCCCAGATTCCCCAAGATTACCTTTTGAACTACCATCAGTATTTAATTTCACTCTTCCCTTCAACGGTAGCAACCATTTCACCATTCTCCATCTGAAAGCCCTCTAAGATGAATTCACATAATCCAAAAAACCATGCCAAGAATGATCAAACAAGGGTTCTTTATATTTTAATAAGTATGCATCCCGCAAATCTCTGTATACCTCTCCACAAACCAAATTAGCCAAAGGTTTATGTCCTTTAAAAATAGCCTTATTCCTCATTTTCCATAAATTCGAGCAAATAAATATAGGAATCAAATGCCAAAGAAACCTTATACGGCTTTGTTTATGTGTCACCAACCACCAATTAAATAACACACCTCGCAAATGAGTCACCAATGAGTTAATTCCACAACTTGAGTTGAAAATTTTCCACACTGCCAATGCTAGCTCACCAGACATAAAAATATGATCAAAAGTCTCCACATTAGGACTTTCGCAACAATAACATTTTGATGGTAAGTGAAAGTTAAATCTAGATAAAATGTCATCCAAAGGTAGTTTCCCTAACAACAATTTCAAGATAAAGAATGATAGTTTAAGTGGAATTTGATTATGCCAAATTCTTCCAATAAACAAAGACAATGGCTTACAATCCCTTAACTCATGAAAAGCAGAAGATAAAGAAAACTTACTAGATACCGTTCCCTGCCAAATCATTACATCTGAAGAACCCCCATCTGGAACATCAATCAACAGAATTGATTGAACTATCTCTACTGGCAGCCATTGTAACAACAATTTTCTATTTCACACCCTTTCATCCACAAACTCAGAAACCCTATGTTCCGCATAGTTATTCACCTAGAGGTATAATGCCCCAGAGCCCATCCAATTATCCAACCAAAAATGACAACTGCCATCATAAACCAACCACGAAATATTCAATTCAACCAAACCACGAATGTTTAACATTCTCTTCCACATAGTTGAACTCTTCAAAGTAATCTTAGCTTGACAAGGATGAACATGAGAACAATATTTGGCCCACATGAAAATCGCCCATAAAGATTGCTTTTGTCAGAAATTCCACCACAGTTTGCTGGAAAAGGCTGCATAAATATTCACCTTCTTTCTGAATCCAACTCCTCCTTCCTCAACTGGATAACATAATTCTTTCCAACCTATCCAATGGAACTTAGAACCATCTACATTAGAATTCCACAAAAAATTGGCACACGTCTTCTCCAAAATCTTGAAGACCCCAATTGGCACAATTGAAGTTGCCAAAAGATGTATAGAAATAGATGAGAGTACATGACGAATCAAAATGATCCTACCCCCTGGGGACAAAAATCTAGTCTTCCAAGACAGTATTTTATTCAAAACATTCTGACAAAACTCTTAAAAATACAAAATCTTAGACTTCCCAAAAAATAAAGGATAACCCAAGTATTTAATGGGAAATTGTTTTTTGGAGAAGTGAGTTACCTTTTCAATTAATTGCACCCTTGCAGCACTCATCTTTGGATGGACTAAAAGACCACTCTTCTAAACACTAATCATCTGTTCCGAATCAAGCTAGTATTTCTCCAAAACCTCCGTCAATCTCAACAATGAATGTTTAGAAGCATTTGAAAAAATCAGCACATCATCAGCAAATGCCAAGTGAGAGATATAGGGACACCCTGGAGGCATTCTAAAACCCATGAATGAAGACGATTCAGACAATTTGTTCAATGCTCAAGATAGTACCTTACCGCCAATGATGAATAATGCCGGAGACAAAGGATTTCCTTGCCTAAGCCCTCTTGAAAATTTGAAAAATCCAAAGCTCGTTCCATTGATAATAACAGAGAACCATACATTGGAAATAAATCTCCGGACCATATCAATAAAACCTTCACCAAAATCAAAAACTCTTAAAACACTGATTAAGAAAGGCCAAGAAACTCTATCATACGCCTTCATCATATCCAATTTCAATGCAACATTCCCTCCCCTTGTCTTCTTTCCAATGTCAGAAATAATTTATTGAGCTAAAAAGAAATCATCTAAAATACTGCGGCCTTTAACAAAGCCACTCTGCTGAGGTGATATGATTCTAGGAAGTACAACAACCAACTGATTAGAAGTAATTTTAGATATTACTTTGTTGAAGAAGTTGCATAAACTAATCGGTCAAAATTGGAAAAACTCCCGAGGATTAGGCCCCTTCGGAATAAGTACTATGGAAGTCACCGTTATAGAGTGAGGAAGAGTTCCCCCACAGAAGAAACTAGCTATGGCACTACAAACATCTTTGGCAATCACCTCCCAAGCAAAAGTGAAAAATCTTCTGGTGAATCCGTCAAGTCCTGCAGAGCTCTCTCCATCCATTTGAAAAATCACATTTCTTACCTCCTCCTCAGATGGAATCTCCTCTAGGCCCTCATTATCATCTGATGTAACTAGCTTTGGAATGACATCCATTATATAGCACATGAAAGTAGACTCATTTGTAAAAAGTTTGTCAAAAAAAGACACAGCTACAGCCCCTATATTCACATTGTCACTAACCCAATTCCCATATGCATCCTTTATTTTATGGATAGCAGCCTTAATCCGACGTTCCTTGACCACTGTATGAAAAAATTTTGAATTTTTTTCTCCTTCCTTTAACCATTTGATTTGAGATTTTTGCCTCCAAACATGTTCCTTAATGGATAACATTTGCTTTAACTTAACTTTGGCCTTATTAAGCTCCACCATAGCCTCTGATTCCCCCAGTTCCAAGTTCCTTTCAGCTGCTATCACCTGCCCCTCAACCATCTTAACATTAGAAAAAATATTACCGAACTTTTCTTTATTCCATTGTTGAACTTTTCTTTATACCTATTATGAAAGGAATATTGTGACAAATGCATTAGCAACATTAGCTAATGATGGTAGAATTAATCAGTGTTTTACTTGTAATCTCCCAAAGCATATTTTAAGCCTTTCTTTGTCATCTAATCATATAATGTATTCCTTTTCTGCATTAATTAATAAAATGAGGTCTAACATCCTACACCTGTGAGCAGGTTTTGCCAATTAAAAAAAAAAAGATTATTTGACTAAAAATTCTCATTTAAAAATATATTGCCAAGATTTCCTTAATTCAACTTCCAGTTTAACAAGAAGATCAAAGCCTAACAAAGCAAAATTTGCAGATTCCCAAAAACTAATCATCTCTAGCCCTCCTTTTCCTCCCTCAAAAAAAAAAAGGAAAATCCATTAAAAAATAATTACACCATGTAGAGTACAATATACATAATTTGACTGTCAAAAACAGTGTATAAAATCAGTTAGAAGTCACGATCATGGACTCTAAACCATCCCACTAATCTTCCTTCTCACCGTCACAGCATGTCCTCTTCATCCCCACTGCTAAGAGATTCTACCAACTCACTATCATCTCCATCGTCCTCATCACCCTCAGCCACAATCTCCAATATTCCCCCTCCAACTTCAAAGTCCCCATCGTCCATGATAAAATCCCCATCTTCTTCATCATCCTCGAGTTCACTCACACTATCATCATCATTGCTCATATCATCGCCATCACTTTCACCGTCCTCATCAAGATCTGGTCCCAAAATCTCATCCTCATCTACATCATCTTCTTCTTCTTCTTCTTCACTCTCAGCATCATCTGGATCAGAATCATCATCAGTAGGCTTCCGACGTCCAATTTCATATATCCTAGCAGAGGAATACATCTCGTCCTGGTCATCCATCGAAACCAACCCAACAAAAGAATCAGTTGGCTCTGTAGCGAAGTCAAGAACACAACGATCCACAGGAATTGTAGCAATGTCAGAGTAGTTAACAGCATCCACAGTTCGAAAAGCAGAAAAGAGAGGATGCTTGACACGGCGGGTTTGAAATGCCGAAGTAACATCCTCCAGGTTTCTCCTAAGAATTGCATAAATCACGTCGCCACTAGCATTAAAAGTTATCACTGTCTGGTCCAAGGACGGTACACTTCGGAGAAGCCTAAAGTTTCGGAGATCCCAGACTTCAGAGTTTATGATTACCTGTTAGAAAGTTCATCATGGCCAGAAAAATAAAATTCATGTCAACACTAAAATATGTATTTGCAGAAAAAAACAAGATTTAAAACAGTACATTTTTCAAAAGGAAAACAGTAATGTCTTTTTTAGCAGTAAAACATGGCATAGATTACAGTTGCTCGTGATGATCACCACGTACCTCATTCCCAGCAGGATGAAAGCCACCACCACCATAATCAGTAAACTGATCAAAGCGATGAACTGGGCCAGAACCTCGGCGATCCCATAGGACCCCATTCCAGAGCAGCATAGTATCTGATGGGCTGAAGTGAATGAGAGAATACAGATGGCCCCGACCTGATGGATTATTCGATGAATCTGTAAGCTTCAGATCTAAATGGCTGGTGTTAATGTCATACAAGAGAATCTCACGATGGGATGATTCTGATGATAAGGCAGCAAATGTTGTTCCTGAATTGCTAAACCGTGCAGCTTTACACCCTTCAAATGAATGTTTGGGCCCAGCCGAAATTGAAGATGCATCCCATAGTCGCACATCATGAGCACTTGAGGAGAGAACCAACTGAGCATCGCCAGATATATACGACTGGGCAAGTGTCAAAGGATATTGGTGGCCCGTGCAGCTATCCAGTACGCTACTACTATTGGTATCAAATATTTTTAGTTCCCCAGAATGGCTTCCAACAGCAATCTGAGAAGAATCTCCAAGGAAAGCAATGCACGTCAAAAGGGCACCAGCATCATCCCGACAGGTTCGCCATGGTCTAAATCTACTGTAGACAAACTGACGATCTCTACGACTTCCATGGATGCCACCATACATACATCTAAACTCACGCGTGCTAATCCGGGCCGTCACATTTGAGGGAGCATCTAGGCTTCGTCTTGGTTCTGGACACACGTGAGGATGTAGGAGAGAGAGAGGGGGCAATGTAGTAATAGGAGCTGGGCATTGGCGATGCTGATGTTTTAGATACTGAACAACAAGAGAATCAAGGGTCAACCGTTCTGTGCTGGATGCTTGGGGTTCATTCGTAAGTCCATACTGGGTAACAGGAACCATTTGACTAAACTGACCACCAGTACATTGGTCATCCATTTCACCTGGGCCAGAAATTGGCAACGATCTGCCATGGTCTTTTATAGTAGAACTTGGTGTTGAAAACATAGTTCCATCAGATGATTGACCACTTTTACGGACAGATCCAGGTGTAACACAAAGTGGTGACCGTAATGCATGTTCACCAGTATTGAGTCGTTTACCTGGTGACCCTAATCCAGTTTCCTTCAAGTCTGTCAATTTACGTTTCATTGGTAAAACAATTGGAGTTCTATACTGCATGTCCACATCCCCAGCGGATTTTACAGCAGAGACAGATGCAGTTCCAAGAATGCTTACAGGTGCAGAAGATCTTTTAGAAGCCAAGTTGATTTTGTTACTTAATGATACCGGGGAGTCCTCAGATGAAGGCTGAGCTTTAGACAGCAGACCACGAGGAGAAGGTATGGTCATTGGCTTCTTTTTCAAAGAGGAAGTTGCTGAATCAGTTTTCAAGCTAGAATGCTCATCCCGATTAGTGAACTTCAATTTATCTGACAAAAATCCATTAGACGATCTTGCAGATGGCCAGTGAATCTGAATTGATGAAAATTCCTGCACAGATGCCTGATGTGCTAGGGACGATGGGGCAGCCAAAGATGGCAAAGGTGTCATCTGAGCCTCCTTTAGAAGTACATCTGCAGTTTCGGTCAAACCAGTTGCCTGCAGATGTTCATGGATAAGAAGTAAAAGTTCCCTACAATTAAAAATTCCAAAGGTCAAATGATGAAAACAAAGATGAAGACAAAGGAATTAGCACCCAAGTGAGAAATAGTCCAATATATGTGCTTATTACTGGCTAGGCCGAAGTACCTGGAATGGTATGTAATAGGCGTAGCAGCAGCTATAGCAGCTCTCTCTATACGCCTCAAAGTAGGAGTAGCAGCATCAGTTGCTGCTAATGTATTTGCACGCCCAGAATTTGTTACTACCTACAAAGCACAACCATGCAGCCAAATCAGCCATCAACAATATGCAAAGAGGAAGGATAACAAGCTAATGAATCCAGAACTTTATTATCTTGATTAAGCTGTGCAACTGTTGCTCAAAAAAAAATTTTTTTTTTTTTTTTGCTCAAAAAAAAAATAAAAAAAAAGGCGCTGTGCTACTGCTTTTCTTTTCCCCCACGAAATATTAAGGTAAGGTAGGTGTAGCATGAAACAAGAATCAGAGTTTCAGGAAAATATCGTCAGATAGGCAGCATAATTTGCAAATATGTGATTGTAATTGAGTTTAACACCGCTGATATATCAATTCCTAGGCTCAATAGTAGAAAGTGGAGGACATTTTTGTTTCCCCATGCAACAGAATTCTGGATCTGTCAGTTGATTGTTTCTGTAGCTGCGTTCAAGCTCTCATGGTGACAATAGGATACGGGTCAAACATTTCGCACATACAAGAACCATGTGACCAGTAACACAATGTCTACCACCCTTTCTCATCCTTGCGGATCTACTCCTCTCCATTCATGAAAAGGTATAGTAGGAAACAGCTGGAAATGAAATAACAAATAGCCCTGAATGACATGCCTTCTAATAATTATAATTATCCAGTTAAAAGGAGAACCATGATCCTTCTGAGTCCATAATTTAGTATCCATAAGACAACTTAAAAGCTTCAATGAAGAAATGTTCATGAACATATATGGGCTTTTGTTAAGGAAAATACTAACAGGGACCAAAGCCCTTCAGGAAGGTACAAGTTCTGATGCACACGGTACAATCACTTAACACTTTGATCCTGGTTGCACCAGGTCCATGTAAGCACTTCCCTTTTCTGAACCAGATGGGCAGCAGTGATCTGTCAATTAATGAACGATGCAAGTTTGCAACTACATGCACAGATAAGTCTTTAATGCTTACCCCAATTAACTCGATAGCTGCCTGTGCAAGCTCTACTTGCCACCTGCTTTGCTCACTACCAGGGGCCTGGTTCCCTGAATCACGAATAAGTTCTGAAAGTTTCCTCCCAACCTGAAATAGCAAATTGAAAATTTGAAAACTCCTCTAGTAAACAACTAATTGCAGTTTACAATGCTAAATTTGAAAATCAATGTCATGAAAGAAGAGTTCTTAACTATATTCAGATGAGAATATATTTAATAGACCTTTCATTTGATAGATGATGTGCTAAGACAGTTAAGATGATCAGCCACCTTAGACAATCAAACACCTGACAGTAATTCACTGCCTACCACATAACATGGAAGTCTAATAAACAATCAATTGTAGTTTACAATGTATAAATTTGAAGAATAATGCCATTACAGTAAAGTTCTCAACAATATTTTATAGACTTTTCATTTGATAGATGATGTGCTAAGATATTTAAGATGATAAGCCACCTTAGACAATCAAACACCTGACAGCAATTCACCCCCTACCACATAATGTGGAACTCTAAAAGCCCTGTTAGAGTCACCAAGCAACTTGGCTCAACATGGCATTAAAACTTGTTCACTGAATTCAGTGGAACAACTGCCACTACGCAATTTGTCTACCGCTAAACAAGGGGCAAAACAAAGGAGGGAGGAGAAAGGGCCATCACCCTTGGCCCCGCGTCCACCCCGCACGCCTGGGGGGCAGGGTGGTCCGAGGTGGTGGGGAGAACGCAGTGCAACTCAGAGGACATGAGACTTCTTGATCAAGCCAAAACTATTGACCATCAGATGCTCTACCCCACCAGCGACCTTTGCCTTAAGAAGAAAAACAGGAGGTATAAAACGTAGGAAGAATGCAAAGTGCTTTTCACAGGTCACTTCTATATGAGAAACAACACAATTGTGTAGACAAACCTTCAGTTCTGACAATATAAAGCCCCACAAAGAAAGTGATCATGAAGCTGAGTTACAATAAAATTTTACCTGCTCAAAGCAAATACATGTTATCCTATTCACGTCAAGTAACTTTTCTCAACACCACAAGAATGCTATATCTAGTTACAGTATCAAGCAAATGCTTTCAGCATTTCACCAAATAGTATGAAGCATACAAACCAAAGTGTGTAATGGAGCAGAAAATGAAAATCAGACCACTTTGCCAGGTGGATAGGATTCTGAAATGAGAAAGCAAGAAAAGAAGTCAAATTTGTATCAAAAGGCTATCCAAAGAAAATGGGAGAAAAAATTAATGCACTAAATGAAGCTTTTAAAGCTCCACAGGAATTGAACAGTAAACGTGATGTACAACAAGGAGATGACCTTGTCCACCAGCGGGAGGAGAAGAACACAGGGACTCGGTGCTGTTTTGTGGCAATCCAGGCCCCCAATAAAACGTGAACAGTAACTACTGGCCTATGAACAGTAGCATGAACAGTGATGCAGAGAAAAAGAAGGGAAGAGGAAAGAGGGTGGGGGAATTTGAGGAAAGAAAACTAACAAACTAAAAAACAAATAAGCTGAAATCTTTATTTATCAATCACTCTCTAACTAAAATAACTTAATAACAAAGGCATTTATAAACTTATAATTTATCTAAAAGATAGAATTCTATTATGAATAGAATTCCCACTTCCTATTCCAAATAGGAAAACAAAATACTTATAAAACAACAAGATCATCATCATCTAAGCTTATTCAACTATGTGGGGTTGGCTACATGGATCATATGTCGACATGAGTTCAATTAAGACACATTCTCATTAAGGTTTAGATATAACATGTCTTTCTTAATAGAATCTTTCCAATTCTTTTTAGGGCTTCCGCTTACCCTTTCAATTTGAGTCAAAACTTCTCTATTTTCTACACTCCGTACTGTGGCATCCACAGGTCCAAACAATCTTTAGCGTGATTCTCTCATCTTCTCATCTATTGGCACCATCCCTACTTTCCTTCCAATGCATTCACCACTATTGTATCTAATCTAAGTATGTCCAAACATCCATCTCAACATTCTCATTTCTACTACCCTCATTTTTTGTTCATGTCCACATTTAGTCGCCCAAAACTCTGCTCCATAAAGCATTGTTGGTCTTATAGCTGTCTTATAAAACTATCCTTTCAATTTTAACGAAACTTTACGATCACAGAGTATGGATGACACACTTCCCCATTTGTTCCAACCTACTTGAATCCTATGTGAAACATCTTTAATAATTCCTCTATTTTCTTCAAGGATAGATCCTAAATACTTAAAACTTTTAGATGCCTTTAGTTCATGCCCACCAATTTCCACACTTACCCTTACTAAAGTGGCACGCCATATATTCCATTTTGACCCTACTTATAGTAAAACCTCTCGATTCTAATGTCTCTCTCCAATCTTCTAGCTTGGCATTTACTCCCTCCTTTGTCTCGTTGATTAAAACTATATTATCTACAAACAACATATATTCAGCAATGGCTTTCTGTATATGTTTAGTAATCTCATCAATTACTAAAGCAAAGAGATATAGGCTCAAAGCTGATCCTGGTGTAGTCCTGTACTATTCCAAAATTCACCTAGTGTCTAACATATGTTGTTACATCTTGATACATATCTTTTATAATTCCCATATATGCTACCCTTACCCCTTTCTCTTTCCAGTACTAGCCAGGTTATATCTAATGCAGCACTAGAAGCTATTGGTAGGCAAAGGTTGTAGGCAGTTGTTTGAAGCTTAAAACTTGCAAGATATTGGCAGAAATTTTGCAGAAATAAGTTGGACGAAAATTAGCAATAAAATAAACAATAAACTGCTGGAAGTTCAAGATTGAGGATAAGAAGATTTAGAAGACTCTAGGAATCACTCCTAGGCACCTTTAGGTATCACACCCAAGGCTAGATTGTATCTCACAATCCTTAAAATAAGCTAACAAAAGCTGCTGGAAATTTATTGACTGAAATCTTCTTTCTCTTGTAGGAGAAACACCTATTTATAGACTCCAAAGACAAATCCTATTGTGACAAGGATTCATCTTCTATTCCCTATTGGAATAACCTTCAATTCCTAATCCTATTGGTAATAACAAACTAAAAACTATTTCCTAAATTAACTAGGACACAAAAATAGAAAATACTCAAACCAGAAATTCCTGCAAAACAGCCAAATTACCAAAATACCCTTAACTACTAAAATCTAAAAAACACCTAAAACACTTAATATAAAATTCCCTACTTATAAAACTAAAATAAAGACACCTAAACCAACTCCCAAGTCGGCTCCTTGTCTTCCAAAGAATGCCAAATCAATGCTTGGGAGTTTGAAACACCTTTACCCCGTCTTCTATAAACCTTAGTGTCTTGTTGCCACTTGTCTCTAGTCTATCAATGGCTCATTTATCTTATCATCCACATCAATACAAGTCATTTTCCTTCCAAAGTTCAAAATTCATTCACCTTTCCACTTGCTTGAGGTAATTGTTAGAATAGAGTTTGGCAAAGAGACGGTGTGATGTAGGACAAGGTTGAATTATTCTTGCCTATGAACGCAAGCGGAAGAATAGAAGAATATGACACTGTTTCGTGGGTGAACACAAGCACATATTGTAGCGTGAACGGTAACGAGGGTGAAAGTTAACACCCCAAATAATTTGCACAGATTTGTAGATCTCCTTTATTCTTCTATAAGGTTATCAACACACTTTTTCTTTATTGATTAGGCATTTGCTTAGTGCTCATAATTACATTAAATAACTTTGTAAGCCACATAATCGCTACTTTTCCTAGGCACTTCCACACCTCGACTAGAATATCATCCGGACACCAAATACTTCACCATTTTTCATTTTTTTAAATACTTATAGAACATTACTTTAAAAACCACGACTCTAGCTAGTCGCCTAGTATGATTAAATAACTAAATAAAACTCAAAAACAATTGTTAAAAAGTAGAAGACAAAATACCCTTGAGACCCAAAGTTCAAAATAACGACTCCTAAAAATAATATCACACAAAGCATGAAGATAATTATAGAAAGCTCAAAATAACGAATCCTAAACCAACTAATATCACACAAAGCACCAAGATAAATGTAGAAAGTTTTAATTTCACTTTTCTTAGCTCTTTTATTTTTTTTTTTTAACTGCATCATTAATTGGCGTACAAGAAGACTGAAGTGATCTTGCCCACTAGCGAGAACAGAAAAATAAAGCAATTTGGCGCTGTTTCACAGCAATCTGAGCTGTGACTAATAATGTGAACAGTAACTATTGGCTATGAATAGTATGTGAACAGTAAATATAGAAAAAGGGGAAGAAAAAAGAGGGAGTTTGAGGGAATATGAGAAAAGGAAACTAAAAAAATAAAAAATAAAAAAAAAAAAACCCAAATCTTTATTCATGAATCTCTCTCTACCTAGACTAGCCTAATAACAAGGATATTTATAAACTTATAATTTACCTAAAAGACAATTCTATTATGAATAGAATTCCCATTTCCAATTTTAAATAGGAAAACAAAACACAAATAGAATATTCCTTTAACAACTATGTAACTAGTAGCCCAATATAATTAAATAACTAAATAAAACTCAAAACAATTGCTGAGAGAAATTCTACGAACAAGTAGAAGACTAAAATACCCTTGAGACCCAAAGTTCAAAATAAAGACTCCAAACACAACTAACATCACACAAAGTATGAAGATAATTATGGAAAGTTCAAAATAACAACTCCTAACACAACTAATATCACACAAAGCATGAAGATAATTATGGAAGCTTTAATTTGGCTTTTCTATCAGCTTTTTGTTGACTGCATCAAAACATCTATTTTGAAATATCATTTTACCTATGCTGGTGCTCATAAAAGAAAACAACATTTGATATTATATGTTGAAGCTCAAATAAATGAATCCAACGGTCAAATGCTACTGAACAATCATCAATTGGATAATGTAGCCAGAAAAAAAAAGTTTTCATCACATGTCATTCATTTAAGGGTAAGGAGCAATTCTACTCATTCCATTTTCAAAAAAAACTCAAGAAATTCTTTTGGCAAATAATAGTGAATCATCACATGAGCACCAAGAAGATACATTTTATAGAAAAAAGAACCGTCATGCCAAAATTAATCTAAATAATCCACCAATTTCAAGCAAGGTTCAAAGATTTAGCCGAGTAATAACCGCAAAACCAACGAACTCAGCCAGGTCATAACCAAAAGTTAGCTCCCCAATGCAATTTCACACCACCACATACTAGAGATACTAGATTGGTTGTAACTCAATAGGACTCAGGCCAGCAAAACAGCTTACTGAATCAAATTTCCACGCTGATAGTCTGAGTCAATGACATTGACTCGTGAATTAAAAACCTCGAACTTTTCTTTTCTTTACTTCTCTCTTCATCTCAGCCAAAATTGTTGGCTTAGGATGTTCTTCGCCGCATGTTGTGCAACATACAATGGGGGCAATAGATAAAAGAGTACAGGGCAGGGAAGGAATAGTCGGAAGGAGGGAGAGCAAAAAACAAGGTTTGAAGGGCTAAATATTTTGGAGACAGTCGTGGTGGTAGTTGTGACACCCCATCCCATATCGGAAAAGTTAAGTAACATAGACTAATGTATCAGTTGAGTCTAAGCACTTAAGTCCAACTTGGGATATTTATTTTGAGTTAGTGAGGACGAAGCCCAAATAGTTAAGACTTAACTGCTAAGATTTTAATCGTGCAATAGGCCTGCAAAGCCGAGGCATGACAGTAACGGGTAGAGGTGGTTGTGGTGAGCAAGGCAAGAGAGGACGCTTGTATAGTGAAATCAGGGAGAGATCATGAGGGTTTTCGGGAGAGGGTTGTGCCTCAACTAGTTCAGGTTGAGCAGGGAAGAAGGGTAATCAAGAAAGACGTGCTGGCTCCCCCCCCGGGGGCCCCCCAAAAAAAAATCCCTTTTACCCAAAAGGTAAAAATTGTTAAAGAAAAATGGGGAGAGTTTTAATTTATTCTTTGGATACTTGTTATAAGAGCTAGTTTGAGTTTAAAAAAGGTTTATGTATGTATTTGGCAATTATTTATGATTTTTTTTGGCAATAATTTAAGGGCAAGTCTGTTGTTGTGTCAGCTTTATGATTTATTCATTACACGTAGAATAAATTGTCTCCATAAAGCCCCTTGAATTTTCAAAGTTAATACTCATTTTCTTCGGAAATGCTTAACTAATTTGAGAGGAACAAGTTTTTACCCCTTTAGTTAAATCAATCTGCATGAGTTTAAATGACCTAAATTGATCATTATTGTCATTTTGACATTTTCTATTTCCTAAATTCTTTTTCTAAACTTTTAAAACACTTCATATGTCAAAAAGTGTATCTAGATATGCAACCAATACACTGCATCTAATGTGGAATGCTGATGTCCACGACCATTACCAGGACAAATGATTCCGAGCGGGACTTTGTCTCCATCAAGATATCAACAGTGACACATGACAAATTATATAGCACATGGCACTCTTCCAAGCGTAACACTAACATAAATATGTAAACTACACCTAAAATAATCTTCAAAAATAGTGAATGGAGTCATTTACCTGCAGTCAGCATAGAATGGAAAAAACAAGAAAGATAAGCCTTAGAAGAAGGTTATAATGACTTATTTGACTTCGTTTAGAAGGCATAAATAACTATTTTTCTACAAAATATATTAGTATTTGTGTTTTACAAATCATATGTTGCATAAAAGGATAAGCCTTAAAAGAAATAGGTTCACAGAATGACTAACAATTGAAATCACCTTACCTGAAGCTTTGTTAGTATGTGTGCAATTGTATCATCTCTTGCCAAACCAAGCAGCACTCTGCAAGCAAGAGCACGTAGACAATCAAGGACAGCAGGAGGGGTAACAATCCGTGGCTGTAGGAGCTGAAGAAGAACCTTGATACCATTGTTGGCACGAACAGCCTCTCTAGCTTGACGATATCCTTGTTCAAGCTGAGCAGCAAGGCCAGCACACCCAGATCCAGCACCTAAAGATATTCTTCGATCTCCCACCAGTCCTGAAGCTATGGTAGAAACTGGGACTTGAGCAGTAGGTCCAACAAATGATGTACCTATTGCTGCAGACAAACCTCGATCTACTAAAGTAGATTCCGCATTCCGCTCACGAGCTTCGCTCTGGCTAGAAACATTTAGAGCTCGATCCGGAATACTTCGTTCTAAATTTCTGTCTTTAGTATCGACACCAGGACCATTTGAAGTTTGGACAGGAGCAGACTGCTGTCCTTGAATAGGAGCCGATGGTTTATTGCTGATTGAAGGAGGTGGACACACTAGGTTGACAAGAACATTTAGTGCTGCTTGAATAATCTGCCATATACAAAACATGGCTATTCAATATGGACTTCCATTAAAAGTATTTCACCAAATTGGATAAATTTAAGTTCTACCAATCCAGTGTAGAGAAGGGAAAGAGTGAGAGGAAGGGAAGCAGAAAAACCAGAACAAAGTGTTCACCTCAGGTTCAACATAACCAGCCCCATTTGCCGCATCCAAAATGACTGCTATACCAACCCGATCATTGCTTAGGGTGGCATTTACAATAAGTTTTCGGCTATATGGTACTAAAGTGACAATGTGCAGCACACCTAATGCATATTGAAGCAAGTCATGCAAGTAACGCTCAACAGGTGGAGCCTACAAAGAGCACCAATCTCTATTATAGGAAGAACAAATTGAAAAATAAAGGACCAAAACAAATTAAAAGAATGCTCAAGTACCTGACACAGTTCCAACATGGTAATATGCCCATTGAAATTCAAGAACTTGTCTACAACCAGCCATCTGGCCCTCACTAATGCAGGTCCAAGTTTCCGGTCCCTCTGTATTTGGCGAAATACCGTGTCCAATGCCTCGTTACTAATATCAAGCGGTTTGTAGGCAGCCCTAATACTTGGGATAGTCCGAGCAGCACTGCGAATATTCTTATACGGGCGAATTGAATCCACTAGCAGGATAAGATGTGCTCTAAAATATTGCCGCAGTGAAACACAAGTGTGATAAGCTATCTGCTTCTCCGAAGAGGTCAGCACCTCTGTCACAGGGCGATCATTTCGAACTGATCCAGGGTTAGTTATTGCCCCAGATGCAATCCCAGATCTTACTGAGGCAGCATCTTGCAACAAATTAAGCAGTTTTTGTAATCCTTCCTGAGTATCAAAAGTATCAATGACAGCTCTGAAAACAAATGCAGCAGCAAAAAATAAAGCTGCATTTTTCCTGGCTTGATCCTGGGGACATTCAAGAAGTTGAAGGCCCAACTCAACCACTTGATGGACAACATTTGAGGGAAGTGCACAAACACGCTCCATTATTCCCTGTAAGATCATTTCTAAGGTTAGATCAAGTTTGCAGTGCAATGAACACATTTCTAAGGTTAGATCAAGTTTGCACTGAGGTGAACATATTATTTCTAGTGAAAATTCAGAAGAGACAAAATACAGGTGAAAGGGGAGAATCTTACAATCAGAAGAAAAATTATCTTTATTGTTAAAAACATAATAAAAACCTACAACATGCGATTACCTGAATTGAGCCAATAGTAAATAAACAGGAAGAAAGGCCAGAATATGTCTGAGGAACTCTTGGGGCAACAAGCAACTTTTGCATGCCACCTCGATCCACAAACAGGGCAGCAAATTTCCGATGAGCAGCCAAGGCACAAATTAACTTCAATACATCAGGCAACAGCAATGCAACTTTTGATGCCTCTTTGTGTTTGGAGCTTCGCTGCAATAAAGCAAGACAGACATCTACACCTTTCTCATGCAACACAGGTCCAAGAACTTCAACATACTCTCCTAATATGACAAGACACTGGATACAGAACTTCTCTCTAAGCTTAGCAAGGGAGTCACCATCCAGCACGAAAAATTCATTAACATCCTCATCTGCATCTGCTTCTGCTTCTTTAGCTTTTGAGGTAGCGGAATCACCACCAGTAGTGGTTGAATTCCTAAAGAGAATACATACAGCGGGTTGAAGTAAATTATGGTCACAATCAGTATGTATTGATCATGATGGTCAATTAGTCATTATTAACTAAGCATATCTCGTGCAAACTCATAAACATACCTTGAGATTCTAACCACATTAGCAGCATCAACAACTGTAGACACAGCTGTAGATGCAGCCAAAATTGCAGCTTCTTCATCATTTGTCTTTCGATATTCCTGCAACCATGAAAATTAAAAGAATAGTAAGAAGTGCAAAGCCTATTAAAATGCAAATTTTCAAAAAGAGAAGCAAGGCACACCTCCAAAGCAACACTCTTAACAAGCTCTGCAGCAGCATCGCCAGCTGCTTTTATAGCTTCTGCCGGAGCATTGACTGCTCTGGCTTCGGCTTCGGCAGCTGCAACAGCTTTCCTCACCAGGTCAACAACGTTCTTGGAACCGATTACACATCCTTGGTAACAGTCATCAGTGTCATCCCTTTCTATGGGCAAACTTTCAGTACCAGTCCTTCCCAGGTTCTTCTTGCTGTCTGAAATTTTTCTCAAATCTTGATTTCTTGGCAGACACCTGTCCCTGATATTCCGGCTCTGTCCTCCTAATCTAATACCAGAACCAGGAGAAGTCATACTTTGTTCATTCTCCAAAACGCCTTCATTTGCCCTTCCCTTTCCTTTTAATCTAGCAATGCCACGATTCATCCGGCGTCGTGATAAGTCATCTCTAGCACCTTCATCATATTCTTCTTCCCTTAACGATCTGCCACCAGACTTACTTCTTCCATCACGTGCATCCCTAGCATGCCACTTTTCATCACCTTCTGTTTCTGCCTCATAAGTATCACCGTCTCCAGCCATTCTATTGGGAAGCTCTCCATCCACCCAATCTTCTTCATGTACTTGCCTAATCAAGCCTCTATCACAATCCCTTTCAGCGACTTGAACATCACAACCAACATCCTCTAGGGCTCTTGGTACATCAAAATGAGAACTCTCAGCACCTAGCCGCACTCTCCCCCGAGCAGAAAAACTTTTGCTTTCTATCTGTGAATTAGTGTCTTTGGTGCCTGTCTCCCCAAGGACCCGCAGACGTAGATATCGCATGAGTTTGGATGATAATCCAGATGTTAGCACATCTTCCACCACTTGACCACCTCTAAAATAATTAGTTCAGTTTTAGCATGAATTTTCATATGGCATGAAATGAAATACATACTGTTCAAAGGAAAGCCTTAGAAGAGTACCCGGCCAAACATACAGCCAGAAGTCCAGTAGAATAGGTTTTCAACATTTCAGAGCCGGAGCATTTCCTTGCCCCCAAATCATCTTTCCAGTTATGATCATCACCAGATAATCGAATTGTCTCATCCATCACCCAAGACTTTATGTTTTCCATAACAGTTTCTTCAAACACATGCGGATACTGAATAATTGATTGCACAATTTCAGTCGTCTACACAACAAAAACAATTAAAGAGAATAAAAAATCCATCCACGTACCACAAAAGTGAGTGAACAGCTGAAAAGAAGCCTTGCTACAGCTGCCCGTACAGAGACTGAATATCGACTTTCGGTGAGAAACTTGGATGATAATAAATCAAAGAACTCATCGTTCTCCTGCCGAAAAATATCATAAGTTCAGCATCTTTGGATACCTGTTTCTAGCAAACATGACTACACCATCGCATATATATAAAAGACGTACAAGTTACATCATAAACACACATTACATTTGCAATGAGGCCAAAAGTAGATAAAAGAGTTAAAAAAAAAAAAGGTCCATGTAACTCACACGAACAAGATTCCCCAGGCGTCCTATGTTATGGGAAGATCGACCATTATTTACACATGAATAGCCTATATCTTCCATGTATCTGCATTTACCCAAAAAAATTTGAAAATAATTAGAAGTATAAATACATACACAATTCAACAGAAGCTTTATCCCATAATATGTAGGCAAGACCAATCCTCTTTCTTCATTTTTACATTGTCAAAAGCCAAGTTCTGCAATAAGCAAAGAGAAATTTAACTCCTTTCCATATCTTGGTTTTTATCTCTATTTAAACTCCAAACTTCACCACAAATTCTTGTCATGTCACCTTTTCTAAGTGATACTCCTAGTGACTGTTTTTGCAATCAGCCAAACCACATCAAAGCCTCAGTTTTTATTTTCCTACTATTTTTTATGGTTCAAATTCAATTTTATAACTAAATAATCAAAAACTTCAGATATAAATTATGTTCATTGGTAGTTCGCATCATGGAGAAATAATTTTCAGGAGCAGAAAAGTAAATCACTCTTGTTTATGCTTTAAAACAATTATCTTTTCATTTTCTTTAAGTTGGTTGATCATTAGAAAAGTACAAAGAATTGGTCATAAGAAAAGTACAAAGATTTGATTAATGATTTATATTTCGTTTTCATTACTACAAGAATCAGCTTCTAGTTACCAGTCAGCTGAAGATAAACTGATTTTGACAAGTTTATTCAAATAGTAACCAAACAGGCAGGCCCAAAACAAATTTTTATTCCCATCAGCACTATCTATGCTATGAAATACATATACTTAGCTATTGTTCTGCTCATACCCCAAATAATGATTAACATAAAATACTGAATAAAAATCACAGTACAATGGAACCAGAATGGAAAATGAGAGTTAATCATATGCATCATTACTCGGGCATCAAGATTAAATGGCAGCTGCTCAGGAAAATTTTGACAACCACAAATTCCATGACATTGAAGATTTTCTTAAATTTGAGACGTGTCCAATAATGGAAGAAAATTAGTGTTAGGTAAAAAATGGGGAAAAAAAGGAACAAATGGAATCTCCGTGGTTCCTCAACTTATTCCTTGGTACATCAATAATTAATTTCTCCAAAAAAGATAAAAAGAATAATAAATACGGAAGGAAAAGAAAAGTATTCTACGCTCTTCCTAGTCCTCTATCTAGGAGCAATTCCTCTATTATGCTCATTCCCATCCTTGTCTGGTATGTGACCACGTATTCAAAATTAAACTCCCTTAATCATAAAAACGACTTTACACTTGATTAAAAGGCATAAACCACTAACTAAGGCGACAGACTAGTTGGTTAAGGCTCCTGCAGTAGAGCTATCTATCCTCAAGGTAGCTTGCTCGAAGCAGTAGTTCCGTACATCAAATCCTCATAGGAAATGTCTTGTTTTAATTGCAATTTGTGGGCTATACTGACAGCCTACTCTTCCCGAGTCCAGTAACTACTGCTCCAACTAGACATTCCATAGCAGGATGAAATTGTCACGGTAATGCCAAGTTTGAGCTATATTGGTCCACCTCCCAACCCCAACCCTCTGTCTTCCGCCCCATTTCATATATCAACGAAAACTCCAAACAGGAACCTAACACAATTAGGTAATTAATTAAGACTCAAAAAGGCGTCCACTATAAAGATCAAAATAGAACTAAAATCCTATAAAGTACTAAAGGTCAGAGCATAAAGTCCATTTTTTTACGACACTTAAACAATAATTCTTAATTGGCCTATTCCAACTCTAAAACAAGATGATAATCTTCAATGGATGTCTAACTGACGCTTAAGATAAGTTCTGAAAATCTCTAATTTTCAACTTCCTTGAATTCTTTATTGACTGCATCAGCCAATGTATTCAAATTGAAAACAGAGGCTGAAACTAATTAACCACGGCTCCAATAGTGATATTCACTTCTTCGTTGTGCCACCCAATTCTACTACCTTGACTTTCAATGCAGTCAACTCTGCTTACATTGTCTAGCAGGTAATGCTATAAATATAAAACTCATTGTCCAATAAGTAAGCGATTCTACAAGCTAGTGAAAACTAGTATTAATCAACAACAACTATTTTTCTTTTGTATTTAATACAAAAGATGAATGAAGAAACTGATTGTCCTGGTATAGTGTTCCTCTCTAACCACTACTACTACATGATGGGGAAGTTTATGACCAATTCAAAGTAAATCAACAGAAATGCCAATTCATTTTGTTATCATTACAAAGCATTTTTCACTTTAGTCCAAATGATATGCAAGCAATCATACTACACTACAGCAAGAACACAGATATGATGTTTCATTCAAATTATTTTACACATCAATTTAAGGGAAGTGAGGGGGGAGGGAAAAAGGTATTGGTCAAATGATGTGCAAGCAATCAAACTACAATATAGCAAGAACACAGATATGATGTTTCAATTCAAATTATTTTACACATCAATTTAAGGGAATGGAGAGGGGGGAGGGAAAAAGGTATTAGTCAAATCACTACTATCTTTCCTTTGTCTATGATTCTTTAAACACCCTATCCTCACAATTTCTTCAATGTACCTAACCACTAATATATAAAATTAGAATTTAATAAAAGCTCCATATAGTTCCAGAATTCATTTAGGAACTTAACATTGTCTCCAATTACACATTAGGCTTATGATTATGTACACATGCATACCCACCAAATCATTCTTGGCATATAGAAAATAAATGCGCCCCAAAACATTATACATGGCCGATTTGAATAAAAATGTCAAATTAGACTGCATAAGAAATGCATAAAAGCTCTTCAAAAACCCAATTTAACACTTTTTTTAGAGTCGATATTTCATCAAGTAAAGACATTCCTATTACTGTATAGCAGGCAAAACACAAACCCTAGCACCTAAAACCCAAAAAAATGCACCCTTAAGCAATTAGATATAAACCCAGAATGGAAAAGATTCTTGACCTGAATTCACCATATTTACTCCAAGCAATAGCAAAAACAAAATCTACTAATATTAAAACTCATTGTTTTCTCTTTATTATCACAACAGAGCACTTTCCCGCATATTTTCAAGCATCATATTCCAGCAATTGTGGCACATCCCCTATAGTTTGTTTCATCAAATTTCTTTTATACCACACTTATGATACGAAATTCATCAAATGCAGGGATTACAGATTTAGACACATTCATAATGCCTGATGATTTTATTTACTATTCAAAGATTTAGATACATTCATAACACCCAATGATTTTCTTTATTATCGAAAATCATATATGGGGCCGGGGGTTTGTAAGAAGGTATTAATCAAAATAAGTACAATCTCTCCTCTATATTATGTAATTCATTAAACACCCTATCCCACAATCTCTTTGTTGTATTGGGCTCTAGTATGCTACCACAAAGGTTCATAGCTAGCTTAATCAGTTGAAGATTCATCTAGGAATTTAAACAATGCCCTGACCTACATATTAGTCTTACCATTGACAACATTCTACGTATGCACTCCAAACCATTGTTGGCATTTCAAAAATAAACATCTTCACAATAATGCTCCGTAACATTATACCGCCAATTAGGAACAACAATACTGAATAGACAGAATAAGTAAACACTTAAAAACCTTCAAAACACATTTGCGTTCTCTACAGACAAACTTTTCTTCAAAACACATTTACGTTCTCAACAGACAAAATTTTTTTACAGTCAATTACCTTTAATCACTGCAACACAACCAGAAAAGGCTACTATAATCCTATACCCAGCAAAAACCCACTTCATGAAACTAAAATTAATTTCCCAACAGGTGTTGCTTTACTACAATTCACTAATAACTAAAAGAAAACATAATATCAAAAGTTTAATACAATATTTGCTTTTAGCTTGGCTATATGTGCACATACACACAAATACTTATATATTAGCACGCACACACGTATATATAAACACACACACACACATGTATATATACACATACATATACATACAAATGAATGCATACATACATTTAAAAGCACATACACAAGATTTCTCCCTCAGTAAAATTCCGCCTAAAATACCCATCCATAGAAACTCGGCCAACCCCCACACACAAAGTCACGCTTGAGAAATGTGTACAAGCAACAGAACCAAAGGTACACCTACCTCGCCTCTTGGGTTTCAAGTATAGAGGAGAGAGCATGAAGTATAGAAGGGCTAGGGTTTTCAGCGTTGGCAGTAATTTTATCCATTAACCCTTGCGCCTTTGCTATCAATACTTCATTTTCGTCCTCTCCTTCTACTTCTTTCTCCTCCCCTCCCAGCTGCGAGCCCCCCTCTCCTTCAGCTGCCGCGCCACGCGGCTGTTCTTGTGGCACCACCGCCGGCGGCCCAGCCAACGATTGTGATTCTGTTTCCGATCGAATCTCATCCCTAGACGCCGAGCCCTCCATTTCCGACGCCTACTTACTTACTTCGGAAAGCGAAAAAGAAAAGCCTCAAAAATAAGAGAGCGATTTTTTTCCTTTTTCACGGCGAGAAAAAGAAAAAAAGAACTTGCTTAGATTTTGGTTTAGGTGTCTAACTGCGGGCTATGGGCTATATATACATACATACATAATAAACGGAAATACATATATATAAATCTATATGTGTGTGATGGAAATATAATTATCATTGTTCATCCAAAAATTGCTTAGTGCAATAATTTAAATTAATACAAATTTTGAGGATTTCGGTAAACATTTTAATTACACTAATTAATATTCTTTTTGTTATTACCGCTATACCGTAATAAGTATTTTGTCACGACACATTTCTATAAATTTTCCATAAAGTTATAGACAAGAACCCCTTTTTCCAATAAAAATTTATAACTTACGCTTCCTTTGGTTAGCAAGAATTATTATCTAGACTCCATCAAATAGAAAAAGAATTGTTATCTTTTTCCTTAAAATTTAAATTATACTACGTGGTTTATTTTTAACTTATTTCGAGTAAAATATTCCTCAAAGAAAGTAGGTATGAAATTCCAAATTCAAAAGAGCCGTCTGTTTCAAATTCTTCAGTTAATATTAGTATGATAATTATTAATCCTACTGTGAGTATGGGTTTTGATAATTCTTACTAACATGTTTGGTTTAGTAATAGAATTGGTATCATTCCTCCAAATTGATTAATGAACTTAATGAAATCGTACTTTAGGGGAATTATAGAGATCTAATTAATCATTTTCATTCAAATTGAAGGATAACAGCAGTTATTTTTCAAACATTAACAATAGGTGTCATTATTAGTAACGTCTAATTCCCTCTAAGATTCCCGTAAACCAAACACCCCCTTAAATCCTCACATCCTAATAGATAATAACTAGACATTTAAATCTTCCTCCTCTTTTCTACCCCTACAGAAAATTCAAACATTACTACTTATCTTTATAAAACACATTCTTTTTTTTTAACTCTTATCTACTGCTTTATGTTACATATAAAAAAACTCCTATATGCTATTCATTTATTATTTATTATATGAATAGTATTTTATCATTGACTCATTTTTTTGTCTATAAAATAAAAATAATGTACTTAAAGTTGCAATTAATTAAATTATTTCTTAGATTTACTAATTTTCTAATTTTTCAATAATTTTTTTATGCACTAATAGTTACTTATTACTTATTTTGTTAAACATAAATTTTAAGTATATACAACAAAAAATAAGTAATAATGTTTGCTAATTTATATATTAATTTAGGCTTACATCAGAAAGTAAAATTACTGAATACATTTTTTTTTCATGTTACGTTTCTAGAGATATTTTTAAAAATTTGGTAAGAATCATGTTACATTCCACATTATGGTATTCTAACCAAACACTGAAAATAGAATCTACGCGACTTTTCTATCAAGATTCTTAGTAGCATCCAAACATAATAAAAAAATATCTTTCCCAAGAATTATGTTCCTAAAAATCATATTTCAAGTTTCGCCAACCAAACGAGGCCCTAAAATAATTCTTAATTCTCTATATGCAATAAATATATATAAAGTAAAAGAAGTACAAAGTTAACATTGAGTACATTCTTAATTTTTTTCTTAAAAATTATTATGAGTTAATTTGAATAAAATATAGTCAATGACAAGGCCTATAATCTCAAAATCAAAATTTAATGTTTGAAACTACATCACTAAAGTTGTGTTTTCTACCTATATAGGGGAGGAGATACTGTAACACAATCTCCTTCTAACATGTGGTATTGCCAATCAAGAGGTATTAGAAACAACAACCCCATTTGGATTGGCATTATTTGGAGAATTATTTAAAATAATTATTTTTAAGATCTTTGTTGACTTTTTGAAATAATGAAAAATCGCTAGGACTGTGAAAAATTATTTAGAAAAACTATTTGAATAATGAAAAATTATTCGACAAAAAAAACTGTTTAGATTGTTGAAAAATTTTTGTACAGCTTTTTTGAATTTTATACAATTATTCACAAAACTCATTAGTTATTAATTAAAAAGTTGTTCTAAACCTTGTATAAGGATTGTGTTATTAGTTTACTAAGAAAGGAAGACAAAGCTAATTTAGTGCGACTGGATTTGATTGATTTTGATGTGATCTTGAGAATGGATTAGTAAGCAAGAAACTCTGCTTGTGTAGATTATCAACAAAGAAAATGGATTTTCTTGAACCAATGTACCACAATTTTCATTTTAAGGGAGCAAAAGATTAAAAATAATTACAGCTCTCGTTTTGTTTGCCATGAAAATTTGGAAAGCTATTAGAAAGGGATGCAAAAGTTACTTGGCATATTTAGTTGGTACTTGAAAGAATAAAGGTTTGAAGACTGGGGATATTTTAGCTATGAGAAAATTTCATGATGTATTTCCAGATGTGCTTCTGGGATTGCTAACAAAAAGAGAAATAGATTTTGAAATAGTTTTAGTATCAAGCATCAATTTCAAAAGTTCCTTATTGATAGTTCCAATGGAATTAAGATAATTGAATAATAAAAAAATTAGCTTCAGGATCTATTGGATAAGAAAATCATTTGACCAAATGTGTATATGTGGGATGTTCCTGTGCTATTTGTGAAGAAGGAAAATGATTCATTGAGACTCTGCACTGATTATCATGAACTCAATAGAATTATGATAAAGAATAAATTACCCTTATTTTGGATTGATGACTTCTGGTCAGTTCAAGGGGACTAAAGTTATCCAAAGATAGATTTGCAATCAGGTTATCACCAGTTGAGAATTAAGGAAGAAGACACACCTAAGAGTGCAATCAAAACTTGATATGGTCATTATTTCTTAATAATGCCATTCAAACCCACAAATTCTCCAACTATTACCATCGACTTAATGAATCGTGTTTTCCGAGATCAATTGAATAATTTTGAGTAGTCACTAAAGTATGAAGAGAGTTTCTTAAAACTTAAAAGAAGATTGACATCGACACCTATCCTTACATTACCATCGAAGTCGGTAAATTTTATTATCTACTGTTTTGCTTCCAAGCATGGATTGGGATGTGTACTTATACAAAATGAAAAGTCATTGCTTATGCATTACAACAATTAAGACCATATAAACAAAATTATTTGATTCCTGACTTGTAGTTTATGATAATGGTATTTACTTTGAAAATTTTGAAACATTATTTGTATGGAGAGAAATGTGAAATCTTCACTGATCATTAGACTCTCAAGTATCTTTTCACACAAAAAGGACTCAATCTCAAACAGTGGAGATGACCCAAATTATTAAAGGATTATGATGTGACATTCAATTACTATATGAGGAAAAAGCTAATCTTGTTGTCGATGCCTTAAGCCACAAGACAAATAAAATAATATTGCCCATGCTTGCGAGAGAAATAAAAGAGCTTCGATTAGAGGTGGTTGAATCTATGGGTAAGATTGACTTGTATGTCAAGCAGAAAATTTGGGTTGGGTTAGTTTACTCTTGATAGTGACAAACCCAAATTGTGAGTTAATGTAATCCTAATTCTAGTGCATGAATACTTACGTGAATATGTTTTGAGGATTAATTTAGTTGACTATCTTCGACTGACACTTAACCTTGATCCTAACCAGCAAATACTTTTTATTCGAAATATGCTACCCAAGAAACGAATGCAGGCGATAGAAAGGCATGAAGTGGAAGAAGAGAAACTATACAGAATAAGGACCATGAAGATGAAATTATTGAGTCCTAGATAATGTACGAAAATTGTTGAATTGTTCTTGGAATGAAAAACTTTATGGTTAATTGAGTGAGGAAACAACAACAGATTTTGATGTAATATTGAGTATGACCTAAAGAGGTTACTCAAATTTTTTTCTAAATAGTTACTAGGACTATTTCCTGAGCGAGAAGTTGAGTACGAGATTGCCTTAGTGCCAGAAGCAACACTTATCTTAAAAACTTCCTACAAAATGGCTCCGATGGAACTTTAAAGAGTTAAAGATACAATTGCAAAATTTGTGGGATAAAGGACTTATCCAACTAAGTGTTACTTATAAAGATGAAAGATGGAACTGTAAGACTATGTATATATTATCGAGGACCGAATGATTCACTATAAAGAATAAGTACCCATTCCCACTTCTTGATAAAAAGTCTAAACAGTAGTAGCTAACTATAGTGTCCTCCAAAATTGACCTAAGACAGTTATTAAATTGTATATAAGGAATAAGGATATAGTTAAAATTATCTTTTGGTACCAAGTGTGGTCACTATAAGTTTGTGTTCGATGTCATTTGGTTTGATTAATTCTTTACAACAATTGTAGTTCTAATGCATATGATCCTATTCAAATTAGTTTGTGGTAATATTCATATACGACCTTCTAGACTACTGCAAATCCCAATTAGAGTATGAAGAACACTTAAGGATGATATTGTCGACATTAACGGAGCGTAAATTATGTGTCAAGTTTGGTAAATATGAGTTCTAGTTGAAAATAAGGCATCATTCTTGAGTCATGATCTTTGAAGAAGATATTGCAAAGGACCTATCACAGGTAAAAGTAATTGAGATTTAAAAGTTATTTGAGAATGTAACAAAGATATGAAGCTTTGTAGGCTATAATTGCCAAAATGTAGTGGTTTTAAGTTGTACTTAGGTTAGGCTTTTTACGGTTTTTCATTGTTTCTTTCTATTTAATTGCTATTTCTTCTTATTGTTAAATTTAATAGCTAGATAGTATGTAAATACAATTTACTTGTGTTTTCATATGGTTTTCACATTTTGTCACTAATTCAAATTAATTTTGGATGATAATTGAAAGATATTTTGGGATGATTTGAAGATGGTAATGAGTTGAAATCAAGAATCCTTCAAAGTGATGCAAAGAAGCAATAGATAAGGAAGAATTGGTGAGGAAAGGGTTTTCATAACAACAACATGTTTCAATGTTTTGGCAATATCTTGAGCTAGAGAAATTAGATTTTGATGATTCTTAATTCATTTTAAAGTTAAGACAATGATTTACAATTCTTATGAAGACATTAAACTCCAGTTCCTATGTTTGTATAACTAAAAGTCCAAGTTACTGAAGCTTATTAGCACAGTGATACTCTCTTAACCACTTCTTGGTATTTTGCACATGTCTTAGACTACAGACCTTTAAATGACATAATTCTTATTGTGTTAGAAAGCTAACTGAAAGATTTACAACTTTTATGTTTTGAAAAAAAACTAATTATGCCATATTTAAGGTGAAATACACTATAGACTAGAAATATTGCATTCTGACCGAAGGCATTTTGACCGAAGTCGTGGCCATATCAGCAGGTGGATTGGAGCCATGGATTCAGTCAAAATGTATGTAGTAATAAATCTATGACTGCATCAAGTGCAAATTTGGAAACAAATTCAGGCTAGAACGCTACGATTTTTCAGCCTTTAGGGCAAGATTTTGGGATTTGACCATCCTTTTTAAAGAGGAATAGGAGGCATCTTCCTTAGGTTCTGGGGCTTAGGAAAAGATATAATAAAGAGGGATTAGAACTCTAGAAAGGGGAAGACATATCTTTCACACTCATATGCAAATATAGGCAATCTAATGTAGAGAAAAGAAAAGCATAGTAGAGGAATAACTTATGGAGCTTTCGAGGAGTAAATCAAGAAGACTTCATTAAGACTCAAGAGGAGATTCAAGAGTTACATGAGAATGAGTTTTTTTTTTATCTTTTCTTTTCTTTTATTGAGTTTTATCTGGTTGTTATGACATAAGTTGTTAGGAACTAGATGGGATGAACCTTATACTTTCTTGCCATTGGTTTTTATTCTTGATTTAACGAAAAACTCACTTTATTCTTAGATAGAACTACATATGTCTTTCTAGTAAGATTCAACCTAACCACAATAATAAAATCCACTGATTAGAAATTGAATCTTTTAGAGGATTTAATTAAGAAGAGATTTCAATTAATCAACCAAAAAGATAAGAATTATATTACTTAAGAAAGTAAATGATTCACATAAGGGATTTTAGGGTCTAAGTAACTAGATTAATCCTTAGTCAAGTTCGAATTATAACATAATTGGTTTAGGGGGATTGTACATCTAGATTTCTCCTCTACTATTGCTAATTCTCTTTATTGATTGTTTAGGTTGTCACATAGTTTAGTTAATTTTAGTTAATTAGGATTTTAATTAGTTTCAACATTCGTTTTGAGGGGTTAGATAATAAAAAGAATATTAGTACTAGTACTCGTAGTATATGTGGAAGGAAACTCAAGACTCACTATACACTATACTATCGGAATGATAGGTGCCCTTATCTATAGTATCCATAGTGTAGCGTGTAGATAACAATAGGACTAGTTGGGTAATACTAAAGAATAGGAAAAGAATTTTTAAAATTTGCGGGATCTTTCACTAGATTAATTCAACCATAAATTAAGCTTATTTGAGATTTTAAAAGTGAAGTGAGTTTGTAGAACATAAAATAATGGTGACTACAGGTCTAGTTTATCAAAATCAAATGAAAGCTAATTTAGGTTAGATATTAATGCAAAGTGAGAATTACTTGAAAATGCTTCTGATAAACCCTAAACTCATTCTGGAAGGAAATGTCGAACCTCTTTGTATTGGGATGAAGTAAATAAAAAAAAGTTCATTAGGTATGAAATTATTTGAGTTGTGATAAATAAGATTGCCATAGTCCTGGAGAAGCTTAAAGTTGCTCAAAATCGTCAAAAGAGTTGGGATGATATAAAATAGAGACCATTAGAACTGAAATAGGAGATGTGATACATTTGAGATGTGAACTCTCAAAGGAATAGTAAGATTTGGTAATAATGGTAAAGTGAATGCAAGATATATAGGACCACTTGAGTTGTTAGAATTTGTTGTATATTTATCTCATCGACTAACATTAACCCCACCTTTAAACAGGGTCCACAATGTGTTTACGTATCCCAATTGAGAAGTTATGCACTCCCTACCCTCAACTATGAAGATATGTGTTCGATCCTTATCACGTGCGTAATTTTGAACCTTTATCTTTTCGAAAAGATTTGACATATGAAGAGAAACCGTTGAAGGCTCTCGATTAAAACTTAGGAGCATATCTATTTCCTGTATTAAAGTTCTTTGATCAAATCATGAGACAAGGGAAACCACATGAAAACTGGAAGAAAACATGTGGAGCAAATTGTCACACCCCGTGCCCGGGATACAACACCTGCCATGTCAAGACTAAGCCATAACATAAGACTAGCAAACAAAGAACTCAATCTTAACAAAATAACCATTTCATTGAACTTAATTCAAATATATTGTCATATGATACATTACAAAGATACTCTTAACAAAATCACGAGTTCATCCTATATAATTCCACTAAGATCACAAAAACATCTCAAAGTGGATCAATCTATACATAAACCATCACAATAGGTTCTTTGCTATGTATCACATGCCTATCTCTCAAAAGTTAGTACCATGAATCAGTCCAATCTTCTTCCACAAAAGCGTCATCCTCTGCATATGACAATGAAGGGGTGAGTGAAAGAAATCACCTAGTAAGTGATAAAAGTACTCCTTGTGACTTAAGAGTATTACTCTTATACATACATTTCAAATACAAATCATTAACATGTATAGGTACAAAGATAATATGGCCAAAAACATACTTCTATCAAATACATACATTTCGTAAAACGAACAAATGAGTTCTATCAAATGGTTCCATTTGACTCTAGATATCTAGTTGTTAACTATTACCGATTAACACAGTCCCAAAACCAACTTTAATCGATTGGTGCAGCCCCAAAACTAATTTTAACTGATTAGTACGGTCCCAAAGACATCAGTCATATAATTAAGGAACTAGTCCCGTCAAAGGATTATCACCATCCAGAACTCAATCAATTTATTCATTAAACTAAACATTCATTTATGCCATATTATCACTTTCACAAGGAAAAACAAATAACCACACTTAAGCCATACAATTTATATAACAAAATAACATTTTAAACATTTAACATTCCTTGAATCTCATTTTCAAAAGGCCAAAGAGTACAGTTCCCACTTACTTGGATTTAAACTAGCTAAGGTAATTTGAAAATGATCGGTCCATGTCTTTGCCTAAAATACAAAACAAACATGCAATCAATCACTATTTCTATTAATGAATCCAAACTAAGGCTTACATCTAACTTAACCCACAAAATAGAGCAAAAAAGGTAAAAACTGTTGTGACCCGTGGCGTCAGCCGCGATACAACTCACGTAGCGGCTCACTAACAGTGACTAGCCACGGTCCCAATTGCGGCGTGGTTGGTATTGCAGCTCAGGGCAAAACTGGAGCCATCCCATCCACGGTGTCATTCACGGCACGGGTGATGCCGCGGATACTCCAGAGGGACACTCCTGACAAACCGCTGCATCATCCGTGGCACGGCTGGCACTGCGGATGAGTCTAGAAAAATGCGATCTGTAACCTGTAACATTTCCAAAACCAAAACTAACCTTTCCAACTTCATCCAACACAAGCCCAAAACTAAATCAACCTCAAAATGGCACAAGAAGCCAAAGAAACATCACATTACTACCATCCAAACATAGATTTCTTCAATGATTCATCAAGCATCAATCATTAAAGTACAACTCTCTAACATTTACACATTCACACACCATAATCACCATCTAACACACAATTATTAAAGCATACTAATGCCAAATCTTCCTAACTAAGGACTTAAAGCATACCTACTATTTCTAATCCGAAGATCTAAGAGGGGATGGAAGAAATACCTTGAATTGGAGATTGGGCAATCCTTCCTAAGCCTTCACCACTTGCTTGACCTTGCAAGTCCACACCTCCACCTTCTACTTCAATGAAATGGGATCAATTAGAAAATGAAAAGGGTGGGAATTGGAATGGAGAGGGAGAGGGATGAAAAGGAGAATGAAAAGGAAGAAAGTAAAAGCCTTAATTCAACTAGGTTACAAAACTTTCAAATTGCATGAAAGTCCCTCATCTTTCTACTAATCACTACTCCTCCCTTCTACTTTGACAAATTACAAAAATGCCCCTTAAGGAGAGCCTTGGTGTTACACAAATGCCCACTTTTATTCAAGAATATAGGTACATTAAGTTTTAAGGTCGAAAGTTTTTACATGGTGGGGAGAATGAAATACTTGACTTTGATTTTTATATTTTAGAAAATCAAAGTTTAATCCTCTTAGAACTATTTCCTTGAATTATGTGATAAATATTGATGTTAAAATAGGGCTAGCATCTCTTATCCTAATACAAATAATGTGCCATGTATAAATGCTACATTGTAAACTTGGGTTACACACTAAGCAAATACATCAATTAAGATAATTATGTGCCCAAAAAAAGATAGGAAAAGAGAAAAGACTAGTAAAAAATGGTTGGCTAAGTCCTAACAAAATAGAAAAAATTTGATTAGAAGATCAATTGAAAATTGAAGCATGATGTGTCTTTCTCTTGGAGATTGAATGGCGAATCAAGTAGGTTAATCTCATACCTCATGAGCTACAAGATTGATGTCATGGTTAAATAAGATTAAAAACAACAAAATATGGAAAGAAAAAGGAGCAAAATTTGAGAGAGAAAGAGAGAGAGAGACACTCTGGAAAAGAATCAAGCTGGAAATTGAGTGAAGTTTGGAGACACTTAAAGGTAACACCTCTTTCTTGATATCTTCATAAATTATATATGTTAGCCAAGTATTGAACTTGATTAATGGGGAAAGATAATGTGGTAGCCAATCTTCGCAATCCAATTGCATTAAACCTTTTAAAGATTTATTATTTAACCAACCCAAATGTATGGGCTTAAAATGTTTGATATTAAATGTTATGGGCTTACTTATCAGAGCTTGTCTAAAGAGAATAAGGTTAAAGTCCAAATACCAATTATTATAATCCATAGCACGGACCTCTTGTTTGCTCGACCTTCATTGCCTATATCTAAAACCAAGCATATTTGTGACAGTATCATGATCTCAAGGGTTGAAAAAAGCCAATCAGGGCCACCCTCTAAAAAGTCCTAATAGGCACAGCTTGATATGAATTGCTAACAGAGCTTGTCATAGTGCCTAAGATGGGGATACTTGATAATAACTAAAATTCGCCTGATGTGACATGATAGAAGCTTTGAAACTCTCATGACAATCACCTGAACACACTCAAGTATACCTATGGCTGACACAACTGTCCTGTAAGGTAGGTTACAGACATTACATTTTCATGTGCAATTATACGTGCCTCAACACCCTCCACTTTCTCCCATTCAACTATAAATACTCCCATGTGAAGGAGAACAAGTAAACTAGCAATCCTCGATGCTCCATGCTTTATAAGTTTATCCGAGCACTAGCTGACTTAAACATCGGAGGCTAATTGGGGATAAAATCTCCAGGGTTTTTATTTCTTTTTTTATCTTGTAGGGGTTAAAAGGCTGGTGTTGGGCTAGTTTAGTTGATCAAACTCTTCCAGTCCACTCGAGCACCAAATTAGGCTGCAATAGTTTGGCGCCATCCATAGGAATAAGAGTGTTGACCACTATAGTTTGGCGTCATCTATAGGAATAAGAGTGTTTCTCCCATTGAGATAACTAGTCATGGCTTCACAAAAGCATGTTCTTCTACTGCCCCCAAGAGCCTTCAGGAGTTTATTCCCAAACAGTAGGAGACCCCACTAGTGAGAACAACTCCAAGAGGAAGATGAAGACCTTATGGTCTAATCATTTAAATTTTGATGATTATCAAACACATGATGAATAGTATTAATATGCTCAATAAGTGTCCTTTGCAGTTAAAAAAGAAAGCAAATTTGTGATTTGGAAAACAAATTTGTGATCCGGAAGACCATCTGGATGCACTATGCGGACGTTGAATGACCAGAAATGTCCAAAAAGGAAGTGGACAGAGAGTATCTAAACGACCATCAGGACGAACATGTAGACATCTGAATGGCCAGAAACACCCAAAGCACAATTCGACAGAAACTATCCGGACGAGGGTTCGGAAGTAGATGCGGACGTTCGGATGAGCAAAAATGCCTAAAATGAAAATGGACAAAAAGTATGCAGATGAGAGTTTGGATGAGCTTGCAGACGTCCAGATTACCAACAGTTAAACAGTTTCCAGATGTTGATCCGAACAAGTTTTGGGTGAGAACCTAGACGTCCGAACCTCTCTATGCGGACGTCCGGATCAGGTAGAATTGTGTCTAATAGCTAGTTTTTAAATTTGACTGTTAGAACTCTAATCAAGCTATTTTTTCATCCCCTATAAAATTAAAATGGTCCTAAATGTTTTACGACTTTTTGCTATGTAGATACTAAATTTTGACACACCGCTCTTTTTCTAACATTGGAGGACATTTTCCTATTATTTGGAGTCAAATCCAAATTTTTTGGTAAAAATGAGAAAGTTAGTAATTTTGGGGGCAAAACAGTAATTTTTTAATCGTAAATATTTTGCATTAGTTTTGGAAGGGTTTAAATTCATTTTTGGTTATTAGTTAATAATTTTAGTTGTAACTTGTTAAGTGTGAGTTAATTATGTGATAAAGGTCTATTTGTTTTATTTAAAAAATATGAATGTTTGGTAGTTGATTTTAGTTATAATGTAGTTTTTAGAAATAAGAGGTTCAATGACATTTATGTTGTTTTTCTAGATAGAATAGATAGCAATAGAATTAGATTTCTTAAGGATGCTAGTGATGATCCTTGGCTTTGATATAGAAGACTTTGTCACTTCAATATAGATTTATTGAATGAATTATTTAGGAAAGAACTTGTCTGAGGGTCTCCTAAAATGAATATTGAAAATGACAAGATTTGTGATGCTTGTCAATTTGGAAAACAAGCCAATGTCTCCTTTAAATAAAAAAATTATGTTTCTACTTTAAGACCTTTGGAGCTTTTACACTTGAACTTGTTTGGTTCTACCCAAGTTGCAAACCTTGGGGGAAAACGATATATTTTTTATATTATAGATGATTATTCAAGATACACTTAGGTGCTATTTATTGCACACAAGGATGAGACTTTTAAAAATTTTGTTTCTTTGTTTGCAAAAGTTCAAAATTTGTTAAAACTTAACCATGGTGAAAATTAGAAGTAATAATAGAACCTAATTTAACTATTACGATTTTTTCGATTTTTGTGATTACAATGGTATTACACATGAGTTTTCTATCGCAAGAGTTCTCTAACAAAATGGTGTTATTGAAAGAAAAAATAGAGCACTTCAAGAAGTCGCTAGAATCATGATAAATGAATGTGATTTACTAAAATATTTTTGGGCTGAAACGATCAATATTGCTTGCTATGTTATGAATGGAATTTTATTAAGACCTATCTTGAACAAAACCTCTTATGAACTTTTATTTGGCAAAAAGCTAATTATTGGTTATTTTAAAGTTTTTGAATGCAAATGTTTTATTTTGAATATCAAGGAACATCTTGGCAAGTTTGATAAGAAAACAGTTGAAGGCATATTTTCAGAATATGTTAGTGATAAAAGAGCCTATAGAGTGTACAATAGGAGAACCTTAATAGTAGAAGATGCCATTTATGTTACCTTTGATGAATTACATGATGTAATTACAAACAATATTAGTGAAGATGATGATGTGTGTGTTCAAGAAATATTAGAGAATTTTACTCTTCAAGAAGGTGATAGTGCACCAAAGGAAATAGTTAGTCCTAGTGAAGATATAGTTAATGAAAAGAAAAATAATGAAACTACAAAGAATTTATCCAAAATTTGGAGATTTGTACCCAATCATCCTAGGGAGCTCATTATAGGTAATCCTTCTGAGAGGGTTAGGACTAGATTCTCTACTAGGCCTTTAGTAGACAATTTTGCTTTATTATCCCAATTTGAGCCCAAGAATATAGAAGATGTTTTGAAAGATGATTTTTGGATAGTAGCAATGCAAGAGAAATTGAATCAATTTGAGAGAGGAAAAGATATGGACTTTAGTAGAGAGACCATTAAATCACCCAGAAATAAGCACAGAATGGGTCTTTAGGAATAAGTTGAATGTTTAAGGTGAAATAGCGAGAAATAAAGCAATGTTGGTTGCCAAAGATTATGCACAAGAAGAAGGAATAGATTTTAATGAAACTTTTGCAACAGCTGCTAGGTTTGAATATATAAGAATGCTTCTTGCATGTACATCTTTTAAAGGTTTTAAGTTATTTCAAATGAATGTAAAAAGTGCTTTTTCAAATGATTTTATTGATCAAGAAATTTATGTTGAACAACCCCCTGACTTTGAATATGAAAGGTTTTCAAATCATGTCTATAAACTTTCAAAAGCTTTATATGCATTAAAATAAGCTCCTAGAGTTTGGTATGAGATGTTAAGTAATTTCTTAATTAAAAATAATTTAAAAGCGGAGTCATAGACACCTTATTCTTTACAAAATATCATGTAAATTAATTTCTCATTATTCAAGTGTATGTTGATGATATTAATTAATTAAAAAATAAAATTTTGATAGGTCAAACTAAATATGCAAGAGAGTTTCTTAAAAGATTTGGTATGGAGAATTCAAGGTAAGTAGGCACACCAATTTGCACTTCCACTACGTTAGACAAGGATGAAGAAGGCAATAAGGTGGATAAAAAGAGGTATAAAGGTATGATAGGTAGTTTACTTTATTTTACCGCCAGTAGACTCGACATTATGTTTGCCATTTGTCTTTATGCTAGATTTCAATCATGCTCTAGAGAGTCACATTTATTAGTCGTCAAGCGCATCTTTAGGTACCTTAAAGGTACATTAGATTATGGACTTTGGTATCCAAGAACTCACGAGTTTGATCTTGTAGGATACTCCGATGCCCTTTTTCGGATATAGAATTGATAGAAAAATCAGTAGTGGTACTTGTCATTTATTAGGAAAGTGCTTAGTTACTTGGTTTAGCAAGAAATAGGGTTTCATGTCATAATCAAAGACAGAGCCCAATACATAGCTGCGGATGCGTGTTGTGCTCAATTATTGTGGATGAAGCACACATTATTCGATTTTGGTTTAGATTTCAAAAGTATACCTATCAAGTGTGATAACACAAGTGCCATAAATTTGACCAAAAATTCCATTCAGCACTCAAGAACCAAATACATTGACATCAAGTATCATTTTATTAGAAATTTGGTTAAAAAAGGAGAGGTTAGTGTCGAATATGTTTACACAAGAGATCAACTAGTGGATATTTTTACAAAAGCACTGCCTGAGAAGAGATTTAGCTTTCTTAGAAATAATTTGAGAGTGGGAAAAAATTGTTTTTCAAAAAATTTCTAGCATTTTTGAATTTTTTGTGCATTCGGACGACCCACCAGAGGAAGCGGATGTCTGAATGATCAAAATTCAGTGGTCAAATTGACCATCATCTGGACGCATGGTCAGAACACTGCCTGCACAATCTGGACGTTTGGATCGAGTGGTTAAAGTCATGAATTTCTTTTTCTTGTACCTATTTCGCGCATCTTTATCTCCACTTTTCCTAAATAGTTTCCACCATTTCCAAACATCAAACTCACTCAAATTTCATCCATATTTGATCTCTAGTTGTCATTATTCGAATTTATCCCTCTCAATTTGTTCATCTTCAATCAAAATTGATTCTTTCTCTTTTTGTCTCTCCTCTAGGGCTTCTATTTTGGGATTTTCCTTTTTCTTCTATTTTCTCCTATTTCTTCCAGAAATTAAGATCATCCGTGGCTAATTCATCTCAAGGGGGACGCAAAGGAGGCCGTAGTGGATGACGTAGAGGGTGAGCTAGTGTCACCTATAATGTCAATGAAGAGGATTTTGTACAATTTCAGGGTAAGACTTCTTTGATGCCCAATCTCTTGAGTTATATATTCGTTTAGATAATACGAATGTAATTTGACTGAAATATTATGAATTTGAGGATTTTGATGGTGGTTTGGAGGAAATTCCTTTTATGTTGAGAGCCATTAGTTGGAAAAGAGTGTGTGCAGTCAAGGAAATTTTCTACAATAATTTGGTGAAGCAATTTATGCTAATTTGAGAGAAGTAGATGGTAATATTAAGTCCATAGTTAATTGTAGACACCAAATTTTGGCATACCATGTATTTTCAAATATTGGGGGGCATGTTTATATTTTTGGGTCAAATTTTCATTTTTCAATAATCTAGGGGAACAAAATAGTAATTTTTATTTGTAAACATTTTTTCATTAGCTTTGGGTGTTTTAAATTCATATTTTTACTTTCATATGGATTTGTTAATTTTTTATGATTTTTTTTTGGATTTAATTGGCATTCTTTTTATATTTTTACTAGCACAAGGGAAAAATGATAATTTCACCTTGCGAAAGCCATTTCAACTCATTTTAGGTCCCAAATTTATTTTTCTAATTTTGTAAGCATGTTCTAAATTTTTTTGATTTTTTCAGAGATAATAGCTATTTTTCTGTGAATTTTTATTATTCAGAGGCAAAATCGTCATGTACAGTTAAAATTCATTTTTATCAATTTTTGAGCTGTAAATGCATTTCTTAGGATTTTAAGCTTATTTTTAATTTTTGGTAATTTTTTAAAGTTAATAGCTATTTTTCTGTGAATTTTCATTGTTCAGGGGCAAAATCGTTATTGTATAGTTAAAATTCATTTTTCATCAATTTTTGAGTTGTAAATACATTTCCTAGGGTTTTAAGCTTATTTGTAATTTTTGGTAATTTCTCGAAGTCGATAGCTATTTTTCTGTGAATTTTCATTGTCCAGGGGCAAAATCATCATTGTACAGTTAAAATTCATTTTTCATCAATTTTTGAGTCGTAAATACATTTCCTAGGGTTTGAAACGTATTTTTAATTTTGATAATTTTTCAAAGTTGATAGCTATTTTTTTGTGAATTTTCATTGTCCATGGGCAAAATTGTCATTGTACAGTTAAAATTCATTTTTCATCAATTTTTGAGTCGTAAATGCATTTCCTAGGGTTTTAAACTTATTTTTAATTTTTGATAATTTTTCAAAGTTGATAGCTATTTTTTTGTGAATTTTTATTATCTAGGGGCAAAATCGTCATTGTACAGTTAAAAATTTATTTTTCATCAATTTTTGAGTCGTAAATGTATTTCCTAGGATTTTAAACTTATTTTAATTTTTGGTAATTTTTCGAAGTCAATAGCTATTTTTCTATTAATTTTCATTGTCCAGGGGCAAAGTCGTCATTTCACATTCTGAGTGCATTTTTTATCATTTTTAAGCTCTAACCTTTAATTTGAAATCTACTTTCAATTTTTGGTAAATTTAGAAATTTACTGTCATTTATTTGTATTAATTCTTGATTTTTTTGATTTAAAAATATTTTTGTAATAAAATTGAAATTTTTATTACCGATGGCGTTTTCGTTATTTTTGTGGTATTCTTGTTGACCAAGGCAATTAGTACTATAAATACCTCCACTGAAGAATAAAAAGAGGACTTAATTAGAATATACGAGGTTAATTCTTCCACTACACACACTTTACACTTTTTTCACACACTAAAATATTACACACACACTTTACACTTTTTCACACACTAGAATCTTATACATATACTAACATACACTTTTTTCACCTACTAAAATCCTACACACACACTAACACACACTTTTTTCACCTACTAAGATCAAATACATATACTAACACAGTTTTTACACACATTAAAATCAAAGAGAGACAAAACCAAGAATATTCAAGAACACACAACAACATTCAACTTTAAAGGTTTCATCTTTCAAGGCCATCTACTAGTCCTTCTCTTTACAAGGTACCATCTTAAACCTAAGTGATGTATTTACCATGTTTTGATTCAAAGATAGTTTGAATATTGTTGTTTTTGTGAAAATTTTAGAGTTTTCTTTTTAGGTTCAGTTCTTTTTTTTTTCTTGTTCTTTTCCAGGTTTTGCTTTTCCTTTTCTGGGTTTTGTTATATCTTCATCGTCATTTTCTGATTTCTATCCACGGCCTCCTATCTCTTCTCTCTCCCTCCTCCCTCTTCCACCACCTGAGCCACCACCACATCTCTTCCTACCCTCATCATTTACCACCACCTGCTCAGCCTCTCCCTTGCCATCACCACCACACAAACCACAAACTACCAAAAAACAACCTCTGAGACACCATCACAACCACCCTCCACCGTCTGTCACCGCCAACTACCAAACCACCATCCTTGCATCCCCTGCAACCACACAATAACCCCTCAATCAGTTCAGAAACGCCCACTAATTCATCTCTTGCCATAACACCAGCCCCATCCCATAGCTTCCACCACGACCATTTTGCCACAATCCCAAAACCATCAAGCCAAGTAGTAACCAAACCTACAACCAGGACTACCAGACCATTAACATAGTCACCTCAATTAGTCCAGAGACACCAAAATCAATCACCAACCCCCTGCCCTTTAGAACGCACCCTCACAACAAAGGCCAACCATCCAAAATTGACCCTTCAACCAGCCTTGCTTAGCCATCACAATCACCCAAAATCTCCCCTGTCACCGTCAACAGCCAATCACCACCAAGCTGCCCACCATTCATGTTTCCACTGCCTCTTCACCAAATTCAACCCAGAAGATACCACCAAAGCAAAAATCATCACCAGCACACTGTAAGGTAATAGCATAGGTAACGCAGCGGAAAAATAAAAATTTATTACCTTAACCATGGATCTCTTTGACATATCTATATGATTTACAAGGGGGTTTGCATGAAGATTACCTTAAGCACAGAAGATTTCTATGCTTCTAGGCAAAGATCCTTGGAAGAAGATGTTTGATCTACCACGAAAAGCCCTCCAAGCGTAGAGCCTCTAACGATATCCACACGAACAACTTCTTTGGGAACCTTGTAGGCTTGCTTGCTTTGACTTTTGAGTGCTAGCTCCCTTGAATTATTTAAGAACACAAGAAGAAGAAAAACCCTAACCCTTAGGAGAGAGAGAGAGAGACGCCAAGAGAGAGAGAAAGAGGCGTGCTTATCTTTCAATAATTTTCTCTCATTAATTTTTCTTTTTGTGTTGCAACAACAATTCAAGAGTCAAAGCATAAACCTATTTATAGAGGTAGTATTCTAGTCTTTTAGGAAATAAGGCTAATTAGAAACCAAGAAGGTTTAGGTAACTTACTTTAAGCTAATCCTTCTCCTTTAGGAAATCTATTCCATAAGGAAACTAATTAGTTACTTTATTTCTTTTAGGAAACAAATTTCCTGCAAGACTTAGAATATTTATAAATAAGTCCTTTAAGTTAATTTATCTCATAAATTAACCCCATAAGTATCTCATACTTATCTTTATTACATTTTAACCCAAAGATTTTGTTCTTTATGTGTGTGACCCATTAGGTTCCATTCACGTTGGCAATAAGTATAAATTATAACTCATTAATTGAGCTAGATAAATTAAACACTTTTAATTTATCATTAATTCACTAATTAATCAATTCATACTTATAGATCATGAGTGGCGTCTAGCAATGCATCATGACCACCCAAGTGAATAGGAAAGTCATATGGTAGACCATACCCTTCAATGACAATGTTACCGTGTAATTAATATCCTTTCACCACACTATATCCCAATTAGTCTAAAAGTATAGTGCATACTTTTAATAATGACTAATATATATTTTCTTGTTCCGGAAATATAACTCTCCATGATGTATAACCTTGAAACTACTTCCAAGTTATACTATCACTTCTGCAGAAGATTTATGAATTAACATTTCCAACAAGTGGCCATATAGGGATATACTCTCCTATTAAGGAGTGGTGAATCCTATATTGATTACTCACTATCTTTCCATGCTTCAAACTATACCCAATCTCTAACCTATGAGCTACCCTTTTACAGGCACCGAAGAATAGAGTCAAAGTATAGCAATCCACACTCAAGATACTATGGTAATCTCAAGTCAAAGGATCACTTACACCATTGCCATTAAGAGTTTAACCATTGGCACTATAGTTAAAACTCTTGGCGGATCAACCCAATGAACTTGTTCTCAAACAAGCATCCACATACCAGCTTAAGTGTCACGCACACCATAGTTAATGAGATCAACTACTACTTACCATAAGTAGAGGCAAAGTATGTGCTAGTCTATCCGTATTAATGATGTCCAATCTCATTAATACTATGACTAGGGATATTTAAGAATATGACTTTATGTATTAGAGTCTCATAATTGTAACCCCTTACAATCTCTAATACACAATCAATATTCTAAGGACTTTATCAATTAAATAAGTAACATGGAAATACAAGTATAGATGATAAAGAAAAATACCACATGAATAAATATAACATAAATAAGTGTAAATATAAAACACCTTAAACCATCTTGGTTTTAGGGCATACACTAACAAACTCCCACTTGCACTAAAACCAATCACTCATTTGTTTTAGGCCAAAAGCATTTACATGAGTATCATGCTTTTTCTGGGACAAGGCCTTAGTGAGATGATCAGCTATATTGTCATCAGTGGGAACCTTTTCTATCTTTACGTCATTCCTACCAACTATTTCTCTAATAAGATGGTAGCGCCTAAGTACATGTTTGGATCGTTGATGAGACCTAGGTTCCTTTGTTTGGGCGATGGCACCATTGTTGTCACAATACAAAGGTATAGGATCAACAATGGAAGGAACCACTCCTAGCTCGGTGACGAATTTTTTGATCCAAACAGCCTCTTTTGCAGCTTCAGAAGCAGCAATGTACTCGGCTTCAGTTGTAGAATCAGCGGTAGTTTCTTACTTCGAACTCTTCCAGCCCACAGCACCACCATTTAACGTGAATATAAATCCAAACTGCGACTTACTATCATCCTTGTCAGACTGAAAACTCGCATCAGTGAAACCACACACTTCCAAAGTGTGTCCTCCATAAACCAAGAATAATTCTTTAGTTCTTCTCAAGTACTTAAGAATACTCTTGACAGCTACCCAGTGACCCTCATCCAGGGTTAGCTTGGAATCTACTCGTAACACTTAGAGCATAGGAGACGTCGGGTCTCGTACATAGCATAGCATACATAATGGATCCTATTGCCGAGGCATAAGGAATCTTTTGCATGCTATCAATCTCGACAGGTGTTTTAGGACACATGTCTCTTGAAAGAGTAATCCCATGTCTCATAGGTAAGTACCCCTTCTTCGATTGCTCCATGCTAAACCTCTTTAGCATCTTGTCTATGTATGTCGATTGACTGAGACCAAGCAACCTCTTGGATCTAACTCTATAGATCCTAATTCCCAGAATATAGGTTGCCTCTCCTAGATCTTTCATGGAGAAACTTTTGGACAGCCATACCTTTATAGTTTGTAATAAAGGTATGTCATTTCCCATCAACAGTATGTCATCCACATAAAGTATTAAGAAAACGACAGCGCTCCCACTCACCTTCTTGTATACACAAGGCTCGTCTTCGTTCTTAAGAAAACCAAACTCTTTGATTGTCTCATCAAAACGAATGTTCCAACTCCTCGAAGCTTGCTTGAGTCCATAAATGGACTTTTGTAGCTTACATACCTTATGACTATCAATGGAGTCAAAACCCTCAGGTTGTGTCATGTACACATCCTCTTGCAAATTTCCGTTAAGGAATGCAGTCTTGACATCCATTTGCCAAATCTCATAGTCATAATAAGCAGCTATCGCAAGCAAAATCCTTATGGATTTAAGCATAGCTACCGGCGAAAAAGTTTCTTCAAAGTCAATTCCTTGCCTTTGTTTATAACCTTTTGCCACTAACCTTGCTTTATAGGTAACAATGTTACCATCCATGTCAGTCTTTCTTTTAAAGACCCACTTGCACCCTATAGGTTTTATCCCTTCAGGTGGCTCGACCAAGGTCCATACCTTGTTCTCGTACATGGAATCCATTTCGGATTTCATGGCTTCGCGCCACTTCAAAGAGTCTAAATTAGACATAGTTTCTTCGTAACTAGTAGGATCGTCATCATCTATGACTAACACATCATTGCTCTCACTTATGAGAAATCCATATCTCTCAGGAGCATAACGTGTTCTACTAGATCTACGAAGTTCTTGTGTAACTTGAGCTTCCGACTGCGCCTCATCAACATGTGGCGTAAGCTCTTGTTCCAACTGTTGACTACTTTGTGGTTCTTGAATTTCTTCAAGTTCTACTTTACCCCCACTACTTCTTTCAAGAATAAACAATTTTTCTAGAAAAGTAGCATGTCTTGAAACAAACACCTTTTGTTCAAGGGGATTGTAGAAGTAATATCCACGACTCTCTCTAGGATATCCCACAAACAAGCATTTGTCAGACTTAGCCTCTAGCTTGTCTGACATGTTCCGCTTCACATAAGCAGAACAACCCCAAACCTTTAAATGATTAAGATTTGGTTTCTTACCATACCAAATCTCATAAGGTGTGGTATCAACAGATTTTGATGGAACACGGTTGAGTATATAGGAGGCGGAATCTAAGGCATATCCCCAAAACGAACTAGGAAGTGATGCATGGCTCATCATAGAACGTACCATATCTAATAGAGTACGATTTCTCCTTTCAGATACACCATTTAGTTGTGGCGTGTATGGAGGAGTCCATTGAGGAATAATCCCATTTTCCTCTAGATATTGTTGGAACTCTTGACTTAAGTATTCTCCACCTCGATCAGATCTAAGTGTTTTGATACTCTTGCCAAGTTGTTTCTCAACTTCAGCTTTAAAGACTTTGAACTTTTCAAAAGTCTCGGATTTGTGCTTCATTAGAAACACATAACCATATCTAGAATGGTCATCCGTGAAAGTGATGAAGTAGGAGAAACCACCTCTAGCATGGATCGACATTGGGCCACAAACATCAGTATGTATAAGCCCAAGAAAATCACTGGCACGTTCACCCTTTCCAGTAAAAGGTGTCTTGGTCATCTTGCCAAGTAAACAAGATTCACATGTCCCAAATGATTCATAATCAAATGAGTCCAAGTATCCATTTTTATGTAACTTGGATATGCGTTTCTCATTTACATGACCAAGTCTACAATGCCAAAGGTATGTTTGGTTAACAATATCTAATTTTTGTTTCTTGGTGTTTATGTTGAGAATGGACTTTTCTTCATCTAAAATATATAAACCATTAAATAATGTACCAGTACCATAAGTAATACCATCACGTGAAAAAGAACAACTTTTATTCCTTTAAATGATGGTAAATCCATCCAAATCTAACAATGAGATAGAAATGATGTTCTTTGTAAGTACGGGAACAAAATAACAGTTTCTTAATTCTAAAATAAGCCCAATAGGCAAAGAGAGTACATAGGTTCCTACGGTTAATGCAGCAACTCTTGCTCCATTCCCCACGCGCAGTTTAACCTCTCCCTTTGCTAGAGTTCTACTATCTTTAAGACCCTGCATATTATTACAAATATGAGATCCAGATCCGGTATCTAATACCCATGAGTCTTGGTTAGTAGATAAATTAATCTCAATCATAAACATACCAGAGGTTGAAGCTTCACCAAGCTTCTTTGACTTCAGAGAGTCAAGGTAGGCCTTGCAATTCCTCTTCCAATGCCCATCTTGTCCGCAATGGAAGCATGTGCCCTTGGGTTTGTCCTTCTTGACCCCACCCTTAGGCTTAGTTCTCTTCTTCTTGGACTTCTTAAGCCCAGAATTGGGCTTCGTTTTCTTGGAGCCTGAGACAAGCATAACGGTGCCCTTCTCCTTCTTAAGATTAGGCTCAGCAGTCTTGAGCATGTTCATCAATTCAGTCAACGTGCACTCAACTTTTCGCATGTTGAAGTGCAGAATGAATTGTGAATAGTTCTCAGGGAGGGACTGAAGAATTAAGTCAATACTTAACTCATTGTCAGAGACGTGTCCCAGATCAGCTAACTTTTCAATCAGCCCGATCATCTTCAGTACATGGGTAGTCACTGAAGTTCCCTCTGCCATCTTGCATTGATAAAGCTCCCTTGAGGTCTCATACCTCTCGGTCCTAGCTTGTGCGTCGAACATTTCTTTTAAGTGCACAATCATGGACAGAGCATCCATCTTAAGATGTTGCTTTTGCAATGCCGGGGTCATAGAAGCTAACATGATACATGTTGCAGCATCATTGTCGGCTTTGTGCATCTCATATGCATCTATGTCCTCAGGTGATGCAGTAGCGGGTGGAGGAGGTGGCATGGGTTTATCGAGGACATATTCAATTTTTTCATGTTTGAGAACAATTCTCAAATTAATATTCCAATCCTCAAAGTTGGTTTCATTGAGTTTGTTGTCAAGAATCGGTCGCAAATTCACGTTAGACATTCTACAAAAAGTAAAGACAGAAAATAAGTATTTGTTTTATGTTATATATGCAAACCAAAAATGTGGATTCGTAAATTTATTTAGTTTGCTCCCACTATTTTACTTCAAATCAATAACCCTCGATATTGATTCGGAAATCCGTTGGAGATTTCTAGTGGGCTAGGATCCCATCTAATTAGCTTTGGGTTTGACGGAGGCCAATGCCCCAAAGATAAATTCGATTAGGTAGATAACTTTTTATCAATCACAACTCTTGTGACTCCTAGATAGTTGGGTATCAACTCTTTGAAAATTACATCTTATGTATTACCCAACTTTGCCTCAAAAATATCATAACATTGACGGAGGCCAAACTCGTTATGTAATTTTTGTTAAGTCAAACCCATTATTCAGAGATCATATCTCATAACAAAAACATATTCCGAGTAAGGTGACCTTGACGGAGGCCAACGTGTCAACCTTAATAGGAACTCATCGTTTTTGTTATAATAATGGAAGGCAACTTAAATAGATGACTTAATATTTGATATTGAGGGATTTTAGTTTAAATATTAATGTCTCAACATATTATGCAATTAAAATATATCAATCATATAAAATAAAAGCATAATAAACGTGGATGATTATGGACTTTAACTAATAATATTTTCTTCGAGCCTTGAAGAAAATATTTGGTTAAAAATTCCTAGGGGACGTCTCAACTCCTTGATACGCCTCCTTGGTTGCTCCTTGGTGCCACCTCCATCTTCTTGTACATTACATATGTAATTATAGTCTAAACAATTTAAAATAAACCTATTCCTAACCTATACTTTGTACATTACAAGTATTGATCAATAAACCTCGAGTTACATTCGAGGGGAGTTTATGTGAGAAGAGAATTACATCAGAAAATAGAGAGGGAAGGACTCGCAGGCCCTATTTATAAAACCAATACAAGCCAACCATAAAAGAAGTAATAACCATTCAATCACATTGGTCTAGTCCATAATCATCCACCATGCCATCATACTATTTAACAATTAAATAAATTGATTTATTTAATTCTAGTCATAAATCATATGGTCTAAATAAATTAGATTAATGCTCTTGAAATTTATTTGTCTCAAAAATATAGTTATAGAAGGTATAGGTTTCCAAATTTTAACTCTCCAAATCTTAACAATTAAAATTGTAAAGTGTTTTAACAGAGAAATTATCAAAATTCGCGTTTTTCCAAAAATTTAGGAAAAATCCCGCTAGGATTCTGCCTACAACCCGCGCGACAAAACGTGCGCGGGTTCATCCGCGGTTTGTAACCCGCGCGACAAACCGTGCGCGGTTTCATCCGCGGTTTGTGGACAGAAGTTGTGGGATTTTGACCGCGAGTCAAAACGCGCGCGAGTTTTCGCGCGGTTTGTGTCCAGAAAATACGATCTTTAAATTCTTTAGCGTTTTTCAAAACTCTTTTGAATCATAACATGTTAAAACCCTTTTAGCACATCAAAAACAATTTAGAAACCATAAAAACAACCTTAAGAACTTATCTTAATTATTTAAAACACTTTTAAACAATCAAGAACTTTTCTTAAAAATCAAACTCTTGATTTTTGCTATAATGCTTTTGAGACAAATTTCATCAAGAACAAACCATCCATATTTGTGACAATTAAATAAACACAAATCATATAGATATAATCAAAGAAGGCTCTGATACCACTGTAAGGTAATAGCATAGGTAACGCAGCGGAAAAATAAAAATTTATTACCTTAACCATGGATCTCTTTGACATATCTATATGATTTACAAGGGGGTTTGCATGAAGATTACCTTAAGCACAGAAGATTTCTATGCTTCTAGGCAAAGATCCTTGGAAGAAGATGTTTGATCTACCACGAAAAGCCCTCCAAGCGTAGAGCCTCTAACGATATCCACACGAACAACTTCTTTGGGAACCTTGTAGGCTTGCTTGCTTTGACTTTTGAGTGCTAGCTCCCTTGAATTATTTAAGAACACAAGAAGAAGAAAAACCCTAACCCTTAGGAGAGAGAGAGAGAGACGCCAAGAGAGAGAGAAAGAGGCGTGCTTATCTTTCAATAATTTTCTCTCATTAATTTTTCTTTTTGTGTTGCAACAACAATTCAAGAGTCAAAGCATAAACCTATTTATAGAGGTAGTATTCTAGTCTTTTAGGAAATAAGGCTAATTAGAAACCAAGAAGGTTTAGGTAACTTACTTTAAGCTAATCCTTCTCCTTTAGGAAATCTATTCCATAAGGAAACTAATTAGTTACTTTATTTCTTTTAGGAAACAAATTTCCTGCAAGACTTAGAATATTTATAAATAAGTCCTTTAAGTTAATTTATCTCATAAATTAACCCCATAAGTATCTCATACTTATCTTTATTACATTTTAACCCAAAGATTTTGTTCTTTATGTGTGTGACCCATTAGGTTCCATTCACGTTGGCAATAAGTATAAATTATAACTCATTAATTGAGCTAGATAAATTAAACACTTTTAATTTATCATTAATTCACTAATTAATCAATTCATACTTATAGATCATGAGTGGCGTCTAGCAATGCATCATGACCACCCAAGTGAATAGGAAAGTCATATGGTAGACCATACCCTTCAATGACAATGTTACCGTGTAATTAATATCCTTTCACCACACTATATCCCAATTAGTCTAAAAGTATAGTGCATACTTTTAATAATGACTAATATATATTTTCTTGTTCCGGAAATATAACTCTCCATGATGTATAACCTTGAAACTACTTCCAAGTTATACTATCACTTCTGCAGAAGATTTATGAGTTAACATTTCCAACAAGTGGCCATATAGGGATATACTCTCCTATTAAGGAGTGATGAATCCTATATTGATTACTCACTATCTTTCCATGCTTCAAACTATACCCAATCTCTAACCTATGAGCTACCCTTTTACAGGCACCGAGGAATAGAGTCAAAGTATAGCAATCCACACTCAAGATACTATGGTAATCTCAAGTCAAAGGATCACTTACACCATTGCCATTAAGAGTTTAACCATTGGCACTATAGTTAAAACTCTTGGCGAATCAACCCAATGAACTTGTTCTCAAACAAGCATCCACATACCAGCTTAAGTGTCACGCACACCATAGTCAATGAGATCAACTACTACTTACCATAAGTAGAGGCAAAGTATGTGCTAGTCTATCCGTATTAATGATGTCCAATCTCATTAATACTATGACTAGGGATATTTAAGAATATGACTTTATGTATTAGAGTCTCATAATTGTAACCCCTTACAATCTCTAATACACAATCAATATTCTAAGGACTTTATCAATTAAACAAGTAACATGGAAATACAAGTATAGATGATAAAGAAAAATACCACATGAATAAATATAACATAAATAAGTGTAAATATAAAATACCTTAAACCATCTTGGTTTTAGGGCATACACTAACACACACTCCATCAACAACCCATCAAACCGCCATCACTTACTTCCACCACGACCTCCACCAGCAGAACTACTATAAACACACACGAATGACATCCCAACCTCCACGCTCTACCATAGCTATTTTAACACCTGCAAGAAAAGGGACAACAAAGAATACAATCTATGGACAATTCCCCACAAGATCAAACTCAATCAACCACTACCAGCAGTCGAAAACCAACCCCTGCACAGCACCTCCACCCCTCAACCTTCGCTCGCCATCAGTCACAATCCCGGACCCCTGTTAACAAATTTACACTCAAAATCAGCTTCTTCGTCCCTTGTAGCCCTCGAATTTGGGATTTGGGAAGTTTGGAGCCTCGGTTAGTAGGAGATTAAATTGGTGATTGGAAAATAGAAGAAGACGAAAAATAGGAAATATAAAATAGAGAGAGGCCGAGAGAAAACTAGAAAAATAGAGAACCAAATAGAGAGAAAAGAGTAGATGAGAGAACAAGAGAAATTAGAGAGAGAGAAAAAAATTTTGAGAGAAAAGAGAGACTGACCAGCAAGAAAGATAGAGAATCGGAGAGAAGAAGAAGTGAAAAGAGAAAGAAGTGAAAAAGCAAAGAGAAGCGAGAGAAGCTACAAACGGAGAGGAAGAAGAAAAAAAAGGAAAAAGAAATAAATGAAATGTAAGAGAGAGATGGTAAACTTGGGGCCGAATTAATCTGTTTATTTTATCTAGTCTTTCTAGTTAAGGGTGGATGTCACTTACAGCTCAATTTTAGTCTCGTTTCAATTGATTTTAGTTTTGTGTCAATCGATTTTGATTTGTTAATTAATATAATCTGCTAACTTTAAGTATTAGATTAAGTTGATGAGATACTATGGCTGGTCGTTTGATTGCGTAAGGATACAAATTTATCTTTTAGACCTTATGTTCTAATTAGTATTCTCAAGTCCTCACAAACTTGTTAATTTTTGCATTTAAGTCCCTTGTGCTTGCAAATTGACCCCCTTAAGTTTATTATTTCAATTAAATCTTTAATTAGTTGTAATTACACCTATATTTTGCCAAAATTTATTGTTTGTCCCCCAATTTATTTTGATTTTGCATTCCTACCCTTAGACTTATGTGAAATTTTAATTTTACCCCTTAAATTTTATAAAAATTTATTTCTAGTCCCCTTAGTTCTTAGACTTTACAATTTTATCCGAATTTGACAATGTGTACATATTTTTACTTTTTACTCATTTATATTGTGGTGCCTTGATTGGTTTGTTCATCTTATTAGCATTTAATATCGAGTCTCCGAGAGGTATCCCCATTCCTCGTTAATCTTTCTTTATGTGTTCCAATATGCCTTATGTGACTTTTATGCATATTTCTTCATGCATTTCTTATTTTATGCATTTTTTGCGTATTTATTTATTTTGTGTTATTTAATTTTGAATTTTATTATTTTGACAAAAATATAATATTTTTTTTATTTAGCTAGTCAATGTAATAGTTAGATTATATTTCTCGTGTTTTTAGCAAAATCTTGTATTTAGATAGCAAGTGTAATAGATAGGTCGTTTTTATTTTTCCCCCTTTAAATTTGTAACTTAAACCCCCCGATGTAATAGTTAGGACTTATTTGTTTTTGCGTGGTTATGTGTTTATATGTTTTACCGCTTTTTTTAGGGTTTTGCATCTAGATATTATGCTTACGTGTTATGTGCTCTTATATGATCTTATATGTCTTTTTATATTTATTTGTTTTCGATTTATGCTTTATTGCTTTGATTCATGTTTTACCAAGTTTTATTTTGTCACCACACTAGTCCGACGCTAGTTGTGGCTTTGTCGTTTCTCTGCTAGTCCAACGCTAGTGGGAATCCCTAGAAAGGGCTAGTCCAACACTAGACCCTTAGGGCATTTTAGTGCTAGGTGTATACTCGTGTGCATTTCACATCCCATTTCACACATTTTTAGTTTTCTTTTCATTTTGCATTATTTCTATTATTATTACTATTATTTATTTATTTTTGACGCATCTTCAAATGCATGACATCTAAATTGCATCTCACTTAGAATTTAGGTCATTTTGTGTGAGCCAACAATAAATAGTCGCCTACACACGTGGGAAGCGGTGATGTATATGCCGTTCCCCTCTCCGTAAGTAGAAACATTCAGTTACGAGATATTAGTTCTCTATACCCGTCATGTTGCATACCCATTTTCTTTCTTCACTTACTATAAATTATTATTATTTTCTTTTCTTTTTGCATCGCATTTTGCATAGACACTTGTGACTCCCTTGAGGTTTCGATTCGGGTTTCGCAATTAATGCGATAATTCCAACCAAGTCTCGACGGAATATGCCGACTCTCTCGATACACACATTTAGACTTAGGATTTGCATTCATTTAAATACATCTAAACGCGATAAAACTTAGGGTTAATTAGAAAATTTTGATTAAACCTCGTAACTAGCTTCGGCTAGGTAGAAAGGCTGCCTTAAGTATGAGCCTTTACCTTCCCTTTCTTCAAATGTGACTCCCGAACATTTTTCTCTCATTTTTCGTAGACTGGAGTCGGAAAATGGCTTTAAATAATTTTTTAAATTTTAAATTTATTTTATTAGACGCTTTTCCGAGTGACTTGGTACACTCCAATTCAGTACCAAGTGGCGACTCTATTTAAAAAAATAAAACCCTTTTTCAAAAATCAGTTGGCCAAAACTGTCGCACTTTTTTGTCCCGGCCTTATTTTTATTATTTTTCTTAAATAACACTTTTTCAATAAAAGCTCGATTTTTCATACATGCGCATGATTTTTTCCAAAACTTGCTTTTCAAAAAAGGTCACCAGACCGGACTGCTTTCCCGGAACACGACAATCAACGACTCCACCAGTACCTTTTATTTACGATTTTTAGGACGCGACATTAACAATACTTATTTTACCTTTGATTCTAGAGAATTGAATGAACTTTTTAGCATACCTAATACAGGTAGTGATTTTTGTGTTCTAAATGAGCATTTGCTAATCATTGATTATGATGACTTAAGAAGATCATTCTTTGGAAATCCCATTAGAACTAGTTTGACAAATCTTACGATAAATTGGTTCACTCCATCTAATAGAGTATTATATCACATCATTATGAATATCTTTGCACCCACTAGTGGAGATAAGACGAATATTACTCATATGGGTTTATATTTTTTTATGGGATAATGAGATCCATTCTTATCAATTTAGGTGCTTTTATGATTAAGTATATGTTTATGTGTAAGGGAGAATCCAAAGGGATTAGCTTATGGAAGGATTTTAACACCCTTCTTTAGGAACAATAGAGTTTCTTTTGATGGAATAATTGGCACTAAGCCAAATGAAGGGGATAGGATTGATAAAGAATGCTTTAAGAGGCTGCATTTGGAATTTTTTAGTGGAAGGTGGTTATTCAAAAGGAGCAAATTACAAACCGTCTTTGCTTCCAATGCTTATATAGATAATTTTATTTATGATGATACGAGAGCGGATCAACCAATGGAAGGAGTTTCACAAGCTATGGATGAAGATGCACCCCTTCATGGGCCTCTATTACACACCATTCATCCTAGTATATTTTTATCCTCTCATACACCTCCGCCTTCTTGGGAGGGTCGACTTTTTGATGCCATCAATAGCCTTTCTACTCAAATGAATCAAATAAGGAGTGATTTTGTCGGCTTTCACACTCAAATGACCGAGATGCAAAGAGATTTTCACAGAGATGTGCGTAGCATTCACCGTAGGCTTGAGCGCATTAAGTTAGCTCATGAATGTGATTGGAATTTGGAAAACCATGCAAATTTTCTAGCTTATATTAGAATGAGGCGACAAGAGCAAAAGCATAGAAGAAAGGCAAGACATGACGCTTCATCTTCCTCATCCACTCAGAGTGAAGAAGCTTCCGATGGAAACTCCTAGACTAGGATCTCTTATGTTTTCATGTTATGTTGAACTTCTTTTTTAGTTTTTATGGCAAGACTTTCTTTGTCTCTTATGTTTTTCGTATTATGTTCAATGAACTTATTTGTTTTACGGATTGACTTTATGGATTTGTGGTTTTAATCAATGCATTTGTTTGGTTTATGAATTTATAGTCTATCAATGCACTTGTTTATTTGAGTTATGTTCATTATGGATTTTTGGTTAGATGATGCCAAAAGGGGAAGAAAAATGATAACGCATATATTGAGGGGAACATTTGTTTAGGGAGAGTGTTGTTATGTGCCTTCATCATAAGTTTGTCATCATCAAAAAGAGAGAGATTGAAGACCTTATGGTCTAAATCATATGAATTTTGATGATTATTAAACATATGATGAAGAGTACTAATATGCTCAATAAGTGTTCTTTGCAGTCGAAAAAGATAGTTTGAAAAAGAAGGCAAAACAGACATTTTTAACAGTACAAGGGCAAAACAGACATTTTTAATAGTACAGGGGCAAAACAGACATTTTTAACAGTACAGGGGCAAAATAGACATTTTACCTCCTGAACATTTTTTGCTATTTTGAGATCCCTAAAATCATTTTTAGGTTTTTTAGCCTATTTCTAATTTTTGGTAATTTTTTAGACCATTTTTTTTTCTGCAAATACTACATTTAGGGGGCAAAATGATAATTTTACACAGAAATATATTTTTATCGCTCGAATTTTATTAATAAATTTATTATTTTGCATTTTTGAGGCATTTTCCACTTTCCGAGTGATTTAGAAAAAATCATAACATTTAGTTTTAATTTTAGTTTTAGTTTCAATTTTAATTTTATCGGAAATTACTTTTTTAGGATAAAATGATAATTTTTATTATTAGGGGTATAATCGTCTTTTGCCCTTTTCTTGAAGAGTAAGACATTCTTGCACTATAAATAGCCATTTTTGGAAGAAAAAAATCAATTGAAAAAGGAAAAAAAAAAACCTAGAGTGAGTTTTTAATTTTTAATTTTATTTATTACACCAAAAATACCAAAAACACACACTTTTTCCTACATTCATCTTCAAGTTTACACCTAGAATACTTAGAACATATACCACACATCTTTATGCAAACACACACAACACTAAGAACACAAACCATACATCTTCATGCAAACACATACCACACTAAGAACACACACCATACATCTTCATGCAAACACACACTTACACTACACATGCAATCACTTGTACGTTCACAAACAATTTCACACACTAATTCACATAGTAACACATACCACTCACATACTCACACATCCACAACTCAAAATTTCCTTATAAATCTCCGCTAAACCCACCTGCAATCATCAATAGTTAGTTCAAAATCTTTCCCCAGACCACCTAATCACCCCTTCTTCCACCAAAAATAGTTGTAAGATCAAATCCCAATCCCCCTCCATCTTCCTCTGCCTAACAATAACTACCATCACTACCACCTAGCCACCAACTGTCAAGCACCATCGCCTCCCTCAACCCCTCTTCCACTGCCAATCATTGTCACCACCAATTCTCACCATTTACAGCTCCAAAATCCCTGCATAAACAGCCCCACAATTCTGCTCAAACCAACACCAAAAATCTTGCAAATTATAGCCCCAAATTAGTTTCAGTTTAATTAATTGAGTTAATTTGATCTAATTCAGAATTTAATTTATTTTGTTATGCAAAGTGTAAGTTTACTTTTTAGCTCCCCCAAATTTTTATTATTATAATTGTATACCTGAGTTCTTTTTTATTTTGTGCAATTAAGTCTTCCATAATTGTAAATTGAACCCCTGAATTTTTGTTTCTTTTCAATTAGGTCCTCAAATTGCAATTTGATTTGTGCTTGCTAGAATTTACCATTTTGACCCTAATTTTGGCTTTCATTTTTAGTCATCCTCCTTAAGATTTATGGAAATTTATTTCTAGTTCTCTTAGTTGCTAGACTTTATATTTTTATCCCAGTTTGTCAATACTTACATATTTTACATTTTACTCATTTACGTCTCGATACCTTGGCGTGTGTGTGCTCATTTTCTTAAGCATTAGTACTAAATCTTCAAAGAGAGGTACTCCTATTTCTCGTTAATCGCTCTTTATGTGTTCCAAGGTGCTCATATGTGATTTTTTATGCATTTTCTTCATGTGTTGCTTATTTCACATACGTTTTGCGTATTTATTTATTTTATGCTATTTAGTTTTTGAATTTTTATTATTTGACAAAATGTAATAGTTAGATCACAATTTTCTTTATTTTGGCCTATATTTTGTATTTAGATAGCCGATGTAATAGTTAGATTATATTTCTTATATTTTTTAGCAAAAATTGTGTATTTAGATAGCAAGTGTAATAGATAGATCATTTTAATTTTCACCTATAAAATTGTAGTTAATTCTCCTGATGTAATAGCTAGGGCTTATGCGTTTTGGTGTGCTTGTGTGCTTATATATTTTACTATTTGTCTTAAGATTTTGCATTAGATATCATGCTTACATGTTATATGCTCCTACGTGCTTTTATATGTTTTTTTATGTTTATCTGCTTTTAATTCACGTTTTATTATTCCGTCACCACACTAGTTCAATGCTAGTTGTGACTTTATCGCTTTCCTTCTAGTCCAATGCTAATGGGAGATTCCTAGAAAGGGCTAGTCCAATGCTAGACTCTTAGGTCATTTTAGTGATAGTTTCGCTCGCGTGCATTTTGTAAGGTAATAAGGGGAGTAACGCAGCGGAAAATTTAAAAATTTATTACCTTAGCCATGGATCTCTTTGATGTAATCTATACGATTAAAGGGTGTTTAGCACAAATACCTCAAGCATAGAAGGTTTCTATGCTTCAAAGGGCAAGATCCTATTCGATGAAGGTGTTGATCTACCATGAAAAGCCCTCCAAGTGTAGAGCCTCCAACGGTATCCACACGAACACGATCTTTAGGAACCTTTGGGCTTGCTTGCCTTGCCTTTTGAGTGCTAGCTCCCTTGAATGATTCATGAAGAACACAAGAAGAAGAAAGAAGTTGAAACCCTAACAATTAGGGATGGAGGTGTGGCGTTTTTCTTGGAGAGAAAAACGCCACCAAGCTCTCAATTTTTCTCTCTCTAAATTTTGTGTTATGTTTCATCAATCTTTCAAGAGTCAAGGCATGGACTTATTTATAGATGTAGTATCCTAGTCTTTAAGGAAACAAGAGCAATTGGAAACCAAGAAGGTTTAGGAAGCTTACCTTAAGCTAATCCTATTCCTTTAGGAAACCAATTCCAAAAGGAAACCAAATAGCTTCTTAATTCCTTTTAGGAAACTAATTTCCATCAAGACTTAGAATATTTATAATTAAGTCCTTTAAGTTAATTTATCGCATAAATTAACCCCATAAGTATCTTATACTTATCTTAATAACAATTTAACCCAAAAACCATGTTCTTATTGTGTGTGACCCATTAGGTTCCATTCACGTTGGCAATAAGTACAAATTATAACTCATTAATTAATTAATTAAGAGCCAGATAAATTAACACTTTAATTTATCATTAATTCACTAATTAATTAATTTGCACTTATAGATCATGAGTGGCGTCTAGCAATGCATCATGACCACCCAAGTGAATAGGAAAGTCATATGGTAGACTACACCTATCAATGACAATGTTACCGTGTAATTAATATCCTTTCACCACACTATATCCCAATTAGTCTAAGAGTGTAGTGCGCACTCTTTAAATGACTAATTAATGATTTCTTGTTCCCGAAATATAACTTTCATAAAAGTATAACCTTGAAACTCTTTCAAGTCATACTTTCACTTTTGCGCAAAAGATTCTTTAAGTCATATTTCAACAAGTGGCCAATCCGGGATATACTCTCCTATAATAAGGAGTGGTGAATTCTATATTGATTACTCACTATCCTTCTATGCTTCATACTATACCCAATCTCTACCGTATGGGCTACTCTTTTACGAGCACCGAGCAATAGAGTCAAAGCATAGCAATCCACACTCAAGATACTATGGTAATCTCAAGTCTAAGGATCACTTACACCATTGCCATTAAGAGTATAATTCATAAGCACTATGAATAGTAACTCTTGGCGGATCAATCCAATGAACTTGTTCTCTAACAAGCATCCACATACCAGCTTAGGTGTCGCACACCATAGTTGACGAGCTCAACTACTACTTACCCTGAGTAGAGGCAAAGTATGTGCTAGTCTTTCCATATTAATGATGTCCAATCTCATTAATACTACGACTAGGGATATTTAAGAATATAACTTAATGTGTAATAAGAGTCTCATCATTGTAACTCTTACAATCTCTTATACACAGTTAATATTCTATGGACTTCATCAAATAAACTAGTAATATAAATAACAAGTATTAAATGACAAAGAAAATGCCACATATATAAGTATAACACGAAATAAGCGTAATAAAAATCCCAAAAACCAACTTGGTTTTAGGGCATACACTAACAAACTCCCACTTGCACTAAAACCAATCACCTATAGGTTTTAGGCCATGAGCATGACTATCATGCTTATTCTGGGACAAGTCCATGGTGAAAGGATTAGTGGCACTTACATTGTGGGAACTTCCTCTATCTTTTCATCATTTGTACCAAACTATTTCCATAAATAGATGGTGGCACCTAAATACACTTTAGGATCATGGATGAGACTTTAGTTCCTTAATTGAATGATGGCTCAATTGTTTCATAAAACAATGGAAGGAACTATTCTTTATCTAACAAAGAATCCCTTGATCCATAGTAACTTCTAAAGCTACCATGTACTCGCCTTTGTTGTAGAATATGTTGTAGTATCTATCATAAAACGCTTTTATCTACTACAGTTCAACGTGAACACCAATTCATCTCATGATTTTCTTATCATCCCTATTGGATTAAAAGTTTGTATCTTTAAATCCACACACTTCCTAAGTGTGATCTCCATAGTCAAGAATAGTCTTTTAGTGCTACTCGAGTACTTAAGAATATTCTTTGATAACCATCTAGTGACACTCACCAAAATTGCTCGTAACACTTAAAGCCAGAAGACATCGAGTTTCATACATAGGATAGCATATATAATAGAACCTATTGCAAAAACATATGGGATCTATTAATGCTATCAACCTCAACAAGTGTCAATGACACATGTCTCTCAGAAGAGTAATCTCCTATCACATAGGTAAAACCCCTTCTTCGATTACACTATGCTAAACCCTTTAGCATCTAGCCTATGTACTTGGATCTAATGAGACCAAGCAACCTCTTGGATCTATCTATATAGATCTTAATTTCCAAATTAGAGATCGCCTCTCTTAGATTAAGAAATTCTTGGACAACCATATCTTTACCTTTAAAGTATGTTGTTTCCATCAACGATATGTCATCCACATATAGTATCAAGAAAATGACAATGCTCCCACTCAACTTTACATTTACACAAAGCTCGTCTTTGTTTTTGAGAAAATCAAACTCTTTGATTATCTTATCAAAACAAATGCTCCAACACCTTGACACTTGCAAGAGTCCACAAATGGACCCTTGAAGCTTGCGTATCCAATGACTATCAATGGAGGTGAAGGCCCAAGGGATGTGTCTTATACATACCTTTTAATTCCCGTTAAGGGATGAAGTCTTCATATCCATTTGTCATAGCCATAAAAGCAGCTATTGCAAGTAAAATCTTAAATGGATTTAAGCATGGCTATTGGTGAAATAGTTTCTTTCAAAGTCAAGCCTTTGAATTGAATTCTTTTTCCATTAACCTTGCTTTATAGGTAACTACGTTACCATCCATGTCAGTCTTTCTCATAAAGACCTACTTGCACCCTATGGGTTTTATCCCTTTAGGTGACTCGAGCAAGGTCTACACCTTGTTCTTGTACATGGAATCCATTTTGGATTTTATGGCATCTTGCCATATCAAGGAGTCTACATTAGACAAAGCCTCTTCGTGACTAGTAGGTTTGTCATCATATATGACTAGTACATTATTGCTCTTGCTAATGAAAAATCTATATATCTCATATGTGAGAAATCTGTATTTCTCAAGAGTATAACGTACTCTACCAGTCTTTTGAAGATTTTGTGTACTTTGAGCTTCCGTTGCGCCTCATCAACATGTGGCATAAGCTCTAGTTCCAACTATTGATCTTTGTCAATTCATGATTCTTGAACCTTTCAAGTTCTATCTTACTCCCACTGTCTCTTTTAAGAATAACTATTTTTTCTAGAAAAAGACATTTCTTGAGACAAACATTTTGCTCAGGGGATTATAGAAGTGGTGCCCATTGTTTTCACAAGGATACCCCACAAATAGACATTTGTTAGAACATGATTGAGTGTATGGGAGTGGCGTCTAAGACAAGAACCCCTAAAATGAGGTTAGGAATTGTAGTATGGCTCATTATGATTTGCACCATATCTCATAGGGTATAACTTCTCCTCTTTTATACATCATCAACAATGGTGTGTTAAGTGGAGACCATTGAGAAAGAATCACATTCTTCTTTAATTATTTTGAAACACTTGACATTGAGTATTATCCACATAGGTCAAATCTTACTCTTGTCAACTTGTTTTTCTTACTTCAACTTTAATGACTTTGAACATTTCAAAGGCCATGGATGCGTGTATCATATGATACACATAATCATATCCCATATGATCATCCATGAAAGTGATGAAGTATGATAAACATCCTCTAGCATGGATCGACATTGAGCTAAAAACATCTATATGTTAACGTTCTATGAGGATCACCTAGCACATTCACCTTTTCAAATAAAAGGTGTTTTGGTCATCTTTCAAAGTAAATGAGAATCACATGTCTCAAACGATTCATAATTGAATGAGTCCAAGTACACAACTATTATGTAATTTGGAAGTGCGTTTCTCATTCACACTGACCAAGTCTATAATGCCAGAAGGATAGTTGTTTCAAAAATATAGAGTTTTTGTCTATGTTTGAGAATGGACTTATCAAGGTCTAGGAATTTGTAAAACTGTTGTTTTAGTGATCTAATGCCACAAAGAACACCATTACGTAAAAGAACAGTATATATTCTCTTTTGTAATGGTAAATCTTTTCACATTTAATGTGAATTGATTTCATGTTCTATTGTAAGTATCACAACATAATAACAATGTTTTAAATTCTAGAACAAGCCCAGTTGGTAAGAGTGTATAAGTCTCTACAATGAGTGTAGCAACTCTTGCTCCATTCATCACACGTAGTTTGACTTTCTCTTTCCTTATTGTCTACCATGCTTTAAGACCTTGCACATTTTTGCAAATATGGGATCCTAAATCCAGTATCTTATACCCAATGGTCTTAATTAGTAGATAAATTTATCTCAAACATAAACGTACTTAGAAGTAGAAGCCTTACTTCGCCTCTTCAACTTCTTAGTATTGAAACGAGCCTTACAATTCCCTTTCTAATAGAATTGGAAACATGTGCCCTTAGACTTGTCCATTTTGATCACACCTTTAAGCTTTTGTCATAGCTACTATGGTCTTCTTAATGACTACGCTTGGGTTTCCCCTTGACAAGCAATAAAGTGCCCCTTTCTTCCTTGATAGACTACTCTTTAGATATCTCAGATCTAATGGTCCTAGATTGTGTATCAACAACTTTTGAGATGCACAATCACAGACAAAAAGTTCTATCAATTTGTGCTACTTTTATAGCTTAGGAATTATAGATGACTATTATGATATAAGTAGCAATATCATTATCATCTTTTATGCATCTTGTATGCACATTGTTTCCTAACTATAATTGTCACTATAGGACAAGTGGAAGTGGGTATCAAGGACATAGCCAATTGTGCTTAAGAACTATTCTCAAGTCTTACACTAGTCCAAGAAAATCGTATATGTATGGAGATATAGGGTGATAAGTGTGTTCATGTGTACATGTATTCTACAACAAGTGAAAAGATAGTACAAGTATTTGTTTCAGTGTTATAATTGCAAACCAAAAATGTGGGCTTCGAATTTATTTGGTTTGCTCCCACTATTTTACTTCAAATCAATAACCCTCAATCTATTGATTCGGGAATCCATTGGAAATTCCTAGTGGGCTAGGATCCCATCTAATTAACTTTGGGTTTGACGGAGGCCAATGCCCCAAAGGTAACTTCGATTAGGTAGATAACTTTTATCAATCACAACTCTTGTGACTCCTAGATAGTTGGGTATCAACTCTTGATATTCATATCTTATGTGTTACCCAACATTGCCTCAAAAATATCATAACATTGACGGAGGCCAAACTCGTTATGTATTTTTGTTAAGTCATACCCATTATTTAGAGATCACATCTCATAGCAAGAACATATTCCGAGTAAGGTGACCTTGACGGAGGCCAACGTGTCAACACTTAATAGGAACTCTTCGTTTTTGCTATAATAATGGAAGGCAACTTGTATATATTGACTTAATATCGCCTCAAAAACACCATAGCCTTGATGGAGACCAACAAGTTAAGCATTTTTGTTAAGTCAGACCCATTATTTGGAGATCATATCTCATAGTAAAAAACATGCTCTAGGTAAGGTGACCTTGACGGAGGCCAACGTGTCAACACTTAGCAAGAACTATGATTTTTTACTACAATAATGGAAGGCTAGTGACTTAATATTTTATTTGAGGGATTTTTATTTTAATTATACAATATATAGTCTCATCATAGCATGTAATTAAAATATATCGACATATAAAATAAAAACATGCACAATAAACCGTGGATGATTATGGACTTAACTAAAATATTTTCCTCGAGCCTTAAGGAAAATATATGGTCAAATTCCTAAGGGATGTGATCAACTCCTTGATGCATTCCTTGGGAGGTCTTCAACTCTTGATGAGCCTCCATGGTTGCTCCTTGGTTCCATCTCCATCTTCTTTGTACATTACACATGTAATTCTATTCTAAACAATTTAGAAAATTAAAACCTAACTCTAACCTACACAATGTACATTACATGTATTGACTAAGAAACCTCGAGTTACATTCGAGGGGAGTTAGGTGAGAAGAGAATTACATGAGAATAATAGAGAAGGCAGGACGCGCAGGCCCTATTTTAAAAACCAATACAAGCCAACCATCAAAATTAATAAAAAATCAACCATTCAATCACATTGGTCATAGTCCATAATCATCCACCATGCCATCATAATATTTAACAATTAAATAAATTACTTTATTTAATTCTAGTCATAAATCACATGGTCTAATTAATTAGATTAATATTCTTGAATTTATTTGTCTCAAAAATAAAGTTATAGAAGGTGTAGGTTTCCAAATATTTAACTTTCCAAATATTAACAATTAAATTGGAAAGTGTTTTTAGAGAAAATTCAAAAAAATTCGCGTTTTCCAAAAAATTAGGAAAAATCCCGCTAGAACTCTGCCAGCAAACCGTGGGACAAACCGTGCGCGGGTTCATCCAGCGGTTTACAAACCGTGGGACAAACCGTGCGCGGTTTCATCCGCGGTTTGTCGACAGAACATACGGAGTTTTCAACCGCTGGGTCAAAACGCGCGCGAGTTTTCGCGCGGTTTGTGTCCAGAAAATACGATCTTTGAAATTCTTTGGTCTTTTTCAAAACTCTTTTGAATCAAAACATGTTAAAACCCTTTTAGCACGTAAAATAATTTAGAAACCTTGAATACAACCATAAGAACTCATCTTAATTATTTAAAACACTTTTAAACAATTAAGAACTTATCTTAAAAATCAAACTCTTGATTTTTCTAAAACAATTTTGAGACAAATTTCATCAAGAACAAACCATCCATATTTATGACAATTAAATAAACATAAATCATATAGATATAATCAAAGGAGGCTCTGATACCACTGTAAGGTAATAAGGGGAGTAACGCAGCGGAAAATTTAAAAATTTATTACCTTAGCCATGGATCTCTTTGATGTAATCTATACGATTAAAGGGTGTTTAGCACAAATACCTCAAGCATAGAAGGTTTCTATGCTTCAAAGGGCAAGATCCTATTCGATGAAGGTGTTGATCTACCATGAAAAGCCCTCCAAGTGTCGAGCCTCCAACGGTATCCACACGAACACGATCTTTAGGAACCTTTGGGCTTGCTTGCCTTGCCTTTTGAGTGCTAGCTCCCTTGAATGATTCATGAAGAACACAAGAAGAAGAAAGAAGTTGAAACCCTAACAATTAGGGATGGAGGTGTGGCGTTTTTCTTGGAGAGAAAAACGCCACCAAGCTCTCAATTTTTCTCTCTCTAAATTTTGTGTTATGTTTCATCAATCTTTCAAGAGTCAAGGCATGGACTTATTTATAGATGTAGTATCCTAGTCTTTAAGGAAACAAGAGCAATTGGAAACCAAGAAGGTTTAGGAAGCTTACCTTAAGCTAATCCTATTCCTTTAGGAAACCAATTCCAAAAGGAAACCAAATAGCTTCTTAATTCCTTTTAGGAAACTAATTTCCATCAAGACTTAGAATATTTATAATTAAGTCCTTTAAGTTAATTTATCAGCATAAATTAACCCCATAAGTATCTTATACTTATCTTAATAACAATTTAACCCAAAGACCATGTTCTTATTGTGTGTGACCCATTAGGTTCCATTCACGTTGGCAATAAGTACAAATTATAACTCATTAATTAATTAATTAAGAGCCAGATAAATTAACACTTTAATTTATCATTAATTCACTAATTAATTAATTTGCACTTATAGATCATGAGTGGCGTCTAGCAATGCATCATGACCACCCAAGTGAATAGGAAAGTCATATGGTAGACTACACCTATCAATGACAATGTTACCGTGTAATTAATATCCTTTCACCACACTATATCCCAATTAGTCTAAGAGTGTAGTGCGCACTCTTTAAATGACTAATTAATGATTTCTTGTTCCCGAAATATAACTTTCATAAAAGTATAACCTTGAAACTCTTTCAAGTCATACTTTCACTTTTGCGCAAAAGATTCTTTAAGTCATATTTCAACAAGTGGCCAATCCGGGATATACTCTCCTATAATAAGGAGTGGTGAATTCTATATTGATTACTCACTATCCTTCCATGCTTCATACTATACCCAATCTCTACCGTATGGGCTACTCTTTTACGAGCACCGAGCAATAGAGTCAAAGCATAGCAATCCACACTCAAGATACTATGGTAATCTCAAGTCTAAGGATCACTTACACCATTGCCATTAAGAGTATAATTCATAAGCACTATGAATAGTAACTCTTGGCGGATCAATCCAATGAACTTGTTCTCTAACAAGCATCCACATACCAGCTTAGGTGTCGCACACCATAGTTGACGAGCTCAACTACTACTTACCCTGAAGTAGAGGCAAAGTATGTGCTAGTCTTTCCATATTAATGATGTCCAATCTCATTAATACTACGACTAGGGATATTTAAGAATATAACTTAATGTGTAATAAGAGTCTCATCATTGTAACTCTTACAATCTCTTATACACAGTTAATATTCTATGGACTTCATCAAATAAACTAGTAATATAAATAACAAGTATTAAATGACAAAGAAAATGCCACATATATAAGTATAACACGAAATAAGCGTAATAAAAATCCCAAAAACCAACTTGGTTTTAGGGCATACACTAACACATTTCATCTCATTTCATACACATTTCTTTTTTAGAAATTTCCATATTTTGCATAATTACTTGGTATATATTTTTTATTATTTATTATCTATCTTTTACAAAAAATTCAGTGCATGTCATCTAGGTTGCATTTTACTTAGAAATTAGGTCATTTTTATGTGATCTGACTAGAAATAGTCGTCTACTCACATGGAAAACGGTGAATTGACATGTCGTTTGATTAAATCTTGCAACTAGCCTTGGCTAGATAGAAAGGGTGCCTTAGGTGTGAGCCTTTGCCTTCCCTTTCTTCAAATGTGACTCCCGGACCCTCTTCTCTCTTTTTTCGTAGATCGGAGTAAAAAAAGGTTTGTAAAATATTTTTCTCAAATTTTATTTTGTTTTGCTAAATGTTTTTTTTGGTGACTTGGTATACTCTAACTCCATACCAAGTGGTGATTTCATTTTTAAAATAAACCCTTTTTCAAAATCAATTGGCCAAAATTGTTACATTTTTTAGTCTCGGCCTTCTTTTGTTTTTCAAAATATCATTTTTCTTAAATAACACTTTTTTAATAAAAACTCGATTTTTTTTAACACACGCATAGTTTTTCCAAAAATTTTATTTAAAAAAATGGTACTGGACTGGATTGCCTTTTCGGGGCACAATAGTCAATGGACCCCACCGTGCTTATCGATTTCAGATGCGACAACTTTGTAAATTTCAATTTTGAGAAAGTTTTCTATAACCAAGTTAAGTTTTAAAGAAATCTAATTCACCCCCCTTAGGTTGGATATTAGGCCAACAGAAGATACACGAGAAAGTCGAGTCCTCTACTCATTGTAGCGGCTCCTATCTACTCCCTGATTCTTCAATTGAAAGCCGGCACTGTTACCTTCAACATTTTCTCAGGGACTCTACCTTTACAGCGCAAGTCAATAAGGACCACTTGCCATTGGATTTTGAGCTCCTTGATGTCTCCCACTATTCGAGAAAGAAGATCCAGAGGCTCACATTCAAGCCTTCTTTTCGGCATTTGGCCCTTCTCAAGAGAGCGACTCTGTATTATGTCGAGCATTTTCGGTCTTTTTTGGAAAAACGCCCTAGAGTGGTTTTCAGCTATAGAGCCAGGAAATATCAATTTCTTGTCTAAGCTGATTAATCTGTTTCTCTGGCAATTTTCCAGACGGCACATGACTGTTAGCTCATCTATGAGACCTACAAAGGCGAGGTAAAGCGTTTTCAACTGCCACAAGAAATGGGTCTCGAAGCCAACTTAGGACTACACACTTGCTGAATGCCTACTAGTCTCACACTCTTGCTATGATGAAGCTAAAGGGACTTGCTCGAGCTACCCCCAAAATGATAGGATAGGGAAACGAAATGCTCACCTCTTCTGTGAATATCATCAAGACATTGATCATGAAACTGAAGTGCTGAGATTTCAAGGAAGAGATAAAATCCCTGATCAGACAGGATTATCTCCAATCTTATGTACATAGGTAAACCTTCTCAGAATTCTCATATGGAGCCCCATAGCACCAAGGGCAAAGGCACCCCACTTCATCCTGAGGTTGTAGGTTGGAAATAGCAGTGGCTATGAAAGGATTAGAGTAACACCTCCTAAGCAGGAACTAGGGGTTCAAAAGAAAGGTCGATGAAGATTTATGAATCCCAAACCTGGGGATATCACAAGAACTTTATGGTTCCCTAGTAGTCACAAGATTGGCATAAGAGCCATGACTGTAGATCACTTCTGCTACCAAGACCTCCATCAGAGCCCGATTCCTTGACCTAGAAGCTTCCTAAGCTACTGTCACCTCTAAAATTTACATACACAGCTGAGAGACAAAGAGGAGAAGTGTTAATTGGGGTCAGGGCTCTCCAAGGACCTAAGGCAAACAACCTTATCATATCTCCAAACCAAAGCTATCAAGTACTCACAAGTCGAGCTATGGCTAGTCCTATAACTTGGAATAACAACTACATGCTTATTTCAGTACGAATAACACCTTTGCCCATGTGAAATTACAATCAACACACCTTCTATTCCAAACACGGAGAACCCATTATCTTGAGAAGTGGCCATCTCGTCCAAACTGGTAGACCACGTGAGTCATAATCTTTAAGGCCCATGGTCAACTGACCAATCATGAGCTCCAAAAGTTGCAAACCTAATCCCTAGGAGGTAATTGCTTTAGCAACATCAACCACTCAGACCACAGCCAATACGTCGAATGACTTGATCTTGATAGCATAACTCGTAAAATAGGAGACACTCCTCCAGGAGAAAATTACTTGTGTAACGCGTCAACCAATAATCGAGTTCTTGATACACGTGGAAGAACTTATACGGTAGGAAAGCTTGAAAATCCAAGTGTGAATTTTGAATCCTTTCCCCTTGGATGAACACGACTCTAGAATAAACACCAAAGCCTTGATAAAAAAAAAAAAACTCTAAGCTCGAGGTTTTTGGTCTTGGAATCACTCAATAAGATCGAGGGTAGTTCTTAATCAGCAAAGAACCAAAGAAAGCACTCAATTTGAGAATTCACAATATTATTAATCATCAAAACATGTTAAAATTGAATAGTGTTTTGACCTATAAATAGGCTTACGTAACAACTTGTAGAAAGCTCTAGAAACTTAACAAAGAGCACTAGTTGTTACCTAGCACGATATGGTAACTTTCTAAGAGGTTACAACTTGTAAACAAAATAGAAAACTTAACATAAAAGAATTAAACTTAAAAATTCATATTAAAATTGTTCACGGGCTGGACGCCTCCTTTTAAGCGCCATTGGGGCTTCATCTTGCACCTTTAAGGCCTTCCAAACATGTCCAAGTGACCAGCCCTTTGTACGCATGATATGGACAGCTTATTTGCTTCTTTTGGGCCTTCTTTGTATGTAGATTTGATCCAAAGACAATAACATAACTTGTGGCCCAAATTCCTTGCTTGACTTTCATTCTTGAGCTTCACTCGAGCTATTGGATCCATAACTCCTAACTTGAAGGCTTTAAAATGGTATTCATGCCTTGCACTCTTCAAAGCTTATTCCTTCAACATTTTTATAGTGAGTTGAGGCACTTGGATTCCTATCATTCCCTCCCTTCTTCGAAAAGATTCGTCCTCGAATCGCCTATAACATAAAGGCAAGAATAAGTAACAAAGAAAACCATATTCACACAACTATGCTTACCTTGCAACATTAACTTGTAAGCTTCCTTAAGAAACTCGTAAATTCCTATGGAGGGTTTGAACTTGTCATGCATAAGGATGCAATAATCATTGCTCTTACAATTCTGCCACAAAACACTTAGAAAATCATCACAAAGCTCAAAAGAAGCTCTATCATAATAAAACAAGCGTAGCAAAAGTGCATCAATTAATTCAACTTTTAGAGCACAATACACAACCTTGTGTTTGTCATCCTTATAGACTTTGCTCAAGTCTAAGTGACAACAATGCAAAATAGTCTTACTTTGAAGATGTAAACAAGACACTTCGCAAGAATTTATCAAATTGAAACTATGACCTAGAACACGGTAAATCGTTAATACTAAAACATATGTGCAAAGAACTCTAAAGAATTAACACAAAGCAAAGTTTTAAAAATAGAATAAACATATGTTTACTATATGTAAATGCATCATGCAACAAGACAACCTAAAACACTACTAACAATGAAATTACTAGAACAAACTAGCCTAAAACATCAAAATCAGAATGTAAATCATGCAACTTATAATGATACTTCATATGCAGCACATACTTATCTCTACTACAAAAGACAAGATGAACATCATGATGTTGAATAGTATGATTACTAAAACTCAAATGAATTTTCTAGGAGAAATACTATTTACAGAATGCAAATTTTCACATAAATTACCACTAGACACTATATGCAATGCAAAATTATTCAGACTAATGCTATAGACAAAATGTAAAGAATCATGCATAACTAAGTTAAAACACAAAACACGTATAAACTTAAAGTCAGAAAACCAATTGACACCATGCCACCAATCAAACATGTATTTGATCAACCAATTTGTGTTGATGGCATGTGACCAGCTTTTTGTCTCAAAGCATTCCTTCTTCACCAAATCATGCTTTTGAATCACTTGCATCTCCTTGCTTGATGATGATAATGCTTCATCAATATGCAACTTTACACCATTGAATGAGCAATTTGCTGGTGGCATCTCTCTTTCTTGAAATTGATTTCCAATGTTGTTGCAAAAGAGAAACAAAAACACTAGGAAAACAAAAGTTAAGAGTGTTAGCAAAATAATGTTCTTCTCTTGAGTACATCGATACAAGAGATTTTGATCTCACAAGTAGAACATCTTGTCCTCACTAACTCTCTTATTCTCTTCTTTGCACTCAGATTGTTTCCCCTCAATGCTCATACCACTCATACTATTTTCTTGCACACACTCTTCTTTTTCATCACTCTTTTCTTTGGATGGTGTGCTCATTGCTTTCTCCCACTCTTTGCAATCTCTTGCAATTTTTCTCTATCCTTAGTTGCCTCATAGTGGTGACAAAGGGTTAAGTTTGACATTCTTCCTATTCCACTTGAAAGAATATTATTGTTCAATCCATCATACATGGCCTTTCTTGTCAAGTTGCCATGGACACCCCAAGAGTATGTGACAAAGTCTCCATCTGTACCACTGTCACAAAGGACTTTATCATGATACTTGCTAATTGAAAATTCTATCTCCACTTGATTGGTCACCTCCAATTCTCCATTGTCAGTCAACCTTTTGTATGGATTTAGGATGTTTTAACAAGGGCAAACCTAGCTTTCCAACACATATAGTACTAGCCAAGTTAGTGCAACTATCATGATTGATTTGCATACTACATACCTTGTTTTTCACAGTGCATCTAGTATAGAATCGATGTTCATGTTGCACTTGTCCATCATCACTACCATCTTTCAATAATTGCATCTCCTCATCATCATTGGCTTTTATGATCTCCTTAGACTTTGAAATTAATGGTTTATCATTCCCTTCAAAGGCATCATTATTTCTCCAATGGATGTGACGTGATGAACTTTGGTCCTTTATTGACGGTGTAGATTCCTCCTCATGCATCATTCCACAAGCTTTTTCCTTGTGAGCAGCTACAAGTGCTTCATATTCATCCCTAAACTCTTTCCATAGTGAATCACGATATTGCCTTCTAGAGAGTTTAGAATTCAATGGCCCTTCCCAATTATCAATGGTAGACTCCTTAGAAGAATGATAAGATTGAGAATACTTTGATGGTACCTTCCTCTCTTCCTTCCTTGAAGCATAGGTAGCATAATCACGATCATTGATGTACCCCTTAGAGGATTTAGATGTGAGATTGTGATCAAATTGATTCGTTCTTTTAAGCACAACATATTCCTAAGTCATATTAAACCTGAAAGAAAAGTTAGTAACAAAGAAAAACAAATAATAAGAAAATTGTCTCACCACTCCCTTAGTGTATGCACTCAAGTTCCCTCATGTATCACTCAAAGTATATGGCTTTTTCCCTCTAATGAGCTCACCCCTTAGCCTTTTTCCACTCTTGAGTAGCTTTCTTGTATGTCCTTTGATGAAAGAACTAGCTCAATCAACCTTATCAAGGCACCAAGTAACCAAAAACACAAGAGTAATGGTAGGAGTAATCAAAAGAGAAAGCTTAGCAGTGAGTTTTGATCAAGAGAATATCAAGAAAGATGAAGTAGACAAGATTTGACTCAAGAAGACACAAATTAGAAATCCTAATGCTGTGGTATTCTTGTGTGAAAAATCTTGATTTTTAATGATCTCTTGAAAGAAAATAATATTCTTGTGCAAAAAACAAAAATTCAAGATTTCCTAATGAAGATAGGATTTGTAGAAACCTTAGTTCAATTAGGTTTTGGAAACTTGGACAATCAAAAGCACAATAGAAAACAAGCCAAATCCTACTAAGGAAACCAAAAAATATGGACAAAAAGGAAACAAAATCCAAGTGGACTTCCCTTTTCCATGCAGCTTAAACAAAAGGAAACTAAGTCTCCTTGTTTCCTTTTCTTTTTGGTAACAACTCTCATTTCCTTTTTCCTTATCAACAGCTTTCCTAATCTTTTAGGACTAGGATTCCCCTTCTATTTAAGTACCAAAGTAGCTTCTTATTGTCCCTTTTTAAGATCAAAACCAGCTAGAAAAATGTCAAAAAAAATCGTAGGTGAGAATTAACAAAAATTCCAGCAAGCCAATTTAGTCAAGATTCAAGAAACAAATTCGAGAACTTTGCTCCTAACAATTTGTGTATGAATCTTGATTCAAAAATTCACCAAAATAGCCAAGAACAACCAGAAAAATGTTCAATATTTGTTCCCAAATCAAGAACCAACAGATGCCTCAATCTTCTTTCAAGAAAACAAAGTTACTAAATCAAGAAGTTCAAGAAGTCAATTTCCAGCAACAATGTAGTTCAAGAACTTCAATTCTAGACTCAAGAACTTCAAGAAACTTATCAAGACTTTTCAAGAAACTTGTCAAGAACCTCAAGAAAGCTCAAGAACTTCAAGAAATTCAAGAACAAAATCTTGACAGTTTCAAGACTCCAAGAAATCCACCAAGTAAGTCCAAGATTCTTCAAGAAACACCTTGTAACACCTAAGAAACAACAAAAAATAGTTGAATAAATTATTTGCACGACTTTTAAACCTTGTGCAACCTCTTTTATTCTCCTTTTTCTTTGATTTTTCTTTGTGCTTGGCTTTTTCTTTTTGAGCACGCCTTGTTTTTTTTTTTTCTTTTTTCATTTTGTTTTTTTTTTCCCACCAAGAAAAACACAAACAACCCAAAACCTTCAAGAAACTTCAATCCTAAGGCTTGTTTGTCCAAAAATTAATTTTTCTTGAAAGAGTTTTAACACAAGAAATTCAAGAAACACCAAAAACAGTCAAGATTGACTAAAATACCACACGACACCTAGAATTCTTGATTGAAGACAATCAAGAACGACACTAAGATCCTAAAAAGAATCAAGAAAGCACAAGAACAAGACACAAAACATGCATGAAACACACAGATTAATTTGAATAGAATAAGAAGACACGAAAAACACACAAGAAGACAACTTGTTGTCCAGTCTCGAGGCACTTTGACAACGACTCCAAGAAAGAAAAACAAAGAAACAAATTACAAGTTGTTTAACCAAGCTCGAAGCTCTTTGATAAACAACAAAAAGAAAAGCGATATATTCGATTTTTTCCAAAGGAAAAATAGGATTGGAAAAACCTGAAATTTCAAAAACTTGCTCTGATACCAATTGATACGCAAGGAAGAATGTAGACGGCAGAAAATCCAAGTGTGAACTTCGAATCCTTTCCCCTTGGATGAACACAACTTCAGAATCAACACCAAAGCCTTGATCAAACAAGAAAAACAAACTCTAAGTTCAAGGTTTTTGATTTTGGAATCACTCAACAAGATCGAGGGTAGTTCTTAATCATCAAAGAACCAAAGAAAGCACTCAACTTGAGAACTCACAATAGTATTAATCATCAAAACATGTTAAAATTCGTAATAGTGTTTTGACATATAAATAGGCTTATGTAACAACTTGTATAAAGTTCTAGAAACTTAACAAAGAGCACTAGTTGTAATCTAACATGATATGGAAGAGGTTACAACTGGTAAACAAAATAGAAAACTTAACATAAAAGAATTAAACTTAAAAATTCATCAAAAAATTGTTCATGGGGTGGACACCTCTTGATAAGTACCATTGGGCCTTCATCTTGTACCTTTAAAGGCCTTCCAAACATATCCAAGTGACCAGCACCTTGTACGCATGATATGGACAGCTTATTTGCTTCTTTTGGGCCTTCTTTGTATGTAGATTTGATCCAAAGCCAATAACATAACTTGTGGTCCAAATTCCTTGCTTGACTTTCATTCTTGAGCTTCACTCGAGCTATTGAATCCGTAACTCCTAACTTGAAGGCTTTAAAATGGTATTCATGCTTGCACTCTTCAAAGCTTATTCCTTCAACATTTTTATAGTGAGTTGAGGCACTTGAATTCCTATTAGTTGCGGAGTCCAAGTAATCAATTGAAAACATTCCAAAGATGGGGACTGCCCCACTTGGACACTAAGTTCTACCAAGGAAAGGCCAAATAAGCCTTAAGCTAAAGAAAAGCCGAAGTTGATTTTGATTCATGACTCCCAAAATAAGGGCCATTTTCCCTAGGAGAAACTAAACTATCTCCAACAATACTTTGGCCACCCAGCCCAATACAGAGATCGGCCATCTTTGCCCTAATTAATAATCTTATATGCTTTGGTCATCTAGACCTACTAAAGAATTCGGCTATTTAAGCCAAATATCATGTACAGACTCTCAAAATGGAAGCCATTCCCTCTAGGAGAAAATAATCAAAGAAATATCAAGAGCTCGGCTGCCAAGGCCAGCATATAAAAAAACTCCTAGGATGGGGATTACTTCCCCTAGGAGATCAAGTTTTATGTAACCCATCTTGGAATGGGAAATTTTGACAAAAGGTAATCATCGATCGCTCACTTTATTTCCATTGTTCACAACTTTTTAATGTATCTTAGATTAAAGGCTTTACAAGCTGACTGTCTAGGCTTGTGTGTTTTACTCATAACTTTATTTGGGCTAACTGAATCCCAAATCTTATTTGGCTTTGGGGCCATGAAACTCAAAAATAAGGGACATCCCCGAAGGAGCTGATTATCTTATCCTCAAAAATTTTTGAACCCCATAACTCCCAAGTTGTGGAGATCACTTCCCTTAGGAGGAACCAATCGTTAACAATTTCTTACAAATTTTGTCATGGAATGAAAATTCTATGGTTTGAATAGTCAATTACATTTGTGTAGAGAATACTTCAAAATTCTGTCATTTTTCAACTTGCAATGTAAGTTGTCTTCCTAACTTGTCTAGAATTCTTAAGAGAATTGCATTGGAATTAACAGTTTTAATTTGACTAAAATTCCTACAAATTGCTCTAGAATTATCTTGAACATCAAGTGTGAAGGTGCTGGAAGTTGCTTATCTAGAGAATTCTACCCCTATTGGGCCAATTTGGGCTAAATTGGGTTGATTTGGCCTTTTAACATTTTGGACTGAATAGGGTTTTTCAACATTTTGGACCAAATTTGCAAGTTGAGCCAATTTTGGCCTTTCAACTTTTTGGTCCACAAGATCTTGGCGCAAAATGTTATTTGAGAGGTTGATCCATGAATCTCATAGTTGATTTGTTCGTGAATAATGCTCTCAAATATTGAACAAACAATCTCCAAATTTTGTGATGTTTTCTATCCACTATTGAATCAACTTAAATTGAGATAAGTTGTGTTCCAATTGATCCAAATATGATAAACTTGTAAAATCACATAAATTTGTGCATTAAATTGCTCAAAATATAAAATTTGCATAAAAAACCTAATTTGCAGGAGAAAACTCTAGTTTGAGGAAAATAATATTTTTGGAGCCAAATTAATTCTAAATATATTAGAACACATTAAAAACTTATCATAAAGCATATACTAAAGTAGGTAAATTTTACATTTTTTAGTGTTCTATGATGTGTAGTAGATTAGGTATAGAAAATATGAACAAAACACACACAAATCAAATAATAAAAGTCTAATCTCCCAACTATACCACAAGTGCATGGGCCTACTGTAGTACTTGGAGTATTAGATGTCGAATCCTATGAGAAATCAATAATGGTAACTACTAAGGTTTTATGACTAACTTTTATTATCTAAACACGGGTCCCCCTTCAATAGAATAGATATATGATTAAGAACAATTGTAAAATTCAATGTAAAGAATCCGAAAACATAGAATCCACTGATGAACTATGCATTAATGACTTACTAAGTTTTACCTTGCCTTATTTAGAATCTGATTCCATATATGTCATAAATATGTCTCTCTATTAAATAACAAGATTCCAACTATTCCCATGATGAAATCTTATGAAAATATAACTTGTATTGATTTACTTAAGCATCCATAATTCTCACATAAATCACTTTAGCTTACTTGTTCATTTTCCATTGTTACATGCATTTCTCAATGTCAAGTAACAACTAAGATGATTTGTTTAAGTTGGCCATGCAAAAACAAGTATTAAAACTTGAACAAGTAAACAAACAAATACAAGCTTAGCAAGTTTGTAGTGATTAAATCATGTTTATTGATTTGTTAGTTTCATCTATGCTCTAGATGAAGGTTTTAGTGAATCATGACTAGTGAAACAACTAAAAGATTAAATTCAAAATGAGAATTCATGGCAACAAGTGAAAGTAAAAGAGAAAGAGTTAAGAATTGCTCAACCAAAGTTGGAATAAGCTTCTCTTCTTATTCACCTTCCAAAGTTGCACTACAAAAGATCTCTTGTTCCTCATGATTCTATTAAAGGATAAAGAGAATTTCACTACTGTCTACTAAGTTGAGTACAAAACTACTACTAACTATAACTAATTCTCTTCAAGAACTCCTTCCTAATGAATTACAAATTACTTCTATCTATAGACAAATGTTATTCAAGCCATTTTCCAACTTGCTTGTGCATTTAATACATGGAAAAGATGAAGATTTGCTTTGAGATTCCAAAATGGCATAAAAGTCTTTATTTATGTTTTCAATGAAATCTCCAACTTGCAAAACCTATCTTCATTTGAAAATGTCTGCAAAAATAGCTAGAGAAAATGCAAGTTGCAAGGCCTAAAAAATGCCTGCTGACTTTCATCCGCGAGTGGCAACCCGCGAATGACAACTCCGGGATCACTTACACTTGGCCCAACTTGATTTTCTGATTTTACTGATGTGGCATCCATGTGTGCAGATATTTTTCATGTATTTCCACATATTTTTGATGTAGAATTAGGTCTCTCAAATATTTTTGCACAATTATTTTTTCAATTATTCTTCAAGTTGTCCATCAAAGCTTAGCCCTTTGGACCACCTTTGAATTTGATTCTTCTTGACTCCAATTGATTCAAAATGTGTTGAAGAATGATGAATCTACAAATATGTATAAGAATTGTACATTAATTTGCTCAAAATATAGATTACTCCTCAAAACCCTAATTCTATAAAAAGTTAGAAAATGAGTCATTTGCAATCCAAATTAATATAATTCTACTAAATTAATACCTAAAATATATAATAAGACATATAATAATATTGGTCAATTTATTACTTATCATTCTAACCACCCAGATCGGTGTGATATATAAACTCCCAAGTAATGAGGTTGAAAGCAAGTGACAAATCGCCCCAACCATAGTGATTGAAGTCACAAAACTTGATTATTGGCTATTGTCCTTGAAGCATGAGATCTTTAGTTGTTGCCTAAGTGCCGATTTACTTAACTGTTTTTGTAAAGTCCTTAAGAGTACTTAACAGAAATAAGGGGGCAAGATAGCCTTGATTAGTGAAATAGGGATAGATAGAGCCAAATCAAAGAAAATATTATTATTTGAAAAAATTAATACAAGACCAAAACCCAAAAGCCTATGAGCTATGTCTCTGGGCTACGATCTTCGAAAGCGAACCGATCCCTATCCTTTCGAATAGCTTTCAATTCGGCCCTTGCTTCGAATAGCTATTGGGAAAGGCTCTCTCTAACTTTTTCAAAACAAGCCAACCTGCTTTTGGTCTTCACCATTTTAGTCTCCAGCTCATGGGTCTTGTGCTTGATATTGTGGGCCACGTCTCTTCGCCCCAATCGAGCCACTGTCTCGGCAAAAAAAGTGTCGGCCTATAGAAGAATTCAAAAGAGTGCTAGAGGGTGTATTATACGAAAATAAATAAAACGAATTATAAACCCTCTTATCGTAGCCATAGAAATGGAAAAATGGCAGATAAGGTTGGTAGTGGTCAAGCCTTGGGCATACATCCCATCCCAAGGCAATGTAGACTTGAGTAGCCACTCTTTGGCCACATCGTAATTTGCAATTCGATTGTTGGTACCTAGATTCCACCAGGGGTAGAATTGGAAGGCTGGAATAGAAAAATCAGAATAAGATAGAATAGAAGTTGCATAGGGAAGCACCTATGGGGTTTGTCGAAAGAGGAAAATTCTAATTGGCATTCAAATGGGGACTCCCCATAAACTACAGCTGCCCCTCAAAAGCTTTTGCTTCTAAAGCTTTTCTTTTAAGAGAAAGGAAGAAAGTTGCCATTGAAAAGTAAAGGTAGGACGAAAAAAGGATAATACTTTTGAAAATTTGAAACAAAATTGGCTAAAAACTTCTCAATATTTATATAGAATTAGGAAGCCAACTGCTGTCAGTTAAAATCTAAAAAGAAATACTGCATGATGGGTGATTAATGCAAAACGTGAAGAGACATGACATTGAAAGTCATGATTTGCTTAATAACTATTGCACGTCATAATTCAACTAATCAGTCGTTTTATATTCTAGTAAGTCAAAGAAACTGAGACACATGACTTCACAGTCATAACAACTCAACCATTCTATATCCTTAACCTAGTCATGTTGGTTTAGTTGTGTCTCGCCTTTATCTCAGTTGTTTTAACACCACTTACCACAGTTCGGAACTCCCAACCTTCCTCCTAAGTGTCAACAAAGAAAGACCAAATGAAAATATTGCCAAGGACTCATTCTAAGATCGGTTTTATAAGTGCTCCTAGAAAAATGTGTAAGGTAATAACACAAGTAACGCAGTGAAAAAATAAAAATTTTATTACCTTAACTATGGATTTTGATAATTGCCAAAGTGTAGTAGTTTTTAAGAGTATTTAGGTTGGACTTTTCAGGGTTTTTCTTTAGTTTCTCTCTATTTACTTGCTATTTCTTCTTATTTGTGAGTTTAATAGCTAAACAATGTGTAATTGCTATTTACTTGTGTTATTCTTGTATTTTCATAGGGTTTGTGATTCCATTACCAATTTGAATCACTTTGGATGGTAATTGGATGATATTTTAAAGGTTGATTGAACTTGGTGATGAGTTGAACTCAAGAATTTGTCAATGTGGTGCAAAGGAATCCAACAAAGAAAAAGAATTGGAAAGATATGGGTTGGTGGCATTGACATATTTCAGTGATTTGGTGATAACTTGGGCTAGAGACGTAGGATTTAGATTATTCTTAGGTCACGTTGAAGCTAAGAGGATGTTCTACAATTGATATGTAGACATCAGAGTCCAATTCTCATGATTTCATAGAGCAATATCCATGTTATTGAAGCACATTTGCGCTGCAACATTCTTCTGACCACTTGTTAGTATTTTGGCGATATCTCAGCCTACAGAACTCCAAATAAGATTATTCTTATGATCTTGGAAAGCTAACTCAAAGAGCTACAACTTTAGTATTTTGAGAAAAATCTAATTCGGCCAACTTTCTAACCATATTTGTGCCCGAATCTGTGCGCGAATACGGGGTGCGGATAGGGATAGAATGTTGGCGAAGAAGAGAAGTTTTTGACCGTATCAGCGCCAAGTAACCGCGAGCGGATACGGGGTGTGGATACACTATGAAAGGTTGTGATCTGATAGATTTTTGAGGCAAAACTTGGAGGACGTAACGCTCTCTTTGGAAAAACACAAGAGGGGCAAATTCTAAGGGTTTTGGAGAGGGAGAACATGATAGAAAGGGGTTTTGAACCCTAGTAGGGAGATTAGACCCACATACACCATACACATCTCTCACACCTTCACACACATCTAGAAGGATATAGAGAGCAGAAAGGAAGAGTAGAGGATTCAACTCAAGGGCTTTCATGGTGAAAAGCAAGGAAGCCTCATCAGAATTCAAGGGAGGATTCAAGAAAATAGCATGAGAATGAGTTTTCTTCTTCTTTTTTTGTATTTTGGTGAATTTATTCTTGTAATTATGAGTTGAGTTGTTTGTACTCTAGGTGAATGAACCCTAAATTACTTTGTTATTGATTTGATTCTTTAATTAATGAAATCTCATGTTTATTCTTAAATTTATTCTTGAGTTTATTGGTTATATAATTGGGATTTACATGCATCCTTTGATTCAATAGTGATTTCATATAGGTAGATTGAGAAATCACCTATTTGGCTAGATCATCTCTTGAATAAAGAGACTTTCATGGGTTGCTAAAGATAGAATCATATAAGTCTCCCCAGTTAGATTCAAACCTAACCAAAACCATAGAATCTATAGAACCTTAATGTTTCTCTTTGGGGTTTTGATTGAGAAGAGATTCCAATCAATCAACCAATAAGGATAGGGGGTTAATACTTAAGAAAGATTGAACTGTAATTAAGGGATTCTAGGGTCTAAGTGATCGGGTTATTTATTAATCAAGATAGAGTCCTAGCATATTTGATTTAGGATATTCTTCTTCTAGATTCATCCTCTACTTTTGTCCATTCTCTCTACTGGCTTCTAGATTGTGGTTTAATTAGGTAATTCATTTAGTTAATGTGTATTTCCAATTAATTTGTTATTCGCTTTGTGAGATTAGATAATAGAAAGAAGGTTAGTACTAGTACTCACATAGTCCTTGTGGGATCGACACTTAGTACTCCTGTACACTGTACTACGGGAAATGATAGGTGCACTTGCCTAAAGTATTCATAATACAGGCAAACGGATATTAGATTTCTTTGATATATCTATTTGAATATAAAGGGGGTTGCACAAGAATTATCTCGAGCACAGAAGATTTCTATGCTTCTACAGCAAATATCCTTCGATGAAGAAGTAAGATCTACCACGAAAAGCCCTCCAAGCGTTGAGTCTCTAATGATATCCACACGAACAAATTCCTTTTAGGCTGGCTTGCTTTGACTTTTGAGTGCTAACTCTCTTAAATTAATTAAAAACACAAGAGAAAGAAAAAACACTAACAATTAGGAAGAGGAGAGAGAAAGAGAGAGACACCTAAAGAGAGAAAGTGGCGTCTTTTTCTTTTTCAATTTTTCTCTCACTAGCTTTTTTTTTGTGTTGCAATGATAATTCAAGAGTCAAAGTATGAACCTATTTATAGAGGTAGTATTCTAGTCTTTCAGGAAATAAAGGTAATTGGAAATAAAAAAGGTTTAGGTAACTTACCTTAAGCTAATCTTTCTCCATTAGGAATTCTATTCCATAAGGAAACCAATTAGTTATTTTATATCTTTAGAAAACTAATTTCCTGCAAGACCTACTGATAAGTAATAATTTTAACTATTTTAGTATAATATTTTATATATGATTTTAGTCTAATTTGAGTATGTTTTTAGTAATTTTGATATTAAAATGGCTCAATTTCATTATTTTTCGTCAAATCCGAGTTTGCTCCAAAATTAGCATTTTAAGCCCGAAAATTAGGGTTTTGAGGCGAAATTATTATTTTGAGCAAATTAATGTCCAATTTTATTTGATTTTGTAGGTAAATGATTGCTAAATATATTTTAGATCAATTAGAGCACAAGAACTATCAACATCAAAGTTTATTCAAGATGTACCATTTTATCACTTAAACTTGGCAATTTTCAGAACAATTTTTTTTCAAAAAATCCTACCAAGCAAATTATGGTTCAATCGGTGGAAAAATGTCTCAAGGGCATTATGGGAATAACTAAAATTTAAAAGGGCAAAATTGGAAATGAAGAGCGATCTACGAGTCATAATCCTCAGGTTGCCACCCGCAGATCCCACTCGCGAATTGTCACCAACTTGCAGATTTCGGCTCTCTTCAACTTGCAGTTTGTTCACACCACTTTTGTAGATAAATCCAACATCCAGCTGCATTCTCTTTACCCTAGAAGATAACACAAAACTCAAGGAAGACTTTTGAGACCAAAAGAATCAAATTTCATCATATGTCACCAACTTGGACAAGGACTTGAGCTAGGTATTCTATAAATAGATGCCTTTGTAATTCATAGAAGATATGCTTAGTTTTGTGCTTGAAAGAGTATAAACCACAACTTGGTAAGAGAAGCACTCCTTGTAAATACTTTGAGTAGAATTTCTTTCTTAGTTTTGTAGTAGGCAAAATCATATTCTTGTAACAAGACTTTGAAGGAACTACTTTGTATTCAACATGTTTGATGAAATGCAAGGACAAGTTTTGGAGCCAAGTTCACTACCAAATGAGCAACTCTAACCTTATTCCTTTTAATTTCATTCATGCATGCTTGTTTACTTTCATTTATGTGCTTAAGTTTATCTTAAATATGTTGAACTAAGTTGATTTCCACTAGGTTTAGGATGAAGCTCTAATATGTTCGAATTGGTTTATGCCCTATTTATTCTTGTTTATTCATTTACTTGGTCTTTAACACTTGTTGTTGATTAGCTACCAACTTCAAGTCATCTAGTTGTTATTTGACAAAAGATTTGCACTTAACAATAGAAAGAGTAAATGGAACTTATGTTGAATCTCACGAGAGTAGTGATTTACACAGGTGGATTAAGGTTTGAAGCCACAATTCACGAGTTAAATGAATTAATGCATGTTAGACTTTACCACGAGAGTAGGAAAGCTCATGTATTAGTAGTCTTCTATTCATAGAGAGATCTAGTGTGGAGTACCAATGGAATTGAATCCCAAACTTGAATGAAAACCATCATGGTCATAAGTTAAGATTTCATATTTAGTGGATTCTTAAGGCTAGTCAACTTTGTTTAACTAGTTTCTTCATTGTTTATTTACTTGAAATTAATTTTTCTACCATTTTCTCTACCTTTAAAGTTTGATTGTCTAGACAATAAAGTAAGTTAGTAGTTTTGGTAGTTGCTAGTTCACGTTTCCTCATGAGATCGACTCTAATACTCGTCACAACTACAATTGACCCGTGCACTTGCGGAATGAGTATTAGGTTATAAATTTTATTACTTGTTTGTGTGAATTGTGCCTTATTTTGATAGTAACCTAAACTCACAATCACCTAGAATATTTATAAATAAGTCCTTCAAGTTAATTTATCTCATAAATTAACCCCATAAGTATCTCAAACTAATCTTAATTACATTTTAACTCAAAGATTATGTTCTTTATGTGTGTGACCCATTAGGTTCCATTCACGTTGGCAATAAGTACAAATTATAACTCATTAATTAATCAATTAAAAGTTTGATAAATTAAACACTTTAATTTATCATTAATTCACAATTAATTAATTCATACTTATAGATCATGAGTGGTGTCTAGCAATGCATCATGACCACCCAAGTAAATAAGAAAGTCATATGGTAGACTATACCCATCAATGACAATGTTATTGTGTAATTAATATCCTTTCACCACACTATATTCCAATTAGTCTAAAAAGTATAGTGCATACTTTTAAATGACTAATTTATATTTTCTTGTACCAGAAATATAACTCTCCATGATGGATAACCTTAAAACTACTTTCAAGTTATACTATTACTTTTGCAGAAGCTTTATGAGTTAATATTTCAAACACGTAACCATAAAGGGATATACTCTCCCATTAAGGAGTGTTGAATCCTATATTGATTACTTACTATCTTTTCATGCTTTAAACTATACCCAACTTCTATCCTATGGGCTACTCTTTTACAAACACCGAGGAATAAAGTCAAAATATAGCAATCAACACTCAAGATACTATAATAATCTTAAGTCAAAGGATCACTTGCACTATTATCATTAAGAGTTCAACCATTGGCACTATAGTTGCAAACTCTTGGCTAATCAATCTGTCGCGCCTCGAAATGACACACGGTGGGGTCGTTGATTGTCATGTCCCGAAGAGATGGTCTAGTCCATTGACCCTTCTAAAAAAGATAGATTTTGGAAAGATTGTGCGTGTGTGATAATAATCGAGTTTTTTAGTAAAAAATGTGTTTTTTAGAAAAAATGGTATTTTTAAAAAAAAGTAAGGCCGGGACTAAAAAATGCGACAGTTTTGGCTAACTGGTTTTTGAAAAAGGGTTTTATTTTAAAAGAAAATGGAATCGACACTTAGTACTGAGTTAGGGTGTACCAAGTCACCCGAAAAATCGTTTAACAAATCAAAAAACAAAAAACAAAAAATAAAAATTTTAGAAAAAAATCATTTAAAACTTTTTTCTGAATCCGATCTACGAAAAACAAGAGAAAAAGGTCTAGGAGCCGCATTTGAAGAAAGGGAAGGCAAAGGCTTGCGCCTAAGACACCCTTTCTACTTAGCTGAGGCTAGTTGTGAGGTTTAATCAAAATTTCCTAAATTAAGCCTAAGTTCTATCGCGTTTAGATGTATGTAAATGAATGCAAATCCTAAAATCTAAATGTGGGTATCGGGAGGGTCAGCATGTTCCGTCGAGGCTTGGTCGGAATTATCGCATTAATTGCGAAACCCGAATCGAGACCTCGAGGGAGTCACGAGTGTGAATGCAAAAATGAAATGCAAAAAGGAAAGAAAAATAATAGTATAGATAATAAGTGGCCGAAGAACGTAGGAATGCAACATAACGGGTACGGGGGGCTAATAGTTTATGACTAAATGTTCCTACTCACGGAGAGGGGAACAGCATGTACGCCACCGCTTTCCACGTGAGTAGATGACTATTTTTAGTCAAATCACACCGAATGACCTAATTTCTAGGTGAAATGCAACCTAAATGTCATGCACTTGAATGATTTGTCAAAATAAATAAATAAATAAACAGATAATAAATAATAATAAAAATCATGCAAAATGGACAAAAAAACTAAAAGTATATGAAAGGGGATGTGAAATGCACACGAGTGGAACTATCACTAAAATGACCTAAAGAGTAGTGTTGGACTAGCCCTTTCTAGGGATTTCCACTAGCGTTGGACTAGCGGGGAAACAATGAAGCCACAACTAGTGTGGTGACGGAATAACATAAAACATGAATTAAATAGTAAAGCATGAATTAAAAGCAAATTAAACATATAAAGACATATAGAGTTAAGTAGGAGCACATAACACATAAGCATAATATCTAGATGCAAAATCCTAATGAAAGCGATAAAACAAATAAGCACGTAAGCACGCAAAAGCAAATAAACCCTAACTATTATACCGGGGGCTTAATTTACAATTTAAAAAAAGGAGAAAATTAAAAATGTCCTATCTATTACACTTTCTATCTAATTACATAATTTTTGCTAAAATATGAGAAAAATAATCTAACCATTACATTGACTAGCTAAATACAAAATATTATATTTTTCCAAAATAATAAAAATTTAAAATTAAATAAATTAAATACGTAAATACGCAAAAAGTATGAAAAATAAGAAACAAACAAATAATAATAAAAATAATGCATAAAATCACATTGGAGCGTATTGGAGCACATAAAAAGGAAAATAACAAGAAGTCGGGATACCTCTTTGGAGACTCGGTATTAGATGCTAACAAATGAACACACGCATTAAAGGTACCACTATTTAAGAAATAAATCACAAAAAACATAAAAATTCTAACAAATTGAAAGTAAAATGCAACTTGTGACAGCCCCACCTTACCCAGAGGCGCACCAAAGGGCTTAGCGGACTGCTTGCCTGGCTCTCGCCAGGACTCGAATCGAGCACACACTAAAATTCACAAGCAGATGTAATTCGGTAGAAAACTCGTAGCTACCAACTGTGACAGTTCTCAGGGTCACATCACATTCAAACTTAAAAGTAAAAGTACTAGTTAAACAATTTACATTACATACATTTGTTATTACAATAATATCTCAAGCAGTCCTTCTACCCAAAAATCCTACCCAGTTCTACCCTGGATTCCTCACCACCGGCTTTAGAGATAGGAGCCTGTTTAAGGAAAACAAATAACAGAGAGTGAGCTATAATAGCTCAGTGAGGTTCCCACACATGCAAATACAGAGACAATCAAACAGAAGTTAATTAAACGAATGTCACAAGTCATAAGACAAAGTAAGGATATATTAAGTAATCACTGATTTAAACAAGGGAGGATACATTCCCATCACGAGAGCAAGTACTGATCATGTGACCATGGTATTGAGAGTGGATTGCCGGTTAAACCTGCATTTTCAAGCAAAAGCCCTATCCGCCATTCACCTTATATCCTCCAAGAGTACCGTCCGACCCATCCAGGGTGAGATCTCAACCCCGGAGGGCAACAAGCAAGAAGGTTCAGTCCGGAGTTGGCCTCTTTGAGGATTCACAACTCAAGGAAAAGAACCACAAGCCCTAAAACACCCAGCACCTTATATCCTCCTTTGTACCCTCCTGCCTGACTAACCGCGGCATAACCACGGAAGTCTAGGCAACAAGTTAATGTAGTCGAAAATTCACAAACAATTATATTCACATCAGATAGAAATTGTGCATGTAACAAACCATGGGGTTAGTGCGATAAAGTACACACTTTCCCTTCATATAATACATTGTGACAATTCATGAATATCAAGAACACATAGCACGTTGTGACAAGTCACGAGCATCAAGTATAAATAAGATCACATTTTGAACATGCATTATGAATATGTGAAGAAACACTCATAAACAAAAGCAAAGGAACACTCACATGCACAAGTAAAGGGACACTCACCTGGAACGCTTAAGAAAATATTTCGTAAAACGGTTGCGTCTCACTTTTGGATCCTGGAATTTATAAGAAATAATCTAATGAAACTCAATTTAAACCCTAATCAACTTAGAAAGAAAATTCAAGAAATACCCCATTAAATTCTAGGGTTTTAGTTCTAGGGTTTAGGATTTAGGGTTTAGGGTTTTCTAACAAAATTTTGGCATTATTTCCCCTTAATTTTCGGCCATCCAACTTTGTTTTCCATCAAGATTTCAATCATCAACCCATAATTCAACAAGTTCTACAACTTCTTAGTTCAATCCAAGCTCAAATTCAATCAAAATTCCACTAAATATCAAGAATTATACTCCAAGAATCATTACCCAAATTTGCACAGGGTTGGTTTTCAGCCAACTTCGTACCATTATTGGGGTCAATCCATCAAGAACTAAGGAATTATGATTACATGGTTTTAAAGTACGTTTATAGGGCTACAACTTTCGTGAAGATCAGCAATCCAAATTCCAACTAGAACAGGTTCAAAATCATCCCTCAAGTTGGCTCATCATCAAAACTGTTTCACGCAGAACCGAATTTTCAGCCAACTTTGCAAACTTTCTGCGATTAATACACAACGAACCACAGTGCAAGCCTTATACCGTTGGAAAGCCCTATCAATCTAGTTTCCAAAACAACAAGAATCACTCGAATCCAAGTTATCTATATCAAGTTATGAACGTTTTACTAAAACTGGTCCAGTATGACTGTGAAAGTAAAACTTGTACAAAACCCTAAATAAAGCTTAAATAAAACTTAAATAAACTTGAAATTAATAGCAAAAGTTCATAGTACATACCTTAAACAAGCTTAGAACCTTGCTTAGGAAGAAGAAAACCTCACTTTCTATGGTGGAATTTGTCTAAAATTGAAGAGAGCTCCAAGAAAATGAAGAACAAGGGAGGGTAGAGAGAGAGATGGAGAGAGTCGGCCAAGGGAGTAAAAATGGAAGATAATTTCGGACAAGAGAGAATAAAATGAAAGAGAATTAGGTCAAGAAAGATTAAAAGAATAAAAGAATAATGGGAAGAAAGTGCAACCAATTAGAACTAAACAAGAGTCAAGCTAGAGTGTAGATATTTTGGCATAATAGGTACTAGTTGGCTAAATATAATTGGTACAAATTTTTAATAATCTAACACTTAACATTTGGCAAGTTTTGTAGCATAAAATTTTAAAACAAAAGAGAGGAAAAAATGAGAAAGAGGGGCCGGCCATATGGTGGGGAAAAGACAAGGGTTTAAGTGAAAATTTTAAGTTAATTTTTGTGCTAAAGTTCAATTAGTCAAAAGGCTTAATAATGGTAGAGTTGGTTAGTCAAAATTACACACTATTGTAAACTAATAGACCAATAAAATTAACCCAAGTTTGGTACTTAGGTGTACCACTTAATCATACAAAATCTCATTTAGTTAACCTAACTAACTTAAGACATTTTTCAACTATTAAACCAAAGATTAACACTAAACCTTAAATAAAAGAAATGCCCTATTAAATGCACTTTAATTTCCCTCTTCTTTTCTTTTCTCATTCATTTTTTTTTCTACTAATAAACATAACATAAATCAAATAATCTTTTTAGTGCGAATTTCCGGGGCGTCACACAACTACTATTAAACTAAGGAATTAAAACAAACTCAAACAAACCTTAGGGCCAAAGGGTAAAATTGAAAGTTCTAACTAATCGAGGGGCAAAATTAAAAATTTACACAAGTCTAAGGGGTAATTATGCAAAATTAAAGCAAATTAGGGGAAGGACAGTAAATTTCAGCGAGGGTGGGGGCAATTTGCAATTAATTCATGGCATAATTGAAAGAAATAAAACCTAAGGGGGGCCAATTCATAATAAATAGGGACTAAAAATGCATGAATTAAAAGTATGTACATCACACAATAACACTACCTAAAACTTCAAGGGCTAACATATAAATAACTATTTACTAATGAAATACCAAAAAAAATGCTAACCGAATCCTAATAACTAGAATAAGTATGGATTAATTCAGTTTAGTCGAGCAAACTAATACAATTAATTGATTAATTAACTAATATAATTTAATAAAACCAAATCAAGAAACTTACTAAATTAAAATTAAAATACTAACTATTCTAATTAAAACACAAAACCCTCCCCCTGTCATAATTTCTTCTCTCAGTCATTATCCCTCTCTCCAGTTCTCTTGTTCTCACTCTTTTCTGTTCAATCTCTTCATCTCTGATCCTCACTCACTGCGTCTTCTCTTCCTCTCTGTCAGCTTTTCCTACTTCTTCACTTTTCTTTCTTTTCTTCTCTTTTTCTTTCTCTCTTTCCCTTCTTCGAGTCTCTTCATTCTTCTCTCGCTCGTGCCTCTCAAATTTAATCTGTTTTCTATCTCTCAATCTCTCTCGCACTCTCTGTTTCCGACTTTCTCTCATCCTTTCTTCTCTCTTTCTCTGGTCGGTCTCTCTCCTAGTTCGTCTTCTCTCTCATAGTTCGTCTTCTCTCTCTTTTTTTCCAAAGGCCAACAGAATGGATTATAGCGCTGGCTTTTGATGCAACTGGTGGGAATTTAGGGGGCTGGTGATGCGATGGTATCTCTTGGTGGTGGTTGTGAGAAAAGGCCGTGGTGGTTGTGAGAAGAGGTAGTGGGCAGTGATAGTTTGGCAATTTGAAACTGATTTTGGGGTTGCCGGTTTGATTTTTTTTCTGCAGGTTTGGAGGTGTGATTGGAGTTGTTTTGGTTGGAAATTGGGTGATGATTTCTGAATGGTGATTGTGGAGACAGTGAGATTGGGCAATGGTAGTAGCTGATGGTGGTGAATGTCTGTTCCTACAGGTTTATGGGTGGTAGTGGTTCAGCGTTATTGGCATTGACAGAGGGGAGGACGGGGGAGGTGGAATTGTGGGTAATTGATGGAGCTGGGGGTTCTGTGTTTGGCGATGGTGGCCCTGTGGGTTGGGTTTGATTGAGATGGTCGATTGTGAAAGTGGGAGCCTAGGCTGCGCAGATGGCCTTGGTGGTTTTGTGGGTTTGTGTTGTTTTTGCAGGTTGTCAATGGTGATGGTTGCTGATAGTAGCATTGGGGACTAGTTCGTGGAGTTGGTATGGTAAAAGGGGGCTATGGTGAGAGTGATGTTGAGATTTTGACTGATGAAGCTGGAGGAATTGGTGGGGCGTGATGCTTGGGTTCCGACTGTACGTATGGGTGGTGATGATGATTTTGTGATGACTGTGGCTTGAGTTTTGATTTTGGATGAATTGCTAATGAAGGGGGCATCTGATGGTTGTGGGACTGGTTGGGATTTGATGGAGTTTGGGGCCTAGAGGTTTGGTTAGGGGTTGATGTAATCAGACATGAGGTTGGTGGTTGGATGGCTTTGTGTAGTTGTTTTGGTTGTCTGATTGTCTTCTATCTGGTGGCTTTGGGTGGCTCATGATGATTGAAGGTGGGTAATGGGCAACTGGTGATTGGAGGCTGTTTCTGCAGGTGATGGACAGGCAATGAGTTGAGGAGATATGGTGGTCGAAGGTTGGGTGGAAGAACTGGGTTCTGGTGTAGAACCTGGTGGTCAGGTGGTGGTAGACGGTGATGAGGTGGCGGTTGAAGGAAGAGTTGTCGTGGTGGCTCAGGTGGTGGAAGAGGGAGGAGGGAGAGAGAAGAGAGACGGTAAAAAAAAAACAAACCCAGAAGAAGAAAACTAGAAACAAAAAAGAAAGAAGATAAAAAAAAAACCAGCAAATTCACATAACAGGCCAAATAATAAAAAAAAAATCTGGAAAATAATTTCAAGAAAAAGAAAAGAAAAGAAAAACCCTATAGTTCATAATAATAACAAGATTCATGAAATTTTTGATGTCAAATAAGTGTAAAAAGAGTAGTAAGTGACTAAGGTAGTACATTTCAATGAAAGATGTTGGATTGAACCTTGCTCTTTTGGAAAAATGAAAGCTGAAAATTTTTGAATGTTCTTGATTTTTTTGTTTTTGATCTTAGTGTGTGTGAATATAGTGTGTTAGTATGTGTATTTGATCTTAGTAGGTGAAAAAAGATGTGTTAGTGTGTGTGCAGGATTTAAGTAGGTGAAAAGAGTGTGTGTTATAGTGTGTGTAGGATTCTAGTGTGCGAAAAAGTGTAAAGTGTGTGTGTAGTATTTTAGTGTGTGAAATAAAGTGTAAAGTGTGTGTAATGGAAGAATGAACCTAATATATTCTAATTAAGTTCTCCTTTTTTATTCTTTAGTGGAGGTATTTATAGTACTAGTTGTCTTGGTCACTAAGAATATTACAAAATAACAAAAACACCACCGGTAATAAAAATTTCAATTTTATTAAAAAAATTTAAATCTAAAAAAAAAAGAATTAATACAAAGAAATGACAGTAAATTCTAAAATTTGCCAAAAAATTGAAAGTAGATTTCAAATCAAAAGTTAGAGTTTAAAACTGATAAAAAAAATGTGCTCGAGGTATGAAATGACGATTTTGCCTCTGGACGACGAAAATACACAGATAATAGTTATTGGCCGAAAAAATTATCAAAAATTAAAAATAAGCTTAAAACCCTAGAAAATGCATTTATGACTCAAAAATTGATAAAAAAATGAATTTAAACTGTAAAATGATGATTTTGCCCCTGGACAATGAAAATTCACAGAAAAATAGCTATTGACCTCGAAAAATTACCAAAAATTAAAAATAAGCTTAAAACCCTAGAAAATGCATTTATGACTCAAAAATTGACAAAAAATGGATTTAAACTGTAAAATAACGATTTTGCCCCTAGACAATGAAAATTCACAGAAAAATAGCTATTGACCTAAAAAATTACCAAAAATTAAAATTAAGTTTAACACCCTAGGAAATGCATTTATGACTCAAAAATTGACAAAAAATGAATTTAAATTGTAAAATGATGATTTTACCCTTGAATGCAGTATTTACAGAAGAAATAGCAACCGTCTCCGAAAAAATTAAGAGAATTTAGAAACATGCTTAAAGAATTAGAAAAATAAATTTTGAACCTAAAATGGGTTAAAATGGTGTTCACGAGGCGAAATTACTATTTTGCTCTTATGCTAGTAAAAATATAAAAAGAATACCACTTAAATCCAAAAATTTCATAAAAATTAATAAATTCGTATGAAAGTAAAAGTATGTACTTAAAACCCTCAAAGCTAATGGAAAAATATTTACAGAGAAAAATTACTATTTTACTCCCGAGATTATTGAAAAATTAGAATTTTAACCCCAAAAAATATAAAATGCCCCCAATACTTTAAAAAATAAATGGTGTGTCAAAATTTGGTGTCTACACTGTAACACTCTAGAAAATGCACTTACAAGAGACATTTTTTTTTTCTTATTTAGGGTTAAGTGTTAATCCTTGATTTATTAGTTAGAAGATTTCTTGAGTTAATTAGGTTAATTAACTAAGATTTTCATTATTAAGCAACGACACCTAAGTACTAAAGTTAGAATAATTTTACTTGACCATTTAATTTATATTAGTGTTTAAATTTTGATTAGCTTATTCTACTATTTTCTAGTCTTTTGACTACTTGAATTTTAGCTCAATTTTACTAAAAAAATTTCACTTATTTTCTTGCTTTATTTTCTTTTCCTTGGCTGAAATTTCTTCTCTCTTTTTCTTTTTCTCTTGGCCGAAAATTCTTCTTTCTTCTCTTTTCTTTTTGGCCGAAATTCTTTCTTCTTTTTTTCTCTCCTTATGGCCGGATCTCTCTCTCTATTTTACTCTCTTTTTGCTTTAATAATTTGTGCCATAATATTGCTAGTATTAGGTGATAAGAGATTATAAAGTTCTACTAATCAAATTGATCCAAGTAACCACTATTTCATTAAAAGACTACATCTTCACTTTATTCTTGTTATGTTTTTATTAGTTAATCTTTTTCCCACCTTTTCTTTATTTCTTTTCCATTTTCCTAGCCTATTTCTTTCTCTTTCTTTTTCTTCTTGGCCGGCCATCTCTTTTTCTCTTCTTCCCTCATTTTGCTCTCAACTTCTTGAAGCTTTCTCTCTAAATTTTGGGCAAATCCACCATAGAAAGTGAGCTTCTTTCCTTCCTAAGCAAAGTTCTAAGCATATCTAAGGTATTTACTATGAACTTTTCCTACTAATTTTAAGTTTTAATTAGTCTTTTATGCAAGCTTAAACCTAGATTCTTGTTGCTACTACTTGGAGAACTTAGTTTGAATTGGAGATTTACTTGCTAGATAAAGTGTTCTTGTGGTTAGATAGACTAGTAAATAGCATTTAAACCTTGAAATTTCATGTGTTATATGTTGTTTGGTTGAAGATTCTTAGAGTAGAATTCTTGAAATTTAGTGGAATCTTGATTGAATTTGAGCTTGAATTGAATATAAAAGTTGTAGAACTTGTTGAATTTGGGTTGGATGGCTGATTTTTTGCAGGAAAAAAATTTGGATTAGTCCGACTTTAAGGGGAAATGCTGCCGAAATTTTGGTAGAATTAAAAGAAGAAAAATTGACAAGTGAGATTTTAAACCTAGAATATGCTCAATTGAAGGAAGTTTAAGTGCAGGAATTTTTAGAAAATGATCTAGTGATAGATTAAATTTTCTTAGAATAAGAAAACCCAAAACCCTAGAAACCCTAAAACCAAAACCCTAGAAATAAGTGGGGCATTTTCTTGAATTTTCTTACTAAATTCACTAGGGTTTTAATTGGGTTTTCATTATATTATTTCTTTTAAATTTCAGGGTCCGAAAACGCATCGTGACCATTTTACGAGATATTTTCTTAGGCATTCCAGGTGAGTGTCTCTATGTGTGCATGATGCATGAAATGTTATGTTTCACTTGCAAATATTATGTTACCCTTGCAAATATTATGTGATAAAATATGCTACTTGAGGAAAGATGTGTACTTTATCGCATCTATTCCGTAATGTGTTAAATGCTTGCACTATTCAACGTCTTACTTGTGCGTGAGACTTCCGTGACTAACTTTACTGTTACTTCACGGATAGTCAACCCGGACAGGCTTGGGAGGTTATAAGGTGCTGGGTGTTTTAGGGCGTGACGTTCTTTCCTTTTTGAGTTGTGAATCCTCAAAGAGGCCAACTCCAGATTGAACTTTCTTGCCTGTTGGCCCTCCAAGGTTGAGATTACTCCCTGGATGTGGTAGCTTGTACGGAGGTTATAAGGTGAATGGTGGTTATGGCTTGCGTGATAAAACTGGCATGTCCTTTGATAAAGACCTGAGCTATTATCTCGGTCCAAATGTCATGGTTACATGATCAGTACTTGCTTTTCCTGCGGTTGAGCTTGCTCTCGTAGTTGAGCCTTGTATCCGCTATTGACTACTTGATAATTAAATTGTTCATATCTTGTTTATTTAATTTATCAATTATTTTATTTACTAAATAATGAGTTCTTGATATGATTGCATGACTTGGGCATTCATTGGGCTATTATAGCTCATTCCTTTTATTTGTTTTCCTTTACTCAGGTTTCCTAAAAAATTAAAGTTGGATCGACTGGTTTTGAATATTATAGATGTTTCAATTATTGTAATAGCCAAACTGTTTTAGGCTATCTTTGTGAAAATCATGTATATTATGACATGTAAACTTTTGATGTTACTTGAACCTTTAAGTAAATAATATGAGTGTATTTTATTTTATTTTATTCCCTTTTATTTCATTTTATTTTGAGTTAAGTATGCTTGGATGGTTGCGTGAGTGCGTGATTTGAGTCCTGGCGAGAGCTAGGCAGGCAGTCCGCTAAGCCTTTTGGTGCGCCTCTGGGTAAGGTAGGGCTGTCACATACACAATCCAATGAAATTGTTCCCGAACAACCATCTACATATCAGCTTAGGTGTCACGCACACCATAGTCATTGAGATCAACTACTACTTATCATATGTAAAGACAAAGTATGTGCTAGTTTATCCATATTAATGATGTCTAATCTCATTAGTACTATGACTAGGGATATTTAAGAATATGACTTTATGTATTAGTGTCTCATAATTGTAACCCTTACAATCTCTAGTACACAGTCAATATTCCAAATAAGGGTGTGCAGTGAATTTGAATTCAAAAATTTGGAAGCCTGAAATCGGATAATTCAGAAAATTGGAAAGGTTGTATTCGACCGATTTCAAATTCGAGATCACCATTGTCCATTTCGAATTCAATTTCAATCGAAATTGGAAATTTGAAATCGAATTCAGAAATTCCGAATTCAATGTCAGCCAAAGAAAAAAAAAAAAAACTTAGCAAGGCCCAATAAACAAATAAGTCCAATACACAAAAAGAGTCCATTTAACGATTTTATAATCAAACAAAGCCTAATGCCATACTTATTTAAAGATTCAAACTTAACTAAAAACATGAATAACTTTATTTCACTATTTGTTATTTTATGTAGTTTGAGTTTAATAATTAACTAAATAATTAACTATTAGTTTAATATGAATATTTCACTTATTGTATTAGTATAATATATTAAATTATTAATGTTAATTATTATATCTATAATATGAATAATAAAACTATTTGTTTATTTGATTATTTGTTATTTTATGTGGTTTGAGTTTAGTTTATTTGACTATTAGTTTTAGTTTATTTGATATTTGTTATTTTCTGTGGTTTGAGTTTGATAACTAACTATTTGTCTATTAGTTATGACTTAATTGTATTAGTATAATATACTAAATTATTAATGTTAATCATTATATCTATAATATGTACAATAAAACTAATTATTATATATGTAATATTACGTATTCAAAATCGAATTCGGAATTTCCGAATTCATTTTCGTTTTTAATTCAAATTCAAAAATTACGAAATCAAAATCCTTATATCCAATTTCGTTCCTAATTCATTGTATTTGATTTCAGTTATTTTCGAATCCGATCCGGTTTCTATTTTTCCGAGTTCATTTCGAATTCGGACGGAAAATCAGAAAATTTCGTTTTTGCACATCCCTGATTCTAAGGACTTTATTAAACAAACAAGTAACATAGAAATACAAGTATAGATGAAAAAAAAAATTCCACATGAATAAATATAATATAAATAAGTATAAATTCAAAGTACCTTAAACCAATTTGGTTTTAGGGCATACACTAACAAACTCCCACTTGTACTAAAAGCTATAGCAAGCAAAATCCTAATGGATTTAAGCATAGCTACTGGCAAAAAGATTTTTTCAAAGTCAATTCCTTGCCTTTGTTTGTAACATTTTTCTACTAACCTTGCTTTATAGGTAACAATGTTACCATCCATGTCGGTCTTTCTTTTAAAGATCCACTTGCACCCTATGTGTTTTATCCCTTTGGATGGCTCGACTAAGGTCATACCTTGTTCTCGTACATGGAATCCATTTTGGATTTCATGGCTTCGCGCTACTTCAAAGAGTCTACATTAGATATAACTTCTTCGTAGCTAGTATGATCGTCATCATCTATGACTAACACATCATTACTCTCGCTAATGAGAAATTCATATCTCTCAGGATCATAACGTGTTCTATTAGATCTATGAAGTTCTTGTGTATTTTGAACTTTCGACTGCATCTCATCAACATGTGGCATAAGCTCTTGTTCTAACTGTTGACTATTTTGTGGTTCTTGAATTTCTTCAAGTTCTACTTTGTTCCCACTGCTTTTTTCAAGAATAAACTCTTTCTATAGAAAGATAGCATGTCTTGAGACGAACACCTTTTGCTCAAGAGGATTGTAGAAGTAATATCCTTGACTCTGTCTAGGATACCCCACAAACAAGCATTTGTTAGATTTAGCTTCTAATTTGTCTGACATATTCCACTCCACATAAGTAGAACAAACCCAAATTCTCAAATGACTCAAACTTTCATTTCTTAACATACCAAATCTCATAAGATGTAGTATCAACATATTTTGATGGAACACGATTGAGTATATAGGAAGGGGAATCTAAAGCAAAACCCCAAAACGAACTAGGAAGAGATGCATGGCCTATCATGGAGCGTACCATATCCAATAAAGTACGATTTCTCCTTTCAGACACACCATTAAGTTGTGGCATGTATGGAGGAGTCCATTGAGGAATAATCCCATTTTCCTCTAGATATTGTTGAAACTCTTGACTTAAATATTCTCCACCTCGATTAGATCTAAGTGTTTTAATACTTTTGCCAAGTTGTTTCTCAACTTCAGCTCTAAAGACTTTGAACTTTTCAAAAGCCTCGGACTTGTGCTTCATTAGAAATACATAATTGTATCTAGAATGGTCATCCGTGAAATTGATGAAGTAGAAGAAACCACCTCTAGCATGGATTGACATTGAGCCACAAACATCAGTATGAATGAGTATGAATGAGTCCAAGAAGACCACCAATGTTGCGCCCCGAAATGACACATGGTGGGATCGTTGATTGTCACGTTCCAAAAAGGTGGTATGGTCTAGTGACCCTTTTCGAAAAGATAGGTTTTCAGAAAACCTTACGCGTGTGTGAGAAAAATCAAGTTTTTAGTGAAAAAGTAATATATAGGAAAAATGGTATTTTGAAAAACAAAAGAAAGCCAAGACTAAAAAATGTGGCAGTTTGGCCAAATGATTTGAAAAAGGGTTTTATTTAGAAAAAATGGTGTCACCACTTGGTATTGAGTTAGGGTGTACCAAGTCACCCGAAAAATCATTCAGCAAAATAAAATAAAATTTTAGAAAAATATTTAAAAATATTTTTCCAACTCCGGTCAACGAAAAAATAAGAGAAAAAAAGGTTTGAGAGTCACATTTGAAGAAAGAGAAGGCAAAGGCTCACGCCTAATGCACCCTTTCTACCTAGCCGAGGCTAGTTGTGAGGTTTAATCAAAATTTTCTAAATTAACCCTAGATTCTTTCTCGTTTGGATGTATCTAAATGAATGCAAATTCTAAATCTAAATGTGGGTATTGGGAGGGTCAAAATGTTCCTTCGAGACTTGGTTGAAATTATTGCATTAATTGTGAAACTCGAGTCAAGACCTCAAGGGAGTCACGAGTGTAGATGCAAAATGGAATGCAAAAGAAAAGAAAAATAGTAATACAGACAATAAGTGGTCGAAGAAAGTAGGGGTGCAACATAACGGGTACGAGAGACTAATAACTTGTGACTAAATTTTTCTACTCACGGAGGGGGGAATGACCTGTCAATCCACCGCTTCCCACGTAAGTAGACGATTATTTCTAGTAGGATCACACAAAATGACCTAACTTCTAGGTGAAATGCAACTTAAATGTCATGCATTATCGAATGTTAAAAAAAATAGATAATAATAATAATAAGAAATATATGAAAAATCATGTATAAATGAAAAAGCCTAAAAATGAGAAGTGGTGTGTGAAAATGAAATTTACAAAGGAAGTGAAATTATCACTAAAATGATCGAAGGGAGTGGCGTCCCCCCCCCCGCCTCCCCGTGTACGGGGTTGGCCCTTAAAAAAAAAAAAAGATCAAAGGGACTAGTGTTGGATTAGCCCTTTCTAGAAATTCCCTACTAGTGTTGGACTAGTGGGGATGCAAGGAAACCAAAACTAGTGTTGGATTAGTGTAGTGATGAAATAACATAAAACATGATTTGAAATAATAAAACATAAATCAAAAGCAAATAAGCATATAAAGACACATAAGGGCATGTAGGAGCACATAACATATAAACATGATATTCTAGATACAAAAATCCTAATAAAAGCATTAAAACATGTAAGCGCACAAGCACACAGCCCTAATTATTACACCCGGGAGATTTAGCTTACAATTTAAGGGGTGAAAAAGAAAAAACGACCTATCTATTATACTTGTTATCTAAATACAAATTTTTTTTGTTAAAATATGAGAAACATTATTTAGCTATTACATTGACTAACTAAACACAAAATATAGACCAAAATAAAGGAAATTGTGGTCTAAATATTACATTTTTGCCAAATAATAAAAATTCGTAACTAAATAACATAAAGTAAATAATGTACCAAAAGTATGTAAAATAAGAAATACATGAAACAAAATGCATAAAAAATCACATAGGAGACACTGGAGCACATAAAAGAAATTAGCAAGTAATGAGGATACCTCTTCAAAGAATCGGTACTAATGCTTAAGAACAAAAGCAAACACGTCAAGGGATCGCAATATAAATGAGTGAAGCGTAAAATATATAAGCATTGATAAATTGGGGAAAAATATAAAATTTAGCAACAAAGGGGACTAAAAAGTAAAATTCTTCAAAACTTAAGGGGGTGAAAAAAAATTCACATAATTTTAAGGAATAAAGATGCAAAATTAAAGCAAATTGGGGGGCAAAAATGTAAATTCCATGAAATTAAGGAGCTAAAATTGCAACATTGTAAAACTAAAGGGCTAGAGGGTAAAAATTGGAAATTCTAAAGGGTAAAATTGCAAATTAAGGAAAATTATGGGTAAATAGTAAATTCTAGCAAGTGTTAAGATCCAATTGTAAATTAAAGGACTTAATTGAGAGAAACCAAATCCAAAAGGGTCAATCTACAATTGTTGGGGGACTTAATTTGCACAAAATAAAGAGTCTTAAGGACCTATTAATGATATTAGAGAAGCATAAACACTTAATCCCAAATAAAATATGTTATGCTAAGTAGGAACACAGTTAAAAAGAACAAATTAAACTAGATTAATTACCTAAAAATTTTCCTAATTAACTAAAACAATTACTTACCAAAACTAATATGAGCCATTCAAACCAAGTACCCCTGATTAAACCAAAAACCAAAACTCTTAAAAATGAAATATTAGCCCCCCTCGTTCCCAATTCGTTCTTCTTTCTCTCTTACACTCACTCTCTCTGCTCTCTCAATTCTCCTTTTTCTCTTCTCTGTTTAGTTCTTTCTCTCTAGCTTCTATTCTCTCTCCCTCTCAGCTCGCCATCTCTCTCTCATTCTCAGCTTCTCTCCCATCTCCTTTTTCTCTCTTCCCTTTCACTTTCCTTTCCCCCTTCCTGGTGCTCTTCTCCATTTTTCCTCTGTCCAAATCTCTCATCTTCTCTAGCCCTTTCTTCCTCACTCTCCCTCTCTAATTCTCTTCTCACTCTCCCTCTATTCTCTTATTTGTCTTGTTTCTGTTTCTCTCCCCTTCCAATTCTCCCTCTTTCACTCATCTCCAAACGCCCCCTCTCCTTTCTCTTTATTCTCTTTTTCCTTCTTTCTCTCTTCTTCTTTCTGGTTTCTTGCTCCTCACCATGTCTTCTCTGGCTCTATGTCTCTCTTTTCTCTTTTGTCTTCTCCCATTTTTCTTTCTTTCTTTCTGTTCTCTCTCTTGCTTCTCTGACGCTCTCTTTTCTTCTTCTCGCCTGGTTTTTTATTTTGATCTCTACTGTTTCTTACTTCTCCCTTATGTTTCTCACCTCTATCTCTAGTTTCTCTCCGTCTCTTTCTTCTTTCTTTCTTCAATCAGAAAAAATCACTTCCCTCCCAAAATTCCAATTCAGTTTCCCAACCAAAATCCCTAAGCTCCTATTCCAAATTTAAATTCCCTAAATCACCAATTCCTCAAATTCACATGGTAAAATATCGCATATTGAATACATCACACATAAACTCATGGATTAAATCAGCATATTAAGCCATGAATGGGCTCAGAATATTTTTACCTGAAGCGCGACAAGGGGGAATCCAGCAGGGGCAAGCTTTTTACAGAGGTTGCTGCGGTGGTCCCTCACCGATGGCAGTGACGGTGCAGCTAGTATAACAGCCCCACCTTACCCAGAGGCACACCAAAGGGCTTAGCGGACTGCCTGCCTAGCTCTCGCCAGGACTCAAGTCGAGCACTCACTCAGAACATGCACGCGTGGTTAACTCCAAATAAAATGAAATAAAATAGAATAAAATAAAATATATTCACATTACTTAATTTAAAGGTACAAGTAACATCAAGAAGTTTACACATCACAATATACATGATTTTCACCAAGATAGCCCAAAATAGTTTGGCTATCAAAATACACGAAATAAAACATGTACACGTCCAAAATCAGCTTTTCCCCCTTTAGTATTTTTGGAAACCTGGTTAAAGAAAACAAATGAACGGGATGAGCTATAATAGCCCAGTGAGTGTCCAAGTCATGCAATCAAACCCAGAATCTATTATTTTATTGAACAAAATAATTGACAAGATTAAATAAGTAGGGCATGAACACTTTAATTAACAAGTAGTCAATGGCGGATACAGGGCTCAACTACAGAAGCAAGCTTAACCGCAGAAAGAGCAAGTACTGATCATGTAACCATGATGTTAGAACTGAGATAATAGCTCGGGTCTTTATCAAAGGTCATGCCAGTATTATCAAGCAAGAACCCTAACCACCATTCACCTTATAACCTCCGTACTAGGCTACCACATCCAGGGAGAAATCTCAACCCTGGAGGGCCAACACGCAAGAAAGTTCAATCCGGAGTTGGCCTCTTTGAGGATTCACAACTCATAAGGGAAAGAACATCATGCCCTAAAACACCCAGCACCTTATATCCTCCCAAGCCTGTTCAGAGTTGACTATCCGTGAAGTAACGGTGAAGTTAGTCACGGAAGTCTCATGCACAAGTAACACATTGGATAATGAAAGCTGTGTAACACATTGCGGAATAGAAGTGATAAAGTACACCTCTTTCCTCAAGTAACACATGTCATAAAATAACAATTTAAAGTATAACATAATATTTCATAATTTAACATTCTCAAGTAGGACAAGCATTTCATGCATCATGCACACATAGAGACACTCACCTGAAATGCCTATGAAAATATTTCGTAAAATGGTCGTGATGCGTTTTCGGACCCTGAAATTTAAAAGAAATAATATAATGAAAACCCAAGTAAAACCCTAGTAAATTTAGTAAGAAAAATTCAAGAGAACACCCCACTTATTTCTAGGGTTTTGGTTTTAGGGTTTCTAGGGTTTTAGGGTTTACTTATTCTAAGAAAATTTAATCTATCACTAGATCATTTCTAAAATTTCTACACTTCAATTTCCTTCAATTGAACATATTCTAAGCTTAAAATCTCACTTGTCAATTTTTCTTCTTTTAATTCTACCAAAATTTCGGCAAGCATTTCCCCTTAAAATCGGACTAACCCAAATTTTTTTCCTGCAAGAAAAATCAACAATCCAATCCCAATTCAACAAGTTCTACAACTTTTATGTTCAACTCAAGTTCAAATTCAATCAAAATTCCACTAAATTTCAAGAATTCTACTCCAAGAATCTTCAACCAAACAACATATAACACATGAAATTTCAAGGTTTAAAGGCCATATACTAGTCTATCTAACCACAAGAACACTTTATCTAGCAAGTGAATCTCAAATTCTAACTAAGTTCTCCAAGTAATACCAACAAGAATCTTGGTTTAAGCTTGCATAAAAACTAATTAAAACATGAAATTAATAGGAAAAGTTCATAGTAAATACCTTAGATATGCTTAGAACTTTGCTTAGAAAGGAAAGAAGCTCACTTCCTATGGTGGATTTGCCCAAACTTTAGAGAGAAAACTTCAAGAAGTTGAGAGCAAAATGAGAGAAGAAGAGAAAGAGAGATGGCCAGCCAAGAGGGAGAAGAAAGAGAAAGAAATAGGCTAGGAAAAATGGAAAAGAAATAAAGAAAAGGTGGGAAAAAGATTAACCAATTAAAACCTAACAAGAATAAAGTAAAAAGGTTAGTCTTTTAATGCAAGAGTAGCTAACTTGGATTAATTTGATTGGTGGAGCTCATTAACCTCTTATCACTTAATACTAGCAATAATAAGACACAAATTATTAAAGCAAAAAGAGAGTAAAATAGGGAGAGAGAATCCGGGCATAAAGAGAAAGAAAAAGAAAAAGAATTTCGGCCTAAAAAAAGAAAAGAGAAGAGAAAAGAATTTTCGGCCAAGAGAAAAGAAAAGAAAGAGAAAAATTTCAGCCAAGGGAAAAGAAAATAAAGCAAGAAAATAAGTGAAATTTTTGAGTAAAATTGAGCTAAAATTCAAGTAGTCAAAAGACTAGAAAATAGTAAAATGAGCTAATCAAAATTTAAACACTAATATAAATTAAATGGTCAAGTAAAATTATTCTAACTTTAGTACTTAGGTGTTCTTGCTTAATAATGAAAATCTTAGCTAATTAACCTAATTAACTCAAGAAATCTTCCAACTAATAAATCAAGGATTAACACTTAACCCTAAATAAGAAAAATGTCTCTTGTAAGTGCATTTTTAGGGTGTTACAGCTAGTTTGCAACTGGTTGTTTTGTGGGTATTTTGTTGTTTTCTCTGTAGGTTGTCAATGGTGGTTAGTTGGTGGTTGGAGGCTACCAAAATTTTGGTTTTTGTTTTCGTTGTTTGTTTTAATATTGGTGGAGACGGCTGCGGACAGTGACTAATTTCGGTGTATATGGCCTCGATGGTGCATGTCATGGCATGCTGGCAATTGACTGCGACTTTTGGTAGCTACTAGTCAATGATTATTTAGCTAGGGCAATTTCTAGTGCAATGGAGTAACGGCGATTTAGGGGTGATTCTTGGGACTGTTTATGGGAGGTTGTTGAAGATGTTATAGGGGTGTTTCTAGGGCCTGAATTGCTGTGGTTTTGGATGTGTTTAGATGGTTGATGTTAGTTGAATTGGATTGGTGATTCAATTTGGTGGGGTGGTATGATGGGGACTAGGACGGTAAGTGGCTTGGAAATGAGGGGCAGAATCTGGTTTGTTTGTGGCGTGGAGGAGTTGATGATGGTGTTGTTTGGCAGGGGGTGTTTAATGGGGTGGATTGGTGGTTCTGGGGATAGGGATGGAGCATGACCAATGATTGGCGTTGATGGTTTGGTTTAGTTTGATGGTTGAGAATTGTTGGCTGGTTGGTGATCCCGTGAAGATTGGGTTTGCGTAGGTGGTGATCTATGGCTTGAATTTGAGTTGATTGTGGTGATAATTTGGATGGTTTGAGCTGGTGTTTGTGACTGGAATTAGGTGGATTTGTGTGTCTTTATGTGAGATTGTGGTATGAATTTGCTTGATTGGGTGTGCATGTATGAAGATATGTGTGAATGTGTGTGCTAAAATGTGCAATTGTGTGTTTGTATGTGTTGAGATGGGCGTTGTTTGTGTATGAACTCTGTGTGATGATGTATGTTTGTGACCAATGTTGTGTGAATTTGAGTGAATTTGTGAGCATGATTTTGTGTGAAATGTGTATAGTGTGTGAAAGAGAAAGTGTGTGGAGTGTGTGAGATGTTCTTAAGATTTCGTGTGTGTTCTTAGTGTTCTAGGTGTGGGGTTAAAAATGTGTTAGTGTGTGTTTTAGGTATAAGCTTGAAGATGTACTAATGTGTGTTCTAGTTGTAGGCTTGAAGATGTACTAATGTGTATTTTTGGTATTCTAGATGTAGGCTTGAAGATGTACTAATGTGTGTTCTAGGTGTAGGAAAAACTAAAATTAAAAAAATCTCGCGAGGCCTTTTTATTCTCTCTCTCTCTCTCTCTCTCTCTCTCTCTCTCTCTCTCTCCCCCCTTCCAAAAATGGCTATTTATAGTGCAAGAATGTCTTACCCTCCAAGAAAAGGAAAAAAGACAAAAATACCCCTAATAATAAAAATTATCCCTTTTTTCTAAAAATGACTTTTGACCCACAAAAAATTAAATTTAAAAATAAAACTTAAAACTAAAAAAAAAACCTAAAAAATCTAAAAAATTGTCATGATTTTTCTAAAATATCCAAAAATTAGAAAGAAGCAAAGAAAATGCAAATAATAAATTTATTAACAAAATTCGAGCAAAAAAATAATTTTTATGCAAAATTACCGCTCTGCCCCCTAAATTCAGTATTTATAGAAAAATAGAAAATGATCCCAAAAAATTACCAAAAATTAGAAATATGCTCCAAAACCTAAAAATGAGTTTAGAAATCCCAAAACTTGACAAAAATGCGTATTGGATGTTAAATGACTATTTTGTCCCTGGACGTAGTATTCATGGAAAAAATAGGAATTGTCTAAAAAAAATTAGGCAAATTTAGAAACATGTCTAAAAATATGAGAAAGATATTTAAGACTCGAAATGAGCGAAAATGGTTTTTATGAGGCAAAATGATCATTTTGCCTTTGAATTGACAAAATTTACAAAAAATAATAATTAATTCGAAAAATCACAGAAAATTCATAAACATGTAAGAAAGTATGAAATATGCCTTTAGAGCCCCAAAACTAATGAAAAAATATTTAGATGCTAATAACTGTTTTGCCCCCCAAAATTGTTGACTTTTTTCCCCGTTTATTGAAAAATTAGAATTTGACACCAAAAATATAAAAATGCTCCCAATGTTGGAAAAATAAACGGTGTGTCAAAATTTGATGTGTACAACTAGCACGTTCACCCTTACCAGAAAAAGGTGTCTTGGTCATCTTGCCAAGGAAACAAGATTTGCATGTTCCAAATGATTCATAATCAAATGAGTTCAAGTATCCATCTTTATGTAACTTGGATATACGTTTCTCATTTACATGACCAAGTCTACAATGTCAAAGGTATGTTTGATTTACAATATCTAATTTTTATTTCTTGGTGTTTATGTTGAGAGTGGACTTATATTTATCTAGAATATATAAACCATTAATCAATGTGCCAGTACCATAAGTAATACCATCACATAAAAAAGAACAACTTTTATTCTTTTGAATGATGGTAAAACCATTCAAATCTAACAAAGAGATAGAAATAATGTTCTTAGTAAGTACGGGAACAAAATAATAGTTTCTTAATTGTAAATTAAGTTCAGTGGGCAAAGAGAGTACATAGGCTCCTACAGCTAATGCATCAACTCTTGCTCCATTCCCCACGCGTAGCTTGACTCCTCCCTTCGCTAGGAATTTACTATATTTAAGATCTTGCATATACAAGTAAGAGATCTAGATTCGATATCTAATACCTATGAGTCTTGGTTAGTATATAAATTAATCTCAATCATAAGCATACCAGATGTTGAAGCTTCACCAAGCTTCTTTGACTTCAGAGAGTCAAGGTGGACCTTGCAGTTCCTCTTGCAATGCCCATCTTGTCTACAATGGAAGCACCCCACCCTTAGGCTTGGATCTCTTTTTCTTGGATTTCTTAAGTCCAGAATTGGGCTTCTTTTTCTTGGAGCCTGAGACAAGCATAACGGTGCCCTTCTCCTTCTTAAGATTGGGCTCAGCAGCCTTGGGCATATTCATCAACTCAGTTAACGTGCACTGCATCTTTCGCATGTTGAAGTGCAAGATGAATTGTGAATAGCTCTCAGGGAGGTACTGAAGAATTAAATAAATACTTAACTCATTGTCAAAGATGTGTCCCAGATCAACTAATCTTTCAATTAGCCCGATCATCTTCAGTACATGGGCAGACACTGAAGATCCCTCTATTATCTTGCACTGATAGAGCTCTCTTGAAGTCTCATACCTCTCAGTCCTAGTTTGTGAAACGAACATTTCTTTTAAGTACACAATTATGGACAAAGCATCCATCTTAAGATGTTGATTTTACAACGCTGGGGTCGTAGAAGATAACATGATGCATGTTACAGCATCATTGTCGACTTTATGCATCTCATACGCATCTATGTCCTCAGGCGATGTAGTAGCAGGAGGAGGGGGCATGGGTTTATCGAGGACATATTGAATCTTTTTATGTTTGAGAACAATTCTCAAATTGATATTCCAGTTCTCAAAGTTGGTATCATTGAGTTTATTGTCAAGAATCGGTCGCAAATTCACGCTAGAAAAATTAAAGATAGAAAATAAGTATTTGTTTTATGTTATATGTGCAAACCAAAAATGTGGATTCGTAAATTTATTTGGTTTGCTCCTACTATTTTACTTCAAATCAATAACCCTCAATATGATTCGGGAATCCGTTAGAAATTCCTAGTGGGTTACAATTCCATCTAATTAGCTTTGAGCATGACGAAGGCCAACAACCCAAAGGTAACTTCGATTAGGTAGGTAACTTTTACCAATCACAGCTTTTGTGACTCCTAAATAGTTGGTTATCAACTCTTGATATTCACATCTTATGTGTTACCCAACGTTACCTCAAAAATACCATAACCTTGATGGAGGCCAACAAGCTATGTATTTTTGTTAAGTCATACCCATTATTCAAAGATCAAATCTCATAACAAAAACATATTCCGAATAAGGTGACCTTGACAGAGGCCAACAAGTCAACACTTAATAAGAATTCTTCATTGTTGTTATAATAATGGAAGGCAAATTTAATTCTTGACTTAATATTTAGCTTGAGGGATTTTATTTTAAACATTAATGTCTCAACATATCATGCAATTAAAATATATCAACATATAAAATAAAAGCATAATAAATGTGGATGATTATGGACTTTAACTAATAATATTTTCTTTGAGCCTTGAAGAAAATATTTGGTCAAAATTCCTAAGGGACGTGTCAACACCTTGATGCACTTCTTGGTTGCTTCTTGGTGCCATCTCCGTCTTCTTGTACATTACATATGTAATTCTAATCTAAACAATTTAGAAAAATAAATCTATTTCTAACCTATACTATGTACATTACAAATATTGATTAAGAAACCTCGAGTTACATTCGAGGGGAGTTTAGGTGAGAAGAGAATTACATTAGAAAAATAGAGAAGACAGGACACGCAGACCCTATTTCAAAAACCAATATTATCTAACCAAAATAGAAATTATAACCATTCAATCACATTGGTCTAGTCCATAATCATCTACCATGCCATCATACAATTTAACAATTAAATAATTTACTTTGTTTAATTCTAGTAATAAATCACATGGTTTAAATAAATTAGATTAGTGTTTTTGATATTTATTTGTCAAAAAAATATAGTTATAGAAGGTGTAGGCTTCAAAATTTTAACTTTCCAAATATTAACAATTAAAATTGGAAAGTGTTTTTCTCAAAGAAATTGCCAAAATTCAAGTTTTCCAAAAAAAATTAAAAATTTTCCCGCAAGACTTCTGGCCAAATCCGCGGCACCAATCCGTGGGACTATTCCTACATATCCGTCTATGGGTTGGTGTTGCGTAAGTGATCAGCACCCGCAGCTGAGCCCACGCAATGCATGGCGTAACCGATCCATGGGTCCAGCTGCGGCCAATCTAGCTGCGGATTAGCTTGCGAATTTTTGAAAAAATGATTTTTGTGATTTTTTCAAATCTTCTTTTGATCTAAATTGTGTGAAAACCCTTTTAACACATAAAATTAATTTAGAAACCACAAAAACAATCTTAAGAACTTATCTTAATTATTTAAAACAATTTTTAATAATCAAAAACTTTCTTAAAAAATCAAACTCTTGATTTTTCTAAAATAATTTTGAGACAAATTTCATAAAGAACAAACCATCCATATTTATGACTATTAAATAAACACAAATCATGTTCATATAATCAAAGGAGGCTCTGATACCACTGTAAGGTAAAAACATAGGTAACGCAGTGAAAAAATAAAAAATTTATCACCTTAACCATGGATCTCTTTGATATATCTATTTGATTATAAGGGAGTTTGCACAAGAATTACCTCAAGCACAGAAGATTTCTATACTTTTACAGCAAAGATCCTTCGGTGAAAACTTAAGATCTACCACGAAAAGCCCTCCAAGCGTCGAGCCTCTAATGATATCCACATAAACAAATTCTTTGGAAACCTTCTAGGCTTGCTTTTTTTGACTTTTGAGTGCTAGCTCCCTTGAATTAATTAAGAACACAAGAGAAAGAAAAAGCCTAACAATTAGGAAGAGGAGAGAGAAAGAGAGCGACGCTGAGAAAGAGAGAAAGTGGTGTCTTTTTCTTTTTCAATTTTTCTCTCTCTAGTTTTCTTTTTGTGTTGCAATAATAATTCAAGAGTCAAAGCATGAATCTGTTTATAGAGGTAGTATTATAGTCTTTTAGGAAATAAAGGTAATTGGAAACTAAGAAGGTTTAGGCAACTTACTTTAAGCTAATCCTTCTCCTTTAGGAATTCTATTCTATAAGGAAACCAATTAGTTACTTTATTTCTTTAGGAAACTAATTTCCTACAAGACTTAGAATATTTATAAATAAGTCATTTAAGTTAATTTATCTCATAAATTAACCCCATAAGTATCTGAAATTTATCTTAATTACATTTTAACCCTAAGATTATGTTCTTTATATGTGTGACCCGTTAGGTTCCATTCACGTTAGCAATAAGTACAAATTACAACTCATTAATTAATCAATTAAGAGTTATATAAATTAAATACTTTAATTTATCATTAATTCACAATTAATTAATTCATACTTATAGATCATGAGTGGCGTCTAGCAATGCATCATGACCACCCAAGTGAATAAGAAAGTTATATGGTAGACTATACCCATAAATGACAATGTTACTATGTAATTAATATCCTTTCACCACACTATATCCCAATTAGTCTAAAAAGTATGTGCATACTTTTAAATGACTAATTTATATTTTATTGAACCAGAAATATAACTCTCCATGACGTATAACCTTGAAACTACTTTCAAGTTCTACTATCACTTCTGCAGAAGATTTATGAGTTAATATTTCAAACAAGCGGCCATAAAGGGATGTACTCTCCCATTAAGGAGTGGTGAATCCTATATTGATTACTCACTATCCTTCCATGCTTCAAACTATATCCAACCTCTATCCTATGGGCTACTCTTTTACGAGCACCGAGGAATAGAATCAAAGTATAGCAATCCACACTCAAGATACTATAGTAATCTCACGTCAAAGGATCACATACACCATTGCCATTAAGAGTTCAACCATTGGCACTATAGTTGCAAACTCTTGGCGGATCAATCCAATGAACTTGTTCTCAAACAAGCATTCACATACCAGCTTAGGTGTCACGCAAATCATAGTTAATGAGATCAACTACTACTTACTATAAGTAGAGGCAAAGTATGTCCTAGTCTATCCGTATTAATAATGTCCAATCTCATTAATACTATGACTAGGGCATTTAAAAATATGACTTTATGTATTAGTGTCTCATAATTGTAACCCTTGCAATTTCTAATGACTTTATCAAACAAATAAGTAACATGAAATTGCACAGTCAATATTCTAAGGACTTTATCAAACAAATAAGTAACATGAAAATACAAGTATAGATCATAAAGAAAAATGCCACATGAATAAATATAACATAAATAAGTATAAATTCAAAGTGCCTTAAACCAACTTGGTTTTAGGGCATATACTAACAAAATGCTACTCAAAGCACTATTGTAAACTGAGTTATCACTACTTGAACGCCCAAACACCTCGGCAGATAAAAGGAAGGGTCAACTTTTTAAGTGGTTGGCCAAACCAAAAAGTATTAAGACAAATGTTAGCGGGTCAAGGCCGTTATCATGACTGATTGGATCATGGTATTAATCATAGTCACCCAAATTATTCTAAGTGAAATTACAAAATCAGTCAGAATTTCATGCCTCCTTTTATGGGTAACTTTTTTGGGGAATTATCACAAGGCAGCTTTACGAATAGATTGTTCGAAAGCTCATGTGCCATGAGATAGGTATCGTGTTAGTTCACGACCAAAGAACTTTTCGAAATTAAAGACATTTACAACTAGAAGAGCATGTAAAAAAAGTGATGCAAAGTAAGATTTATTTTTTATTTCATCAACAAAGTACAAATGAAGCACAAATGTTGTATGAAAATATTACAATTGAAGACTAGATGCTAGTCCATTACATTAAAAAAGGTTCTATTTGAACTTTACATTTTTTTCTTCTTCGATGTTTGCTAGCAGAAAGCAAAAGGCCTCCAAGCCCAAGCGGCGAGGTAGCTGTGACAAAAATTCTAGAGTTAGAGAGTCAGTGATGAACTACTCTAAGCACCACAGTTGAGAAGAAATCCTAAGGTTGGATGGTCGGAATAACTAAGACAGTTGGATTCATTAAGAGCTTTTAATTTCAGCCCTAGATGTTAGAGGATTTTCTCACCTCCTAGCACTAGTGTAACCTAGTCAGCCATTGCCAGGCCTTGGGTAGCTTTCGTGGAGGTGTCAGCCTACTGCAGAGTCAGGCAAGCCAAGAGCACCTTCCACGATTAGGCCATACCAGTGAGCCTTCGGCCAACTGAAATGGGCCTCATGTAATGGAAGATGTGAAGCCTTTCAACCAAGATATTGGAAAACATGAAATCTCCAAAGCTACACAAATCTAATAACTCCCTGAGCAGGAAAGATATCTTTGTCTATAATCATCACCTTCTCACATAACTCTCTCAGCAGTAGAATTGTCTTATGATTTTGAGTAACTCTCATTATGTTGATATGAGGGAATGAACTGAGAACTCCTTAGTATTTATAGAGGGGATTAAAAGGATTAAGTATCACTCATGAAAAGACGCAATGCCTTTAATTCTACTATTTCAAATTCAACAAATCCTACAATGGAATCTCTCTTGGGAAATGAAACGATTTCTCAAATTTCCCTTCAATCATCATTCATTAAATTGACCTCCATAAAATTAGAGGCTCATTAAAAGCTCAAGCACAATGATCATAATACATTAGCATTTTACTTGAGCTGGGAGGCAAATGTGGTACCCGATCTTCACGTCCCAATTGCATTAGACCTTTTGAAGATTTATTATTTAATCAACCCAAATGCAAGGGTTTAATTGCTTCCATTAAGCTAGATTCAAGTAAGTTGATGGTTAACTTGTAAATATTGAGCTATTCATAAATTAATGAAGCTTACTATATGTATCTATGTGAATGTTATGTACTAATTCATGCCCTAAATTGTAATTATGATTTCTCATTGAGCAAGTAAAGCTCATTACATTTTGATTAACATTTTGCAAGTTTTGTAAAGTTTTGCATATATTCTGTGGGCTTATTCCTTGGTCTGAACAAGGTGAGCCATGTTTTGATAGTACATGGACTAAGATAAAAGAGATATATAGTGATGTATGTAATATGAATATTCAAGTTTTGTACAGTGTGGGAATTGATGTAAATTAGTTTTGTATAGTGTCAGAATTAATGTGAATTATCCTTTTGTTTATTGATAAACAATAAATTGACCAATATTATTATATGTTTTAGGTATTATTTTAATATAAGTATAGTTATATTGGTTACAAATTACTCATTTTTAACTATTTATGGAATTAGGGTTTTTCTTTTGCAATTAGGATTTTGAAGTGAAATTGTTATTTTGAACAAATTAATGCATAATTTTTGTATATCTTTGTAGGTTCATCACATCTAAACTCAATTTGGATCAATTTGGAGCCAAGGAGAATTAAATTTAAAGGGGATTCAAAGGATTGAGCTTGGATGAACAACTTGAAGAATAATTGGAAAAATAATTGTTCAAAAATATTTGGGAGACTTAATTTCTCATTAAAAATATGTGGAAATGCGTGAAAAAGATATGCACACATGGACTCCAGCTCATTAAAATCAGAAAATCAAGTGGGGCCAATCGGGTGTGATTCGCGAGTTGCTAACTCGCAGATCGAAGTCAACAACAGTCTTCTAAGGTTGCAACTTGCATCTACTTCTAGCTATTTTTGTAGACATTTTCAGATGAAGATAGGGTTTTGCAAGTTGGAGATTTCATTAAAAACATAAAGGAAGACTTTTATGCCATTTTGAAATCTCAAAGCAAATCTTCATCATTTAGTATCAAATGCACATGCAAGTTGGAAAATTACCAGAAAAACATTTATCTATAAATAGAAGTCATTTGTAAAGCATTTCGAACAAGTTAGAACTAGTTTTTGGAGAGAATTAGCAGTAATTAGCATAAGTTTGTACTAATTTTGGTAGAAAAATAGTAGAATTTTCTTCATCCTTCAATAGAATAATGAGAAACATTGTAAGAGAGCATTTGTAGCGCAACTTTTGAAGGTGAATAAGAAGAGAAGCTTATTTCAACTTTGGTTGAGCAATTCTTAACTCTTTCTCTTTTACATTCACTTGTTGCCATGGCTTTTTAGTTTGACTTTGAACTTTTAATTGTTTCATCAACCATGTTGAACTAAAAGCTTCATCTTTTTTTTGAAGACAAAACCCCGTATACAGGGGAGGGATGCCATTCATAAATTTTATTAATAAAATATTAGATTTACAAAGCTAGAGGGGTGCGTAGACTTGACCTCTTCTGAAAAAAAAAAACAAAAGTGTAAACACAAGATAATGAAAAATAAAAAGAAAAAAATAACTAGTTTATACAATTTCAAATTGAAGGATAGCCTATTCTATCAGAGCGACATTCTCCTCTAGCCATCATTGGCAAGCTTCTAACATCATGGTATATAGTCTCCATACGATCAGAACATCCAACATTAGCCAAAATATCAGCAACCTCATTAGCCTCCCTGTAACAATGCTAAAAAGATAAAATTGAGCCAGACATATTACGTTTGAAACGAATCTCCCATGCTATAGACAAAGAATAATCCAATTTTTGTTGCAAAACATATATCAGAATCTATGAATCACATTCCACATGAATGTCATGAAAATCCTTAAGGGTGCACTAATGTAGTCCGAACAACAAAGCTTTTAGCCTTAGCTTGCAAGCTTGTAATTTGCCCGAATGAGCAGGAGAACACAAATATCAATTGCCCCAAAGAATCTCGTAGAATACCTCCGCCACCACACCAACCCGGATTTACCCTTAGAATATCCATCAGTGTTAAGTTTAAATGTTAACCCAGGAGGTTTCATCCATTTAACAATTCGAAACACGAATGGTTTTTGAAACCAAAAATAGACTGGAAAAACAAACACTAGGATCGCCCATCAAATGGTATGTCAGGGAAGGCAGTTGAAAGATAGCCTTGAGGTCGGAGAAAATATAATTCACAATAATGTTAAACTGTATGTTCTTATCTTGGAACCAAGCCAAATTACTGCCATTTCCACAAATACCAACAAATCAAAGTAGGCAATAGTTTTAATACCATAGAAACATGTTGTCTCTTATCTCCAACCAACCACCATAAGGCTAATAGAGGCCAAATTTAAGGAATGATTGACCCAAATTCCACATTCCACTGCAAAATATGACCATATTGACTTTGCTAACTCACCAGAGCAAAATACATGACCAATAGACTCTTCAGGAGAAGTATGGCAACAATTACATTTCAAGGGACCATTAACTCCAAATGCAAACAAAGTAGTATCCAGTGGGAACTGATTCAAAAGTAAACTCATCATAAAAAGACTTGTCTTAAATGGAATAGAAAAGTGCCAAACTTCCTTAAACATCAAAGAACAATTTCTGACTCTTCTAACCAAATGATAAGTAGATGAGACCGTGAATTTCCCTGACACAGATAGGTCCATACGCATTGATCTAGAATGTTCAATGATGGGGGAGGCAACTCCTTTATAACTGCAAGAATAAGCAGATCCAAAGTTCGTTGTAAGAAAGGTATGTTCCAATCACCATTGATAGCAAAACCAGATACTTTACCATCTTGAATTTAAACACCTCTATTTACCAATGGAGCTAAACTAGTCTAGTTATCAAAGAGAAAGCTTGAACCTCCATCATTAATTTGCCACTCCATGTGTACTTCAGCCATCTCCCAAATGGACAACATACTTTTCCATGTCATGGAAGCATAATTGGAAATTCCAACTTGATAGGGATGAACATTGTGACAATATTTAGCAAACATGAATGAAGATCACAAAGAAACTCTTGTTCTAAATGTCCACTAGAGCTTAACAAAAAAAACCTTATGGATATCCGATAAAGATCTTACCCCAAGACCACCTTCAGTGGGAGGATAGCAAATATCTGCCCATTTAATCCAATGTCTTTTATTTCAATCCTCAAAAGTGCCCTATAAAAAGTTTGCCATAGCTTTATCAATTAGATTAAAATCCCTTTTGTTGGATATGCCACATCCAACAATTGTATAGGAATGGAAGGCAATACATGTTTGATCAACACTAACTTACCACCGCTTGATAACATCTGATTCTTCCAAGACAAAATCCTCTGGACTGTAGATTGGCCAAGGTTAGAAAAATATGAAGATTTACCTCCCCTAGAATACAATGGACAACCAAGGTATTTCACAGGAAAATGCTTACATGAAAAACCCATAATCTGACAAATTTTCAATACCTTCAAATGATGCCATTGATCATCAGTGAAGAAACAACTCTTGTTAGAGTTAATTTGCTGCCCAGAAATCTTTTGATGATCTTCCAAAAGTTGTAAAATTATTCTCAAAGATGTAAAAGAATCATTACAAAAGATTATAATATAATCGGCGTATGCTAAAGGAGATACCATAGGATAATCTTGAGGTACCTTGAAGTTCAAGGAAGGCCGTTCCACAAACAAAGCATTCAAGCTCTGAGATAAAACCTCAGCTGCAATCATGAAAAGGGAAGGAGACAAAGGATTACCCTATCTCAAACCCTGAACCCATGAGAAGTGCCATTGATAATGACTGAAAACCACATATTAGAAATAAGGTGCCAAACCATGTCAATGAAAATTTCACCAAAGCCAAAAGAACAGAGCACCTACAACAAAATAGGCCAAGACACACGATCATATGCCTTTTCCGTATCTAACTTTAATGCAATATTTCCACCTTTAACCTTCTTCCCATACCCATAATGATCTCCTATACCAACAAATAGTTTTCTGAGAGGAGTCTGTCGCGTCCGAAAAATCGTAAAAGGAAAAGGAACTAGTGGGGTCGCTGCTTGTCATGTCCCGAAAAGACGGTCCGATCCGAGACCCTTTTTAACAAAGCAAGTTTTGGAAAAACCGTGCGCTGTGTGTGAAAAATCAAATTTTTATTGAAAAAGTGTATTTTAAGAAAAAATGGTATTTTAAAAGAAAACAAGGTCGAGACTAAAAGTGCGACAGATTTGGCCAAATAATTTTTAAAAGGGTTTTATTTTAGAAAATGGAGTCGCCACTTGATACTGAGTTAGGGTGTACCAAGTCACCCGAAAAATTCGTTTAACTAAAAATGAAAAATTTTAAAAATCAATTAAAACCCTTTTCTGACTCCGGTCTACGAAAAAAATCGAGAAAAAGGTCCTGGAGTCACATTTGAAGAAAGGGAAGGCAAAGGCTTGCGCCTAAGGCACCCTTTCAACCTAGCCGAGGCTAGTTGCGAGGTTTAATCAAATTTTCCTAAATTAACCCTAGATTCTATCGCGTTTTGGATGTATCTAAATGAATACAAATCCTAAATCTAAATGTGGGTATCGGGAGAGGTCGGCATGTTCCGTCGAGGCTTGGTCGGAATTATCGCATTAATTGCGAAACCCGAGTCGAGACCTCGAGGGAGTCACGAGTTTTTATGCAAAATGTGATGCAAAAAGAAAAGAAAATAATAATATATAGTAAGTGAAGAAAGAAGGCGGGTATGCAACATGACGGGTACAGGGACTAATAACTCGTGACTGAATGTTTCTACTTACGGAGGGGGGAACGGCATGTACGCCACCGCTTCCCACGTAAGTAGACGACTATTTCTAGTCGAATCACACAAATGTCCTAATTTCTAAGTGAGATGCAACCTAGATGTCATGCATTTGAAGATGTGTCATAAAAATAAATAAATAAATAAATAATAGTAATAATAATAAAAATCATGCAAAATGGAAAGAAAACTAGAAGTGTGTGAAATATGAAATGCACGCGAATGCACCTAACACTAAATGTCTTAAGGGTCTAGCGTTGGACTATCCCATTCTAAAAAGCCTCACCTAGCGTTGGACTAGCGAGAAAAAGAAAGAAGTCACAACTAGCGTTGGACTAGTGTGGTGACGGAATATCATAAAACATGACTTAAAATAGTAAAGCATGAATTAAAAGTAAATTAAACATATATAAACATATAAAGTCAAATAAGAGCACATAACACATAAGCATGATATCTAGATGCAAAACCCTAAGAAAAACTGATGAAAGAAATAAACACGTAAGCACGCAAAAACAAATAAACCCTAACTAATTACATAGGGGGGCTCGATTTACAATTTAAGGGGGGGGGGAATTAAAAATGCCCTATCTATTACATTTTCTATCTAATTACACAATTTTTGCTAAAATATGTAAAAATAATCTAACTATTACATTGACTAGCTAAAATACAAAATGTTATATTTTTTCCGAAGTAATAATAAAATTCAAAATGAAATAACACAAAATAAATAAATACGCAAAAAGCGCATAAAATAAGAAACGCATAAAAAATGCATGAAATATCACATTAGAGCATGTTGGAGCACATTAAGAAGCAATTAAACGGTAACGAAAATACCTTTTTGAAGACCCGGTACAAATACTACCCAACATGAACAAACAAGTCAATGTATCACAATATAAATAAATAAAGCCTAAAAATGTGTAAATATTGAAAAGTCGGAGTAAAATGTAAAGTCTAGCAATTAAAGGACTAAAATGAAATTCTATAAAACTTAGGGGGTAGAAATTGGAAATTCACATAAGTCTAAGGGGGTAGGAATGCAAAATTAAAGTCAATTTGGGGAGTTAAAGTAGTAACTTCGAGCAAAAATCACAATTTGCAATTAATAAAAATCTAATTGAAACCAAATGAAATCTAAGAGGATCAATATGAAAATATAAAAATTAAAGAACGCAGAAATATTAAATACCAAGGGGCATATTAATACTATTCAAAGGCTCTATGGGTTGAAATCTAAATAACCATTTTCATGCCATAAAAATCAAAAGAAAGAAAGAAAAAGTTTCCAAAACTAACAAGACTACCAGATTAAAACTAAACTAGTTTAATTTAATTAATTAACTGAGTTAATGACTAAGTTAGAAAAACAAAAATAGAAATTGATCATCTAAACTCAAACTAATCAAATGTAAACCCCAAACTAATAAAAAAAATGAAAAATACTAAATTCACTAAAACACTCCCCAACCAGTTTCCAAATAAAGAGAAAGAAAAGAAAAAGAATTCTCCAAAAATCTTACAAAAAATCAGTTTCTTCTCTCTTCTTCCCTCGATTTTCTTCTTTTTCTTTTCTCCCCAATTTGTCTCTTCTCTCTTTTCTCTGTAGTTGTCCGTCTCTTTGTTCTATCCCTCTATTTCCTCTACTATATCCCGTTTGTTTCACTCCCCTCTGCTTTATTCTTTCTTCTCCACCGAGTTCTTCCCTCTGATCTTTCTTTCTATCTTTCTGCTCTTAATCTTTCCGGCCTCGGTTCTCTCTTCTTCTCTCACGACTTCTTTCGTTTCAATCCTCTGTTTTCTCTGTCTTTTCCATTTTTCTCCCTCTCTCTTTTCATACCTCCAGAATCCGGTTCTCTCTTTTTGGGTGTTCTCTCGCTCTCTCTCTCTTTGTTCCCTTCTCTTTATTTCCTTTTTTTTTTCCTTTCCTTTTCCGGTTGCCCTCTTGACCGAATCACTTCCTCTCTCTTCTATCTCTAGTTTCTTTCTTCTCTCTCGCGTCTTCCTCTCTGTATGCCCCCTCCCAAATTCATTTCTTCTTCAGCCTGAATTCCCGAAGCCCTCACTTAATCCCCTGAATTGCTATAGATAATCCACCACCAATCAAGCTAGATTCCACACAAGTCTCATTTATAGGATATTAATTGAACGAAATTGAAAAAAAGAGAAAAAAAAAATTGAAGACGTACCTGGCTGTAAGAACAAGCATTCGGTAATGGGAAGCTTCGATGGCCACTAATTTAGATGATGATGATGGCGACTAGATGGAATTGCTGATGGTGGGTGTTCTCTGGAACTGGATTGCTGATGGTCCCTGGTGGAGGTGGGTCGTGATGCTTCGGCCATTTGGTGGTGAAGTGATGTTAGCTTGCTGATTTCTGGGTGGCGTTGGTTGAGTTCTGAGTGTTTGAGGGTGAAAATTGGAGCTGGCAACGTGGTGGTTTATGTGATAACAGGGGCTAAAATTGAGTGATCATCTGGTGGAGGGATGGGGAGCTGTTTGACTATTGTTGGTGGGCTGGGGACTTGATGGCAATGGGGAGACTGATGATGATTTTAGATGTTGGAGGTGGGAAGGTGAGCTGTGACGTGGTTTGTGGGTTGGAATTGCCTGATGGTCATGGGGGAGTATATCTGTGTGTATTTCTGTTTCTTTTGCAGGTTGTCAATGGTGGATCAATGGTTGTGGAATTGTTTCTGCAGGTGGTGTTTGGGTAATTGGGTGGAAATTGTAATGGAAGGAAAGTTTTGGGCTACTGAAATTCGAATTTCTGGTGACCGATGGGTGGCGTGGTGGTTTCTTGTGGTTGCAGGTTGACATGGGTGGTTGCTGTTGAACTAGAATTTGATGTATGTGTGCTTGGTATATGCTTTTGTGACTGTGTGTATGTGTGTGTTGTGTGAAGTATGTGATTTTGGGTAACTGATTTGAGTGTGTGAATTATGTGTGTGAGTGTATGTAAGAAGTATGTGATTTTGTGTGCACGTTTGCTGGAATGGGTTTGTGCATGTGGATGTACTGTGTGTGTGACCGTGTATGAATGTGTGTAAATTGTGAGTGAGCAGTTGTGTGAATTATGTGTGAGAGGTGAATCTCCTGTGTGTGTAGTGTGTGTAGTGTGTGAGCGAGTGTGAGTGAAGAGTGTATAGTGTGTGTAGTGTGTGTGAGAGAAAGGTGAATAAGTGTGTAGTGTGTGTAATGTGTGTGAGAGAGTATGAGTGTGTGTAGTGAGTGAGAGAGAAAGTGCAAGTGTGTGTTCAAGGTGTTCTAGGTGAAAATTTGAAGATGTACTAGTGTGTGTTCTAGGTGTTCTAGGTGAAAATTTGAATATACACTAGTGTGTGTTCTTGGTGTTCTTTGTGAAATTTTGAATATACACTGGTGTGTGTTCTTGGTGTTCTTGGTGAAAATGGAAAAACTAAAAACTAAAAATAAAAACTAAAAACTCTCCCTAGAATTTTTTTTTTCTCTTCCCTTTTTGAATCTCCAAGTGGAGATATTTATAGTGCACAAGTCTTAACCTCCAAGAAATGATTAAAAGACCAAAATGCCCTTGACTACCAAAATTACAATTTTATCCTTAAAAATCAAAAATCTATATTCTCTCACAAAAATAGAAACAAAATCAAGAACAATGTAAATAATTAATAGAAATTCACCCCGAAAAAAAGTTAAGAAAATTTAAAAACATGCTTGAAAACTTGAAAAATAAATTTGGTACACAAAAATGGGCGAAAGTGGTATTTCGCGATGTGAAATTACCATTTTGCCCCTGTGCTAGCAAAAATACTTAAAAATACCAACTTGAATCCGAAAAAATCACAAAATTTAAAAATGTGTATAAAAGTACAAAAAATGAAGTTAAACCCTCCAAAATTAATGAAAAAATATTTACAATTAAAAAAATTAATATTCTGCCCTTCAAAATTGCTGACTTCTTCATTTTTACCCAAAAATCAGGTTTTGACTCCAAATAGTAGGAAAAATGTCCCCCAATATTTGAAAATAAATGGTGTGGCAAAATTTGATGTCTACAGAGTCTTCCCTAAACAAAGCCACACTAGTTGGGAGAGATGATTTTTGGAAGCAAAGATGCCAATCTGTCAAATAAAATGCATGATATAACTTTATTAATGAAGTTACACACACTTATTGGTGAGAATTGAGAAAAGTCTTGTAGGAATTGAATTTTAGGAATTAATACAATCGACGTAGCAATCCACAAAAGAAGCTCCGAATGGCATCATACACGTCCTTGCCAATGATCTCGCAAGTACAAGTGAAAAAACCTTCCTGAAAACTCATCAGGACCAGCTGAGCTCTCACCATCCATTGCAAATATGACCTTACGAACTTCTTCCAATGAAGGCATCCTCTCCAAATGTTGGTTCTCCTCGTGTAAAATCAGATTTGGAATAACACCCAACGTATTATAATTGAAATAAGCATCTTCGGATGAAAACAATGATTCAAAAAAAAAAAAAAAAACCAGTAGCAACCCTTCCTATCTCCTCATTTGACTCCACCCATGCCCATTAATGCCCATTATTCGGTGAATGACTAATTATGATCTCTGTTGCTTGACAGCAATGTGGAAAAATTTTGTGTTATGATCCCCTTCAAGAAGCTATTTTACCCTTGATTTTTGCTTCCAAAACAACTCATCCAATGGCAGCTGATATTGCAAATTAATCTTGGCCTGATTATATGCTTCCCATGCCCCAGGTGAATCACCATTTTCCAGACATTGTTCTGCAGAATTCAACCCCGTCTCTACCTTCCTCATGTTGTCAAAGACATTTCCAAACGTAGTCTTTTTCCAGTGCTACAATGCCCTTTTAACCTTTTGAGTTTAGCACAAAGAAAGCAAAAGGACTTCCAAACTGTGGTTGATCCCATGAGTTCTCAACAGTCTCCAAAAAAGTGTCATGTTTAGGCCATATATTCAGGAATCTAAATGGAGTAGAAGCAATCAACAAAAGAGAGTGGTTAGAAGGTGCCCGAGCTAAATGCCTAACTGAAATATTTATTTGATCACCACATTCAGCATTCATTAACAACCTGTCTAATCTTTTCCAGATCCTCATTCGACCTTGGTGATTATTACACCATGTAAAGTGAGATCCTAAAAAACCTCCATCGAACAACCCACTAGAAGACATAAAAATCAAGAAATCCAAGCCTTCTGACAGATTATAAACTCTACCTCCTCTCTTTTTAGAAGAATCCACAACTAGATTGAAGTCTCCACACACAATCCAGGGACCTGCTGCTGGCTATCTTGTAGTAACGAATTCCATAACAAAAGTCTCTCACGCTCACAATAACTAGCATGCACTATTGAAATCACGTAAGAGCAATGCAAGTGCTAATGTTGAATTAATAAAATCAAGCATTGAGAAGATTGGCCTATAATCAAACACCCAAAAATAGAATTATAGAACACCCAAATCGATCCAACATCATTTGCAGTACCGTGATCAAACTTCAATCTATTCTTAAAAGAATCCACAAAACTCACATTCTTCTTAAGTTCACATAATATTAACAGTTTTATTTTATAAATGGAAATTAAACTCTTCAATCTTCTAAAATTCTGGGACCGAAAGATACCTCTTATATTCCAAAAAAATTGAGTTAATCATTTATGAAAACTGATGGGAGACGCTTGCAAAGACCTTATCGAAGAACTAAGGTTCTATCTGATTGAAGCTTTGCCCTGATTCCTTTCAAATGTTTTGTTTTTTGCTGTTACCAGTCATTCGAAACACCCCTCATCAATTCAGAATCCCCAGCCAAAGATTGAAATTCTGCATGTACAAAAGCTTGGAGAGCCCGCGATGATAGATTTCCAGCAATCGTTGGAAGATCCTCCACGAGAATATTATCTGATTCCTGGAGAGCAATATTAAAAACCCTATTACCTTCCAAATATTGCCCTGTAGGAGGAAGAGGTATAGCACCATTCTCTCCTGTATCATTGGACATATTATTAACTCTTGGAACAGCTACCTTTTCCATCTGCATATTCGAATTGAAACTATGGCATTGGAGATCTTAAGCATCCATAGGGGGAACAAGAAGAGGCTCATGATTCCCTTCCAAAGCAATCAGAAGCATAGACGAAACCCCATGCAACTCGTCAACAGCTGGAATATTATTATCTTTAACAAGCTCTGGTGGGTGCTTTTTATCAGCAGCTAGAACAGAATTATCTTTCGAAACCCAAACTTTCTATTTGGATGATTCTTGCAGATGAAGAGATTGATTTTCTTTAACGGTTCTACACTTATCTGCGGTATGTCCCAACTTACAACAATGAAAGCAATAATCTGGCACATTTTCATATTTCACTCTTTGCCAAAAACCTACTACACCGTTATTAATCCATAACTTTCCTGGACGAGTTTTGTTTAAATCCAATTCAACACAAATCCATGCTACACTCGGCCTAGACAACGTAGCTATTGAAGAGTCCATTCTAAGAGGATTCCCAATCAATCTTGCAATAGAGAATAAAGGTCCTTTACCGAAGAGATAAATGGGAAGTTGAGGGAGGCGTATCCACATAGGAACTATAGTAAATTTTTCAGCAACTAAAAAGGAGGCAGTCCACTTGAGCACAAGCATTACAAACCCTTGAAAGGTCTAAATACCATGCAACCAACACCGGTGATAGTCCTCTTCTAAATTCAAACGGAGAAGCACATGTCTTGGATCAAGCAACCCTAATAAAGACATTATGGTCTAAATCATCAAAATTTTGATGATTATCAAACATATGATGAAGAGTACTAATGTGCTCAATGAGTTCTCCTTGTAGTTAAAAAAAGATAGGTTGAAAAAGGAAGCATTTTGGTGATTCGGATGATGGTCAGAAACTATACGGACGAAGGTTTGGACGCACATCCGCACGTCCGAATGCACAGAAACACTAAAATTAAAGATGGTCAGAAGCTATACGGATGAGGGTTCAGACCCACATGCGGACGTTCGGATGAGCAAAACTTCACAAATTAAACATGGTCAGAATATATGCGGACGAGAGTCTGGACGAGCCTATAGATGTTTAGACCATCAGTAGATACAGCTTCCGGATGTTGCTCCGGACGAGATTCGGATGACTATTCGGTTGTGGACTTCTCTATGCGGACGTCCGAACTAGGCAAAAATGTGTCTAACTGCTGGTTTTTTAATTTTGACCGTTAGAATTTGAATCAAGCTGTTGTTTCTTCTTGTATAAAAGTAAAATAGTGCAGAATGTTCTATAACTTTTGGTAATTGATATTATAGTAATTTTTCAGTGATTCTTGAAGGAAAAAGATACTCTCACTAAGTGTACTTTGTATATTCAAGAGTGAATTCTTCTTTATGAGTGATCAATTCAATTGTATAGTTGAAAGGTTAGCTAGACAGCTATAAAACTTCCTAGCTCAACTAGAGAGTTTCTAGGGTGAGTGAGAAGTGATCCAATTCTTTGTACAAATTGGTATTGAGCCACAAAAACAAGGGAAAGAATTCAAGTGAGCAAAGCTTTAAGTTTGTGAACTTGAACGCAATTGAGTTTGTTTATTTCAACTTCTGTCTCATTTAATTTTTAGTCTATTGTGATTTTTTTTTATATTGATTCTTGCATCATAAACTTATTTGATCACTTAGATAACTTGGTAATTTTTTTTTTAGAAAATTTGCTATAACCAAGTTAAGTTTAAAAGAACCTAATTCACCCCCTCTCTTAGGTTGCATATTGGGCCAACACCTAACGTGAAGGACCCCTTAAAACATACTGCCTCAAAGTCTTTGCGCAAAGCGTCTATGGCAGGCCTTCCTTTGGAAAACTTTCCAACAAGAGTATAGTGAAACTGATCAGCCAGTTGTTGAATTTAATCCAAAGAGAAAGAAATTGCAGGCAAGCCTCGATATTGTTCTGCAGCTTTGATTAAGGGAACATCAATGGAGGGCTTTGAGTTTGAAACAATTTCAGCAAAAGAATGATTAGATGGGGAGGGATGAGATGATTAAGAAGTAGCCATAGCAACCCTCTACAGCAAGTAGATGTCGGCGCACGACTAAGAAGTTGCCTATCACCACCAAACAGTGGAAGAAGAGATTTGAAATTCAAAAGAGCCAAAATATAGGAGGAGAGAAGGAGGAGAAAAATAAGAAACTAAGTTCTCTCATTTGCTCATTATCTTAATCTCAAAGAAGCAGAATCCATATAGATTTGCAGATTTTCGTCCCAAAAGCTTAAGCACCTTCATTAACAAGGTTTCACAAAAATCTTGGCAAATAGGATGAGACTGTTGCTTCCTTTCTTTATTTCACTAGAGCAATCTATTTTTGTGAAGGGTAGGGAAATTTTAGAAAATATTTTACAACTAAAAGTTTCATCTAGAATACCAATGACTCTAATGAATCAACAAACACGATTCAATCACTACAAACTTGCTAAGCTTGCACTTACTTGTTTACTTGTTCAAGTTTTAATACTTGTTTTTGCATGGCCAACTTAAACAAGTCATCTAAGTTGATGCTTGACACTGAAAAATGCTTGTAGCAATAAAAAATGAGAAAGTAATGCTTAAGTTATTCTTATGATAATAATGGATGCTTAAGTGAATCATAACAATTCATGTTTTCATAAGATTTCATCATGAGAATAGTTGAAATCTTGTCATTTCATAGAGAGATCTAGTTGTGACATATATCGAATTGGATTCTAAACAAGGCAAGGTAAAACTTAGTAAGTCATACATGCATGATTCATTAGTGGATTCTATGTTCTAGGATTCTTAACATTAAATTCAACAATTATTCTTAATCAGATATCTATTCTATCGAAGGGATCGCCATCACCACTTTTTGAATTAGTCGTGTTTAGATAATAAAATTTAGCTAATAAACCTTAGTAGTTGCAATCTATTTGATTCTTCATGCGATTCGACACCTAATACTCCAACCACTACAATTGACTCGTGCACTTGTCGTACAATTGGAAGATTAGGGTTTTATTATTTGATTTGTGTGTATTTGTTCATATTTGTTATACCTAATCTACACCACCTCATTTATGGTTTTTTAGATTGTGAAATTGTATTATATGAGTTGAGTTTTATTCTATAGCCTACCTTGGTGATGAAATTATGTTTTGTCAGGTTGCAATATTGGGATATTTTGTAAATATTAATAGAAAGTTGTTATTATCTTGAAGGGCTTGTTAGTGATTATTGCATTTAGATCCTTTGATTTTGCTAGCCTTGTAATGTGGGGTTAATTCTCCGTGATACTGTGAGGGAGTCAATAACCTCAAGTTTGGGATGTGATAGAGTCCACTTGCAAAGGCCTTCACATCAAAGATCCTAATTTTTTAATGCAATTTATATTAAACAATTGTGGAGGCAAGTTAGGGAAATTCCTCACACTGGGGCAATGGATAAGTCTTGATTAAGCTTGAAATCAACCATCCACTTTGAAACCACCATTTGAGAATTTTGCACAAACCACATACGACGAACAAATAGTCTCGTATAATCCTCTTCTAGCATCGGACGGGTAATAACATGATTGAAATCAAGACAGCCTACATGCCAAGAACCTTTCAAACCCAGTGAGATAAAGAATTTTTGAATAACCTTCATTGATAGTCTACTTAATGCAAACCACCAACCAATATAATATGAAAAGGCTTGGCCAAAGCTAACATCTCTTTAGTGGAAATTAACAAGGTGTGTTCCCTACCGTAAAAGTGATAGACTTGTAATTAGGCTATGAAAAGACTCTTTATTCTATCAACCTATCAAATTAAATCTACCTATTTATCCTATATCTGCAAGAGAATAGGTCGACATTGAGTATAGTGAACTAGGATCGAACCCATGGGGAAAGGTTAAGAAGTACTAGATCCTTGTGAATTACTCTATTATCTAAGCACCAAATGAAATGATTAGGCCTAAAATTAAACAATCTAACACTTAAACCTAAAGACACAAGAGTAAATGTTGAGAAAAAACTGAATGAATGAAGTATCTAGGATCTTGAATTCCTTCATGATCTAAAGGTGAGTAGCAATTGACTCAAATTATACCATTTACCTTAGCTTGATTAGAGAACAATTCCATTTGTATCTAGCCTTCACTCTCATGAAGAACTGGCAATTACCAACCTGTTAGGCCCATCATACTCTCATGGTAAAGCAACTAATATTAATTAATTTACCTTTATGAATTGATTAAGACCCACTTAGGAGTACCACTACTCTCGTGTGAAATACTACCGAGACTCCAATTATGTCTTTTCTACTACTACCACCAGCTCTCATTGCACAATAGTAATTTAGACGCTATAATTGATGGCTAGTCAATTATAATCCAAATTCAATCAGGATAATGAATAAAAAAGGCAATTAAATTTTATAAGATAATTAATTACTCCATAAACCCAGCAATCACAAGTTCATCTAAACCCTAGATAAGCAAATTAGGTATGCATAATGAAAGCAGTAAAAACAATCTCTTTGCAATCAATTGACATAAATACCAAAGAAGAGAAATTAAATAGAAAACTTATGTTTTTATTGCAATTAGAAGCCACAAGTCTGCTACAATTTTCCCTTTTTGAATTGTACAAATGATCTCTTCTAAGTTCTTCTCACTACTCTTGTTTCTCCTACACTACTTCTTTGGCTATCCATGAAAACTGAAAGTAAAAACCATGACTTCTCTCAAATTGTAGAATTCTGAAGCCCTAAAGACTCTCTAAGGAAAGAAAGTAGTGTTCCTATAGTAGTAAACTCTCAAAAGACTAAAATTTTTCAAAAATCTCGTTCCCGTCTGTAAAAACCTAGAAGAATTAGCCTTCCTGTGATAGGCAGGGCTCAAAGCCGTGTGTATTTCCACCGTCCACGGATACCCTTTTCTCACTTTTATCTGCAAAATTCTTCTGGCTTTCTTCTTCTCTTTGAGTCTACTCCTCACCATCATCCAAGCTCTTGCAGTCCTTTACCTTCTACTCTTGACACTTCTACTCCTTTGGTAATTTATACTTAAAAACCAACAATTACACAGAAAACAAGACATAAACATGAATATCAATTCACAACTATTCTTAAAAATTAACCTAACCTACTCAAAAGTGACACCTAATAACCTAAACTAACACCTAAATATTACTCTAATTTTGCCTTATCAAATTCGCCCACACTGAAGTCTTTGCTTGTTCTCAAGAAATAAGCTCTCAAAACAAAGACTTAACCCTGTTAGAACAAATAACCATTTCAATACCTAGTACATCCAAGTCATAACCTTGGTCAATCAACTCTAAATATTCACAACACCAAGTAAAGCGAAAGAAATTATATCAAAATCATGCTCATTTAATTTTATTTATCACCTCTACTTGACTCTACAAAGCAGTAAAACAACAAATTGACAAGTAATTTCACCTATCCATAGTTTTCGACTTTTAGAACTCAGGATTTTATTTACCATCAACTACCAAGAAGATTAGGCATTTCCCTAATCTGATGATATAACCGTTTTACGCGAGTGTTCACATTTGTTAATGCAAATTCCTAGTCACTGAGCATCTCATCTTCTTGGGTTGTTATGCGTGCTCATAGTTTGGATACCTTTTTATGCGAAACTAACATTGGTTAGTGCCAACCCCCAATTACTCAGCATCATAACTAGAGGAGTAACTCCTAAATCTTCTTATTTTATTGCTACCTTTTTTTTGTCTCTTATCTTTTTGTCTCTCTTTTTTTCTTTTTCCTTTTTGTAGAATTTGTCCGTCGTGTTTAAATCTATTTACTATAGACAAACTACACTACTTATCAACTATGCTAAACTTATAGACTCTCATAAGGATGAAAAATATTACAAATATCATTCCACTTACACAATTTAGGCACAATTACCCCACTTTATTCCATGTCACTTTTTCTAGAGTCAATGACCTACTTTATAACCGAATATGCCGAGTATCCAAGAGTAACTTGCCTCAACTACTATGAAGGAATTCACTACTTTCTCTCACCAAATTACTATTGTTCTACATACTCATAAGGTATCTACTCCCTATCCTAGAAAAGTTACCCCCCCTCCCAATTTGAGAAGCACATTGTCCCCAATTTGCAAGAGAATAAAAACAAGAAATGAAATAAAAACAAAACTTCCCTGATGAATAGGCAATTGGCAACTTTAGAGTACGCATCCAAATAGCTTCGTTCACAACCAAGAAGAGTAACATAACATTAAGTACATAACTAGAATAATCCACAAAACAAAAGACAATAAACTAAAAAATAAAAGTAAACTACTGCCAAACTAGAAAATGGAAAAATTAAAAAAGCTAAGCAAGTGAAATGATGAAGAACTCAGCTAGACATCAGCCCCTGAACCACCACTAGCTCTAGCACCATGGCCACTAGGTCCAGCTCCATCCCCACTTGGACGTATCCACTCCATCATCTACTACACGGATGCATTGACACCCATCATACAGGTATCCATGCCCTGCATCCATGTTCAGATGCTCTTCATTTGTGCATCAACTAATTGCATCTATGTGTGGACAATCTGGAAGCTCTCTTGCATCTCCAATCTCTATGCAACCATATTTGCCCTAAAAGCCTCCACATTAGCTGTTTGTGGCTGGCCTGTCATAGAGGATAATGGAGCTACCTTGCTCTCAAGCGGTTGATACTTCTCAAAAGTACGACGCTTGTCTGTCCTGGGAGACTCCATATGCCTTACCATTCCCTCGTTCACCTTGATTGTCTTCAGCACAGATATAGTAATCATGTCCCCAAGCTGTAAATTAGCTCTATACGAGCTAGCTACAGGACTCCTACACTCTCAAATATCCAAGAAAATAGACGAGGAAACCCAAAGCAAGTATTTATGGCCTTCAACCATGCCACTGTCCCTATATAACTAATAATGACACTGGGTAGTGATATTGTGATGGGCACACCAGCAGACACCATTTCCTCTAAAAAGTAGATATCACTATTTCTCAACTCATTCTTACTACTTTGTTTTGGCCTCACATTATGAGCCAGAATGTAAGAAATCACATGTAATTGGGCACTAAGTTTTTGTGCTTGGTACACTGTCAGATTATCTTGTCTGGACTCCTCCCCTAGAGCTCCAATCCTCATTGCTACATCTTCTGGTATCCAATTGGATGGGTAAAAGAACTTTTATCCATACTCTTGGTTTGGTCCATCATCTGCACAACCCAACAACTCCGATAAGATATCCCTATTGATCTTCACTATTTGGCCTCTAACGGTGGACATAACAAACCAACTACAATGCTTCTCCTGGTCCTCCATATTTGCATAGAACTCATTGACCAAATGGGGGTAGATGCAGTTAGGAAACCGAAGAATCAGATCCTATCCTAGTTGGCCAAATATAGAAGTAATGTGGAAGTAGTCTTCCACATCTTGTGACACTGACTTCTCCTTGATGAAGTGCTTATGCTGTCGAGCCTCATACCACCCTTGATTGTCAATAGAAGTAAATCTAGATTCATCAAATGGAAGGACATCTTGCTCTTGAGGTCTTAGGGAAGTAGATCCCTGAGCCCTCTTTTCAGACGAACGAGCTGAAAAGGCCATAACTTGCAATTGGAAAAACTAAAAACCCAAGTAAGTACAAAATATAGTATATAACTCATATCACACACCAAAAATGGTTGGAAACCCTTTTGAAATGGTTTTTAGTTTTGAAACATAGTGTCTGTGTGAAAAAATCAAGTTTTGTGAAAAAGTGTATTTTTGGAAAAAATGATATTTTCAAAAACAAAATAAGGTCAGAACTAAAAATTTGATAGTTTTGGCTAAATAATTTGAAAAAAAGTTTTATTAAAAATAGTGTCACCACTTGGTCCTGAGTTAGGGTGTACCATGTCACTCGAAAAATCTTTAACGAAAACAAAACAAAATTCGTACACCCAAAAAATCTTTAATGAAAACAAAACAAAATTTTTAGAAAAATATTTGAAAACCATTTTTTACAACTTCAGGTCTTCAAAAAACAAGAGAAAAAGATTTAGGAGTTATATTTGAAGAAATTGAAGGCAAAGGCTCGCTCTTAAGGCACACGTTCTCCCTAGTTGAGGCTAGTTGCGAGATTCAATCAAAATTTTCTAAAATAATCCAAAATTCTATCATATTTGGACATGACTAAATGAATGCAAATCCTAAATCTAATAAGAATATCAAAGGGACAAAATGTCCCTTCGAGGCTTGACCGGGATTATTGCACTAATTATGAAACTCGAAATGAGGCCTCAAAGAGGTCACGAGTATAAATGCAAAAATGAGATGCAAAAAGTAATAAGTAATAAATTTATCTATTTTAGTATGCTTTTGGTGTGTTTTTTATCTTTTCTATATAAAATGGCTCTAATGCATTATTTTCCATCAAGTCGAGGATTGTTTTAAAATTAGGGTTTTGAGGCAGAATTATTATTTTGAGCAAATTAATGCTCAAGATTATTTTATTTTGCAGGAAATTGATGATTAAATACAATTTGGATCATTTGGAGCTCAAGGAACATCAAAATCAAAGTTGATTCAAATTGTACTATTTTATCATTTAAACTTAGAAATTTTTGAAAAAGATTTTCTTCATCAAGTTCTACAAGTCAACTATGGTTCAAATTGGAAAAACATTCTAAGGGCATACAAGAAATAACCAAAATTTAAAAAGGGCAAAAAGGTAAAAAAGAAGTGATTCGCGGGTCACAACTCCCAGATCACACTTGCTGATCATTGCAACTTGCAAATTTTGGCTTCTTTCAAATTGCAACTTGTTCACACTTCCTTTCCAGATAATTCCAATGTCTAGCTACACTTTGGTATGTCCTAGAATATATCACAAAGCTCAAGGAGGACTTTTGAGGCAAAAGGAATCAAATTTCATCACGTAAATTTGGGATACCATACCTTCCTTGTTGAGCCACTGGATCCATTCTTCAGCCTCTTCCCTTACTGCAAGCATTCTTCTCCAAGTCCTAGAGTCCCGCCTATTCTGAACAACTACTAATGGGTCTCTTAATTTACAATACTTTGCCAACATAAATTGTGCCCAGAGTGACTTCTGCTCCCTAAACTTCCACCAAAGTTTGATTGAAAATGCATTATAGATGTCATCTAGAGCTCGAACACCTGTGCCTCCTTCATCAGTAGGAACACATAAAGATTTCCATCTTATCCAATGGTGTTTCTGTCGATCTCTATCAGTGCCCCAGAGAAATCTAGCAAAAATTCTTTCTAACTGCACAAAAACACCTTTTGGGGGGTTAGAAACTGCAAGTATATGTAAAGGAATGGACGAAAGAACATGCTTTATTAAAATCAGTCTTCCTCCCACAGACAGACATCTATTCTGCCATGCCATAATCCTGCTGACAATGGATGAACAAAGATCAGAGAAATATGTCATTTTTCTTTTCCCTACAAAAAAAGGATAGCCTAGATAGCGAAAAGGGAAAGCCTTTTGGTTGAATCCCGTGACCCTCTTGATCACCATTAATCTAGACTGGGATACATTAGAGTGGCAACTGAACCCACTCTTGCTTACATTAATCAGCTGCCCAGACCATGTTTCATACTTCCTTAAGGTATCCATAATTAATTCCAAAGTTTGTTTAGAGGCACCTGTGAATCCGTCAACTCGAGAATAATCTTGACAATCTTGGTTATGAAGTTGGCCAAGATTCTCTTGATTCTTGCTTCATGAGTGTAGAAATGGAAGATCCTTGTGATGAAGCACAAATATTTGAGCAAAAGGAGCAACTCAATTTGATTGACAATTTGAGCTCACATGGAGTTTTTTTTCCTTTATGGGATTCTCCAATCACATGATGAGTTTGAAGGAAAGTCTAGCTCCAGACTTTAAATGAAGCGATTGTTGGGAGGCAACTCAATGTTTTTTGTATTTTAAGTTGTTTGGTTTGATTTTTGTTGTCTTAAGTGTGTTTGTTTAGTTTGAGTTTGATGAATTTGAACATCAAATATTGTATGCAATCTTTGAGTATTCATAGTTTAATAAGGATGTTGAATACCTACTTTGTATATCTTTTGTGTTTTGATGGTACATTTGGTTTAAACATCTTAGTTTCATCATTTGAAATGTGTTTGAAGCGGTTTTGAAGTTTAAATAAACAAGGAAACCAATTTGAAGCATTAAGTTCTAAAGATACTATTCCATTGAATACTATTCATGAGCTAAGTTTCATTGAGCATTTTGATTCTCATTTGGTAATCCATACACATTTGATGCATAAATTAGCTTTGAGCAACTTTGTTTTATCATTTGAAACTTGTTCAAAGTGGTTTTGAGGATAAAAACATGCAAGAAATCAAATTGAAGTGTTGAGTGAAAAAGGTAACTATTCATTTGGTTTCTTGACATCAATGAGATTCTTTGTGATTTTGGTTCTAACTTTGAAATTTGATGTTTTGAATGCTTAAAAATCATGTTAACAACTTTTTTTTTAATATAGGAAACATGTTTAAAGTGTCGAAGTGATCAATGTCGCATCTCGAAATTGATAGCACGGTGGGGTCGTTGACTGTTGCACCCCAAAAGACGGTCTAGTCTGGTGACCCTTTTCAAAAAGATAGATTTTTGGAAAAATTGTGCGTGTGTAAAAAAAATTGAGTTTTTTAGTGAAAAAGTGTTATTTGGAAAAAATGTTATTTTAAAACAAAATAAGGCCGAGACTAAAAGTGCGACAGTTTTGGCCAACTAATTTTGAAAAAGGGTTTTATTTCATAAATGGAGTCGCCACTTGATATTGAGTTAGGGTGTACCAAGTCACCCGAAAAATCATTTATCAAAACGAAAATAAATTTTAAAAAATGTTTGAAAACTCCTTTTCGACTCCAATCTACGAAAAACGAGAGAGAAGGGTCCAGGAGTTACAATTGAAGAACTCGTGCCTAAGGGACCCTTTCTACCTAAGCCGAGGCTAGTTGCGAGGTTTAATCAAATTTTTCTAAATTTAACCCTAAGTTTTATCACGTTTGGATGTATCTAAATGAATGCAAATTCTAAATCTAAATGTGGTATCGGGAGGGTCAAAATGTTCCATCGAGACTTGGTCGAGATTATCACATTAATTGTGAAACCCGAGTCGAGATCTCGAGGGAGTTACAAGTGTGAATGCAAAATGGAATGCAAAAAAGAAAAGAAAAATAGTAGTAGGGATATAAGTGATCAAAGAAAGTGGGAATGCAACATAACAGGTATGGAGAACTAATTAACTCGTGAATGATATTTTTCTACTCACGGAGGGAGGAACGGCCTGTCAATCTACCGCTTCCCACGTAAGTAGATGACTATTTCTAGTCGAATCACATGAATGATCTAATTTCTAAGTGAAATGCAACCTAAATGTCATGCATTGTAGATGTGTAAAAATAGGTAATAGTAATAACATATATACAAAAAAATCATGCAAAATGAAAAAATCCCTAAAACATAATGTGTAAAATGATATGAAATACACGCGAGTGAAACTATCACTAGAATAACTTAAGGGTCCAGCGTTGGACTAGCCCTTTCTAGGAAGTCCCTACTAGCGTTGGATTAGCAGGGAAGCAAGAAAAGCCACAAATAACGTTGAACGAGTGTGGTGATAGAATAATAAAACTGATAAAACATGAAAAAAATAAAGCATGAATCGAAAGCAAATAAACATATAAAGTCATATAGAAGCACATAGGAGCATATAACACGTAGGCATGATATCTAGATGCAAATCCTAAAGAAAGCGGTAGCTGCAAAATTTTTGGCTTTCATTTTAGTTGTTCTTTCTTTCTTCTCCCAACCATTCCTCTTTCCACCTTCACAACCACCATTTCTCTCCTTCTACCACCCCTTAACCTCCGTTAATAGCTATTTCACCAAACTCAAATACCATTTAGCCACCAAAGTCCCTCAAAAACCGCCAAAAGACACAACATGGCAGCCACTGAAAATCCCTCATTCACCACCATTGTCCACTGCCCAGCCAATTAGGAAACCAAGAACCCAAAATTAGACCAATTTCATCTCCTCCAGCCCCATCTAAACCACCAAACAGTAGGCCAATATAGCCCCAATCACCTGAAACCAACACAAAAACCACTGCATCGCTATTGACTTCACCATCCCCACCGCTCCTCACCACAACCACCTCCTCGACCAACAAAAAACAGAACAACTAAAGCCAACCCAAATCAGCTCTTTCATTAGCAAACTGCAAACAATAAACTAAAACTTCCCTTACTTCCACAACCAAACGACGCCATAATCAGCCTACGATCACCTTCAATCTGCCTATGAACAGTCACAACAAACCACCATAATCAACCATCCAAGCCCCTTAATTGTGAGTTTAGGTTAGATCAAAATATAGCAATAGATCCACTTAAAATCACGCAAATAAGTAATAAAATTTATAACCTAATACTCGTTCTGTAAGTGTACGGGTCAATTGTAGTTGTGACGAGTATTAGGGTCAATCCCATAAGGAAACGTGAACTAGCAACTACCAAAGCTACTAACTTACTTTATTATCTAAACAATCAAACTGTAGAGATGGTGAAATGGTACGAAAATCAAATTCAAGTAAGCAAACAATGGGGAAACTAGTTAAACAAAGTTGACTAGATTAGGAATCTACTAAATATAAAAGTTTAGCTTATTACCATTATGTTTTTATTCAAGTTTAGGATTCAATTCCATTTTTACTCCAAACTAGATCTCTTTATGAATGGAAGACTACTAATACATGAGCTTTACTACTCTCGTGGTAAAGACTTGCATGCATTAGTTCATTAAAATCATGAATTGTGGTTTATAACTTTAATCCACCTATGTGAATCACTACTCTCATGAGATTCAACGTAAGTTCCATTTACTCTTTCCATTATTAAGTACAAATCTCTTTGTCAAATAACAACTAGATGACTTGAAGTTGGTAGCTTAACAACAACAAGTGTTAAGACCAAGTAAATGAATAAACAAGAATAAGTTGGCCATAAACTAGTTCAAATCATAATAAAACTTCATCCTAAACCCAGTTGCAATTAACTTAGTTCAACATGATAAAGATAATATTAAGCACATAATTGAAAGTAAGCAAGCATGCATGAATGAAATAAGAAAGAATAGGGTAAGAAATACTCAATTATGGCTCCAAATCTTCTTCCTTCATTCCATCAAACATTTTAAGTACAAGTTCCTCCAAGGTTTTGTTACAAGAATTGATTATTCCTACAAAACTAGAAAGAAAACTAATCTAAGTATTTACAAGGAGTGCTCCTCCTACCAAGTTATGATTTATACTCTTTCAAGCATAAAGCCAAGCATATCTTCTATGAACTACAAATGCATGTATTTATAGGAAAACCCTAGCTCAAGTCACTTTCCAAGTTGGAGACATAATGATCAAATTTGATTCCAAATCTTGTAAAAGTCTTCCTTAAACATTGCAATATTCTTCTAGGGCAGTGTAGATCCAGCTGGATGTCAGAATTATCTCCAAAAGTTGTGTGAACAAGCTGCAAATTGCAAGAGCCGAAATTTTGCAAGTGGGAGCTGATCCGCAGGTTAGCAACCCGAGAATGTGACCCGCAAATCACTAATTTTTTACCCTTTTGTCCTTTTCCAATTTTGGTTATTCCTTCCATGCCCTTGAGACCTTTTTCCACCATTTGAACCATAATTCCTTGGCAGGATTTGATGAAGAAAATAATCGCCAAAAATTCCAAGCTTAAATGGTAAAAATGTACCATCTTGAACCAACTTTAATTTTGATAGCCCTTAGGCTCCAATTGATCCAAAATGTATTTAATTGACATTTTTCTACGAAACCAAATAAACTTGGGCATTAATTTGTTCTAAATAATTATTTTTCCTTAAAACCCTAATTTTCAAACTAAAAACCCTAATTTTGGAGCAAACATTGATTTGATGGAAAATAATAAAATTGAGCAATTTTAATATCAAAAATATTAAAAAAAATTAAAACCACACTAAAATTATATATAAAATACTATACTAAAATAAGTAAAATTATTACTTATCACCCCCTAAAATTTCACCTTCATCCTGAATCACCAAGCCATCATCAGCACAGCAACAAGGAACAGCCCAAACAACAAATCCCAAATCAGCAAAGCACCAATGCATAGCCTCAATTTGCCAAATACAAGAACCCAAAATCAAACTGTCCACCAATATGACACCCCCCTTACCACCAGTTGCGGAATACAACCCAAATTCCACCAAATCACCACCCAAAAGCCCCTCCCCTGCTCTCTAGAGTAAGCCCAACTAGGCCAACTCACAGTTTCCATCAGCAACCATCATTATCAATTTGCCAAACCAAAATCTCTACTCGAATCCACTCTTCTCTATCACCAATCATCATCTCAGCCTCAGACAATCAAAACCACCAAAAAATGGCACCAGCAACCACAGCTTCACCAAATTACCCCACAATCACCACCTTACTCACCTCATCCAAACCGCCCCTTTCTCCAATTTCTCTGCAAAGCCAAAAGTCGAATCATGACCCCAAGAACCCTCTAGCCCAATAAACCCATACCTACCGCCAATCACAAACCCTATAAGCCACTGAATCATTAATTACTAAACAACAGCCATCCGAACAACTCAAACCTCCAGCTTCACATTGACTGATTCGGTAGAGAGAACAGATGAGAGAGAGGAACAGAGAAAGAAAGAGGAGAAAACAAAAAATAGGAAAGAGAAAAAGGGAAAAAGAGACACGAAAGACATAGAAAGGAGACGAAGAGAAAGAGCCTGTGAGAGAAAGTGAGGGAGCGAGAAATAGGGAAGAGGGAAGAGAGAAAGGAGAGAGGAAGACGAAGACGAAGATAGAGATAGAAAGAAGAAGAAAGCAGAGAGAGAGATCATAAGAGAGAGAGGGGAGCAAAGAGAAAATAGGAAGAAGGAAAAATAGAGAGGAGCGTTCAAAGAAGATGAATAGAGAGAGAGAGAGAGAGAGAGAGAGAGAAATCATGGAAGAAGAGAACAGAGAGAGAGAGAGAGGAATTGAGAGATTTCTGGAAAAATGAATTAAAAGGAAAAGGGCTTGAGAATTGAACAAGACAAATTGGGGAAATTTGAAACCTGTTGTTAAATTTTGACTACTAGTTTTGAGATAACCGAACTAGGGGCTATGTTCTTTTGTTTGATTTGGGTTTTAGTTCTTATCCTTTGGTTTTATTTAATTAATTGTTTTCTTATGGGATTTATTCCTAAGCTAGTTAAAATATTTGACTTAATTAAATTAGTTTAGTTATTTAGTTTAACATAGTTTAAGATTTCTTGAGCCATCTTATTATATTAAATTGTTATAATCTAAGTATTTATGCCTTGGTCCTTCAAGATTTGGGTTATTGTCACTATGCCATGGAGCATTTTTTCTTATGCATTTTTAAGTCTTTTATTTTATGATTTGACCCCTCTCAGATTTTATGTTCTTTCAATTAGGTCTCATAACTTTGCCCAAAATTTGTGAAAATTTTATTTCTTCCCTCCACTTAGCGTTAATTTACAATTGCGTCCCCCATGCCTACTTAAATTTGTTATTTGGCCCCAATTGCTAGAATTTACCATTTTGTCCCTAGTTTACTTTAATTTTGCACCTCTACCCCTAGATTTATGTGAATTTTAAATTTTACCCCTTACATTTTATAGAGTTTTATTTTTAGCCCCCTTAGTCGCTAGAATTTATTTTTTATCTCAATTTGATTTAATTTGCCTCTTTGACCCTAGACTTGTGCAAATTTTAAATTTTACCCCTTGATTAGTTTGAATTTCTATTTTTACCCTTTTATTCTTTAATTTTGTACGATTTGCAATTTTCTCCTTAGTTTAATAGAATTTACATTTTAGCCTCTATTTGCTAGAATTTTATGTTATTACACTTTATTGCTTTAAATAGAGGTACCTTGACATATTTTTTGTGTTCTTAAGCATTTGTACCGGATCTTCAAAGAGGTATCCCTATTTCTCGTTAATTTTGTCTTATGTGCTCCAATGTGCCTTTATGTGATCTATTATACATTTTCTTCACATGTTTCTTATTTTACATGCTTTTTGCATATTTATTTATTTTATGTTATTTAATTTCAAATTTTATTATTTTGGCAAAAATGTAATATTTTTGTATTTATCTAGCCAATGTAATAATTAGATTATTTTCTTTTGTATTTTTCACAAATATTTTATATTTAGATAGCAAGTGTAATAGATATGTCATTTTACTTTTTTCCCCCCTAAAATTGTAGCCAATTTCCCCAGTGTAATAGTTAGGGCTTTTGTGTGCTTATGTGCTTATATGCTTTACTGCTTTCCTTAGTATTTTTGCATCTAGATATTATGTTTACATAGTATGTGCTCCTATGGGCTCTTATATGTCTTTCTATGTTTATTTGCTTTCGATTCAAGCTTTATTACTTTGATTCATGTTTTATCAGTTTTGTTATTCCGTCACCACATTAGTCCAACGCTAGTCGTGGTTATATCACTTCTCCGCTAGTCCAACACTAGTGGAGAATTCCTAGAAAGGGCTAATCTAATGCTAAACCTTTAGGGCATTTTAGTGCTAGTTTCACTTGTGTGCATTTCATCTCATTTCATAACACATTCTCCTTTTTTAGAGTTTTTAATATTTGCATGATTTTTTGTATATATTATTATTATTATTATTATTATTATTATTATTATCTATTTTTGGCATTTGACAATGCATGACATCCAGGTTGCATTTCACTTAGACGTTAGGTCAATTTGTGTGCGCCGACTAGAAATAGTCGTCTGCTTACGTGGGAAGCGGTGGATTGACAGGCTATTCCCCCCCTCCCCTCCGTGAGTAGAAAAATATCAGTCACGAGTTATTAGTCTCCCGTACCCGTTATGTTGCATCCCCCACTTTCTTTGACCACTTATTACCTATATTACTATTTTTCTCTTCTTTTTGCATTCCATTTTGCATCTACACTCGTAACTCCCTCAAGATCTCGACTCGGGTCTCGCAATTAATGCGGTTATCCCTACCAAGCCTCGAAGGGACATCTCGACCCTTCCGATACTCACATTTAGACTTAGGATTTGCATTCATATAGATACATCCAAACGCAATAGAATTTAGGGTTAATTTAGAAAAATTTGATTAAACCCACAACCAGCCTCAGCTAGGTGGAAAGGGTACCTTAGATGCGAGTCTTTGCCTTCCCTTTCTTCAAATGTGACTCCCGGACCTTCTTCTCTCATTTTTTCGTAGACCGAAGTCGGAAAAGGATTTTTAAATAGTTTTTCTAAAAATTTTATTTTCATTTTGTTAAATGATTTTTTGGGTGACTTTGAACACGCTAACTCAATACCAAGTGGCAGCTCCATTTTTTAAATAAAATCATTTTTCAAAATTAGTTGGCTAAAACTATCGCACTTTTAGTCCCGACCTTATTTTGTTTAAAAATAACATTTTTCTTAAATAACATTTTTTTTGCTAAAAACCCGATTTCTTCTCACACACGCACAATTTTTTCAAAACTTTCTTTTTGGAAAGGGTCACTGTACCAGACCACCTTTTCAGGGCACGATAGTCACGGACCACCCCGTGCTTTTGATTTTTCGAGGCGCGACAAGTCGGATCACACAAAATGACCTAACTTCTATGTGAAATATAACCTAAGTGCCATACACTGAGTTTATTTAAAAATAGGTAATAATAGTAAGATATATACGAAAAATCATGCATAAATGAAAAGGCCTAAAAAATGAGAAGTAGTGTGTGAAATGATATGCAATGCACACGGGAGAGTGAAACTATCACTAAAATGACCTAAGAGTTTAACTATGGACTAGCCCTTTCTAGGAATCCTCCACTAGCATTGGACTAGCGGGAAAGTGAGAAACCACAACTAGCGATGGACTAGTGTAGTGATGGAGTAACAAAACTGATAAAACATGAATTATAATAGGAAAACATAAATCAAAAGCGAATAAGCATATAAAGACATATAAGAGCATGTAACAGCACATACCATGTAGACATGATATTCTTGATGCAAAAATCTTAATGAAAGTGGTAAAACATGTAAGGTAATAGCATAGGTAACGCAGCGGAAAAATAAAAATTTATTACCTTAACCATGGATCTCTTTGACATATCTATATGATTAACAAGGGGGTTTGCATGAAAATTACCTTAAGCACAGAAGATTTCTATGCTTCTAGGCATAGATCCTTCGAAGAAGATGTTAGATCTACCACGAAAAGCCCTCCAAACGTAGAGCCTCTAACGATATCCACACGAACAATTTCTTTGGGAACCTTATAGGCTTGCTTGCTTTGACTTTTGAGTGCTAGCTCCCTTGAATTATTAAGAACACAAGAAGAAGAAAAACCTAACCCTTAGGAGAGAGAGAGAGAGACGCCTAGAGAGAGAAAGAGGTGTGACTTTTTCTCTTCAATTTTTCTCTCACTAGTTTTCTTTTGTGCTACAACAATAATGATTCAAGAGTCAAAGCATGAACCTATTTATATAGGAAGTAATCTAGTCTTTTAGGAAATAAAGCTAATTAGAAACCAAGAAGGTTTAGGCAACTTACTTTAAGCTAATCCTTCTCCTTTAGGAAATCTATTCCGTAAGGAAACCAATTAGTTACTTTATTTCTTTTAGGAAACTAATTTCCTGCAAGACTTAGAATATTTATAAATAAGTCCTTTAAGTTAATTTATCTCATAAATTAACCCCATAAGTATCTCATACTTATCTTAATTACATTTTAACCCAAAGATTTTGTTCTTTATGTGTGTGACCCATTAGGTTCCATTCACGTTGGCAATAAGTATAAATTATAACTCATTAATTGAGCTAGATAAATTAAACACTTTTAATTTATCATTAATTCACTAATTAATCAATTCATACTTATAGATCATGAGTGGCATCTAGCAATGCATCATGACCACCCAAGTGAATAGGAAAGTCATATGGTAGACCTGTTAGTGTATGCCCTAAAACCAAGTTGGTTTTTGGGATTTTTATTACGCTTATTTCGTGTTATACTTATATATGTGGCATTTTCTTTGTCATTTAATACTTGTTATTTATATTACTAGTTTATTTGATGAAGTCCATAGAATATTAACTGTGTATAAGAGATTGTAAGAGTTACAATGATGAGACTCTTATTACACATTAAGTTATATTCTTAAATATCCCTAGTCGTAGTATTAATGAGATTGGACATCATTAATATGGGAAGACTAGCACATACTTTGCCTCTACTTATGGTAAGTAGTAGTTGATCTCGTCAACTATGGCGTGTGACACCTAAGCTGGTATGTGGATGCTTGTTAGAGAACAAGTTCATTGGATTGATCCGCCAAGAGTTAATATTCATAGTGCTTATGAATTATACTCTTAATGGCAATGGTGTAAGTGATCCTTAGACTTGAGATTACCATGGTATCTTGAGTGTGGATTGCTATGCTTTGACTCTATTGCTCGGTGCTCGTAAAAGAGTAGCCCATACGGTAGAGATTGGGTATAGCATGAAGCATGGAAGGATAGTGAGTAATCGATATAGGATTCACCACTCCTTATTATAGGAGAGTATATCCCGGATTGGCCACTTGTTGAAATATGACTTAAAGAATCTTTTGCGCAAAAGTGAAAGTATGACTTGAAAGAGTTTCAAGGTTATACTTTTATGAAAGTTGTATTTCGGGAACAAGAAATCATTAATTAGTCATTTAAAGAGTGCGCACTACACTCTTAGACTAATTGGGATATAGTGTGGTGAAAGGATATTAATTACACGGTAACATTGTCATTGATAGGTGTAGTCTACCATATGACTTTCCTATTCACTTGGGTGGTCATGATGCATTGCTAGACGCCACTCATGATCTATAAGTGCAAATTAATTAATTAGAGAATTAATGATAAATTAAAGTGTTAATTTATCTGGCTCTTAATTAATTAATTAATGAGTTATAATTTGTACTTATTGCCAACGTGAATGGAACCTAATGGGTCACACACAATAAGAACATGGTCTTTGGGTTTAATTGTTATTAAGATAAGTATATGATACTTATGGGGTTAATTTATATGATAAATTAACTTAAAGGACTTATTTATAAATATTCTAAGTCTTGATGGAAATTAGTTTCCTAAAAGGAATTAAGAAGCTATTTGGTTTCCTTTTGGAATTGGTTTCCTAAAGGAATAGGATTAGCTTAAGGTAAGCTTCCTAAACCTTCTTGGTTTCCAATTTCTCTTGTTTCCTTAAAGACTAGGATACTACATCTATAAATAAGTCCAATGCCTTGACTCTTGGAAGATTGATGAAACATAACACAAAATTTAGAGAGAGAAAAATTGAGAGCTTGGTGGCGTTTTTCTCTCCAAGAAAAACGCCACACCTCCATCCCTAATTGTTAGGGTTTCAACTTCTTTCTTCTTCTTGTGTTCTTCATGAATCATTCAAGGGAGCTAGCACTCGAAAGGCAAGGCAAGCAAGCCCAAAGGTTCCTAAAGATCGTGTTCGCGTGGATACCGTTGGAGGCTCGACACTTGGAGGGCTTTTCATGGTAGATCAACACCTTCATCGAATAGGATCTGCCCTTTGAAGCATAGAAACCTTCTATGCTTGAGGTATTTGTGCTAAACACCCTTTAATCGTATAGATTACATCAAAGAGATCCATGGCTAAGGTAATAAATTTTTAAATATTCCGCTGCGTTACTCCCCTTATTACCTTACAAGACCATACCCTTCAATGACAATGTTACCGTGTAATTAATATCATTTCACCACACTATATCCCAATTAGTCTAAAAGTATAGTGCATACTTTTAAATGACTAATTTATATTTTCTTGTTCTAGAAATATAACTCTCCATGATGTATAAACTTGAAACTACTTCCAAGTTATACTATCACTTCTGCAGAAGATTTATGAGTTAATATTTCCAACAAGTGGCCATTAAGGGATATACTCTCCTATTAAGGAGTGGTGAATCCTTTATTGATTACTCACTATCTTTCCATGCTTCAAACTATACCCAATCTCTAACCTATGAGCTACCCTTTTACGGGCACTGAGGAATAGAGTCAAAGTATAGTAATCCACACTCAAGATACTATGGTAATCTCAAGTCAAAGGATCACTTACACCATTGCCATTAAGAGTTCAACTATTGGCACTATAGTTGAAACTCTTGGCGGATCAATCCAATGAACTTGTTCTCAAACAAGCATCCACATACCAGCTTAAGTGTCACGCACACCATAGTCAATGAGATCAACTACTACTTACCATAAGTAGAGGCAAAGTATGTGTTAGTCTATCCGTATTAATGATGTCCAATCTCATTAATACTACGACTAGGGATATTTAAGAATTTGACTTTATGCATTAGAGTCTCATAATTGTAACCCTTACAATCTCTAATACACAGTCAATATTCTAAGGACTTTATCAATCAAACAAGTAACATGGAAATACAAGTATAGACGATAAAGAAAAATACTATCTTTGGATAAATATAATATATAAAACACCTTAAACCATCTTGGTTTTAGGGCATACACTAACAAAACATATAAGCACACAAGCACAGAAAAGCATATAAACCTTAACTTTTACACTGGGGGGATTTAGCTACAATTTTAAGGGGGAAAATTAAAAATGACCTATTTATTACACTTGCTATCTAAATATACAAATATTTGCAAAAAATACGAAAGATAACCTAACTATTATATATTTTTTTTTTGGCAAAATCCCGTACACGGGAGGGGGTAGCCAGCCCCAAATTTTATTAATTTTAAATAAAATAAAAAGGAGGGGGACTAGACCAAAACCTCCAGTACATGTTAAAAGAAAGCAATAAATCAGGAGTACTACTCCCTTACAAATGATGATCTAATATATGGTAAGCCCTAACTATCTAATTGAAGACTAGCCCTACCCCTAGTAGGCAGTTGTGTAATATTATTGAAGATTAAGTCATGATCCGAATGAAAAAAGGCCAGGTAATCTGCAACCTTATTTCCTTCCCTGAAAATGTGACAAACTGTACCTTGAACTTGAGCCAGGAGGTGACGAATCTTCACTAAAGCTTTACATAGAGGCCATTTAGCAATAATTTCACCTTGCATCACATGTACCAACACCGCAGAGTCTGTCTCAAAAACAATATTGCTCCATCCTTCTTTGACACACAATTGAACTGCATGTAGCATAGCCATTGTTTCTGCTGACAACATATCCAAGCCACCTAATTGGATACAGAATCCAATCAACATATTACCTAACATATCCCTTAGAATCCCCCCACCAAACGCCCTATTGTCCATCACACTAGCATCAATATTAAATTTAAGAAACCCAAATGGAGGTTTCTTCCAATACACTGGTACCACATATACCCTACGAACCAGCTTAACAGTAAACTTTTTTGCCAACACAGTATCTAAGTCCTTCCCCAACCATGCCCTATCCACTTTTTGTGTGTGAGAAAGAAGAAGGAAAAAATTATTTACCTCAAAAATCACCTTATGAGCCTCCATTACATGATTTTGAAACCTTGCTTCATTCCTGGCTTTCCAAATGAACCACAAGATAACAATTGGGACCAGACATCTCAATGAATCATCAGACGAAGCTGAAAGAAACCAATCTATAAGCATTGCCGAAACACATACCCATGGAGAACGTCGCAGTCCGACATATTTGCAAAAATGATTCCAAACCTTTATAGCAACTCTACCCTCCAGAAAAAGATGCCTAACATCCTCCCTTGCCCACCTACAACAATGGCAACACAACACCAACTGGACTCCTCTTTTTTGGTTCACACAGTCAAGAGGTAAAGAATTAGCTAACACCCTCCAAGCCAAGAAAGATATTTTTAATGGTAATTTTCTGTTCCAAATGACTTTCATCACATATGATGAAATTTTCCTTTGCCTAATGCACTGCCAAGCAGAAGACATGGAAAACCTACCATTAGAAGATGAGGCCCAAATCATCACATCATTTACCTCCTGCTCAACAAGAACCTGCATAATTTGATCTACAACATTAGAAGGGAGCCAATGAGAAAGTCTCTCCTTATTCCATCCGCTTCCATGAAAAAATTCAGTCACAAAAATGTGGCATGTCACTCTGTGGACAGCATACAGCCAGAGGTTCATCAAGAATCCATCTGTCGAGCCAAAAATCAACCATTCCTGCTCCTAATCTCTAGCGAATGTGTTCCTCAGCTACCTCATGAACACTTTCCAACCGTCGCCAAGTTGGAGAAACACTCCTTACTTGAATTTCCAATGGATGGTGATTCAAAGCATACTTTTCATGCATGAATTTAGCCCAAGGGGATTTGCGATCCCTAAACTTCCACCATAACTTGATGGAAAAGGCCTCTATCATATCTTCCAATGAATGGAATCCCAATCCTCCTTCATCAGTCGGGAAACAAACTTTCTCCCAAGAAGACCAATGTAGGTCTCTTGGAGTCCACATTTGCATCGCACAGAAAACTAATAAACATTCTCTTCAGTGACTGCATGATTCTCCTTGGCGGTCTCAACACCTGCAATAAGTATATAGGCATCGAAGCTAACACGTGTTTTAGAAGAATAATCTTCCCACCTGTAGATAATAGCTGGCAGCTCCAATGCTGAATTTTATTCCTCACTTTTGACATCAATTCATCAAACATAACACTTCTGGGTCTCCCTATCATTAAAGGAACACCCAGGTACGTGAAAGGTAACTGATGGCGACGGAATCCAGTAATTCTTCTGACCAAAGCCTCAACATTGGCTAAAATTTTAGAAGAACAAATAAAGAAGCTCTTCTCTAAATTAATTTTTTTGGCCAGAAATAGTTTCATATTCCTCAACAAAATCAACAAACTTCCTCAATGCACTACTTGAAGCTCTTGTAAACACCACCATATCATCAACAAATGCTAAATATGGAATAGACTCTCCCTTCGATTTATACCTGCACTCTCTATTATCATCATGAATTTGTTGAAACCATTTTCCAAAAAATTCAGCTGCCAATATAAACAACCCCGGGAAAAGCAGGTCACCTTGTCGTACTCCTCTTGTTGATTTAAAAAAACCAGCAGATTGTCCATTGATTAACATCGAAAACTAATTATTTGAGATAATCCTATACACCATATCCACTGCTCTTTCATGAAAACCAAACTTCCTCATCATAGAAAGCAGAAATTGCCAATCTACTCGATCATATGCCTTCTCCATATCTAATTTAAGAATTAAATTAGAGTCTCCAAGTTTTTTATTTACATCCTACATCAACTCTTGCGCCAATAAAATGTCGTCAAGGATGTTCCTTCCTAGAATAAAGCCTGACTGGAGAGGAGAAACGAGTGAAGGAAGAAAATTGTTTAGTCGACCTGCAAATAGCTTTGAAATAATTTTTGAACTCACATTGCAAAGACTAATAGGTCTGTAGTCTTTCCAATGTGATGCTCCTTACTTCTTGGGGATTAAAACAATAGAGGTACTAGAAATCCCTCTTGGGATTGTTGCCCCCCGAAAGAAATCTAGAATAGCCTCATACAAGTCACCATGCACAATGTCCCAACATGATTGGTAAAAACAAGCTCCAAAGCCATCTAGACCCGTAGTGCTATCAACCTCTAACCCAAACACCACTTCCTTAACTTCCTAAAGAGAAGGGGGTTGAATAAAATCTTCATTTTGTTCCTGTGAAACTGCCGGCAAATTCAAGTTGTATTCTTCCACACTTCTTCCATGACTGTTCGAAGAGAAGAGAGACTCAAAAAAATGTTGAGCTGAGAGTTTGATTTGATCAATATTGTCCAACCATTGCCCATTTTCTCCTTTAATCCTTCCTATAAAATTTGCGTTTCTTCTTTGCTTAACCTGAGCATGGAAAAATGTTGTGTTTGCATCTCCATCCTTTGCCCATTTTATAGCTGCCTTTTGCCTCCAAAATTCTGATTAAGTCACTTAGTGATGAAGATAATTTACCCTGGCTTCAGCATGATTAATACGTGATAACTCATTTCTTTGTTGATCATATTCAAATTCCCTCTCCACCATCACAGCTTCAAACTTCTTCACATTGTCGTTCACATTACCAAACACCTCCAAATTCCAACTACGTAATTTTTTCTTCACAAAGCACAATTTGTTGTGTAATTTCTGCAACCCCCTACCAGATGTAGGATTGTCCCATGCATGTCTCACCACTTCCAAAAAGCCTTTGTGCTTGACCCAAGCATTGATAAATTTGAAAGTTGAGACTGGTTTCGCCATTTGAGCAGAAGAAATTAGAATAGGCTTGTTGTCCGAACGCCCTCTGCTAAGGTGGGAAATCCGTGACACTTGGAATGCCTCAAGCCAAGAAGAATTTACTAAAGCATGATCAAGCCGTTGCCAAACCCTACCATTCATCCATGTATACATAGACCCATCAAAAGGAATATCTGAGAGACTGCATTGAGATATTGCCAAGTTGAATTCCTCCATAGCTTGACAATTAGGAGTAGCATCACCTATTCTTTCTTCTGCTCTGGTAATAACGTTGAAGTCACTGCCCACCAACCATGGCTCCTGCATAGAGCCTGCCAAAGAACACAAGACTGCCCAAAGATCCCTCCTACGCACAATGGAGCATTTAGCATAATGGCAGAAAATGTTGATAATGTCCCCAGAATTATACACTACTTTAACATGCACTACTTGATCTCCATATTCCTGAAACACACAATCGTATCCTACATTCCATAAACACCAAATTTTATTTTCCAAAAAAGAGATACTGAAATCAAAATGCAAAAACCTTTGCACCTTATGTAGATGCTCAACCGAAGACATGGGTTCAATAAGAAAAAGTAATCTAACATTCTTTGATTTACACAAGTCACGTAATTGCCAAAGTTTATCCATACTCGATATCCCTCGACAATTCTAAAACAAGATATTAATTGGACTTAACATTAAAAGAACGTAAAGAATACTTAGCTTTAGATTGTTCCTCTGATCTCTTTACGCCCTTGGATTTTAAGTTTTTCTCCAATTTCTTCTTCTGTAAGTCAGTTGGCAGGTGCTCCTGAGGATCAACATCTTGATCATCCGAAGCAGCCACTTGGGTTTGTATCCCCAATGCCTGCATTCTAGCAGATATTTGCTGCTGAAAATCTGTGAAGCTGTCCACTGAAACTGCTATGTTGTGCCTATAATCTACTGACAGTCTACGGCGATGAAACTGAGAACCTTTACCAGCAGCATTAGCAACCCTAACTTCAACCCTGCTATCATCCCATACAATCCCAAGATGGCAAAAACAGCCAATGTTCATGGATTCCATCTGTCCAGCTTGCAGAGAGTCCGCATTAGATTCATTTGACCCACCTGGAACAACTGGAACTGATGGCTGTATCTCAAGCTCATCAGTAGTGGCTTGCATTCGTCTATCATTCATCTGTGCCTCCTGATTCTCCTTCACATTCGAACCTAGATTTGGAGGTGAGACTTCAGCTTCAACATTAACTTGCACCTCTGCAAGGCAATCAGCTTCTACAACAGTAACTTCCAGAGAGATTTTATTATTGTGAATCTCTATTGCTTGTGTCTGGTTTTCTTGTTCAGAATCTACTACCGTCTGCATCCTATTATTATCAGGTGCCTGTTTTTGCTTCATCACCCACATAGCCTTTCATTTTTGCTATTCTTCAGGGAGCATTTGATGAGTGTTTCTTGTTACAGCTTCCCTCAGTTGTGGATTCTTGGCAAGGCATTCTTCCACCATATGACCTAACCTGGAACAATGGGTGCAATACCCAGGAAGATTCTCATAATCCACCTTTTGCCAAAAACCTCCTTCTTCAAAATCAATCCAAAACCTCTTAACAAGAGTTTTGGAAACATCCATTTCAACCAGGAATCGAGCAACTGACGGCCTTTTTAATCCAACTGTTGCTTCATCAACTTGTAGAGGTCTCCCAATTAAACTACCTAACTTTCGACAACATGGACATGGAAAACAACGGTAATGGTAGATCTGGGAAGTTGACCCATACTGGAGCCAATGGAGATTGGCAATCTGGACGAAAGTTGAAGGTCCAGCGAGATAGCACCATAGCAAAGTTCTTGACGTACCAAGTCGTCCTACACCAAAGCCTAGTGAAGTCTTCTGTATTTTGAGGCCTCAAGATCACATGTTTGGCATCTAGTAATCCAACCGGACAATCTGCCTTCAATCCAAGAGACAAGATGAACTTACGAATCTCCTCCATGGAAGGTCTTCCCAAAGCAAATCGACCAACGAGTGCATTCTGAAAAGGTTGAGAAAGAGATAACATCTCCTGTTTGGAGAGAACAAGGCTGGCTCCCCACGATAGAGTGAAAGTTTCCCATGATCTTTGTTGTAATTGCGGTCAGGAGAGTTAGACAAGGCTGCTGCAAATGTTTTTGGTAATAGAGATTTGCCATGAGACGCTAATGGAGGCAAAGACAGACCTCCATCCGGTTGAAAATCAACCATGATGGTGGCCTAAACCCTAATGCAAAGTTTCCAAATTCAAAAATTTGTTGAGAGGGAGGAGAGAACGGAGAGAATTTTCCTTCCAAATTTTTCTTCTAGCTTACCTAACTATTACATTGACTAGCTAAATACAAAAATAAGACAAAATAAAGGAAATTGTGATTTAACTATTACATTTTTTGCCAAATAATAAAAATTCAAAACTAAATAGCATAAAGTAAATAACTACGCTAAAAGTATGTGAAATAAAAAACACATGAAGAAAATACATCAAAAATCACATAGGAGCACCTTGGAGCACATAAAGAGAATTTAACAAGTAATAGGGTACCTTTTTGAAGACTCGGTATTAATATTAAGAATACAAATAAACACGTCGATATATCACAATATAAATGAATATAAAGCATAAAATATGAAGTATGGCAAATTGAGGGTCAAAGATGTAATTCTATTAACCCAAAGAGCTAAAAACGCAATTATAAACCTAAAGGGATTAAAGGGTAAAATTAGAAATTCAACCAATTAAGGGATAAAATTAGAAATTAAAACCAAATTGGGGGGATAAAACAGTAATTCCCGCAATTTTGGGTCAAATTTGTAAAATATGGGACTTAATTGAAAGAATATAAAATATGGGGGGTCAACTTATAAATATTAAGAACTAAAATGCAACTATTAAAAGTTTTTGGATGCAATTGAAGTTACTCAAAACTCCCCAGGCACCAATTGTTATTACTTTTTTTTTATTTGGCTAACCTCATACACAGGGGAGGACGCCACTCTAAATTTTATTATAATTAAAAAACCCAAGGATTACAAAAGGAGAAAAATCTCCAGACTTACACAACAAATGAAGAACGACAGACCGAATGAAATAAGGAGTACTACTCCCTTACAATACAAGACCTAACATATGGTATTCCTATACTATCTGAATGAATTAATGCTTTCACTTTTGCAGGCAATTGTTCAATAAGCATAGTTTCCAATTGACTCCCAGTGGATGCCAAACAATCAGTTGCCGAATTTGCTTCCCTGAAAATATGAGAAATTGAGGCTTCTTGTCTTCTCAAAAGTCCTTTAATTCTCCTCAACACATAGCATAAAGTCCATCTACCATAATAATTTTGTTCAATTAAGTGTACCAACAACTCCGAATCCACCTCCACTAGCACATTTGTGATGTTCTTCTCAGCACATAATTGAAGGCCATGAAATAATGCCAAGCACTCAACTTGGATGACATCAACTTTACCAAATTCTTTATAGAAGGCAAACACAAGCTTCCTAGAGCTATCTCGAACTATACCACCTCCTGATCCTCTATTATTAGAAATACTAGCATCAGTATTAAGTTTGACAAAACCAATCCCAGGCTTGGTCCATCAAACTGCCAATGGCCTCTTTTTCTTCCCTATTTTACATTGAAAGAACTGTGAGATGAAGCAATTTTTATCGGCCTTCAAAAAATTCCCATCCACCAAGGTGGACGCCCCTAGTGCTTTAGGAAAGATATAATTTACCATATCACCTGTTCTGCACATAAAGGACGAACCTTGGTATCTTGCTGCATTACGAGCCTTCCATAAGAACCATAAAATAACAACAGGCATTATACATCTGATATGGTTTTGTACTGGCGAAGAGATATACCAACACATAATCCTTGAACCAATACATAAATTCCATAGGAATGTGCAATCCAAAAATACTAGCAAAATAGGACCATACCTTATCCGCAATTAAGCCCTCCAAAAAAAGATGAGTTACCGTTTCTTGGTTACCTTTACAACAACTACATTGAGAAGGTAAGCACAATCCACGTCTTTGCAAGTTAATATCCAACAGGAGATAATTATGTAATACCCTCCAACCCAAGAAAGACATTTTAATAGGGATTAATTTATTCCATAATACCTTTGATACATACGATGTTGTCTTTTTCTATCGGAATATTTGCCTAAGCATCTGACTAAGGAGAAATCCCCATCTTTTGAAGGAGCGCATACAATCCTATCTTTATCACCAGGGGTAATCACGATTTGCAAGATTCTATCAACCACCTGCCCTTGGAAGCCATTCTGATAACTTTTCCTACATTCCAGCCATCTTGCTCGAAAAATTCAGCTACCTAGAAAATGTGGATGGATTGGCCTAACTTGGAACTAAAAATTAGAGGTGCATCTCCAATCCACCTATCCCACCAAAAATCAACCATCCCTTCACCAACCTGCCATCGAATATGCTCTTTATGCTTCATCTCTAGCATATAGCAACCACTTCATTGAAGCTGACAGATTTTTGCTCTCCATCAATACTAGGATGTTGGCCATTACAATACTTGGTGTGCATAAATTTAGCCCATGGAGTGTCTCCTACCCTCATCCACCACCTATAGTTTTGATGAAAAGGCATGAATCATATCTTGAATCCTCCTAAAACCCAAACCCCCTTCTTCCACTGGGAAACATAATTTCTTCCAAGAACACCAGTGAGTTCTTTTGTCCCCAACTCCAGCATTCCATAGAAAGCCATTAAACATTCTCTCTAAAGTAGTAATCAAACTACTTGGAGGCTGCAATATTTGAAACAAGTAAAAAGGCATAGTGGTAAGAACATGTCTAATCAAAATAATTTTACCTCTTAGCTGATAGAAATCTACCACTCCAGTGATTCAGTCTGTTCCGTATCTTAGCCAGAAGACCATCAAATAGCACCTGTTTAGGTTTGCCCTTAGCAATTGGCACACCCAAATAAACAAAAGGAAGGTCCTTCTTTACAAAACCCAATGTTCTTTCCACCATGGATATAGTTGCCTGAGAAGCCTTTGAGGAGATAATGAATGAGCTTTTTGAGATATTGATTTTCTGACCTGAAATCATCTCATATTGTCGAAAGGCAATTCTTCAATTCTGACAACACCTGTTCTTTAGCTCGTGTAAAAATAGCCATGTCATCAGCAAATGCAAGATAGGGCACCCGGCCACCCTTGGATGAAAACATCTACACTCTTGTTGATGACAAAACCAATCCACTCCTCTTCCAAAAAATTCAGCTACAATTAAGAAAAGCCCTGGAGAGAGAGGATCACCCTGTCGCACTCCACGTGATGATTTAAAAAAACCAGATGAGTGGCCATTAACTAGTCATCGAAAACCAGTTATTAGAGAGAACTCTACATATTAAATCCACCATCCATTCATCAACGCCAAAAGACCTCAACATAAACAATAGAAAAGGCCATTCCACTCTAGTCGTAGGCCTTCTGCCATATCTAACTTCAAGATTAGATTTGGATCAACTAGCTTCTTGTCCAATTCTAAACTAAGCTCCTGTGCCAACTAGAACATTGTCCATGATACCTCTCCCTAGAACAAAGCCAATTTGCCATGGAGCTATAATCTCTGGTAACACCAAATTCAATCTATTCGCCAATAGTTTTGAAATAATTTTTGAACTCGTGTTACAAAGGCTGATTGGATGATAATCTCTCCAATGTATAGAGCCTTGTTTCTTAGGAATTAGAATGATTGTTCTGGAAGTAATTCCCCTAGGCAATTATGCGCCTCTAAAAAAATCTTCCACTACCTTAAAAAGATCCAGTTTAATAATCTCCCAACATGATTTAAAGAAAACAGCTCCAAAACCATGTGGTCCTGCACAACTCTGATTATCCATTACAAACACCACAGATTTTATTTCTTCCAAAGTCGGGACGGCTTTCAATTTCCTATTCAATTCATCAAAAATTATAGGTAATTGAAAAGGGGGATGATTTGAAACCTGGATACTCTTGTCTACCTGAAAAAGAGAAGAATAAAATTGAATTGCCGATTGCTTAAAGTCCCCCTCCTCCTCAATCCAGTTACCCCCATCCTCCTTGATACGGTTAATAAAATTTTCATTCCTTCTTTGCTTCACCACAACATGGAAAAATGTTGTATTTGTATCCCTGGCTGAAATCCATTTAATAGCTAACTTCTGCCTCCAGAACTGACATTCCAATGCCCGAAGTCGATTATATTTAGCTCTCGCTTCACTCTATTTAGCCCTATCCTCATCAGTACGTCTATCATCATATATCTTTTCTAGTGCTAGCATTTCTTCCATTGCAATATGGCTATTATTCACCACATTACCAAAGCGTTCCTTGTTCCATATCTTTAAATCCTTGGTAGTTCATTGAAGTTTGGAGAACAGAACATTTAAAGGAGGGCCTGCTAGTGTTTGCTCCCAGCTTCGACGTATGGTTGAAAAGAATAATTCATGCTTGCACCAAATAGTTAAGAATCTAAATGCTGATGGTTTTCTCACTTCTTCACCAGCTTTTATGAGAAGTGGAGAATGATCTGATCTACCCCGTGAGAGGTGTGAGACTTTACATTGGCCAAATGCCAATTGCCAAGTGCTATTAACCAATGCCCTATCCAATCTCTGCCAAACCCGGTTGTTGGTCCAAGTGAAAAGTGAACCATCAAATGGTAACTCTGCTAATTCTGAACATAGGATGGCCTCATTAAATTCGGCCATACCACTCATTGATGGAGCACAACCTCCAACTCATTCTTCAGCTGTGGAAATAATATTGAAATCACCAACTGTCATCCACGGAGTATTGTTTGCCAGTGTCTCCATTGCCTGCCACAACGAACGTCTAGCAACCCTAGTTGCACTTTGCATAAACCACCGAAACCTTTAAGGAATACCTAGCAGCAAAATTTAAGGAACAATGAACTAGTTGGTCTACCACTTCCTCAAAGGAACAATTAATATTCAAATTCCAAAAACACCAAATTTTCCCTTGAAGAAATGATTGACAACAATCAAAATGGAGAGACAAACGGACATATGAAAGATGTTGGACTCCAGACATGGGTTCAATAAGAGCTAAGAAACCCACTTTATTTTTGCTACAGATATCAGATAAATAACGCAAAGAATCCCGTTGGGATGTTTCATGGATATTCCATACTATGAAATTAATTGGATTTAACATAGGAACGAAGAGAATACTTAACTTGTGAAAATGTTTTAGCATCCCCTTTCTGTTGAACCCCTTTGGTAGGACGTCCCACTCTCTTCTTTCCCAATTTTGCCCCTAGCTGATTATCATCCAGCTTGTTCTTGTCATCCCACAATGCAACTTTTTTGGCTATAATCTAGTGGAACTCTTTCAATTCCTCCAGTAGAACCTCCGGAGCACTCCTAGGACCCTCCAAAAGTCTGCGCCCAGCAACAGCAATAGATTTTTACCTGGGTGAGCTGAGTGGAGTATTGCAACTTCTATGCTGGTTTCTTATTCTGTCAAGCAGATCATCAACCTCCAATGTATCTAGGACCTCAAAACTATTCGCCACATGCACCTTGGCATCAAATTCGACCAAACATGCTATCTTTTCCTGTAGATTGCATTTAGGCAGGTCCTCCATAGTAGGAGCTATTGATGGCACATCTACTATCTGAATCTGTAATTCCGTTTGGAGGTGCACTCTTCCCAGTAGTGCTCACCTGTTGAACCACATTCTTCTCTGAACCAACAATTTGAGAGTTTAATTTCAGAACAAACATTTGTTTAACTGGCTTCCCGTTTGCCTCACGTCGAGACCTTAGTTCTAGGAACTTTTGATAACAATGTTCCTTAACATGACCAATCCTCGAGCAGAACTTACAAAATTCTGGTATCTTTTCATACTCAATATTCTGCCAGAATCCATAATCTTCATCTCCTATCCAGACACAATTTTTTAATTCTGCAGTTACATCAATCTCTAACAAGACCCTTGCAACCAATGGTCGCTTTAACGAAGAAGTAGCATCATCGACTTTCAAAGGGCATCCAATCAACCCAGCAATCTTTTGCAAAAGTTCATATTGAAGAAAGGTAATGGAAGGCCCAGCACAGAGATCCAAACTGGAGCGATAGGTGATTCTCGATTGGGTCAAAAATCCATGGACCACTTGTAGATAGCCATGGGAAGATTCCTGATGTACTAAGTCTGACGAAACCATAACCTTGCATAATCTTTAACGTGTGCACAGTTGTGTTGCTAAGAAAGTCTTGGATTTTAGGTATGCAACTCGTTGAACTCAAACCTCATTTGATTCGTGAACCAAGGAACCCTTGACGTGGAGTTGTTTTGCCTTGAATCTCCCTTGAGAAGATGAAACACACCTAAGAACAACTAGAGTAGACCTGATGAGGTCGCGCGTATGGAAGACTGCCAAGACCCTTGGATTTTAGGCTTACTACTCGTTGAACTCAAGACCCCTTGGATGGATCTTCCAAGAACCCTTAACGTGGAGTAGGTTGCTCAAATTTTTCCCCTTGAAGATGCCCTTGATCTTAGAAAAACCAAGAAGAACCGAATTGAGCGCGTTCAATCGTTCAAACCTAATTCTCTAAAGAACTTGAACAAAACCGAAAGGAAACTCTAAGCGAGATTGGATGGTCGCCACAAGTAAAGCTTGATAAGACCTATGACGGTTCTCAATCACCAAAGAACCAAGAAAACTCTGAAGAGAATTCACTCAAAATATCATAAAATGTCGTCTCCCGATGTTGTTTACAAGAAACCCTTATATAGGGCGTCGCTTAGACAAAACCTAAAAAAAATACTTGACACTAGTTGTAACCTAATACTCGACTACTAAAGATTACAACTCAAAAATTCGCATAAAACAACTAAGACGACTTTCTGATCGTACCCGCGGCACCTATCCGCGATGCAGGTACGGGGCGCGGGTTCGGTCAAAAGTTTGGCACTTCAAACATTTCACGAACGAGCCTTCTGATGGTACCCGCGGCACCTATATGCGGCGCGGGTTCATGGCGCGGGTTCGGTCAGAAGGTTCCACACTTCAAAGTCGTCCACGTAGCAACTCTAGCTCGCAACACTTGTTAATCCACAAGCAAGGGTAGCTAGTTCCACCCACTTTGAGCCTTCTTTGTAAGTGAACTTAATCCATAGCCAATACTCTAATCCTTGGCCTAATTTGCGAGCTTGACTGAAGTGAACTTCAAGCTTGTAGATAAGATCAAAATCATGTAAAACCATCAAGCAGCAAACATGTAGAATTGATCCATCCTCAAACGTCTCCTTTTCAACCTCATCTTGGTCCAATATACATATGTTAGCTCCTTGGATCATATTAAGACTAAGTTGAGCGAGTTCAATCGTCTAACCTAATTAGCTCTAAGACTTGATAAAAAACACAAGAAAAACTCTAAGCGAAGTTGGTGGTCGCCACAAGCAAGCTTGATAAGACCAAGAGTAGTTCTTAATCAACAAAGAACCCGGAAAATTTTGACAATAGAGAAAACACATGATTTTTTTGAATAATTCTTGTTCCCAAAATTCGTAACTAATGAGGGGCCTATAAATAGGCTTACATAGAACATTCTAGACTTGAAGATTTAAGCAACTTCTAAGTCTATACCTAAACTAATAATAATACTTAGCTAAAAACACAAATATAGAAGAATTCTAACAAGTTAAACTAACTAAAAACATAAAAACTATAAAAATTCGTCCAAAAATAGATCATGGGTTGGAGAACCTTCATTAAGCTCTATTGGGCCTGCATTTAGCAACTTCAAGGGCCCTCCAAGTAAGTCCAAGTGACCAGCCCTTTGTAAGATTGTTATGGACAGCTTAACAACTTGTTTTAAGCCTTATTTATAGATGAACTTGATCCATAACCAATGCTTGAATCCTTGGCTCAATGTAATTGCTTGAACATTGCAAATTTCAAGCTTGTGACTAAATTCAAAATGATGTAACTTTACAATCCAGCCACCATGTTCAAATGTTCCATGCATGATTATCACTCTTTTAAGCTCTTCTTGATCCATATAAATGGCCTCTTCAAGTCCTCCAAGTATAAGCCTAAGTCCAATAAATGTATGCACTCCTTGGATCACATCAATCTTCCTCCAAAATAGGCCTGAGCAACACATGTTTTTTATCTAATAAACCCACCGGACACTCCCTCTTTAGCCCCAACAAAGTGATAAACTTGCGGATTGTTTCCAACGAAGGTCTCCCCATTGAGAATCTACCAACCAAAGCATTATTGTATGGCTGGGAGATTGCAACAAATTCCTCCTTTGAGAGACTCAAAGTCGGCTCTCCTTTGAAGGTGGAAGGGAACCCAATGTCAATGGCAAGTAGAGACTGAAGTCGAGCTAGAAGCAAGAGCTGCAGTGAATGTCTTGCATGGCTTGGGCACCAATTGCCCTCCAAGAACTTGGAGGGCAGCCATGACCAATGAAACCCTAGAAAACCTAAAATTCAAAAGAAACGGTAGAGAGAAAATAGTAGAGAGAGAAAAAAAATAATCGCATCAAGTTAGAAGTTGTTAATTTCTTGTTGCCAATTGTTATTACTTTAAATCAAATAACCTAAAACACATAATCCTAAAAAGTACTAAATTAATCAACCAAAATAACTAAATTATCTACCAATTAATTAAAGTAATATAATAAAGAAAAATAGTTAAATTTCATCAAAAATAAAAAAAAATGAACATTAGATTCCCTTTGTCTCTCTTTCTTGCTCGTTCTCACTTTCCTTTTTCTCTCTTCTTCTCCTCTTTCTTTTGATTTCTTCCCTCTCTTTTAACCAAATCATCTCTCTCTATTCTTTCTCACTCTCTCTCTCACCTGTTCTCTTCTTTTTCTCCTCCTCTCCGTTCTCTCTATTTTCGTTTTCTCTCTCACATCTCTCAATCAACTGTTGAATCTCTCCCTCTCTCTATTTTTAAGATGCACAGGGGATTTTGGTGGTCTATATGGACTATAAATGGTGGGAATTTAGGTAGTTGGATGTGAGTATTGTGATAGGGGAGTCATCGATTTGGGGTCAGATGGGGGTGAGGCTATTGGTTGTCTGGTGGAGTTCATGGGATTGCAGAGGTGTGATTGTGGGCTTGGTGGCTAATGGAGCAGGAAGTTTGTGTGTGTGTTTTGGTTTTTTTTGCTGATTTTGTGCATTGATGATGAAGTGTGTGTGCATATTGATTCTGTGTGTTAATGCTTGTTTTGTATGTGGCGGTGCAGATGAAATTTGGGAAAAATAATTGTATTTTGTGTGATTTTTGGGGCTAATTTCGGTAGTTGTAGGTTTGATGTTTGGGACTGCTTTGGTGATTTTGCTTGCTGTTATTTTCCTTGCAAATGATAGACTATAATGGAGAGGATGGTGGAGGCGGTGACTCTGTTGGGTGTTGGGTTGAGGGGGTGGTTTGTGCTAAGTTGCTAGTGATTCTATTGGTGGTTCAATTGACTATAGTGGTGAGCTGGTGGTGGGATGTTTATCTGGTTTGTGGTGGTGAAAAGATGAAACAGGGTAGTTATTGTTGTGATGTTTTTCTATAGGTTTTGGGGCCTAGAAATCATTGGAGTAACTAATTTTGGATGTGTGATTATGCATGTGTGCAATTGTGACTCTATATGTGATTGTGTTCATTGACTGGTGTTGTATCTCACAGTGATGGCAATGAGGCTTGTGGGTGGTGATTGGATTGAGCTTGTGACAGTGGTGATGGAATTGTTGTGGGTGGTCTGGGGGAACAGGGGAGGTTTTGTAGCTATGATTTTGGTCTAGTGAGGGGAGCAACTAGGTAATGGTTGTTATGGTAGAGAACGATGGTTTCTATGGCTGTTTTGCATGTTACTTGAGACTGCCTTGGTAAGGTTTTAAGAGCAATTTGGGGGCTACTTTGTTGACTATGACTTTCCTTGCAGGTTGTGATATTAGTGAAGATGATAATAGATTGTGATAATGGTGGAGGTCAAGTGGCCTTGGTGATGGTGGCAATAAACTGGACGGTGGTGGATGGTCCTGTTGGCTGTGGTTTTAGGTGGTGTATGATGAAAGGTGATAGGTTGTGGGTTGTGTATGACTGCTCTGGTGGCGGTAAGAGAAGGGTTAGTGGTTTAAGGTTGTTTGAGCAGTTGCTATGATAGCCTCTTGCTAGTGGTGGATGATTTTTTGGGTTTGGTTGTTGTTCAGGTTTGGTTCTATTGGAGGTATAGTAATTCTCTGATGGTCTTGGTCGACTCAAGTGGTCATATTAGGCTATAGGTGGTGGCAATTGATGGCTGATGATGGTTGAAGGTGGTGATTTAATGATTTGGAGGTTCACAGTGGTGGAGAAAGGGGGGAGAGAGAGAGAGAGGGAGAGAGAAGACGGTGAAGAAGAAAGGACAGTAAATTCCAGAGACATAATGATGGAGAAGAAAGCACAATAATAAAAGAAAAGAAAAGCGTAAAAAAATCAGCAACAAGAAAGAAATGAAAACCCTGAAATTTCAACAATAGCAACTAATAATCAAGTGATTTTGTCAAGGAGAGAACATCATAAATGAATTGTTAGGGTCTAAGATGATTTCTTGTGAAATCTTGAGTGATTTGAATGAATATATCTTCTCCTTTTCTTGTTAAAAGTTTTTTGAAATGATCTTGACTTTACTTCTTTTTTATCTTAGTGTGTGTTAAGAGTGTGTGTTTGTGTGTGTCTTTGATCTGAGTGTGTGTTTTTGTGGTTAGTGTGTGTGTTAGATCTTAATGTGTGAGTTTTGGTGTGTTAGTGTGTGTGTTAGATCCTAATGGGTGAGTTTTGATGTGTTAGTGTGTGTATAGGAATTAATATGTGTAAAAATGTGTAGTGTGTGTGTAGGATTTAATATGTGTAAAAGTGTGTAGCGTGTGTGCAAGAATAGTAAAACATGTGTGGTCTTCTTCTAATTAAGTCCCTTTTGTTTTGGGTTAATTACATTTACCTCCCTTGAGATTTAGCCAAACTACCGATCAGTTCATGTAATTTGGCAAAACTACAAAACGAACCTTGAATTTTACAAAATTATATCAAATGCACCCTTACCGTTAGTCAATAGATGTTTGACCGTTTATTTAAATGATGTCAACCAAAAATAAGCAATGAATGTTCCAAAATACCCTCATAACCCTGGCCCCTCTTATCTTCTTCCTACTTTTTTTTCCCAAAAGCCATCATCACCATTGTCAGTGGTGGTGTAGTTTGAATGTCCATAAAAAATAATCAATCTCTTTATTTATAAACAACTCAAGAAAGGAAGATAACAAAATCTGAAATTTTCACATCATTTGTTAAGAGGACGCCTGACTAGATGCATCAACGAATGCACCGAACGTCCAATTATTTAGACCATCTTTGTGGATAGCCTGCCAGATAAGATTTTGAATTATAATCAATTACTTCTCAATTACACTCACAAGTTAACAATTTACATTCAATTACTTCTCACTTACACACTCTTGACCAGACGACCTACCGGACGACAAAGCAAATGAGGCATCAGCAATCAATTGATTCGCACACTTATGGGATTTTGAATAACAATCAATTACTTTTCAATTACACCCACAAGCTGACGATTTACATTCAATTGCTTCTCACTTACATATGCTTGACCGGACGATCAATTCCTATAGTAAAGAAACAACCACACTAGGAAGAGAATGATCAATATCATTAATGGAAAAGAAAACATCTTTGTACAAAACTATAAGCACTTGTTGCTTAGCTATCAACACTTCTTCAATTTCACTCTTGGTAGCATAAGCATTAACTCTTTGCTTAGCTCTGATACCAATTGATGTGCGCAAGGGTAGTGAGATTGCCAAGACCGCTTGATGAATCCAAGTTGTTTGCTTCGAACCCTTCTCCAACGAAGAACTAAGTTCTAAAACTCTAATTTAGGACCAATGTGAGCGAGTTCAATATGCCTAAACTAAAGTTCTAAAGACTTGATCAAACGCGAAAGAATAAATTCTAAGCTAGGGTTTGTTGTCGCCACAATCTAAGGATTGATAAGACAAGAGTAGTTCTAATCTAAGAACCAAGAAAACACTCTTAAAAAGAGCACACACTATTCATACGAATTTTTGAGGAATAATATGATATTTTTATTGAATTATGAAGACCTATAAATAGGCTTACAAGAGAATTCTAGAACTTGAAGTTTAAGACAACTACTAAAAACTAAATACTCAACTATTTGGAAAATTAACTAAAACAATTTGTAAACAATTTGGAAAACTAACAAAACAAAAAAATAAGCTCTAGAAAATATTAAAAATTCGTCCATAAAAGTCTCCTTGGGCTAGACGTCTCCATTGTGCACTATTGGGCCTCCATCTTGCAAGTTTAAGAGCCCTCCAAGTGAGCCCAAGTAACCAGCCCCTTGTATGCTTGTTATGGACAACTTAGAACCTTCAATTGGGCTATCGTTATAATTAGATTTGATCCAAAGCCAATACATTAAACCTTGGCCCAATCTACTAGCTTGATCATCACGTAACTCAAGCCCAACGTTCATGCTCAACTCGTATGCAACACTTGGATAGGATTCATGCACACCTATATCATTGATGAATGACTCTCCTTTTAGCTTGAAACGTGCTAGGCAATGCTTCACATATGTAGGTGCTCCTTGGATCCTATCATACTCCACACTAGATCTCTCTATGAATGGAAGACTACTAATACATGAGCTTTCCTACTCTCGTGGTACAATCTAACATGCATTAGTTCGTTTAACTCATGAATTGTGGCTTCAAACCTTAATCCACCTATGTGAATCACTACTCTCATGAGATTCAACATAAGTTCTATTTACTCTTTCCATTGTTAAGTGCAAATCTCTTTGTCAAATAACAACTAGATGACTTGAAGTTGGTAGCTAATCAACAACAAGTGTTAAAGACCAAGTAAATGAATAAACAAGAATAAATATGCCATAAACCAATTATCATATTAGAGCTTCATCCTAAACCTAGTGGAAATCAACTTAGTTCGACATATTTAAGATAAACTTAAGCACATAAATGAAAGTAAACAAGCATGCATGAATGAAAATAAAAGGAATAAGGTTAGAGTTGCTCATTTGTTGGATGAACTTGGCTCCAAAACATGTCCTTGCATTTCATCAAACATGTTGAATACAAAGTAGTTCCTCCAAAGTCTTGTTACAAGAAAATGACTTTGCCTACTAAAAAACTAAGAAAGAAAATCTACTCTAAGTATTTACAAGGAGTGCTCCTCCTACCAAGCTATGGTTTATACTCTTTCAAGCACCAAACCAAGCATAACTTTCATGAATACAAAGGTATATATTTATTGAAATAACCCTAGCTCAAGTCTCTTTCCAAGTTGGAGGCAAAATGATGAAATTTGATTCCTTTTAACCTCAAAAGTCTTCCTTGAGGTTTGTGTTATCTTCTAGGGCATCCCAAAGTGCAATTGGACATTGGATTTATCTGCAAAAGTGGTGTGAATAAGCTGCAAGTTGAAGAGAGCCGAAACCCGCAACTTGGTGACGATCTGCGGGTTCAATTCACGAGTGGCAACCCGCAGATCACTCTTCATATCCAATTTTGTCCTCTTTAAATTTTGGTTTTTTCCATACTACCCTTGAGACATTTTTCCACAAATAAACCATAGTTTCCTTGGTAGAATTTGGTAAAGAAAATATTTGCCGGAAATTCCAAGCTTAAATGATAAAATTGGTACAACTTGAATCATCCTTCAATTTTGATATTCCTTGAACTTTAATTGATCCAAATTGTGTTTAATGATCATTTTCTTACATAATTAGATAACTTGGGCATTAATTTGCTCAAAATAATATTTTTACCTCAAAACCCTAATTTCCTAACCAAAAACCCTAATTCAAGAGCAATCCTTTATTTGATGGAAAATAATGATATTGAGCCTTTTTAATATCAAAAATAATAAAAACATATTTAAAACACACTAAAAACATATAAAAGATATTATACAAAAATAAGTAAATTTATTACTTATCAAACTCCCCCACACTTGAATCATTGCTTGTCCTCAAGCAATTGGAAAATCATTGAAATAACAAATGCCACATTGTTGAATGCAATTCCACAATATAAAGTAAATAGGCATTATGTAATACCTTGTTAAGTTTCTAATACTAATCATACCAAGTAAAAGGGAAGTAATTATCTCAAGATTAAAGCTTATTCAACCAAATTCTTTGCCTTACAAAATCTCACATGCCAAGTGTTCAATATGGTCAATTATATACAACTCAATTTATACATAATAGGGACGTATTGCATTTTGTAATTTGTAAGTGTCTTTTGACGCGAAGGTTAACATTTGTAGATGAGAACCCTCGGTTACTCAACACTTTTATCATTCAATCCATTTTTAGCTTTAGTTTGAGAAGTGAAACTGCCTTTTGATGAAAAGGTCGACATTTTGTGATGAAGACCCCTTATTACTCAACAATTCACTTTCAATCAAACTTGCTATGCATACTCTTAATTCAATTGCCTTTTGATGCAAAAATCGACATTTTGTGATGAAGATTCCCGATTACTAAGCAACTTGAATCATTGGAGTAGTAATATGTAAACAATTATCATTGAACTTCATAATATTATTGTCCCTTAATTCAAATGAGCATACTTTTTTTCCATATCTACCACTTAGTAATATAAAATTAAGTAAAGAAAAGAAATTTAATGTCAAATGTGCCAAATCAAGATATAATTACAATCATTTTACAAGATGTACTTTCTTAAAAACAAAACTCCTAATCACATAATAACTATTTATTCATATATTTGTGGAAGTCATTCAATCAAAGTTGCACAATTTATTTCAAAAAGTAAAGGAATTTAACAAGCTTATGGCATGAAAGCATGTTAAAGAAGCAAATCTTCAAAAATTTAGGCCATATTTTATTTTACCAAAACAATATCTTGACACCAAACTATCATGCTCTTATACCTTCCCCCCACACTTAAAATGAAACATTGTCCTCAATGTGAAAAAGAAAAAATAAGAATGAAACAAGAAAGCTCCCCTTGTTTGGTGAACGAATCCAAAGTTGATATTGTTATGTCCTTGAAGTTCATGGCCTTGGGCAAGTCTCTCTTTGTAATGCTTCATCACTTCTTCTTTCCAATCTTTGCTCATTGACCTTGTCTCAAGCTTAGAATTACTCAAAAGCTATGTTAGATGATGAATAGATAACAATGCAACACAAAATCATTATAGCATACTTGAACTTTATGATTTCTCCCACACTTAGTTTGTGCAATGTGGCTCCAAGGGGGAGAAAATTTGAAAGACAAGTAATATGAGCAAAGGTGTTATGTATTGATGAAGTAAAAGATGAAAGAAACTTACACAAATTTGCTTTATGTCAAAATTCAGCCATTTCATGCCATGTATTCAAAATTAAAAAGTTAAACTTAAACTGAAGATGCAAGATTGGAACATGTTAAAGTATTGATTTGATTGTCCAAACATGTATACAAACCTTGAAACATATGTTGCAAGTGAACCAATTGAAAACCAATAGAAATGAACATGAAAAACCACTTTGAACAGTGATCCACGGGTGTGTTCCTGCGGTTCACTATGCCTACCTGTAGATCTCTGTGCAGTGAATCACACAATGCTCCCAGAAGTTGATCCGTGGGTGTGATCCGTGAGTGGTGACCCGCGGATCGTAACCCGCAAATCAATGCCAAAAACAAGTGGTGAACTTTTTTTTTCTGCAGTTCACTGTTCCATTGGTTCATTCCATTTTCTGCAGCACTTTCAACTTTAAATTTAACATGTTTTTGAACAATTTAACACCAAAAACAAGTTTGAATCATGAAAATACATGTGTGCAAACACAAATTCCTCAAATTTTGCATCAAATTCTCAAAGTTTTTCATGGATTGGGCATGATTCTTCAAGTTGCCTAATTTGCAAAATTTGAATGCACATTCCAAACCAATAATGCACACATCTTTCTTTGAGCATATTAAGCATAAAAATAGGGTCAAACAACTTAAAATCTCTATGAATCATCAAATGACCTTTTTGCTCAAAAAGTTCATCAACCATGAATAGTAATTTCTATCACTTCCAACTTGTAAAACGCCTCATATAGCACATAATATTCATGTTAAACATTCTCATTAGCATGAAATGTTAAAGAAGAAGGGATTTAAGAATCAAACTCATGATTGAAACCGCTTGAATCAAACTCATGATTGAAACCGCTTGAATCAAACTTGATCAACAAATTCTAATTTGCATACCTACAAAACAAACAAACTAAAACACACTTTAAACTACATAATACTTAACAAAACAAACTAAAATTTTCTCAAAAATATTAAAAACGTTGGGTTGCCTCCCAACAAGCGCTTCATTTAAAGCTAGAGCTAGACTTTTCTCCAATCCTCTCACGTTATTGGAGTGTCCCACAAAGGATTTAATACACCTTTAGTGCTTAATTGATTTAGTAGGTAGAGGTGCATCCTTTGCCTCAAAACAAGTACTCCCAAGTCTATAATCCACTGTGCCATTGTTCCTACTACATGGAAACACTTAAAAAAAATTTCATAGCCAAAATTGGCTATGCCTTTCTCTTGTGTTAGTATCATTTCAATACCAAGAAAATCAAAGTCACAAGTGAAAGAAAGATTATGTTTATCATTAAGCTCATTCATTTCTACCTTTGAATTGTCTATATCTTCATCAAGAGTAAGTTCATTCATGTGATCAAAAGTAGATGAAACATCAATTGCATAATCAATAGGCATATTTTCAACTACTTTTTCACACATATTAACATTATCCTCAATTACTTGCTCTTGCACATGTTCCAAAGTAGAACCATCAAGCATTCCTTCATTATTTTCACATTCACTTTCATGAAAGTCATGCATGATTTCACAAGTGGAGAATTCTATATGTTGAGCATCATGGTCTATTTTCCCTACTTTCAATCATATTTTTCATACATGCATATTCATGAATTTCATTATCATGGTCAAAATCATTTTCATGTATAGAGGTTTCTAGTGGATTAACATAAGTTTCTAATGGTGGTTGCATTAATCCACAACTATACTCCTCATGATTACCGCCACACATGGAACACATATGAGCATAACCAGAAACATCATAAACTCCATATTGTTCCATGCTATTTATATTATGAGCACATATATCTCTTTGAACTTTAACTTCATTTTTATCAAAAGTAGGACTATTTGTGATTTGATCATTAATTTCCACACTCCTACTTTCAACAATTTGATCTTGAACATGGACATTTTCAACACATGGTGACTCTAGGTTCATTTTATTGTCTTTTCTCACTACTTCCTCATCCCTAGAGTTCAAAGCTTCTCTCAATTTAGCAAAGTGGCCTTCCAATCTCCTACTCATGTTGTCTATTTCATCCATATTGGCATTAGGCTTTAAGTTTCAAGATGAATTTTGTTCAACACAAGTAGGTTGATTTGGTTGATTCATTTGATCCATCCACCCCAAATTATCATTTTGAGCATAATATCCATATTGAGGTGAATAAGTGTAACTACATCCAAATAGTACATGATCATTATATCCACATTCAAAATATGTATGATTACCTCCACAAATAGGACAACAAGAAACTTTTACACTATAATCATAACCAAATCTATTCATTAGCATGCCTTCTAATGCATTCATTTGTGATTGTAACATGTGTACCTTGTCATTAAAAGACATACCTCCATGAATACAGGACTTGTATTCATTATATGGCCAATGATTGTTCCAATAAGAATTTTCTTCTATGTATTCGATGATATACTTGAATGACTTCTAGTTCAATTTCTCCTTCTTTCACCTTTGATTCACAAAGTACCTACAAGAAAACCAAACACAAGATATCAAAATAAGAAAAATAAAAATGTCTAGACTAATAAAGCTTGTTTTTGCCTTGATATTGCGAAAGTTTCTTTGCTTCCCTAGCAATGGCGCCAAAAACTTGACTTGTGAGTTTAGGTTATATCAAAATATAGCAATAATTCCACTTTAAATCACACAAACAAATAATAAAATTTATAACCTAATACTCGTTCCGCAAGTGCACGAGGTCAATTGTAGTTGTGACGAGTATTAGGGTCGATCCCACGAGGAAACGTGAACTAGCAACTACCAAAGCTACTAACTTGCTTTATTATCTAAACAATCAAACTTTAGAGGTGGTGAAATGGTAGGAAAATCAAATTCAAGTAGACACACTATGAAGAAACTAGTTAAACAAAGTTGACTAGGCTTAAGAATCCACTAAATATGAAGTTAAGCTTATGACCATGATGATTTTATTCAATGTTTAGGATTCAATTCCATTTGTACTCCAAACTAGATCTCTCTATGAATGGAAGACTACTAATACATGAGCTTTCCAACTCTCATGGTAAAGTCTAACATGCATTAGTTCATTTAACTCATGAATTATGGCTTCAAACCTTAATCCACCTATGTGAATCACTCCTCTCGTGAGATTCAACATAAGTTCCATTTACTCTTTCCATTGTTAAGTGCAAATCTCTTTGTCAAATAACAACTAGAAGACTTGAAGTTGGTAGCTAATCAGTAACAACAATAAACTTGAAGTTGAAGTAAATGAATAAATAAGAATAAATATGCCAAAAACCAATTCAAATCATATTAGAGCTTCATCCTAAACCTAGTGGAAATCAACTTAGTTCAACATATTTAAGATAAACTTAAACATATTTAAGATAAACTTAAGCACATAAATGAAAGTAAACAAGCATGCATGAATGAAAATAAAAGGAATAAGGTTAGAGTTGCTCATTTGTTGGATGAACTTGGCTCCAAAACTTGTCCTTGCATTTCATCAAACATGTTGAATACAAAGTAGTTCCTCCAAAGCCTTGTTACAAGAATATGACTTTGCCTACTACAAAGCTAAGAAAGAAAATCCACTCTAAGTAATTATTGTGACAGCCCCACCTTACCCAGAGGCGCACCAAAGAGCTTAGCGGACTGCCTGCCTAGCTCTCGCCAGGACTCGAATCACGCACTCACGCAACCATCCAAGCGTACTTAACTCAAAATAAAATAAAATAAAATGGAATAAAATAAAATACACTCATATTATTTAACTTAAAGGTACAAGTAACATCAAAAGTTTACATGTCATAATATACATGATTTTCACAAGGATAGCCTAAAACAGTTTGGCTATTACAATAACTAACACATCTAGTATAATCAAATTCAGTCGATCCAGCTTTAATTTTTCAGGAAACCTGGGTAAAGGAAAACAAATAAAAGGAATAAGCTATAATAGCCCAATGAATGCCCAAGTCATGCAACCATATCAAGATCTCATTATTTTATTGAATAAAATAATCGACTAATTAAATAAACAAGATATGAATAATTTAATTATCAAGTAGTCAAGGGCGGATACAAGGCTCAACTACGAGAGCAAGCTCAACCGCAGGAAAAGCAAGTACTGATCATCTAACCATGACGGTAGGACCGAGATAATTGCTCAGGTCTTTATCAAAGGACATGCCAGTTTTATCACGCAAGCCCTAACCACCGTTCACCTTATAACCTCCGTACAGGCTACCACATCCAAGGAGTAATCTGAACCTTGGAGGGCCAACACGCAAGAAAGTTCAATCCGGAGTTGGCCTCTTTGAGGATTCACAACTCAAAAGGGAAAGAACGTCACGCCCTAAAACACCCAGCACCTTATAACCTCCCAAGCCTGTCTGGGTTGACTATCCGTGAAGTAACAGTAAAGTTAGTCACGAAAGTCTCACGCGCAAGTAACACGTCAAATAGTGAAAGCATATAACACATTACGGAATAGATGTGATAAAGTACACATCTTTCCTCAAGTAGCACATTTTATCACATAATATTTGCAAGTGTAACATAATATTTACAAGTGGAACATAACATTTCATGCATCATGCACACATAGAGACACTCACCTGGAATGCCTAAGAAAATATCTCGTAAAATGGTCGTGATGCGTTTTCGGACCCTGAAATTTAAAAGAAATAATATAATGAAAACCCGATTAAAACCCTAGTTAATTTAGTAAGAAAAATTCAAGAAAAATACCCCACTTATTTCTAGGGTTTTGGTTTTAGGGTTTCTAGGGTTTAGGGTTTAGGGTTTACTCATTCTAAGAAAATTTAATCTATCACTAGATCATTTTCTAAAAATTCCTACACTTCAATTTCCTTCAATTGAGCATATTCTAGGTTTAAAATCTCACTTGTCAATTTTCTTCTTTTAATTCTACCAAAATTTCGGCAGCATTTCCCCTTAAAATCGGACTAACCCAAATTTTTTTCTTGCAAGAAAATCAGCCATCCAACCCAATTTCAACAAGTTCTACAACTTTTATGTTCAATTCAAGCTCAATTTCAATCAAGATTCCACTAAATTTCAAGAATTCTACTCCAAGAATCTTCAACCAAACAACATATAACACATGAAATTTCAAGATTTAAATGCTATTTACTAGTCTATCTAACCACAAGAACACTTTATCTAGCAAGCAAATCTCCAATTCAAACTAAGTTCTCCAAGTAGTAGCAACAAGAATCTAGGTTTAAGCTTGCATAAAAGACTAATTAAAACTTGAAATTAGTAGGAAAAGTTCATAGTAGGTACCTTAAATAAGCTTAGAACTTTGCTTAGGAAGGAAAGAAGCTCACTTTCTATGGTGGATTTGCCCAAAATTTGGAGAATAAGCTTTAAGAAGTTGAGAGCAAAATGAGAGGAAAAGAGAGAGCAAGTTGGCCGGCCAAGAAGAAAGAAAAAGAGAGAGAAATATGCTAGGGAAAATAGAAAAGAAATGGAGAAAAGGTAGGAAAAATATTAACCAATAAAAACATAACAAGAATAAAGTTAGGGTTTAGTCTTTTAATGCATTAGGGGTTAACTTGGATTAATTTAATTGGTGGAACTCTTAATCTCTTTATCACCTAGTAATTAGTAATATCATGGCACAAATTATTAAAGCAAAAAGAGAGGAAAATAGAGAGAGAAAGATCCGGCCATAAGGAGAGAAAAAGAAAAGAAAGAAATTCGGCCAAAAAGAAAAAGAAAAGAAAGAAGAAATTTCAGCCAAAAGAAAAGAAAAGAAAAAGAGAGAAGAAAATTCAGCCAAGAAAAAGAAAATAAAGCAAGAAAATAAGTGAAATTTTTGAGTAAAATTGAGCTAAAATTCAAGTAGTCAAAAGACTAGAAAATAGTAGAATAAGCTAATCAAAATTTAAACATTAATATAAATTAAATGGTCCAATAAAATTATTCCAAATTTGGTACTTAGGTGTCCTACTTAATAATGAAAAAAACTTCTTAGTGAATTAACCTAATTAACTTAAGAAATCTTCCAACTAATAAATCAAGGATTAACACTTAACCCTAAATAAAAGAATCTCTTGTAAGGGCATTTTCTAGGGTGTTACATTTATAAGGAGTGCTCCTCCTACCAAGCTATGATTTATACTCTTTCAAGCACCAAACCAAGCATAACTTTCATGAATAGAAAGGCATGTATTTATAGAAATAACCCTAGCTCAAGTCTCTTTCTAAGTTGGAGGCATAATGATGAAATTTGATTCCTTTAACCTCAAAAGTCTTCCTTGAGCTTTGTGTTATCTTCTAGGCCATCCCAAAGTGCAGTTGGACGTTGGATTTATCTACAAATGTGGTGTGAACAAGCTGCAAGTTGAAGAGAGCCAAAACCTACAAGTTGGTGACAATCCGCGGGTGCGATCCGCGAGTGGCAACTTGCGGATTGTGACCCGCAGATCACTCTTCATTTTCAATTTTGCCCTTTTTAAATTTTTTTATTCCTATAATGCCCTTGAGGCGTTTTCCCACAAATAAGCCATATTTTCCTTCGTAGAATTTGGTGAAGAAAATATTTGCCGGAAATTCCAAACTTAAATGATAAAATTGGTACAACTTGAATCATCATTCAATTGTGATATTCGTCGAGCTTCAATTGATCCAAATTGTGTTTAATCATCATTTTCTTGCATAATCAAATAAACTTGGGCATTAATTTGTTCAAAATAATATTTCTACCTCAAAACCCTAATTTGTAGACCAAAAACCTTAATTTAAGAGCAATCTTTTATTTGATGGAAAATAATGATATTAAGCCTTTTTAATATTAAAAATACTAAAAAAATATTTAAAACACACTAAAAACATATAAAAAATATTACACAAAAATAAGTAAATTTATTACTTATCAGAAAGTTCATCAATTCTTTTCCTCAACAAGACTTGTTCCTCTTTGATTTTCTCATAAAATTTGGATTTCTCATCTAATTTTCTTTTCAAATCATCCTTTAGGTTATAAAATTCAAATTTTCTTTAGAAATCTTCATTTTTTATTTTCAAGAGATTTTTTTCTTGCAAAAGCTTTGAATTTTCTTTCAACAAAGAATTGATTTTGATAACTTGTTCTTTATTTTTGGCAAAAGATTTTTTCAAATTATCATGTAATTTTAGAACAAATACAACAGAATCATCATCATCATGATCATTAATATCATCATCATGAGATGAGTGGATAGATGATACCTCATAGTCCTCAATGGCCATGAGGGCTATTCTTTTCGGTTCATAATCTTCGTCAATATCTCTATTTGACTTGCAATCATCCCATGCAATATGGAGGTTATTGAAGACTTGGCCTTTGTTTCCTTTAGCTTTCTCCATTTGTGCATTTATATCATCCTCATCTTCATGCAACTTGGTATCCGCTTGGCTTAACTATGGATACTATAGACAAGTATACCTATTATTCTGTAGTGTAGCGTGTAAGGAGTACTGAGTGTTGTACCCACAAGAACTTAGAAAATACTAGTAATTACTTGCAATTTTTTATCTAGTCTAAATAACATGATATGTCAGAATAATAAATGAGCTAGTCTAAGTAAATTAATGAATGAGAATGCCAACAAATCAAACATAGAGAATTGATAAAAAAGAAAATGCAGTAATTTCTACCACAAGACTTAGAAGTGGGATTCCTCTAACCCCGATTATTAGCTTTAATTTGCGTTTAATGGATTACCCAATCTTAATTGACCCTAAAATCCCTTTTTTAAGTTGCAATCTTTCTCAAGCTTATAACCTCTATCCCTAGGCTGATTGATTGGAATCTCTTCCCAACTTAAAACTCCTAGTAGATGCAATTGAGTCAATGGATTTTATCCCATGAATGGATTCACACCCAATTAAGAGAACTTATGGAATCCTATTTCTAGCAATTCATGTAAGTTCTTTCACTTGAGAGTTGTTCGTAATTAATTGAGTGATTTCTCATTTACCCAACCAATATAAACTATCAAGATTGAATTTGTGCACAACACCAAATCTAATTTATCAATAAACTCAAAAGCAACATGGTAAACAAGGGCCAGGGTTCAACCCTTCTAAGTCTTACACAAATCTACTCCATAGTTAAAGAAGCAAGGTCAATAAACATCAAAGAAAACATAGAAAGACTCATTCTCATGTAGTTTTTCTTCACTCTTCTTTGTTGTAGAAATTCACCGTTTGTTGTTGCAATTCCTCTTCTCTCTTCAATTCTTGAGTCTTCTTCTCTGTCGTTCTCCTTGTGTTCCCCCTTCTTTTTGCCCTAGAGGAGTCTTTTATATCCTACAATTCGTTTTCCCCAAACTTAGGTTGGTTCCCCTCAAATTTACCTTGAAAACATATTGATATTGTAGGATTACGCCACTCATCCGTGGCGTGACCGAGGCCGCGGATGAGTAACAGTATTCGTCTGGTGTCACCCGCGGCATCATCTGCAGCATAGGTGACACCGCATATGGGAACAGACACCCCATCTCCACACGGCCATGCTACTAATCCCACCCGCGGCCTCATCCATGGCGTGAATGCAGGCACAAATGGGAACAGAACTTCAATTTTCTTCAGACTTTATTTTGCACTCACAAGATCTCTTCCCCATCTCAACATACACTCAACCACACTTTGGCATTCGGCAGCCAAAGGCGAAAAAATCTATAAAAGCATGGGAAACAAGCCAAATGAGTAGTTCTCATGTCGAATTCACTCAAGAATCCAAAAGAAAGAAAATCACAATAATCGAGTAAAACTTGTGGAAAAACCCAAGTAAATCCTAGCCTAAACACACTTAAAAACCTAGTCACTTTGGCCATTATCACAACTCTTTCAATTTTTCCCAAATATCTTTTGCCGTCTTGCATCCTTGTATCCTACTAAACTCATCACTACACAAAGCATTATATAAAACATTAGTAGCTTTGGCAATTAGGGAAAGATTTATCCTATCTTGAGCTCTAAGCTCATTTCTAGTTTTATGTTGAAACATTCCTAGTTCTTTATCAAAAATAGTGACCTCAAAAGGACCTTCATTAACTACATGCCAAAGTTCAATATCTAATGATTGTAAGAATATTTTCATGTGTTCCCTCCATCTAATATAATTTACATTATCAAGCATGAGGGTCTATCTAATAATTTCCCTTCTACAAACATAGTATGATTGGTTGCCATCTTTACTCCTTAGCGGTTAAGCTATCTATTGGGAGACCAAGCTCTGATACCAATTGTAGACCCTAAAGCAACCTAAGAAGGCGGAGTGAATTAGGTTGTCCAAGAACTAGATGCAATTATGCTCAAATATTCAACCAATACAAGCTAACCAAAATTGTCTAAGTGAACACACTTAGCAATATACCAAGATAAATGGAAAACTCAAATAAGCAATATTAAAAACAATAAGAAAAGTGAAGAGAATAAGAAACACAAACAATTTATAATGGTTCGGTACCAAATTCGGTGCCTACGTCCACTCCCAAATTCAATAACTTGAAATTCAATCCACTAGTAGCTTCTTCAATTGTTGGTAAAGCAAACCAACTTGTACATAAGGAAGGATCACTCTTGCTTTCTTTTCTTAGCTCTATTGATACGCGCGGAGAAACCTGGAATTGCTTGAAAGACCAAGTATGAACTTCGAACCTTTCCCCTTGGATGAACTAGACTCTAGAATCAGCACCAAAGCCTTGAACACGCAAGATGAACAACTCAAAAATTCAAGGAAGTTTTGAACCTCCTTATGGAATGACCAAGAACCCAAGGAATCAGCACCTTTAAAGCTTGATCAAACCAATAAGGCAACTTTAAGCTAGGGTTTTGAACTTGGAATCACTCTACAAGCTCGAAACTTGTTCTTAATTAGCAAAGAACTAAAGAAGCACTCAATTTGAGAACTCACAATATTATTAATCATAAAAATCATCATAAAATTGTATGAATAGGACCCCATAATTTTAGGGTTACATAGATGATTCTAGAACTTAGATATTAAAGCAACTACTTAAACCTAAACATTAACTAATTGAGACACCTAACTTAAAACAGTTGTAACTGAATAGAAGTCTAAACATTAAGTAAATTATGTTCTAAAAATACTAAAACACATTCCAAATAAGTCTGGACATCCAAGTCATCAAAGCCCAATGGGCCAAAAAGCTAACTCCAAGATGATGTTGGGCTTCAATCTTCAATCCAATAACATATGGGCTGGTTGACTGATTTTTGATACTCCATAAATCCACTTGAGCAGCCCAAATATTATGTTGTGAAGTTTCTTTGTCGTTGAACTTGATCCAAACCAAAGCTTCAACTCTTGGCCCAATTAATACACTAAAATAGCTTGATCACCAAGTACATTGAGATGCCCAAAGACACGAATTACACCATGAAAGCCACAAAGCTTGAACGTTCCCCTCATGATCGTCCATGATTTGATCTCATCTTGATCCAAACGAGTTGCTCCATGAGAATGTCCAAGCATCATTATTGAAGTTACTCCTTGGATCTCATCATCTAGTTAATCCAAAGTCCGCACTTTGGTCACACTAACCTCTTATAAGAAAAATTAAGAGTTTTAAAACATTCTCAACCCCTACACTATGCTACAATTGATACGAACCAAGTGACCAAAGCTCAAGTGGATCAAGGCCTTCAAGTAATTTCTAGAGCACCGCTCAAGTAATTTCTAGAGTACCGCCCAAGCAAAGGCCACCACCATTCCCTAATGGAGGCTTAGAGGCGTCAAGAATTGTCAAAAGGAGCGGAAGGAAGAGGCCATGCAAGGCTGGGAGGAGTACACCCGCAAAGGTTCAGAAGACATCGCACAGAAAAGGTCGTCAGAAGGTTTCTGATGAAGCCCACAGGCAAGGCAGTGGGACGGCCTTCCCCACGGCCTCTATCAGAAAGTAAGCTCCAACGGATTTTTGGCTCTGATTGAGGCCGCTCCAAAGGCAGTGACGCGGCCTACCCCGCAGCCTCCACCAGCAATTTTACGATTTTATTTATTTTTTGTGTTTTTACTTTGTTTTTAACGGGTAATAGACTAGTCACTTTCTATATTGGTTATTTAGGGCATTTTTGCCTATATAAGACTAATTTCTATCGATGTTTAAACATTATGATTGAAGTTTAATAAAGTATCGAGGGTTTTCCTCTTTAGTTCTCTCTGTGAGACTGGTGAATTCTACGAGTGATTCGAGAATTCTTTCCAATATCCTTGAGTTCTAACCAACGTGTGAGGTTAGGATTTGGGATCCTCTTCAAACTAGTTTCAATTCTCAGGTAAAATTGGAGTTAGGTTGTCCGTTGATACACAAGAACAATCCTTTGGGAGGGATTGGTCCTGTGAATTGTGAACTCATCAAGGTTCTTGTTATGTGATTAACGAGGGGTTTCAAGGAGGATTGCATCAAGTGGTATCACAGCTTTTGGGTTCTTAGTATCGGGTTTTCCTAATCCATCTCTTGAATTTCAATTCTTTGAGACTAGATATATCTTTTCCTCTTTATTTTTGTTAAATTCCTGCAGTACTTCTTGTGTCTGTCTATTGTTCTTGAGCAATTTCATTCCTAGGGTTTTTCTATTGTTGTGGGTTTGAGCTTTGTTCTTTTTTTTTTTTTTTTGTGATTGTGGGATTGTTGCTTTACATAATTTCTATTGTCTTAATCAAATTTTCCTACAATACTCCTGCAATTTTCTACTATTTTCTACAATTTCCTGCAATCTTCTTTGCCACTTTAGTGTTGTCTTTGACTCAAGGCGTTTAGAAACCCTAAAAAATTTTGTGTCTTTTGTCTCTTTGTTGATTGGGTTATTGATTATTGGTGATTTGTTGACTATTCGTTAACAAAAATCATCAAGAATCCCATCCCATTGTTTAAAAAAAATTCAAGTCACTATTCACCGTCACTGTAATGCACTGTCCATCAGATACTGCTCGTCATGAGTTACTATTCATCTGAAGTATTTTAGTCCAATTTCTTGTCTTGTAGTTGTGAGTGTTGGTGTTGGGTAGTGTTCTTTCCGTAGTAATTCTTGCCTTAGTTGAGTTTATATCCTTTCTTCCATCAAATTCATTTATTTTACTCTAAAGTTTACTATGTCTAATGGGGGGGGAGTCTGAAGGCTTTTGATATCAAAGATATGGCTTGACACATTGAATGCAAGCATCCAACAAGGCAATAGATAATGTAGTAAGAGGCTGTATGTGAATAAATGGAGTAAGCGAGAACGCTCACATTCTAGGATCCTAGGAGTAGTCCATAGAGTTATCGAAGGAGATCCCCAGCTGGATGAAGTTTGGAGATTCCAATGATGAAATGGACGGTGAGAGGAGATATAGGAGACTTGAGTAAGCTCGTGATAGGCAACGTTGGCAACATCAAAATGAAGATTCTAACCTTCCAAGGCTGGAAGTGATCCTGAGCTCTACTTGGAATGGGAACAGCAAAGTAGAACACGTATTTGATTGCCATCACTACTTCGAGGAAGAAAAAGGTGAAGCTCGCAACTATAGAATTTTCAGACTATGCTAGTGTGTGGTGGGACCAATTGACCACTACTAGACAGAGATGTAGAGAGCGACCTATTCGTACATGGGAGGAGATGAAGGCTATTATGCAGAGGAGATTCGTTCCTAGCCACTACTACCATGAGCTACATCAGAGGCTGCAGTCATTGACTCAAGGGAGTAAGAGTGTTGATGAGTACACCAAAGACATGGAGATGGCAATGATTCAGGCCAATGTAGCGGAGGATCGAGAGGCCACAATGGTGAGATTTTTCGCTGGCCTAAATCAACAAATTCGAGAGATTGTTGAGTTGCAGTCTTATGTGGAGCTGGAGGACTTGGTTCAAAAAGCAGAGACTGTTGAAAAGTAACTCAAGGCGAGGAGGCAAGAAGGTACAGGGTCTTCTTATGGGAGGACTGGCCGATATGATAGGAGGGAACGAGATGAGAGGCTCAGGAACTTGAACAAGCCAAAGGAGCGCATGGGTGAAAGCAAAGGATAGATGAAGGCACCTATGAGGGCACGCGACATCCAGTGCTTCAAGTGCCAAGGACGCGGACATGTCGCATCCTAATGTCCTAACACTAGGACCATGATCATGTTGGATGGAGGAGACATAGAGAGTACTTCTTTAGATGATGAGAAGATGCCACTATGATCATGTTGGATGGAGGAGACATAGAGAGTGCTTCTTTAGATGATGAGAAGATGCCACTACTGGAGGGAGGAAGTAATAGTGAAGGTCCCATTAGCTGCGAACTTGACAAGGAAGAGCTTCTTTTCACAAGGAAAATTTCAGATGAGCACCCTAAGGAAGCTGGACCTGATTTGCAGAAAGAATCAATCTTCCACACTCGGTGTTTCATTGGGGACAAGGTATGTGGCATTGTCGTTGACTCTAGTAGTTGCACTAACCTTGTGAATTCATTGTTGGTAGATGAGCTTGGTTTGAGAACAATGAAGCATCCCAAGTCTTATAAACTGCAGTGGGTTAGGGATAGTAGTGAATTGAAGGTGACCAAGCAAGTCGAGATCTAGTTCACAATTGGAGCCTACAAAGATAATGTTTTATGTAATGTGGCACCTATAGGAGCATTTCACTTACTACTGGGGCATCCATGGCAGTTTGACGATCCGGTGCTATATGATGGATATAAGAATCAGTATTCATTTGCTTGGCATAAGAAGAACATGACACTGGTTTCGTTGTCACCATTGGAAGCTCATAAGGACCATGTGAAGTTGTCTAAGGAGCTTGGGGAGAGTAAGGGAAAGAAGAAGAACATGGAAAAGGCGAATCATGCTAACCAAATTTCTTATGTGCCAAAACTTCTTCTTTGTAGGTTATTGACATTCCTTAGGATGAAGACATAAAGAAGTTAGATTCAAGGACGAATCTTCTTGAAGAGGAGGGGAATGATACGAACCAAGTGACAAAGCTTAAATGGATCAAGGCCTTCAAGTAATTTCGAGAGCACCGCCCAAGCAAAAGCCACCACCATTCCCTAATAGAGTGTTAGATGCGTCAAGAATGGTCAAAAAGAGTGGGAGGAAGAGGCCATATAAGGCTGGGAGAAGTACACCTGCAAAGGTTCAGAAGACTTCGCACAGAAAAGACCGTAAGAAGGTTTCTGATGAAGGTTGCGAGCAAGGCCGTGGCGCGGCCTTCCCCATGGCCTCCATCATAAAGTAAGTTCCAACAGATTTTTGGCTTTGATCGAGCTGCTCCAAAGGTCGTGGCGCGGCCTACCCCACGACCTCCACTAGCAAATTACGATTTTATTTATTTTCTACGTTTTTACTTTTTTTTAACGTGTAATAGACTGGTCACTTTCTATATTGGTTATTTAGGATATTTTTGCCTATATAAGGCTCATTTCTATTGATGTTTAAACATTACGATTGAAGTTTAATAAAGTATAAAGGGTTTTCCTCTTTGGTTCTTTCTGTGAGACTGGTGAATTCTATGAGTGATTTGTGAATTTTTTTCGATATCCTTGAGTTCTAACCAACATGTGGGGTTAGGATTTGGGATCCTTTTCAAACTAGTTTCAATTCTCAGGTAGAATTGGGGTTAGGTTGTCTGTTGATACACAAGCATGATCCTTTGGGAGAGATTGGTCTTGTGAATTGCGAACTCGTCAAGGTTCCCGTTACGTGATTAATGAGGGGTCTCAGAGTGGATCGCATCAATAATTAAATGCTTCCACTCACCCAATTGAAAAGCATACAAAATTCCAACAATCTACCTACCAAAGAACTACAAGTCCACCCCAAACAAGGGTATTTTCTACCAAAATCACTCTAAAATACTTGTAAACTTTGTAGGCAAAAGACTTTTTCTAATTATAAACATAATGGTATTTATAGAGGTGAAAAAATAGCTAAAAATGACTTCTTACAGTCAAATTCAACTTTCTACGGAAACTAGCCGCTAGATATTAAACTTGTCATCAGGATGTCGGCTATTGTTCAACCGGACATCAGCATGCATGCTCGGTTGCTCATCTACATGCATTCTACCTAAAGTTACTGCTCATCCAGACGCTACTGTTCATGGGTAATGTTCATCAGAGTTACTATTCATGTTTGTTGTTCATCTGGTTACTGTTCATGCGGACATCTGCATCCCAAATTCGCATCACAATTTTCTTGCAATTTCTTCCTCTTTTTAATGCCCAAACACTTTTACTGCAAGATAGCTCAAATGAATCATTAGATTATTTCTTCATTTGTTTGCCAATCATCAAAACTAGATTATTTAATACCATAAGATCTTCAAATCTTAGGTTATTTTTGTGATTCGACTAGAAATAGTCGCTCTTCTTACGTGAAAAAATGGCAAGTTTGGCCTCCCCAAGGCCTTAGCATATCGTTCCCCCTTCTGTGAATAAGAACAGCCAATCACAAGTTCTTAGTCACCCGTATCCATTATGCAGCATCCCTCTTTTTTTCATCACTTACTAGCTATCTTACTATTTTTCGTTTCTTTTTGATTGAGAAATTAGGTTATATCAAAATATAGCAACAAATCCACTTCAAATCACACAAACAAGTTTTACAAATTTATAACCTAATACTCATTCTGCAACTGGGTGGGTCAATTGTAGTTGTGATGAGCATTAGGGTCAATCCCATAAGGAAACAACAAATGACCCCAACTTTATCTCAAAAATTTATCACAAATAAAATCCAATTTTAAGCGCCTAAGCTTAGATTCCAAGCAACTACGCTGAAGGAGTACATGTTAGGACTGTCAATGGGGCCGGGCCAGCCCGAAATCGGCCCATTCGGCCCTCAAAAAAAGCCCGTGAGCCTAACTCTTAATCAGGCCGAGCTGAGCTTGGGCTTAAATATTAGGCCCGAAATATTTTTGAGCTGAGCTTGGGCCTCAATAGACTCAGCCTGTATAAGGCCCGGCTCATAAAACATATACATATATATATACACACACACACACATATATAAAACCTAAATATAAATTACATACACACACATATATATAATATGAAATTATGTATAATATATTAACTAAATCCTTAATATATCTCCTAATATATATATGTCTATATATAATAACCCAAATATAAAATTAGACACACACATATAATATAAAATTATATATAATATATTAACTAAATCCCTAAATTTTCTCTCTTCTCAAACAACTCTATCGCCGGCCAAATTCCTAATTTTCCTCCCTCCCTCCTCAAACAACCCCGTCGCCACCCAAATTCCTAAATTTTCCTCCCCTCTCAAACAACTTCATTAACTTCTTCCTCCCTAAATTTGAGGATTGCTCAGCATAATTTGTCAAGTATATACTTCAATTAACTAGATTTGCATTGAGTGTTGCAACTAGTCTACTTGGGGCTTGTGCAGCCTGTTAGAGCATGAGAAGTTCTTGCTTTTAAGATTTTTCAGACATCTATTATGTGGTTGTTGTGTGCTAAAAGTAGATACTTAACAAAAGTAAGGAACTATAATTCTAATGTAATTCTAATGCTTACAATGGAATTATTATGATCTCATTGTAAGCAATCGTCTCTCAAGAGTTTCAATCAAATGAGTAATTACTGGTTATGTGCAAAGTAAATGAAATTTGTACAATTAATAAAATATTATTTTTTATTATTGGGAACAAAATTAAAGGAAAACTTGTGGTTTTGTATTGTGTTGGAGCTGTTGAATTGTAGAAGTATCTCAATAGGTTTAAGCTCGTGAGCTTAATCTCACAACCCGAATATTTTTTGAGCTGAGCCTAAGCTTCACATTTACAAACCTGAAACTCATAGCCCAAAGCTCATAACCCGATTTATTATGTGAGCTAAGCATGAGCTTGTTAAAATCCGGCTCATACAACCCGATTGACAGGCCTAGTACATGTTTCTTAACATACATGGAGTACTTTTCTTCAACCTCTTTGTCAATGAACTGTGATTGAATAGCCTTGTCAATCAACTGTGGATTAGGGTGAGCAATCTCTTTCCTTTTCCTCTTGTCCCGACTCCCACTAGCACCAGCACTAGAACCCCCTCTTGTCCTCATTTAAAACAACTAATATTGGAAAATACTCAAGGGAATGAAAAGGAGACAGAATACCCAAGGAAAAGCAAAAAAATTAACCCTTTTCCAACCAAAAACAAGAATGAGGTGCTTACAAGACCAAAAGCACTACCAAATACTCACAAGTGATGATGAGAAACACGTTTTGAAGTAAAAAATAAGGTTAAAAAAATGTCAAAAAGACAGATGAAATTTTGACAGCAAAACCCCCAAATTTACCGAAGAATTTAATGAAATTTTGTGTAACTAATCAAAACAAGCACTGTAAAATCATGTGGATAAGATGATTTTTGACAGAAATTTGAAATTACCCTGTTGAAATTTGAGTTCAATTGAGAGAATTTTGAGGTAAAGCTATGAGACGGAAAGAAAAATTTTTTAAAAATGATGTTCTAGACCTATTTTACACTTTAAAATAAAGTGTTCGGTTGTCCGAATGATGTTTTATTTTTCCAATCATGCGTGCGAAATAGGTTAGGGTTCTATAACATGGAGCATTCGGCTATATGAAGTGATGAAGGATGGCCGAACGATTGTCCGTTCCCAAATCTTAAAAGCCACTTTAGATGTTCGAAGTATCATTTTAGTCATTCGAAGGTTTTTAATTTTTCAAAAAGAAAAATTGTTCGGACGTCTAAAATCACTTTTGATCGTTCAAAAGTTAGAAAACTCAGAAACTAAAAAGATATCAATCAGCTGTCCGAACAAAGACTTAAGCCTGCCAATCAAAAGACAAAATACCCAATTTTGTTCTTAAAAACTCAAAACGTTCAAGTAGTGAAGCTTTTGTAAAAATATCAACCAATTGATCACTTGTACATACATAATCAACACTGATCTTTTGTTTTTGAACCAAATCTCTAATAAAATGATGTGCGATGTCAATATGTTTAGTTCTTGAGTGTTGAATGGGATTTTTGGTTAAGCTGATGGCACTAATGTTATCACACTTGATGGGCACCATTTTGAAATTCAAACCAAAATCTGAAAGTGTGTGCTTCATTCACAATAATTGTGCACAACATGCACCCACGGCTATGTATTTGGCCTTTGTCGTGGATAATGATATAGAACCTTGTTTCTTACTAAACCATGAGACTAGGCACTTTCTTAATAAATGACAAGCTTAATGACAAGTTTCACGAGTACTTTTTCTATCAATTCTACATCTGGCAAAATCGGCATCAGAATATTCTACAAGGTCAAAATATGAGTTCTAGGATATAATAATTCATAATCTAGTGTGGCTTTGAAGTATCTAAAAATGTGCTTAACAGCTAACAAATGAGACTCTCTAGGACATGATTGAAACCTAGCACAAAGACAAACGACAAACATAATATTGAGTCTACAAGCGGTATGATAAAGTAAACTACCTATCATACCTATATACCCCTTAGTACCTTCTTCATCCTTGTCCAGCTTAGTGGAAGTACAAATTGGAGTGCCTAATTGCCTTGAATTCTCCATCCCAAATCTTTTAAGCAACTCTCATGCATATTTGGTTTGATTTATAAAAATTTTATTTTCTAATTGATGAATTTAAAGACGAAGGAAAAAATTTAATTTTCCCATCATACTCATTTTCAAACTCATTTTGCATCATGCAAGAAAAATCTTTACAAAGACTTTTATTTGTAGCACCAATTCAACATATACTTGAACGATAAAAATTTTATTTGAATAATATTTTGTAAAAAGTGTGGTGTCTACAATGCCTCTTTTAAAATTATTTGAAGTTGCTTAGCCTCTCGTACCAAGCTCTAGGAGCTTGTTTTAATCCATATAAGGTTTTGAAAAGTTTATAAACATGATTTGAAAATTTTCATGTTCAAAACCGAAAGGTTGTTCAACATAAACTTCTTAATCAATAAAACCATTTAAAAAAGCACTTTTCACATCCATTTGAAACAATTTAAACCCTTTAAAATAAGCCTATCCAAGAAGCATTCTTATGGATTCAAATCTAGCAACCGGAGGAAAGGTTTCATCAAAATCTATTCCTTCTTGTGCATAACCTTTGGCTACTAACCTTATCTTATTCCTCACAATCTCACCTTTATCATTCAACTTATTTTTAAAGCCTAATTTTTTCCTATTAACTAGTGAGCTAGTGGTCTTTATACTCAAGTCCATATCTTACTTCTCTCAAATTGATTCAATTCTTCTTGCATGACTACTATCCAAAAATCATCTTTCAAAGCTTCTTCTACATTCTTAGGCTCAAATTTGGAAAATAAAGCAAAGTTATATGCTAAAGGTCTAGTAGAGGATCTAGTTCTCACCTTTTCAGAAGGATCACCTATAATGAGCTCCTTGGGATGATTGGGTATAAATTTCCAAGCTTTAGGTAAATTCGTTGAAGTATCATCATCGTTCTTTTCATCAACCTTCTCTTCACTAGGACTAGCTCCTTCCTTTGGTACATCTTCACCTTCTTGAATTGTGAGTTTCTCCAACTTTTCATGAACACCTGCATCATCATCTTCACAAGCATCCTTTGTAACAGTGTCATGTAGTTCATCAAAAGTAACATTAATAGCCTCTTCTACTACTAAAGTTCTCCTATTGTATACTCTCTAGGCTCTCTTATTACTAACTGGCATATTCTAAAAATATGCCCTCATTCGTTTTCTTATTAAACTTGCCCAGGTGTTCCTTGATACTTAAAATAAAACATTTGCAACCAAAAATTTTAAAATAGCTAGCAATTGACTTTTTTGCCAAAACAAAAGTTCATAAGATGTTTTATTCAAAATAGCTCTGAAAAAAACTCTATTCATAACATAGTAAGCCATATTAACCGTTTCGATCCAAAAATATTTTGATAAATTACATTCATTGTTCATAGTTTAGCGGCTTCATGCAGAGTTCTATTTTTTCTTTTAACAACACCATTTTGTTGAGGAACTTTTGTAGTACAAAACTCATGAGTAATACTATTGTGATCACAAAAATTTGAAATATCACAATATTTAAATTCGGTTCTATTATCACTTCCAATTTTCACGATGGTTAAATTCAACAAATTTTGGACTTTTGCAAACAAAAAGACAAAATTTTTAAAAGCTTCATTCTTGTGTGCAAGAAATAGTACCCAAATGTATCTAGAATAATTATCAACAATGACAAAAGCGTATCTTTTTCCCTTTAAGGCTTACAAGTTGGGTAGGTCCAAACAAATCCAAATGTAAAAGTTCTAAAGGTCTTGAAGTGAAAACACAATTTTTAGATTTAAAAGAAACCATGGTTTGTTTTCCAAATTGACAAGCATCACAAATCTTGTCTTTTTCAAATTTGATTTTAGGAAGCCCTCGGACAAGTTCTTTCCTAGATAACTCATTCCACAAATCCATGTTGAAGTGGCAAAGTCTCCGATGCCAAAGCCAAGGGTTATCATTAGTTGCTTTAAGACATCTAATTCTATTACTATCTATCCTATCAAGATAAATAATATAAATGTCATTGTATCTCTTGCCTCAAAAGATAACAGTATAACAAGAATCAAGTACCAAACGTTCATGCTTTTTGAATAAAACATAAAGATCTTTATCGCAAAGTTGACTTACACTCGACAAGTTATAACTAAGATTATCAACTAATAATGCATTTTGAATGAATGTTTTATCATTGTTACCTATGTCACCTACTCCAATGATTTTAGTCTTCATGAAATCTCCAAATGTGACTTTTCCACTATTCTTTTACTTGAGCTTGACAAATAATGATGGATCTCCAACTATGCATCTTGAACATCCACTATCAATAAACCACTTTGACTCCTTTGTGGTGTTCTTAAAACATACCTACACACAAAAATTAAGAAATAATATTTGGCACCCTTTCTTCCTCAGGTCCATGATGCGTATCTTTTGAACTATACCAAAAGAACTCTAGGCAAGTGCACCTATCGCTTCGTAGTATAGTATATAAGAGCACCGAATATCGTCCCACAAGGACTGGCAAATACTAGTAATTACTTGAGTTCTATTATCTAACCTAATGAACGCAATTGGACTTTTTAAAGTAAGAAACTAAGGAAAGTGTTATCTAATCCACTAAAGTTAAAAGGGAACGATAAAGGAGAGTGAGAAGTAATCAACAAGAATGACAAAATAAGTCTAGATATGGTATCCCCCAATTGCATAATCAATGAACCGAATTCCGGGCAAATGCTATTACCTAAACTTGACCTTGACCCAGAGTCCCAAAATTAGATCGTAACCTTTCTCAAGAGATACAATCCCTATCCTCTTGGTTGCTCAATTGGAATCTCTTCACAATTAACCCCCCAATTAGAAGCCTTAGGATTAATGGACTCTAATTCATTAAGTTCTTTCCAACACTTAACTGATTGGGGGCAATTCATGGAACCCTATCTCTAGTGATTCATTCAAATTGCCTTAATTTGTGAAATGGTCTAGTCATACGTGCAATTTCTCAATATACCCATACGAAACCAGCCATAGAATCAAGAATGCATGCAAAATCCCAATTCCATTAAACATGAATAATCACAAATTAATCCAAATCAAGAGAGTGAATAGCATAAACCAACAATCGGTCAATTAATTACACAAATGGGTTCAACCAAATCTAGACTACTAGTGTTTACTCCATAAAAATCAAAGAAACTACATTAATTAACAAAGGAAAACTGTAAAAACTCATTGTAGTTGAAGTTCTTCAATCTCCCTCTGATAAATGTTCTGCAATTTCTTCTAGGTAGAGAAGATTCAAGCCTCTTCTTTGTCCCTTGAAGCTTCTTCCTCTTCTCCCTTTGATATCCCCTTCAAAGAGCCTTTTTTTTCTTTTTTTCCTCCCAAGAAACCCTAGGAGAAAGATAGGTTTTTGAATAATCCGTCCTAGCACTCATATCAGCAGTTAAAATGGTGCAGAATCGCGACCAGGAACCGCGCGCGTGTCTGCCCGTTGATCTTCCGCGGTTACTAAAAATCTCGAGGAACCGCGGATGGGTCCGATGCACAACCGCGCGCGGTTGGTCACGCGGTTGATCGTCTTAGCGCTGTCCAACGCACTCTCGCGCGGTTTAACCCGCGTTTGCTCTCTGGGTGGAACCCGCGTCTGAAACCGCGCGCGGTTGATCTCGCGGTTGACCTGTGCAGAAGCCGCGCGATAGAACCGCGCTGCGTTTTCTTCGAGCTTGTCCGCGGTTTAGCATTTTTCTTCACAATCTGCCCTTTTCTTCTCATGCCTTTTTCTCCAATTCTGACCACGATCCTATCCTTGATCTTTTCACCTGCACAAACTTCATAAATGAGTGCACGTACATTGCTCTATTTTGCTCCAATATGAAATTCAATAGGCAACAAGAAGTAAGTCTAGAAAATAGCTGGTTTTACCCAAAATTACTAAATAAAAGTACTAAAATACCTACGCAAACCACCACTTAGACACTCTAAAACATGTGTAAGAAAAACTATTATCAGTCCACAAGAGTTAGTAAAAGATTTAACAATCCGCATAACTTTCATTCCTTGTCTCATATTTCTTTTAATATAATAATTATTTTTCATGTGACCAACTTGACAACAAAAATTACACATAACATGAGTATTGTTCACTTGCATAGATCTAAAGAATCTCACACTATTCTTCCTATACAAGGTGAACCTATTTGTACTAAGCATGTTTCTAGTTATTTCCTTATCTAATACTTCTCGTTTTTCTTTTCTAAGAAATTCATTAAGTTCACTCATTCTTGTTTTCAAACTTTCTTGTTCACTTTTGATCTTGTTGTAAAAGGTAGATCTCTCTTCTAATTTCTTTTCAAGTCCTATAGATTCCATACCATATCCACTTTTTCTTTCTTCAACTCATCATTTTCATTTCTCAATCCTTTGTTTTCTTGCACTAGTCTAGCATTATCACATAACAAAGAATTTATTTTTAACTTTAACTCCTTATTTTTTTGCATATAAATCCTTTAAGCTACTATGTGTAAGGTAATAACATAGGTTACGCAGAGGAAAAATAAAAATTTTATTAACTTAACCATAGATCTCTTTGATATATCTATTATATTATAAGAGGATTTGCACAAAGATTACCTCAAGCACAAAAGATTTCTATGCTTCTATGCAAAGATCCTTCAATGAAGAAGTAAGATTTACCACGAAAAGCCCTCCAAGCGTTGAGCCTCTAATGATATCCACACGAACAACTTCTTTGGGAACCTTGAAGGCTTGCTTGCTTTGACTTTTGAGTGCTAGCATCCTTGAATTATTTGAGAACACAAGAGAAAGAAAAAGTGATATGAACCAAGTGATGAAATCCCAAGTAGATGGGGGCATTCAAATAATCCATAGTGCATCACCAATGCATAGGGGCTTAATCACTCAAAATGGAGGCTTAGAGGCATCAAGGATGGTCAAAAGGAGCAAGAGGAAGAGGCCATCCAATGCTGGGACGAGTACACCTGCAAGGGTTCAGAAGAAGACGCGTAGAAAAGGCCATCAGAAAGTTTCTGATGAAGGCCGCGGGCAAGGCCGCGCCGCGGCCTTCCCCACGGCCTCCGTCAAAAACTTTGCCAAAGATGGGATGACGTTCTAATGAAGGCTGCACAGAAGGCCGGCCCGCGGCCTAGCCCGCGGCCTTAGTCCATAACTTTACAATTTTATTTGTTTTCTGCATTTTTACTTAGTTTATAACGTGTAATAGACTAGTTACTTGCTATATTGGTTATTTAGGGTGTTTTTGCCTATGTAAGGCTAATTATTATTATTGTTAAGACAGATTTATTGAAGTTGAATAAAATTTACGAGGGTTTTTCCTCTCTGATTCTCTTTGTGAGACTTGTGAGTTCCACGAGTGATTCGTGAACTTCCTTGATATCCTTAAGTTCTAACCAGCGTGTGAGGTTAGGGTTTGGGATTCTCTTCAAACTAGTTTCAGTTCTCGGGTAGAATTGGGGTTTGGTTGTTCATTGATACACAAGAACGATCCTTTGGGAGGGTTGTCCTGTGGATCGCGATCGTGGTGAAAGTTCCCGTTACGTGTTTAACGAGGGGTCTTGGGGCGGATCGCATCAATTGGTATCAGAGCTTCTGGGTTCTTGGTATCAAGTGTATTCAATCCATCTCTTGAATTTCGATTCTTTGAGATTGGATATATCTTTTTATCTTTATTATTTTTGTCAAATTCCTGCAGTAGTTCTTGTGTTTTCCCTACTGTATTTAAATTAATTCCACCCTTAGGGTTTCCTATTGATTTGGGATCTTGTGTCTTTGTGGTAATTCTTGTGAGTTTATTGTTACCTCGTACTTGTTGTCATTTTAATCAAATAGTTTGCAATATTTTCTCCAATTTCTACAATTTTTGCAATATCCTTTGCGTTCTTTGTGCTATCCTTGCTTTAGGGCGTCTAAAAAAACTTAGAAGATTCGTGTCTTTTGTGCTCTTATTGATTGGGTTATTGATTATTGGTGTTTTGTTCACTATTCGTTAACAAAAATCATCAAAAGTCTCATCTCTTGTTAAAAAAAAAAAAAAATCGCGACACTGTTCATCGTCACTGTTCATCGGGTACTGTGCATGGAACTGTTCATCTGAGTTACTGTTCACCCGAAACTTTCTGTCCAATTTTCCTGTCTTGGGTTGTGAGTGTTGGTCTTCTATTCGTAGTATTCTATCCCTTTTGATTCTATACCTTTATATTCCATATCCATTCTATTCTTGGATCAATATGTTTAACGAGGGAGAATCCAAAGTATTTGATCTTAGAAATTTTGCCGAAACCATAAATGCTAGCATCCAGCAGGGCATTAAGCAGGCAGTGGAAGCTGCATGTGATCAAATGGAGAGGCGTGGCTATCCACACTCTAGATCTAGAAGCAGCTATAGAAGTCACCAGAGGAGATCACCTTTGGCTGAATCCGGGGATTCTAATGATGAGATGGGGGTTGAAAGGAGGCCTAGAAGAGGAGAACAGGCTCGTGATGGCAAAATTGGGAGCATTAAAATGAAAATCCCAACCTTCCAGAGCCGGAGTGATCCAGAGCAATACTTGGAATGGGAGCGAAAAGTGGAGCACGTATTTGACTGCCACCACTACACCGAAGAAAAGAAGGTTAAGCTTGCTACGGTGGAGTTCTCAGACTACGCTAGTGTGTGGTGGGACCAGCTGACCACTACCAGACGGAGATGTGGAGAGCGACCTGTTCGCACATGGATGGAGATGAAGACAATCATGCGGAAGAGGTTCGTACCTAATCACTACTACCGAGAGTTACATCAGAAACTGCAGTCATTGACTCAAGGAAGTAGGAGTGTAGACGAGTACGCCAAGGACATAGAAATGGCGATGATTCGGGCCAATGTAGTGGAGGATCAAGAGGCCACAATGGCGAGATTTCTGGCTGGCCTAAATCAAGATATTCGAGAGGTTGTTGAGTTGCAGTCCTATGTGGAGTTGGAGGATTTGGTTCAGAAGGCAGAGATTGTAGAAAAGCAACTCAAAGCGAGGAGGAGAGGTGGTTTAGGGTCTTCTTATGGGAGGACTGACTGGTATGATAGGAAGGACAAAGATGAGAGGCCTAGAGACTTGAGCAAGCCAAAGGATGGCATGGGTGAAGGCAAAGGGCTGATAAAGGCACCTATGAGGTCGCGCGACATCCAGTGCTTCAAGTGCCAGGGACATGGACACGTGGCATCCCAATGTCCTAACACTAGGACTATGATCATGTTGGATGGAGGAGGCATAGAGAGTGCTTCTTCAGATGATGAGAAGATGCCACCACTGGAGGGAAGAAATGATAGTGAAGGTTCTATTAGCTGCGAATCTGACAAGGGAGAGCCTCTTTTCACAAGAAAATTTTCAGATAAGGACCCTAAGGAAGCTGGACTTGATGTGCAGAAAGAATCAATCTTCCATACTCGATGTTTCATTAGGGACAAGGTATGCGGCATTGCCGTTGACTCTAGTAGTTGTACTAATATTGTGAATTCATTGTTGGTAGATGAGCTTGGTTTGAAAACAGTGAAGCATCCCAAGCCATATAGACTGCAGTGGGTGAGGGATAGTGGTGAATTGAAGGTGACCAAGCAAGTCGAGGTCGTGTTCACCATTGGAGCCTACAAAGATAAGATTTTATGTGATGTGGCGCCTATGGGGGCATGTCACTTGCTACTAGGGTGTACATGGCAATTTGATCGCAAGGTGATGTATGATGGGTTCCGCAATCAATACTTGTTCACTTGGCATGGAAAGGACATCACACTTGTGCCATTGACACCGTTGGAAACTCATAGGGACAATGTGAAGCTATCTAAGGAGCTTGAGGTTGCGAAGGGGAAGAAGAAGACGGTGAAGAAGGATCTTACTAATTCTCATTCTTCTCTTCCACATATTTCTTCTGTGCAGGTACACAATGTTCCCTCAGTTGGAGTCATGAAGAAGCAAGATTCGAGGACGAATTTTCTTGAAGATGAGGGGAATGATATGAACCAAGTGATGAAAGCCCAAGTAGATGGGGGCATTCAAATAATCCATAGTGCATCACCAATGCATAGGGGCTTAATCACTCAAAATGGAGGCTTAGAGGCATCAAAGATGGTCAAAAGGAGCAAGAGGAAGAGGCCATCCAATGCTGGGACGAGTACACCTGCAAGGGTTCAGAAGAAGACGCGTAGAAAAGGCCATCAGAAAGTTTCTGATGAAGGCCGCGGGCAAGGCCGCGCCGCGGCCTTCCCCACGGCCTCCGTCAAAAACTTTGCCAAAGATGGGATGACGTTCTAATGAAGGCTGCACAGAAGGCCGGCCCGCGGCCTAGCCCGCGACCTTAGTCCATAACTTTACAATTTTATTTGTTTTCTACGTTTTTACTTAGTTTATAACGTGTAATAGACTAGTTACTTGCTATATTGGTTATTTAGGGTGTTTTTGCCTATGTAAGGCTAATTATTATTATTGTTAAGACAAATTATTGAAGTTGAATAAAATTTACGAGGGTTTTTCCTCTCTGATTCTCTTTGTGAGACTTGTGAGTTCCACGAGTGATTCATGAACTTTCTTGATATCCTTGAGTTCTAACCAGCGTGTGAGGTTAGGGTTTGGGATCCTCTTCAAACTAGTTTCAGTTCTCGGGTAGAATTAGGGTTAGGTTGTTCATTGATACACAAGAACGATCCTTTGGGAGGGTTGTCCTGTAGATCACGATCATTGTGAAGGTTTCTGTTACGTGTTTAACAAGGGGTCTTGGGGCAGATCGCATCATTTTGAGTGCTAGATCCCTTGAATGATTCATGAAGAACACAAGAAGAAGAAAGAAGTTGAAAACCTAGCAATTAGGGAAGGAGGTGTGGTGTTTTTCTTGGAGAGAAAAACCACCACCAAGTTCTCAATTTTTCTCTCTCTAAATTTTGTGTTATGTTTGATCAATCCTTCAAGAGTCAGGGCATGGACTTATTTATAGATGTAGTATCCTAGTCTTTAAGGAAACAAGAGCAATTGGAAACCAAGAAGGTTTAGGTAACTTACCTTAAGCTAATCCTATTCCTTTAGGAAATCTATTCCATAAGGAAACCAATTAGATTACTTTATTTCTTTTAGGAAACTAACTTCCTACAAGACTTAGAATATTATAAATAAGTCCTTTAAGTTAATTTATCTCATAAATTAACCCCATAAGTATCTCATACTTATCTTAATTACATTTTAACTCAAAGATTATGTTCTATATGTGTGTGACCTATTAGGTTTCATTCACATTGGCAATAAGTACAAATTATAACTCATTAATTAATTAATTAAGAGCTAGATAAATTAACTACTTTAATTTATCATTAATTCACTAATTAATTAATTTGCACTTATAGATCATGAGTGGCGTCTAGCAATGCATCATGACCACCCAAGTGAATAGGAAAGTCATATGGTAGACCATACCCATCAATGACAATGTTACCGTGTAATTAATATCCTTTCACCACACTATATCCCAATTAGTCTAAAACGTATAGTGGCATACTCTTTAAATGACTAATTAACGATTTCTTATTCCCAAAATATACCTTTCCATAAAAGTATAACCTTGAAACTCTTTCAAGTTATACTTTCACTTTTGCGCAAAAGATTCTTTAAATCATATTTCAACAAGTGGCCAATCCGGGATATACTCTTCTATAATATGAGGTGGTGAATCCTATATCGATTACTCACTATCCTTCCATGCTTCATACTATACCCAATCTCTATCGTAAGGGCTACTAATTTATGAGCACCGAGCAACAGAGTCAAAGCATAGCAATCCACACTCAAGATACTATGGTAATCTCAAGTCTATGGATTACTTACACCATTGCCATTAAGAGTATAATTCATTAGCACTATGAATAGTAACTCTTGGTGGATCAATCCAATGGACTTGTTCTCTAACAAGCATCTATATACCAGCTTAGGTGTCACACACCATAGTTAACGAGAGCAACTACTACTGACCATAAGTAGAAGCAAAGTATGTGCTAGTCTTCCTATATTAATGATGTCCAATCTCATTAATATTATGACTAGGGATATTTAAGAACATGACTTTATGTATCAGAGTCTCATAATTGTAACTCTTACGATCTCTAATACACAATCAATATTCTAGGGACCTTATCAAACAAACAAGTAACATGGAAGTACAATTATAGATGATAAAAAAAATGCCACATAAATAAGTGTAAATACAAAGTGCCTTAAACCAATTTGGTTTTAGGGCATACATTAATACTATGTAATTTAAAAATAAAATTTTCAAGATCATCATCACATTCATTTTTATCTAAAGATGAATGATTTAAAATTACCTCATCGTCACCAATAGCCATAAATGCCATTTGAGCGGTTTCTTCTTCTTCTTATTCAATCTCCCCATCGGAGTTGCATTCATTACATGTGATTTGAAAGTTGTTGAACTTTTACCTTCTATTTGCTTTTACTTCTTTCTTCTTCTTTGAAGAACACTCATTCATATAGTGCCCTAGTTGTCCACATTCAAAACATTTCTCATTTTGTTTCTTGGCGGCTTCTTGTTTTCCTTTATTTCTTGAGAAGTTTGATAGATTGATGTTGCCTTGTCCTCTTCTAAATCTCCTCTTGTTGGTGAGAAATTTGTTGAAACTCTTTGTGAGTAAAGTCAAGTCATTGTTTTCCATATCCATATTATCACTATCAATTGAGAGGTTGTCTTCATTATCTTGTGAAGACTTCAATGCCATATTCTTTTTTTATTTTCATCTCTTCCTTCTCTTGAACCTTAGATTTCAACTTCAATTCAAAGGGAGTTAGAGAATTAATAAGAAATTCAATGGACATAATATTCAAATTTTTGGCTTCTTCTATAGCTGCGACTACGCTCTCACATTCCTTCGGCAATACATTCAATATCTTTCTATTTTCTCACTCAAGGTATTTTTCTTTTGTAGTGCTTCAAGATTGTTAATGATATCATTGAATCTATAAAACATTTTGTCTATATTCTCATGAGACTCAATTTTAAATGATTCATACTTAGTGACAAGTAAGGCTTTCTTTCCCTCGTTAACACTATCACTACCCTCATAAATATCATTTAACTTATTCCAAATTTCTTTTGCTGTCTTACTCCCCTTCACTCTATTTGACTCACTGGCATCTAAAGCATTGTACAAGACATTCATTACCTTAGCATTGAGAGTGAGGTTGATTCTATCAGTAAGAGTGAGTTCTTGTCAAGTCTTTGGTATACGGGTACCGGTAGTGAAAATCATCAACATATGCCTCATAAGGATCCTCATTCACAATATACCGAAACTCAATATCAATGGATTGTAAGAATATTTTCATTATAGCCTTCCAACTAATATAGTTCACCTCATTGAACATAGAAGGTTTAGTAATAAATTGGCCTTCTAGAAACAAAGCATTGTTAGAAATTGCCATGATCTCTCCTAACTTGATAGCTACTAAAATGAAATCCAAGCTCTGATACTAATTGTAGGCCCTAGGTGCAACTTGGGGGGGGTAAATTAGGTTCCTTTAAAACCTTAATTTGGTTATAACAAATTATCACAAAATTGAATTTTACCAAGTTAAGCAAGTGATCAACTAAGTTATTAAAGCAATAAATAATTTTGCAAAGATACAATAAATTGAAATTAAAATAGAAAAGAGTTGGATTAATCAAATCACAAAAACTTTAAAATTTCACCAAACTTGAAGTTATAGTACATTTGAATCCCTTCACTTGAAGATGACTCACAACCAACTTGCACAATTTGAGGCTTACTTCTTACTCACCCTAGACACACTTTTAGTTGAATTAAAAAATTTTATAACTAACAAACTAAAATCTAATGGTATCAACTCATCAACTTAGTTAAACTTTTGCAAACAGTCTGATATCATGGGCAATGTTAATAGTGAGATCATAATGCTTATAGATGGTTCGTAGAAGTCTTCCAAAGGAAAAGGGGCAATTAGTATTGTCTGTAGATATCAACATGGATTGCAAATTTTCGAATGGTCTATGCACATACAGGCATGTTCTCCTATTCACTGTGAAGCTTTGGGATGTCTCAAAGCTCTTCAAGAAGCGACTCAAGCTAGAACAGGCATGTTTTCTGCTTGTTCATTGCTTATGTGATGGTTATAATATTCCTCATGAGCTAGAAACTATTATCACGAATATCAAGTTTTTTGTTTCCTCTGTTTCTAATTGTGTAGTAATTTATAAAGTTAATAGGCATGAAATAACACTGGCTCATTAGTTAGCTGGCTCTTTGACTATTATATAATCTTATAGTTTATTATATACAAGTTTGGAATTTTCGAAAAAACCTTCTTCCACCCATCAGCTGAAGATTCCATTCGAACTCAAAACAATATTTACTTTCCTAAAGTACGGAAGAGGGTTTTTTCCCCACCCATTTATCCTTCCTGAAGTGGGTTGCTGCTTGCACTTTTATTATTTTTTCTTTTGCCTCGACTTTGCTTCTGTTTATTGGGGAACGTAAGAAGAGTGAGAGAACGAGTTTCATGTTACAGAGAAAAAGTTTTAGCTTTATCAACATGGTTTAGGTTCTTAAAGAGTGAGAAATACATTTTTAAAATTAACAGAAGGAAGCATCTTTAGCGGTCAGAAGAATGCTGTTCTGAGTTGCTTGGAGGCTTTTCTTTTGGATGCTTTGAGCCGTAATGATCAACGAGTTGCTTCTCATTTGCTAGCTGCACCTGAGAACCAGAGAAACCACAAATAAGAATATTATTTCCAGAAAAATTGCTATGCAATAAGAGACATCATGGCATGAAGATAAACCTAGTTATAGCTTTAGGGAATACGCAAAAAACACTATTGAGAAGTGATAAAGATTACAATGGAAAATAAAAAAGATGATCAGAAGAAAAAGAACAATTTTTATATAACTCTTTTACACCTATATAATCTCTAAAAATACTTAAAATTTCCTCTTATATGCACCGCTTGAATTTAAACCTGCTTGTTAAAAAAAAAAAATCATGTTTGTGGGTAGAATATTAATCCATAGTAAAATCCTTGAGAAATAATATGTAGAAGAAAAAACAATGACAAAATAGATTAAATGCAGCAAATGCCGAAGTGGTTCCAATGTTCATGCCTAAGGTCATACTTTTCTTTTTCAGTTTCCTTTTTTCTTCTCTCTCTCTCTCTCTTTATCTCTCTTTGCTCCCCCCCCCCCCCCCCCCCCTTTCCAAATGAAGTAAAAGATCAGAATGAGTTGTGCATGACTACCTCTCCAGAAAAACTCCAACTAAGAGTACCAATTTCAGAAAACAAGTACGCTATAAAAAACATCATTGTGTGGAGTAATACCAGCTTTAAGGCAATATGCATTTACACTTTCGATTTGTTTAACCTTATGTCTTGGATAAGTGATTGAATTCTAGCAGAAAGAATACAAAAAAATTGAAAAATGTTTTCAGCATTCGTTCTCACAGAAAACGGATCCATGAGAGTTACAGGAGGTAGAAGCCAAAAACCAATTCAAAGTAGATAAATATTTAAATAGCAGGATATGCTAAACTAGATCCAATGATCATGCTTCCTTTTCAATTTTTTGATTTTTTTTCTTTCCTCTCTTTAAAAGTCAAAACAAAAGATTTCATTGATTAATGGATCATTATAGATCATTACGCTACACTTACAATCCTCCTCTACAAGTACTCCATAATGCAATACTACATAATTCTTGACACCTGCTACCAAATGTTTGTTTCCAACCTGGGTTTCTCCATTCTTCTTTGGCTGAATTTCTTAACTATTTCTGCTCAAAATAGGAGAATGCACAATGGTAAATGCGAGCCAGAAATGAACAGGTCAATCAAAATCACCAAAACTCTATCTTTCGCCATACAAACGTGCTGAAGTTTATCATTCTAGAAAAAATAGGACGGATAAAAGATTTCTAGCCTTCAAAAGCCTAATTGTTAAAATTAGCTTTCCTACATAAACATAGGGTCAAAAGCAGCAAGAAAGGAAGGCCTTTAGACACTTTCAGATTTATAATATTCCAAAATTGAAGAACTTACAAGGTGAAAGAAAAGTCAAATGTAACCCAAAAATTAAAGCAACACTCTAGAGTAAATAGAATGTAATATTTTCAATTCTCCAAAATGTCAAAAAAGATCCATTTTGGAAAATATACAGCACAGAATCAACCATCTGTCCTGATGTGGTATATTTTGAAAATTTCATTAAACTACTTATGTCATAATCACAGAATCACTTGTTGAATGGAATAAAGAACTACCAATCTCAAAGGTCAAACGTCTCTCTCTCTCCTTTTTTTTTTTTGGGGGGGGGAGGGGGGGGGGGGGGGGTGGGGGTGGGGGGAGGCCGGGTGAAGTTGGGTGGGGTCAGAGGGCAGAAGGCATGAGAAAGCAAGGCACTAAAGCACTTTCAGATGTAATATTTCCAAACCCAAAGAACAAACACGGTGAAATCAAAAGTAACGCCCAAAAAAAAAATCAAGCACAACTCTCCTTTGATAAAAAAATTTCACACTTATTTCATATTATATTAATAAATGTAGTATTTTCTTTATCATTTAATACTTGTTATATATATTACTTATTTGATAGAGTCCATAGAATAATAATTGTGTATGAAAGATTGTAACAGTTATAATGATGAGACTCTTATTACACATCATTTATATTCCTAAATATACCTAGTCATAGTATTAATTAGATTGGACATCATTAATATACATAAACTAGCATATACTTTGCCTCAACTTATCTCAACTAGTGGTTGATCTCATCAACTATAGTGTGTGACACCTAATTTGGTATGTGGATACTTGTCCACCAAGATCTTAATTTATTCAAAATTTCATAAAAGAATCATTTTGGGAAATATACAGCACAAGAATCTTAATCTTACACCAAACACAACTAATGACCATGCAATGATACAGTTAACCAGACCATAGTCATTAAACCTGTCAACATCATTATCATAGAATCATGACTTCTAGAATGTAAAAAACAACATAGACTCTCAAATGTCTGACTACCTCAAAGATTCTTTTGGATTTGGAATTTGAAATTTAAACTGATTAACATCGTAATCACAGAATCAATACTTGTAGAAGGTAAGAAAGAACTATAGACTCTCACACTACAATACACGTGCAAGACAAAGACCCTTTTGATTTGGAATTTGAAATTTAGTTTAAGCTATAAAATGAAATCAACATCTTGTTTGAGTTTTAAAGAGAATCTTATTTTCTTTTTCTAGATTAGAGAATGTATTGCTTATTTTCCTCCTACATATTGCAACCTATGATATAGGATCATAAGGTTTATAATCATGCTGTTTCCATTTAGTACCCAGTATCAAATGAAATGATGCAGATTGCTAAGAATTTGGAAGGAAAACTCTGTCCCTTAATATAGGTGACCTACCTATATTTCATAATAATTAATATTTACCCAAAAAATAATCTTCTAAAATTCCCCCCTTAAGTTGGAGCATACACATCATAACCTCCCAACTTGTTACAAATATATTGTGCTCATGAAAATGGTTTGATAACTGAATCCAATAGTCGAACTATAGATATTATATCAGACAATCTAATCACTTGTCCTGGGAACCTTTTTTTCAAACAAAATGACAGTCTACTTCAATATATTTAGTTCATACATAGAATAATATATTAGATGAAATATGCACTGCTGCTTGGTTATCATAAACCAAATTCATTTATTGCCTACTCTAATTCATGTAACATATTTTTCAATCAGATAAACTCACAAGAAGCTTCAGCCATAGCACGATACTTCGATTCCGCACTCAATCTAGCAACAATTATTTGCATTTTACTCTCCCATCACGACGAGTTGCTCCAATGGAGGAAAAAACTATACCGCTAGTCGACTTTCAATGTGAAGGTGAACCAATGCAATCTGCACGAGTACCCTTTAATTTCAGTATGATCATGATCATTGGACAATAGACCCCTTACCAAAGAACTTTTTGGACGTCTCAATATACGAACTACTGCATCCAATGATTTGTTCAAGCAGCATCAAGGAATTGATTAACTACACTAACTTGAGCTTCCCAACTAATCTTCAATATTATTTTGATTCATCTGACAACTCACCCTGTACAAATGCTAACATGACATTAGGATGCATCAAAGCATCCACTAGCTTACAACCTAGCATCCCAAATTCAGCAACGCATCAAGAACATACTTTCTCTTGCACAAGTAAATTCTATACTATGACCGAGCAACTTCAATACCCAAAAATATCTCAAATGGCCTAACACATCAAATTGAAATTTTGTGTACAGAGTGAATTTAGTCTATTAAATATCCTTAGTCATCACAAGTGATTATAATAAACAATTGATAAAATCTTACCAGAATCAAAATGTCGATAAAATAAAGAGGGATTCACTCCACGTCTATTGAGACCAAACTCTATCACAACACTACTAAACCTACCAAACCAATATCTAAGAGACTAATTTAATCAAATACAGAGACTTCTTTAGGCAACAAACTAGTGCGGAGTTCCCCTCCTGAGCAACAAAACATGTAGATTGCTCAATGCAAACTTCCTCCTCAAGCTCTCCGTATAAAAAGGCATTCTTTACATCTAACTAATGCAAAAGCCAATCATAAGTAGCTGTTGATAATGTGAAAAAGATGAATAGATGTAAAAGCCGATCATGAGTAGCTGTTAATGATATGAGAAAGATGAACATATATAATCAATGCCGTAGACCTGTGTGCGCTCTTTAACTACAAGGGCCGTCAACCTATCATTAGAAAGTTCAAGATGTACTTTGTCACGTATACCCATCAGCAACTAGCAACAGTATTGCCTAAAAGGGGTACAAGGTTCCACTTTCCTTTCATCCCAATGAAAACATCTCTCCTTCCATACTTATTTCCCAACCAGGATGGTTAAAAACTTCACTAACAGATATGAAGTTTGGATGAGAATAAAGCAAGACAACAAAAAGAAATGATAGTATAGAAATAAATGATCAAAAGATACAAAGTCAGATATGAGATGAGAAGTGCTAAAATTATTACCTTTTCATGAAGCAACGAAAATGTTCAAATCAGATAGAGGTGTATTTACCAGATTTGATGGCAAAGAGACAACTTGTGAATTAGGATAATGAGTAACAGTCTCTACTGTTGGATCCCTAAGTAAACTTGAAGATCTAGACAGGATAACCAACTAGATGAACTAGGTAAGTAAGACATCTCCAGAGCAAATATAGCAAGAAAAACAAGAAAGGAAAAAGGTGAACATTGATCTAATCCACTGGATGAATTGTGATTGCAGAAGTAAGGAATAAAGTCAAAAACAGCCACATTAGCACACGTAAGGAAATGGTGTAAATCTGGACTATAACACCCATATCCCTTCCAGGAATGTGTACCCTTAAAAGATGTACTTGGATCTAACATGTCTAATGCAGAAATAGAGTTTTTAATGAACCAAGTTGTTTGCGGACACAAGTTAGTTCAGCTCATGAAAGCTGGAATTCAGCTCGTTCGAATAGTTAAACGAGCCGAACTCGAGGAATTAAGCTCGTTCATTAAACAAACGAACACGAATACAATTTGCGAACACTTGTTTGCATTCGCGAACATGGATAGTAATGTCTTTTCACATTATTCCCAAAATAAAAATGGGAGCTCAATTGAACTTGGTTTGATTGTGTAAAAAACTGAGTTTGATCAAGCTCGGTTTGTTTGTGTAAATAAACCGAATTCGATCAAGCTCGTTCAAGCTCAGTTCGTTTGTGTTAAATGAGCTGAATTTGAGTTCGAACTTGAACTTATTATTTTATTTGGTGAGCCAAGCTCAAACACAAATATTAGCTCATTTAATAATCGCGTCGTGCTGAGCCTGTTCGTTTATTAAACAAACGGAATCCGAATAGAGAGTATTCAGCTCATTAAAAGCTCTATACATAAGTAAGTTCATAAACAAAGTACACATCCAAATCAATGCAGTGGCAAAGAAAAAATTATTTCACAAGGAAAAAATATAGAGGGGCAATTGACAATAAGAACACTTGAGTAAGCGATTAGATAAACACGATGCAATTAAAATTATATCACTCAAAAATGGCTTTCGAACATTCATATGCAATGAGAGAATTCATGCAACATTTACAAGATGCCCTCCTCTCAGCAACACCAATTTGTTGTGGAGTGTGAAGGCAAAAGAAAGGAACCTAATACGAACGTGTTTTTGAATTGTTCAAATATGTTCACAAACACATAAAAATAATAAATATAAATAATATGTATATTATATATACCCTGCATTTTAAAAAAAAATAAAGCAATTATAAACAAAATTAAAACATTTATATTTTTTAATATGTTTGCCTTATGTATTATTCACAACATTTTGTAACTCGAATTCAAGCTCGAGCTCGATTCGTTAAACATAAAAGAGTAACGAATCAAACTTGGACAACACTGTTTTCATTTAATAAACAAACAAAACCGTACCTTATTCGTTAATATACTTAGAAAGCTGCACACTAGATATTTGATTTGATTTGGCTCGTTAAAAAGCTGTAAGTAGAGACCACTGTTCTTGTGCCCTCTACCAACGAGCCTATTTGCTTTTAAATCTTTTAGCATAGCGGAATCAAGAGAGAATTTTATTGTTTTGTGAGTTTACTAGTGGACATAAGATTAAGTAGAAAATCAAGTAAATAAAGTACAAAAGTTATGAAAAAAAGGACTAGGATATGCACGACCTATTCCCCATTAGCAAACCCACTAGCTAAGGCCACAATAGGTATGGAATTAGAATGTTGAATGTGGGAAAGCACACTAGAAGTACCTGCCATGTGATTAGTAGCTCCATAATTAATAACCCATGGGGTGGGTCATGTTGTGAGATAACCCATAAAATTCTCAGTTTGTGTAGATAAAGCAATGGGAATAGATGAGTGACGGAACTTGGGAGGAATACCAATTATATCCCAACGGGAACCATGTCTGATTCTTTCGTATTTCTTACATGAATTGACTCTATAAGAATAACATTGCCGCATAATTAATAACCCATGGAGTGGGTCATGTTGAGAGATAACCAATAAAATAATCAGTTTGTGTAAAGAAAGCAACGGGAATAGATGAGTGCTGGAGCTTATGAGGAATACTGATTATATACCAACATGAGTCATGTGTGATTCATTTGTACTTCTTACACCATATGAATTATGTTTATAAGAATAACATTGCCACATAACAAATAGGAAAATAACCAGTGAAAATAACCCACTATGAACAGTTGGTAAACTGTATTTTCTGAAAGAACAGTAACGTCATGGTGAACAATGATGTCACGATGAATAATAACTTTGCATTGAACAAGCATTTGTGATGAATGATACTTGCAGTAAGCAGTAACTTCATGTGATATACAGTACATCAGCATGGATGATAGCAAGCCGACAAAGAGCACGTGATGAGCCGATGTACACAAACTCTTTTAGGACCGATTTTTCCTCACCCCACCACCTCCCCATTGCCCAAGCAATTTTATTGTAACATGTAAAGAATTTGGGAGAAAAACTCAAATCACTAAACATGGTTGACCTACCTATATTTAAAATTGTAGGGCGTATTTAACATTTACAAAAATACCCATATTCTCTTAACACAAACAACAAACTCAAGGATAAGTAAAATAGAAACGTTTTGCAATTGTGTTCAAGAGTCAGGTTCCTGCACTTAAATAAGATAAGCAGCCTTGTTCAGAAGATAGTTTAAATCAGTCTTTATTCAAGAATATGAATAGAAGCTTAGCTTTATTGTTTGTTAGTTTTTCCTTGGATAGTAGTAAAGGAATCTCATCATTATGGCAAGTGATAAAATCCCAATTCGAAGAAGAAGTAGGTTTGGGAGATTTTATGTACTTCTCCTCCAAAGAGACGGACACATATTTCAGGTTTAACAGAATCTCTAGCACATTTTGGGGCATTAGAGGGTTCTGTGATGCAACCTTGCCTTAGGTGTAGTACCCAAGACTTCAAGGAGTTATTACTAGAGTTTCTTTATATAGTTTTCTTATTATCAATCTAAATCTACAGCACTTCTGCTCTATTATCAGCCACTATTTATTGCCCATTTACAGTTTACTCCATTATCAGCCCCGATGTAGGACAAGATGGGGTGATCTTGCTTACCAGCATAAGCAGAAAATTAGAGGATTTTGAGGCTGTTTTGCAGCTGTCTGGATTGTGAGTGGTTATGTGAACGGTAACTAGTGGCCTATGAATAGTATGAGAATAGTAGCATGAACAGTAACAAGGGGGAAAAGAGGGGAAGAAAAAAGAAGGAATTTAGGGGAATACAAGGGAAGAAAACTAACAATCTAAAAATAAATAAACTGAATTATTTATTCATCAATCTTTCTGTCTCTCTACCTAGAATAGCCTTGTAATTTATCTAAAGATAGACTTCTATTACGAATAGAATTCCTACTTCCTATTCTAAACGGGAAAAAAAAAAAAAAGTTAAAAGAACATTCCAACAATCACTTGTCTAATATGATTAAATAACTAAATAGAACTTAAAAACAATTGTTGACAAAAATTCCTGCCATTAAATATAAAAATAAAAAAAAAGGTCAAAGACTAAAATACCCTTGAGACCCAAAATTCAAAATAATGATTCCTAAGACAAGTAATATCACACAAAGCAAGCAGACAATTATGGAAAACTTTAATTTTGTTTTTCCTTGAGATTTTTGTTGACTGCATGAAGCCCTCATTTATATTTCACTTGCAACTTACTGCGCCTTATAATCCTTGATGGATTATCCCACGAAACCCATTGGCCTACCAACAGCTTTGGACTGCATCAAGACCTTTCAAATTTTGTACAATTGGCAAGCAACTTTTTTCTAGATTTCATGCTGAGAAAGTTCAGCAACAGCTTTCTTGTGCGTCAATCCCATTAATGGTGATAACGAAACATCCAAATATTTATTTTATTGTCCTCAAAATAAAGCAAATTTGATGAGATACTTCCTGGCACAAACTTGCAAGATCTTATTTTCGGCATGTGCGCCAATGAACTACTCGGAACCATCTGCAGAGCATCAACTTAAGTTTCCATTTTGTTATATAATCGAATACCTGAATCAGTCATTGCACATTTTAAACATAACTAGTTCGATTAAAAAGGAGGTTGAGGATGCACAAATAAGAAAAGACAACTTATTCAATTCAATCTCCACTAACTCTAGTCTTGTAGACTCAGAAAAAAATTAGAAACTGAACCAATCAACCGTCGGAAGAAGATTAAACTAAATTTTACAACTTCTACTTTACATTAACTGATCCAATACCACAAATTAGTGGTTAGGTTTTAAACGTCATTAAAAACAGAAGACCAAATCAAACAATTCTTGCACATGTATACTTCATCCTTTGATACCTTAACTTTAGCATAATCGGGAAATTTTTTTCACTAGTAATTATAATAGAAAATAATGATATTTCAACTATTACCAAACTTTTTACTACTTGTACCACCTTAAACCTAGATTACTAAATCTTTCCGGTATTACACCTATATGGAACTTCAATGAAGACTGGTTTTTACTTCAGGTCATGCTATTTAAACTTAGGATGTTATTCTTAATTTGCTTTCAAAATTAAATGGCTATTGAGAAATATAACCATTTTACACGGTGCTTATAAACGAACAAATCTGTGTTTACTTTTTTTCCTTTTTAAACTTTTCAATGTATATGCCAACAAGAAAAAAGAGCCACTAAATAATGCTTAAACAACATAATCAAACTGAACTAAATGATTCGAAATACGACCAAAATGAGGGCTTTCCCACCATACACCGGTTCCCTTCATACATTCCAAACTCAAATTCACATCTTTGAGTCACCTCATGCTTAAAATCGAATAAACAGAACAATAAGCACCATAAAGTCAAAGGCTTGCAAATTGTCATAAGAACTTCAAAATTTAAATTGTAAAAGGGGAAAATTCGATGGGAGGATGAGGCTTAGATACTATTAAATTATAAAGCAACCTTAACAACAAAATTAGCCAATAGGGAGGACAATGATACTCCAACCACAGGGAGTCTCATCCTGCCTGTGCTTATGAATGTATATTTCGGACTATTGGCAGGACATGGAAGAAGGAAAAGAGTGACATTGGATATGGGATGCAGGATTTCTAAGGCTTGAAAAGAGAGAAAGTAGTACTAGAAGAAGAAAGAGAAAGATTGATCAAGTTTCCAAGAACAGGGTTACAAACATATCAAAACAACTTTAATCAACTATTGACACGTCTGTGTCAAGTGAAGCTGTTACAACAGATACCGTACATACCACCCATAAAGCCAAACCATTTAGCAAACAAGCAAACTTGGAGGCCAAGTGTGGAAAGATTGTATAAGCTTACTTAATTACAACATAAATCCAATCGTGCCTTGAACCCAAAGGCTTCCTAGTGTGACCTGAATCATGAACGCCAAGGCTAACACCTAATTCAAAACAATCATTCCATCAGATATGCCAAATTTTGTCTCAAATCACCTCAGCCAAAAATCATAGGCCTAGTATTGCCTTGTAGCTAATGAAATTGGGGCTAACTGAAACAGAGTTGATATCTGGGATGTTTGACTAATAGCTAACTTCAGAAAACAATCCTTACACCTTTTATATGTAATAAATCCCAAATTCAATGAACTGGATATTTTGCAAACCAGGCACATAAAAGATTTTATAGCTAATCACTGAGATTTCTTTTCTAACAAAAAAGTCATCTCGACAAAAATTATAGAATTTTATGGCTTCAAAGTGGCTGAGACTATAACCACGAACTAGAAAGCGAGCTAGCTATACATTACTGAAATCTTTATGAAGATTTTCTTTCATTTCTTCTGTTCTTTTCCTTTTTTTCCCCCCACTTATTTTGTGTCTCTTCTTTCTCGAATTTTTTTTTTTTTAATGGAAGTCAAAGAATCACAATATTTTCTGAAACCTCAATGCTAAGAGATGATACAGCAGGAAAATTAGAACCATAGGCAAAATCATTTGCTGTACTATTTATATTTTTCAATCATGAAATGCAACTTAACAAGTTCAATCAATGAAGTGTAATAGCTAAAACAAAACATGCCTTCCAAAGTAAAAGTCATGTTCTTAAGGGTTCATTTCATTTGTACAATTCATTCCTGAGCAGCATTCAATAGCACTTCAGATTTTGAGCACTTGAGGTTTTAACTGCTCAGCATGAACTTCAGGCAGCAGTTGACAATTAATTTTTTAGAATAAACAAAAGACAAGAAGACAATTTTGGTCAAACTAAAAGAAAAGAAAGAAGACACAAGATGAAGAATATCTAGACTTGTCAAAACCAAAATCATGCTGATTTAGCTCTCCGTAGCTCCAGTGAATAGTGTCCTTCTGAACAGAAGCACAGCATCCACAAGGAGAACTAACCTCAATTTATATCCACTAAGGCCAATGAAATGAATTGTGTTGCTTGTCTGAACTCCAATATTTCACTTTAAGTATGTGAACACACATCAAAGAAATGTTTGGTTAAAATTGTGAGCAGTTCGATTCATCAAACAAAGGATTGTGCCATACAGACTATAGCAAAAGATTCCTCCTTACACCATTTAAGGGATACTCCTATTCCAATCAAAACATGAATGCAAATAAAATCAATTTGATCTAACATACACTCTTTTTAACTGCATATGGCTTCCTATCCTAATAAAGTCAAAGATGTCAATCCTCGATGCCTAATTTGAAGTTGAAATGTAGAGTATATTTTTGTTCTCTACATGTCTGTGTTCTAATAAACAAGTATCTTCAGCTACGCAAGCTAGCCTCAGATTTACATGACAAAAGATAGTTTTTTCCACATAAATTTGTAAAATCCATGGACCATACACCATAAAGGCTAATCTTTTTTCGGAGCAATACATGGCTCTTTGCCCATTACTTTCTGAATTTTCTGCTGAACGAGAGAGACAACAATAATTCTATTCCAGGTTTGGCGGTATAACTGCTTATTTGCTCAAAAGCAACCAACAATAGGTGGTTTCTGTCTTTTCGGAAAGCTAAGGAGCTGTTTAGTTTTCATTCAGGAATCAAAATCAGAATAAGAATCATTATAGCATCGGTATGAGCTTATGTAATTCTCCTCTATATGCTTAATTTGGAACCTTAATATTTTCATTACATTAATGAGATAAACAATTTGAAACCAAGTCACAAGTGGGGAATAAGAGGCGGAAAATTCTAATACTTTCATTCACATAGGATGATTCCCTTAGTGGTCAGCCAAATAACACCACGGCATACCCATAACCAAATACCCCCAGAAAACCGGATTACCATAAAACCCATTCCTTCCCCTCATATCCGTTCCTCCCCATAAGCCCAATATCCTCTAAAAACAGATAAATATTTGTATACAATGTGAAATTGCGTTGAATTCAGTTTTGGCCACCACCTAGAAAATGGCATATTGGTCATCTTATGGTCCAATATGAGACTAAAAAGTGGTTCACTTACACTTTTCATTTAAAAACACTTTTCGTCATAACCTCCCCCAAAAGTTTCTCATCAAACTAAAATCAATTCAAATCCAATTAATTTTACACCAAATTTTATTCATTTTAACAGTCCAATAAGCATGTTTTTGAGCTAAAGACCACAAAAAAGAAATAAAAATATTCTAAACAGACACCTAAAAAAACTAAAAAATGATCTACATTTCATTACCGTATAAAATCATCCTAACCCTAAAACAAATCAAAAGTCCACATCATTAATCAAACCATAAATCGAGTAATATAAAATCACTTATCAGATTAGTAATTTAACGGGGTTAAAACAAATGTGCACATAAGAAAAGCAAAGACAAGAGATAAAGAGCGGATATAGGATAGTAATGATTACTTTACAGATGGGGCAGATGACTTTGAGGCCAACAGCACGGGCCTCTAGTTGAGACCCTTTTTGCTTCTGATTCCTCTCTGCATTCCTTTTCTGTGCTTCGATCTTTTGTTTTCCCCTTGTCATCTTCCGTCGGTGTGGGGGTGGAGAGGGTTCGAGGCTGGGGTGATTTTTTGTGCACTAGTTTCGGTTGACTGGGGCTTCTAGACGGGTCCAGTTTATTTTAAACAGGCTAAATTCCAAAATACCCCTTGTGATAGTGGGTAAGAAGTAAATTATCCCTTATGCTTAGAAAATACACAAATTATCCCTTCTATTAGTAACAAATTATCTTCCTATACATTTCACCTTTATAAGGACAAATTTGACCACATAAAATTTTAATATTGTAATTTTTTAATTTGTTATATGAAACAAAATAAGACCACTACTCTTGGCCAATATTAATTTTGCAAATGACTCCAAAAATGCAAAAATTTTCATTACAAACTATTCATGTTATTTGTATTCAAGATATAAAAAAGTATGAAAAAAATTTATAAATAATTTATTTTTGCCCCGATGTACAATGAACAGTTGCAAAGTAAAGATAAATTTGTGATTTTTGTCAATTCTATTTAAAATAGAGTATCAAGCAATACTAATAATGTTATTTCTATTAATAATAACAACAACAAAAACATAGCAATTATAAATGTGTTTCTAACCAAAACAATGTAAAACTAATTTTATCCAGTAATAAAGGTAGCAATACTTTCTTTTTTTTATAGTTCATGTAATTAAAACTTCTCTCTCCTTTCTCATTTTGTTCTACTCACTCATGGATGTATAAAAATTTTATGTTTTAGCATGAAAAAGAGAAATTTGTTCAAATCTTGTGAATCGAGGGGTACAAATGTCTTTTAATCTATTAAAGGGGGTAATTTGTATATTTCCTAAATACATGGAACAATTTGCTATTAATGCAACATTATAGGGGACAGTTTGTGATTTAGCCTTTTAAATATTTATCATCATAATAATACCAATCACATCTCGTACCCATATCACAATGCCCTGCGTTTGGTATGCAGTAATGCATTAGGAATGGAGATATCTTTTCAACTTATCTATTTCATGGTGTTGGGTATAGATATTTTATGTTGGAAAACACTTTCCCACCAAAATATCCATTCTAACTTCGCGAAAATGGGATAGAATGTTTTAACTGGTCTATTACATTCTCATGTTTGATATGAATTTTTTAAGTTGGAAAACTCTTCCCCACTAGAATACCCATTTTTAATTTTCCTTGGAATCTATTACCTCAACAAAACTTACGGAAAGATATTTCCAACTTTAAGCTAAAATATTAAGAACAAATTTTATCCCTACACATATTTATTTCTAACTAATTCTTTCTCACTCATGTTACATTTATTATTTTTTTAAATTTAAAAAATGTTAGGTATATTGATGATTTTAATTAATAATTATTTATTATTTTTTAAATCATAATCAATTTAATGTATATTTAGAATATTTTTTTCCCTTTTTGGTATAACAATGTTTAAGATACTATTTTTAACTTTTATACAAATGTATAAAAACTAAACTTCATATAAATTAAATGTAAATAAAATAAATAAAGAATATGAACAATTGATTTCATTACTAATTTTTTAAAAATTTTAAAATCGATTAAATAACACAATAATTTAATTTTAACAAGAGTATCAATAATTTTAAAATAAAAAATGTTGAACTTTCTTGGAGGCTGATATGAATTCTGTGGCCATGATTCCTATCATTCAAGTCTTACTGAATTTCTTCACGCATTTACACATTTTGGAGATGCCAAAGAGCTTACATTGTGGCAATGGAGCATGGAAGATGGCACATTTAGCATCCATTCAAGAGAGGAAAGGTTGGTGGTCGCGCTTGAGATCAAGGGTGCAAGGCAGAATCTTCAATAAACAAAACTAGCAGCTAGCCAGAAGTGAATTGGACAATCTGACCGTGGCCACAACCCAGGCCATGCTGCAGCGTTCCCCACGGCCTTCATCAGAAAGTTGAGCCAAGGTAGCATGGTGTTCTATCCAAAGCCGCGACCCAAGCCGCCCCGCGGCCTTCCCAGCAACCCGGATCAGATGCTTTGTGTTTTTATTGTTTTTATTGGTTTTTAGTTAGTTTTGAGTTATATTTAGTTTAGACTTTCCAATATTAGTTGTGTAGGGTCTTGATGCCTATATAAGGCCAATATTATTGTCGTTTAGTTAATTAGTTATGTTGAAAATTACTTCCAAACTCTTTATTGTTCGATATATTTGATAGTAGAAGTCAAGTGATAACTAGTAATTGCTAATCCCTATGGGACGATATTCGGTGCTTCTTTACACTTTACTAACGATAGGTACACTTGCCTATAGTATCCTTGGCATAGTTCAAAGGACAAACATCATGTACCAAATGGATTTAATATTTCATGTATGTATTAGCAAATTATATTGATTATTCGATTAGCTAAATTGATTGTTAAGTATTGCCAAATTGCAACTAGTGTGTATGTATATACATATATATATACACATGATATATATATATCATGTGTATATATATATCATGTGTGTGTGTGTGTGTATATCAGAGCATACATTCCTTTCCTTGGGTCAACAACTCAAATTATTTTATGACTGATAATTTTAACCGGTTAGAATATTTGAATTTAGAAATATATTCTCAAGGTAGATATATTAATAGAATACACAATTTCAAGAATTATTGTTACTTTCCTACACCATTTCAACATCATCTGCATACAGAAAATACACAACTTAACAGTATTGTAGATTTGATTATATCTTTATCAGAGCACTTAGAATCTCAACAACATAAAAATTTAGATTTGTGGAGTTCTTTATATCAGTGTCTTAAAAATAAAAAAAAGTTATTGGGAGAAATAGTAGAAAATTTAAAATATATAAAAGATCAAAATAATAGTATTATTAGTAAATTAAAAAACTCAGAAGAAGAAAAGAATATTAGAAAGCTATATAAAGAGCAATTAGAAAAATCCCAAGAAAATATGCTTAGAGAAATAAAATATGGATCGATAGAATTAGAACAAAGCTATAATAAAGTAGAAAGCTTGTTAAAAGAAATTAGAAATATTTCACTAAGTTAATGAACTTAGAAGTTAATAAGTATTAAAAAGAATCTTTCATAAACTCACACAAATATCGTCAGGGTCTAGAAGGATTTACTAAATACTTAGGCACAAGTTTAGGGGATAAAATTTATCGTAAGCAAAATAATATAACAATAGGATTGTTAATTTTATTACATCAAAGATTAGACATATTAGAAAATAAAATAAGTAAGTTAGAATATAAAAAATATTTAGACGACCTTATAGGAAAAATAGAAAATATTAAAATAAGTGTTATGATTGAAATTAATCATAAACCAAAGAAAAAGACAAAAGCCTTAATATTTGGAACACTTAAAGTAGAAAAATGGGTAGAACAAATGCAATTATGTTTCTAGGAACTAGTGGAACCGTTAGAGAAAATTCTGTAAATGAACAAGTAAATATTGGAAATAATGGCTTTATGAATATAATTTTAGCACATGGATCATCTACAAGTAATCAAACATTAGAGGACATTATAGGTATTAATAGGGATGTAGAACTTTATAATACACATCAAATAGAATTATTAAATCCCAAGACACTATATAGAACGGGACCATTAATTTTCAATACACAATTACTTAGAATAAATAGAGAAGAACAAGTAGCAGTAACAACAGAACCTTAAAATATTAAATTAATTAGCAAAAATACTATTAATAATTTGAAACAATCTAGAAGAAAATTAGCTCATATAGGATTAATAGTTATAGGAATAAAAGGGTTAACTAGAAGAAAATTAGGAACCAAAACTTTACTTTTACTCTTACACAAAAGATTTAATGATGTAAGTAAGGCAATCCTAGCATCCATAGAAGTAGATATGAGTGAAAATAAAGGAATATTTTACTGTTCTCCAGATTTTCAATTAAGCGTAAGTGACTTAGAACATCTAGAATTAGGTATACAAACAAAAGGATATGAAACTTTTAATGGACAAGCAAACTTATTAATAAGTTTAGGATTTTTAGGAAAATATCTAATAGTAGTACAACTAAGTATAAGTTAAATATAAAAGGAATTATAGAAGCAATGAGTAGTAGAGGCATTAAAATGATAAAACCATTAGAGATAGATCCAACAATTTTAGCAGGTGAAGAATGGAATGTTAGTAAACATTTAGAAGATAATAGTGATTTAATCGCAAATGAAAATTTAATGTATAGAAATCCTGACGGAACATATAGTATGAGATTTACTAAATATGAGCATAAAAGACTGCAAGGTGAAGAAGATCAAGATTTAGAAGAAATTAGAAGTAACTTAGAAACAAATTTGATCAAAATTGCTATAGAAGATATTATAGAATATGTTAATAGAGAAATAGATAGTAATACAAACAGAGTAATGATACCAGCAGGATTAAAACTAACAGAAGAAGAAATATTAAGATTAGAAATGGAAATGGTAGAACGAGAAGAAATAAATGAAGAAGATGAATTATATTATGATCAAGATAGCAACATTATAATTAAAAAATATAATCCAAATTTAAAAGAAAAATCACAAGTAGAATTAATGGAAAACCAAGCCCAATCATCCAGCAGCAACACACCTCTACCATTGTTTTCAAGCAGACAAAATTCAGTAGCAGGACAACCTCCTAAAATAACCTACAATGAATATAGAGAACCCTCAGAAAGTGACACAGAATGTAGAGGAAAAAGAATGCCATTAGAAGTAATAGATAAAAAGAATTTAATAGATGAAGATAGACTATTAAATTTAACAGCACATGATCCACAACTTTGACCAACACTTTTAGAGACATGGTCACAAATGGTAACAAAAAAATGGGACGAGCTTAGCATAGTACAAACACTTTAAGAAATGTACAGTTATTTAGAAAAAATTTTAGGAGAATCAACTAGAGCTATTTGGGAATCATATAAAGGTAATTACCCACAAGATTTTGCAATAGATTTATCATTAAGAGCAAATCCTTATAATTTTACAAATAAAATACAAATGTTAATTTTAGGAGCACACCCTAACCTAGGAAATACCTATAGGCAACAAGAAGCTATGAGAAGATTAGAACAATTACAGAAAAAATATTAGAATAAAATAAAACCATTTTTGTTAGACTATATGTATTATTCATCAATAGCAGGATGTTTTATGACAAAATTATAGGTGAAAAATTGTTCTTAAAATTACCATACCCATTAAGAAGAGAAATACATAAAAAATATCAAGAAAAACAAGTTGAACCACAATTAGATAATATTGCAATGAGAGTTAAGTTTATTATAGAACAATTAGTAGAAAAATATACAAATATGCAAATATCAAGACAATTAAAAGGAGAATATAGCTTTTGTAAACAAATTTATATGCCATAGAAATATGATAGAGAAGAAAAAGTTAAAAAGAAAATGAAAAATAAATATACAAGGAGACTTAAAAAGAAATATTTCCTTAGAAAATCTAGAGCACAGAAACCATATCTTAATAAAGATAGGCATGTTAGAAGATATAATCCCAGAAGAAATTAGAATAACAAGTTAGCTTGTTTTACTTATGGAAGCACCGATCACTTAGCCAGAGAATGTAATAAAAGAGTATATATGCATAATAAAGATTCCATTTTAGTAGAATGTGTACAATATGACATATTAGAAGTTTATGAACATATGGATGATACAAAATCAATATATAGTATAATATCATTAGAAGATAGAAATTCTGAAGAAGAAGATTATAGTAGTGATGAAGGAGAATTGGCAAAGGATTTATTGGGATCCTCTAAAATACTCAAAGATAGTTATGAATCTAGCGTAAATGAATTGGATACATTAGATAATATGTTAAATAACACTAGCATTTCATTAATGAATGTAAACATATAATGTAATCATAAATGGGTACACAAAAGTGGCTCAGATGACCATCCTTGTAAATTTTGCAGTAGATATCCTGAATTACAATATAGATTCAAATGTTTCATATGCAATTCAAAAAGCTATAAATTTTGTCTAGAAAGCCAAAATATAGAATTACAGTTTGGAGATATAAAAAGTAAAAAGATTTCAGATGATACTCTTGAAAGAAGAATAATAAAAATAGAAAATAGACTAGATGATATAGAAAACAGTATAAACCAGCAACCTACATGAAAAGAAACGATAGAAGAATTATTACAACACAAGGTAGAATATATAGGAATAGAACAATTACAAGAAATTAATAATCTACAAATAGAATATTTAGGAAAATCCCCCGCATTAACTAATATATTAATAAAATGTAAAATTATTATAGAAATTTGGACATTAGAAGTAGAAGGATTTGTAGATACTGGAAAAAATAACACTATTTTAGATAGTAAATTAGTTCCTAAAGAATATCATTATTAATTACCAACATCACAGTATTTATATGCTGAACAAATGGATAGAAAATTATTCCGCTATACTCAGATTTTAGCAAAACATAAGATAGCATTCATGACCTCAACAGAGTATACACAACATTTATCCAGTACACAAATTTTATTAATAAACTTAAATCTTAAAAACATAAGATTTATCCTATATTTAGGAAAATCCCCTACAGTAACTAATATATTAATAAAATGTAAAATTATTATAGAAAATTGGACATTAGAAGTAGAAGGATTTGTAGATACTGAAAATACTAGCACTATTTTAGATAGTAAATTAGCTCTTAAAGAATATCATTATCAATTACCAACATCATAGTATTTCAGTGCTGAACAAATGGGTAGAAAATTATTCCGTTATACTCAGATTTTAGCAAAACATAAGATAGCATTCATGACCTCAACAGGGAATACACAACATTTATCCAGTACACAAGTTTTATTAAGAAACTTAAATCTTAAAAACATAAGATTTATCCTATATTTATGAAAATCCCCTGCATTAACTAATGTATTAATAAAATGTAAAATTATTATAGAAAATTAGACATTAGAAGTAGAAGGATTTGTAGATACTGGAAATACTAACACTACTTTAGATAGTGAATTAGTTCCTAAAGAATATCATTATCAATTAACAACATCATAGTATTTATATGCTGAACAAATGGGTAGAAAATTATTCCGTTATACTTATATTTTAGCAAAACATAAGATAGCATTCACGACCTTAACAGGGTATACACAACATTTATCCAATACACAAAACTTAAATCTTAAAAACATAAGATTTATGCTGAAGTAGAAGGATTTGTAGATACTAAAAATACTAACACTATTTTAGATAGTAAATTAGTTCCTAAAGAATATCATTATCAATTACCAACATCATAGTATTTATATGCTAAACAAATGGATAGAAAATTATTCCGTTATACTCAGATTTTAGCAAAACATAAAATAGCATTCATGACCTCAACAGGATATACACAACATTTATCTAGTATACAAATTTTATTAAGAAACTTAAATCTTAAAAACATAAGATTTATCCTAGGCCTAAATTTTTTATTGAATACGCAATATGGATCAGTTTTACTTAGAACTGGTATGTATATTTTAAACCAGCCACTTTTACCCTTTGTAACACCCTAGAAATTCATGCCAAAACCATTTATTTTGTATTATGTTCATTAGAAAAAAAAAGGGCCGAATTAGTGGAAAAAAATAATAAGGAATGATTTTCTATTTTATTAGCATGTTGTACCTTCTTCCTTAGGAGTTGTACTTAGAATGTCTTGCAAGATTAATCATGGGATAAATAATAAAAATCTCTTCTAATTACCCATTGCCAAGTGTAGTCTTCCAGTGGAGAGAAAGTCAAGATTACTTTGGTTTTGTCTTGCTTTGATTGGACCACCATTTTTCCAATTTTTCTTCAATTCTTTCTCACTTTACTTAGCCATTTTTTTTTCTTTTCTTCTTCATCTTGGCCGGTTCTTGTCTTCCTCCTTTTCTCTCCATTTTCTTTCATTTTCTTGGAGCTCTTACTTCCATTTAATCACTTTTCAACCATAGAAATTAAGTTGATCTTCCTCCTAAGCAACAATCTTGTCTTACTAAAGGTATTTCCCATGAATTTCTCTTCTAATTTCAAGTATAAGATCATAGTTTTCTAGCTTTTAAGACATGTTTTTATGGTTAAGTGTGATTTATTTTAGCTATGAAATATGAAGTTTTATTCCAAGAATATGAGGTTTATGGACTTGTATGACTTGTAGCTAGTGATTAAACTTGAAATGGCATGATTTAGGTTTGATTTGGTTGAAGAAACTTGGAGTAGTTTAGGTGTTTTTGTGATGAATTTGGGTGAAATTGAAGTGAGTTTGATGTGAAATTGGTAGAACTACTTGAGATTGGGTTGTTTGGATGTTTTTCTTGCAGGTTAACAATTTTAGGTTAGTCCAATTATAGGGGAAGTGCTGCCGAAATTTCGGTAAAACCTAAGAAATAAAAGTAATTAGGCTATGATTTAAAGCTTTATAAGCTGTAATTTAGTGATTTGAGCATGCAAAAATTTTTCTTAGATTAGCTATTAGTAATTAAACCTTTCCGAGCAAAACCCTGAAAAGTTAGAAAACCCTAATTTTGAAAACCCTAAACCCTAGGGTAAAACCCTAAACTCCAAAACCCTAGAAATTAAACCCTAGAGACTTGAGGTATTTCTTCGAATTTTCTTATCGAATTACTTAGATTTTTATCCGGTTTTTATACGACTATTTTCTTTTAAATTTCAAGCTCCGAAAGTGAAACCCGCCCGTATTACGAAATATTTTCTTAGGCTTCAGGTGAGTGTCTCTATGTGTGCATGATGCATGAAATGCTTTGTCGTACTTGAGAATGTTATATTAAGAAATATTATGTTATGCTTGTAAATGTTATGTTATGACATGTGTTATTTGAAGAAAGATGTGTACTTTATCACATCTATTCCGCAATGTGTTACACGCTTTCATTATCCAACGTGTTACTTGTGCATGAGACTTCCGTGACTAACTTCACCGTTACTTCACGGAGAGTCAACCCGGACAAGCTTGGGAGGATATAAGGTGCTGGGTGTTTTAGGGCGTGATGTTCTTTCCCTTATGAGTTGTGAATCCTCAAAGAGGCCAACTCCGGATTGAACTTTCTTGCGTGTTGGTCCCTCCAAGGTTGAGATTTCTCCCTGGATGTGGTAGCCTGTACGGAGGTTATAAGGTGAGTGGTGGTTAGGGTTCTTGCTTGATAATACTGGCATGACCTTTGATAAAGACCCGAGCTATTATCTCATGTTCTAACATCATGGTTACATGATCAGTACTTGCTCCTTCTGCGGCTAAGCTTGCTTCCGTAGTTGAGCCCTGTATCCGCCATTGACTACTTGTTAATTAAATTGTTCATGATCTGTCTATTTAACGTGTCAATTATTTTTGTACCATAAAATAATGGTTTCTTGGTATGGTTGCATAATTTGGGCACTGGGCTATTATAGCTTATCCCGCTCATTTGTTTTCTTTAATCAGGTTTCCCAAAATACTAAAGCTGGAAAAGTTGATTTTGGACATTGTACATGTTTTGTTTGGTATCTTTTGATAGCCACTTGTTTAGGCTATTCTTGTACATGCTATGTAAATTTTAGTGCGTAAAACCTTTTGTAATACCTGTACTTCAAATGAATTTTATGAATATATCTCTTTATGAATGTGTTTTATTTTGCATTAATTATGTGTACGTATTGAGCGAGTGCTCGACTCGAGTCCTGGCGAGAGTTAGGCAGACAGTCCGCTAAGCCCTTTGGTGCGCCTTGGGTAAGGTGGGGCCGTCACACCCTTACTCTCATCAGAGCATGCTATAAAACGTGGTGGGCCTCCCCCTCACTTAGAAATAGACAATTCTTTAGAAGACTGTAAATGTAAACAGTGTACAAATTCCAGAAACTTAGGAGAATTAGATGAAAATTATGAAGAACTAGAATTAGAAAATTATGAGCTTAGAAAAAGAATTAGATGTAGGGTGTGTTTGTTTTGACTGAAAATATTTTTTGGAAAATATTTTTTTTAAATTTTCAGCTATTTGGTTATCATTTACTCCAGTAAAATATTTTCTTAAGTAAAACATTTTACATCTAAGGGTGGAAAATAACTTACCTTTTTAAATTAATGAAGTTGTTTTCCTTTTAACCAAATCACGCGTCGATTGACCCTGAAATACTTTGACAATTGAAAGAAAGAAAGAAAGAAAAAAAGAAATGAGGAAAAAAGAATGAAAAGAAAGACTAAAGAAAAAGAAGACTGTGGGAGCTCTAAGCTGTGGAGAAGATCGACGGAACACTGCAAAGACCTCCATCGACAGCGAAGCTTCCAAGAACTCTAAGGAGATCACCATTGAAGCTATAAACCATGTCGACTAGAAGTCTCAACTTCCTCCAGCCGTCATTTAGTCAAAGCTCGAAGGTGAATCTGAATTTTTTGGAATTTGTTTTCTAAATCTCGATTGGTTGCTGAAATGTTGGAAATTGGAGAATGCCGATTGAGATTTATGATTTTTTTTGGCAGATTTAATTTTGAGAAGTTAGGGTTTTTTTAATTATTCTTTTGAAATTATTTTTACATGGGACCAAAATGGATTTGGATGGAAAGTTAGATTGAAGACTCTAAAGCTATTTACTCAATATTACTTTTGTGCTTCGTGTTGCTCAATGGTAAGAGGCCGTATTTCAGTTTGCGGTTGAAGTGTGGGCAGAGGAATGGGTGGAATTTAATGACCTAGTTTTACATGCCATCTTTCGCATGAACTAGAACGATCGTTACATTTGCTTTCATTGCTTCTTGAATACATGCTTTGTGCATAACATAATAGTGGCAAATTTGGTGAGAATTTCGTTTTAGATTATCTACATGTATATTGTTTAAATTGGCCAAATGAAAAACAAGTGTTAAAGCTTGAACAAGTAAACAAACAAATGCAAGCTTAGCAAGTGCAAATGAATTAAATCATGTTTGTTGATTCATTAGCTTCATCTATAGTCTAGATGAAGTTTTTAGTTTAACATGGTTAGTGAAATAACTAAAAGTTCAAATTCAAAGCAATAATTCAAGGAAACAAATGAAAGTAAAAGAGATAGAGTTTAGGAATTGTTCAATCAAATTGGAATAAGCTTCTCTTCTGATTCACCTTCAAAAGTTGTACTACAAAAGCTCTTTTACAATGATCCTCACTATTCTATTGAAATATGAAGAGAATTCTATTAATTCTCTACCAAAACTAGTATAAAACTAAGTTAACCACTACTTTCTACTACCAGAGCTTCTTACAAATGTGTTACAAATGAATTATATTCATAGACAAATGTTATTCACATCATTTTCCAACTTGCAATTGCAATTAATACATGAAAATGATGAAAATTCGCTTGGAGATTCCAAACTTGCACAAAGATTTTCATTTATGTTCCCAATGAAATCACTCACTTGCAAAACCCTTTCTCCATCTGAAAATGTCTGCAAAACTAAGTGGAAGAAGTTGCAAGTTGAAGTCCTAGAAAGTCCCAACCGACCTACAATCTGCAGGGACCCACAGATCACACATTTGTGGTCTCTATTTGATTTTCTAATTTTGATGACCTAGAATCCACATGTTGCAGACCTTTTTCACGTATTTTCACATATGTTTATTGTAGAATTAGGTTTCCCAAATATTTTTGCACAATTATTTCTTCAAATTGTTCATCCAAACTTAAACTTTTAAATCACCTTTGAATTTAATTCTTCTTGACTCCAATTGATCCAAAATGAGTTCAAGTATGATGAACTTGCAAATATGTACAAGAATTGTGCATTAATTGCTTAAAATAATAATTTTGCCTCAAAAACCCTAATTTCGAAAAAAAAAGCCTAATTCAATGAAAAGTTGAAAAATGAGTCATTTGCAACCAAAGTATTATAATACTTGTAAATACCAAATTTTGATACACCATTTATCTTTCCAACATCAGAGGCATTTTTCTACTTTTGGGATCAAAATTTTATTTTTTGAATAAAAGGGGCAAAATTAACTATTTCGGGGGTCAAAACAGTAATTTTTAGCATGTAAATATTTTTATCATTTTTAGGTCTCTAAAAGCATATTTTCTACATTCACACATGTTTATGAATTTTTTGTGATTTTTCAGATTAATAGCTATTTTTAAAATTTTTGTCAATTCAAGGATAAAATGGTCATTTCGCTACACGAACACCATTTTTGGTCCAAAATTTATTTTTAGGTTTTTAAGTGTGTTTCTAATTTTTTTTTATTTTTTCATGGCCAATTGCTATTTTTTTTGTAAATACTGCGTCTAAGGGCAAAATAGTCATTTCACACCTTGAACACATTTTTCATCAATTTTGAGTTCTAAATTCATTTTCTAGGATTTTAAGCTTATTTTTAATTTTTGGTAATTTTTTTGAGGCCAATAGTTATTTTTCTATGTATTTGGTTGGTACAAGGGCAAAATAGTTATTTCACCTCTTAAATGCTCTTTCGTCAATTTTTGGGTTATAAATTCATTTTTTAAGTTTTTAAACCCGTTTTTTGACTTTTGGCCATTTTGTAAGGTCAACTGCTGTTTTTTCTAAAAATACCATGTTCAAGGACAAAATGGTCATTTTATACGCAAATGTATTCTGACCAAAATTTTTTGCTATTTAACAAAATTTGTTATTTACATTTTTGAGTTTTCCACTTTTTTTGGGTATTTTTTTAGAGAAATCAGGATATTTCTTCTAATTTTAATTTTAAGTCTTTTGTGTAAAAATTATTTGTAGGGTAAAATTGAGATTTTATTGCTAATGGTATTTTGGTTAATTTTTGGGTATTCTTGGAGGCCAAAACTACTAAACTCTATAAATACCCCATTGAAAATTTAAAAAAAGGGGACTAAATTAGAAAAAGACCATAGACACTTACTACTCTTGCACACACTGCACACTTTTACGCATACTAATTCCTACACACACATTAACACACCAAAACTCAAACACTAGGATCTAACACATACACTAACACACTAAAAAGGCACACAGTAGGATCTAACACACTCACAAACACACATTTCTTTCAAAAACCAAGATCAAAAGAGAAAAAATTCAAGAACAAGAAAAAAAATTTAGCTTTCATCCATCAAGTAAACAAGTTTCAATCTACCAATACCCATTACAAGGTACCATCTTAGCCCCTTATTATCTTTTTATACATTTATTTTACTTCAAAAATTGCTAAAATGTTATTGTTCAAGAGGTCAACAATTACCTGAATTGCTTATACAATCCCAATCAGCTCCTCTCGTAGTGGAAGAACAGATAATGACTATTTATACCGGAACGAACGATTATCTATCAGTAGGGGCCTGCTTCCCTAATAGACTTTGAAACCTTGCCTTCCCTGTCGATGTGCGATCCCGGATACCATGACTTACTTTCAAAGGGGCTTCATGACAAATCGCCCTACAGTACTTCTACTACATCTTTCATCGTCCCATGGTATTTTTGAAGAAGAAGAAGAAGAACCCTGAGCATCGGACGATTTAAGGCTATAGTCGTTAATAGTAGTTGTGGATTGACTCGGAGTTCTAGAAGCTGTAGTATTGGATCCCTAATGGAGTCTTATAAGTTGTCCTGTATGCCCAAAGTGCTTCATCCAACTTGATGGCCCAATCTTTTCGGGATTTGTTCACCGTTTTCTCCAAAATTGATTTGATTTTCCAATTAGCTAATTCCACTTAACCATTAATCTGTGGATGATAAGGAAGAGATGCTTTGTGCCTGCATCCATATTTAGACAAAAGTGAATCTATCAATTTATTACAACAATGAGATCCTTCACCGCTCACAATTGCCTTTGGAACTCCAAACCTTGTGAAAATGTTCTTTTTAAGGAACTTCTTTACGATTCTAGAATCATTAGTAGGAGAAGCAATTATCTCCACCCATTTAGAAATATAATCCACCGCTATTAGAATGTATTTATTCTCAAAAAGAAATGGTCCCATAAAATCAGTACCCTATACATAAAATAATTCAACTTCTAAATATGTAGTAAGAGGCATTTCTTGTTTTTTAGAAATTTTACCAGCTCTTTGACATGCATCACAATTCTTGACAAAATTTCTAGCATCTTTATACATAATTGACCAATAAAATTCATATTGCCATATTTTATAAATAGTTTTAGATATACTAAAATGACCTCCAATGTCTAACCATGATAATGATTAAGAATATTATTTATTACATTTTCAGGCACAGAACGTCTAACAATTCCATCTACACAATGTTTAAACAAATAAGGCTCCTCTTAAAAACAACTTTTAGCATCGTTCAACAACTTTTTCTTTTGATGGTAATTAAAGTTGTTTGGTGTATTACCACTTACCAAATAATTAACTATATCTACATACCATGGAGATTTTGAAACATATAACAAAAACTCGTTTGGAAAATTATCTCTAATAGGAACATGATTATCTTTTGGAATGTATTCCAACCTAGAAAGATGGTTAGCAACCATGTTTTCTAACCCTTTCTTATCTTTGATCTCCAAATCAAATGCGTGTAACAATAAAATCTACTTAATTAGACGAGGCTTTGTATCTTTTTTATTTAATGGGTATTTGATAACTACGTGATCGGTGTATACAAAACTTTAGATCCTGCTAAATAATATCTAAACTTATCCAATGCAAATATAATAGCTAACAATTATTTTTCAGTAGTTGTATAATTCATCTGAGCATCATTCAAAACTTTGCTAGCATAATAGATAACATGCTACTTCCTTTCTTTCTTATGCCCTAAAACTACTCTAACTGCATAGTCGCTAGCATCATACATCAATTCAAAAGGTGATGACAACCAATCAGGTGAAATAATTATGGGTGTATAAATCAATTCCTTGTTTAACCTATTAAAAGCATTCATACACTTCTCATTAAAGTCAAAAGGCACATCTTTGTTCAACAATTCATATAATGGCTTAGCTATCTTAGAAAAATCTTTTATAAATCTTCAAAAAAATCCTACATGACCAAGAAAGCTACGTATTCCCTTAACATTTATAGGTGGAGGCATTTGTTCAATTACATCAATTTTAGCTTTATCCACCTCTATTTCTCTAGCTGAAATCTTATGACCTAAGACAATACATTCCCTTACGAAATGACATTTTCCCTAATTAAGAACAAGGTTTGTCTCTTCACATCTTTGCAAAATGAAATCAAAATTTTGTAAACATTTATCAAATACAAAACCATTAACAAAAAATCATCCATAAATTTTTCATAATCTTTTCAATGTAATCGGAGAAAATTGCCATCATTAATCTTTGAAATGTAGCAAGCACATTGCATAAACCAAATAGCATTCTTTTAAATGCAAATGTGCCATAAGAATAAGTAAAAGTTATCATTTCTTGATCTAGATATTTGAAAAATTGGAGCAGTAGGAGAGATTGAAGGAAAATAATAGAATCAGTTGTAAAGGTAAGATTTTCTTGGGCTTCTTGAGTTTTATTATAATTTAACATATGCTTAAACTTTGTATTTGGTGAGTTGAACCTGGAAATTTGGATAGAAATCTCAAAAGTTGATGTTAAAGCAAATGAACTTTAAAGAAACCCATGTAATGGGTGTCGTGCCCCGAAATGACACACAGTGGGTACTAGTGGGGTCGTTGACTGTCACATCCCAAAAAAAACGGTTCGATCCGAGACCCTTTTGAAAAGAAAGTTTTTCGAAAAAAACTGTGCGTGTGTAAGAAAAATCGAGTTTTTATTGAAAAAGTGTTTATTTAGGAAAAATGGTATTTTGAAAAATAAAAGAAGGCCAGGACTAAAAAAGTGCGACAGTTTTGGCCAACTAATTTTTGAAAAAGTGTTTTATTTAAAAAAATAGAGTTGCCACTTGGTATTCAGTTAGGGTGTACCAAGTCCCCCGAAAAAAATCATTTAACAAAACAAAAATAAAATTTTTAGAAAAAATATTTAAAAACCTTTTGTTGACTCCGGTCTACGAAAAACGAGAGAAAAAGGTCCGGGAGTCACATTTGAAGAAAGGGAAGGCAGAGGCTTGCACCTAAGGCACCCTTTCTACCTAGCCGAGGCTAGTTGCGAGGTTTAATCAAATTTTCTTAAGCTAACCCCTAAATTCTATCGCGTTTGGTGTATCTAAATGAATGCAAATCCTAAATCTAAATGTGAGTATCGAGAGGGTCGGCATGTTCCGTCGAGGCTTGGTTGAGATTATCGCATTAATTGCAAAACTCGAATCGAGACCTCGAGAGAGTCACGAGTGTCTATACAAAATGCGATGCAAAAAGACAAGAAAATAATAATATATAGTAAGTGAAGAAAGAAAGGGGTATGCAACATGACGGGTACGGGAACTAATAACTCGTGACTAAATGTTTCTATTCACGGAGGGGGGAACGGCATGTATGCCACCACTTCCCACGTGAGTAGACGACTATTTCTAGTCGGATCACACAAAATGACCTAAATTCTGAGTGAGATACAACCTAGATGTCATGCATTTGAAGATGTGTCAAAAATAGATAATAGATTAGTAAAATATAAACAAAAGTTACACAAAAATGGAAAATCCTAGAAAAGAAAGAAGTGTGTGAAATGAGATGAAAAAGCATGCAAGTGGTGAGTCTAATCACTAAATGACCTAAGTGTATAGTATTGGACTAGTCCTTTCTAGGGATTTACACTAGCATTGGACTAGCGGGGAAACGATAAAGCTACAACTAGCGTTGGACAAATGTGGTGACGGAATATCATAAAACATGAATTAAATAGTAAAGCATGAATTAAAAATCAAATTAAACATATAAAGACATATAAAGTCAAGTAGGAGCACATAACACGTGAACATAATATTCTAGATGCAAAATCCTAGGGAAAGCGGTAAAACAAATAAACACGCAAGCACATATAAGCAAATAAGCCCTAACTATTATATCGGGGGGTTAGCTACAATTTTTAGGGGAAAAATTAAATAAAAATGACCTATCTATTATATATGTCTATCTAACTACACAATTTTGCTAAAATATAAGAAATGTAGCCTAATTATTACATTGACTGGCTAAATACAAAAAATATTACATTTTTTGTCAAAAATAATAAAAATCGAAACTAAATAATATAAAAGTAAACAAATACGCAAAAAAAAGTGCATAAAATAATAAACGCTTGAATAGAGTGTATAAAAAATATCACATTGGAGAGCATAAAGAAACAATTAAAAGGTAACGAAGATACCTCTTTTCGAAGACCCAGTGCTAATGCTTAAAAACACAAATAAACACGTCAAGGTATAACAAGAAAAATGAGTAAATATGAGGCACTAACAAAATTGGGGGTAAACTACGGGTACTAAAAAATAAATTTCTATAAAGCTGAATGGGGGATATTGGAAATTCTAAATAAGTGAGGTGTCATAATAAAAATAAGGCCAATGGGTGGAGCCAAGTATAAATTCCAACAAGTAAAGAGGATGAATTTGCAAATTTTAGGACTTAATTGAAATAAAAGTAAAATCTACAGGGTCAATTGACAAAATTAGGGGCTTGATTGTATAAAAAATGAAATCTTTAGAGGGCATGCCGATATTAACCAAAACTTAAGGACTAAAGAATCAGTTTATAAAAATCAAAACATCAAACTCTAAAATGCTAGAAATCACTTCAAAAATCAATTCAATCAATTTAGCTAATTACCAAATTAAACTAATTAAAACTCAAATCATTAACTAAAAGAAATACTAATTTAAAAAAAAACTGAAAACTAATACACAGAAAAATAAAGCTAAACCACTTGTTTTTTCTCTTAATATTTCGTTCACCCTCTCTCAGATATCTCTTTTGTTTTTCAATTTCTCTTTACACTCTTCTTTCTCTCCCTTGCATTGAACCATCCCTCTCTCTCTCATTTCTCCAATTTTTCTACTTTCCTTCACCCTCCAGCCCTCTCTGATTTTTCTCTCCGTCTCTTACACTTCTCCCAATTTCTCTCTTTCCCTCTGAAACGCTTTCTTTCTTCTCCCTCTACGTCTGTTCTCTGTTTCTCTCTGTGTTCTTTTCTGTCTGTGTCTTTGATTTTCTTTCCCCTCTGTCTTCTCCCTTCTCTATAGTGGTGCGGCGATGGAGTGGAAGGAGGAGGAAGAATCAGGTGTGTCTATGGGTGATGATTGTGGGTGCGATTGGTGGTGTGTGGTGAGGCCGAGTGAAATGGTGATGATGATACCTTATTGGTTGTTGCTGTGTGTGTGGCGTTGGTTGTTGCTGTGTGTGTGGCGTGCCTGTGACAGGTGTGTTGGAGGGATTGATGGTGGAAAAGTCATTGATTCAGTGGTTGAGAGGACGAGCTGCGGGCTGAAACTATTTTTGTTGGGTTGTTGGTGATTTTTCTTTGCAGGTAACGGATCCGTGGTGTAGGGGAAGGACTTTGGATTTGTTTGCAGTTCATCTGGGGAGTCTTTGCTGCGATTCAGGGGATGAGCCGTGTGGGGTGGTTATTTTGGGCAGAGTGTGTGGGATTGTGATGGTGAGAATTGGTAGTGATTTTGGGCATCTTATGGATTGGAGGATTGAAATTGGTGCTGGAGTGTCATGGGAAGTTATTTTTGCGATTGTGGTACTGGAGGTTGAATCTTGGGTTGTCAGAGGATGCTGGGGCTGGTCTGATATTTTGTTTATTCACTTGTTGTGAGCTGATATGGTCATGAAATTGTTGCGATTTGGTAGTTATGGGTATTGATGGTGGTCTTTGGGTGGTTCTGTGGTTCTGTTGTGCCAATTTGGTGATGGTTTCTGCAAAGAGATTGGAGGCCTGTAAATGGTCATGGATGATTGGGAAAAGGATTGATGATGGGGCTGGTCCTAATTACTGAGGGTTCTGTGATTTGAGGGCGGTAAATAGGGGAGGTTGCCATTGGGTTTTTGGTTGAGGTTTTGGTGGTGGGTTTAGAATTGCCGGCGATAGAAGGAATGGTGAAGGGAGGAACGGTGATTCTTGATGATGGAGAGAGAGGTCCAATGGAGGTGGGACTGAGTGTTTGAGGAGTTGTGACGGTGGAGATTAAAGAGAATGAAGAACAAACAAGTCCCAAGAACAAAATTTATAATCCGAAAACAAGAACAACACGCAGAAATTCAAAACAGAAGGAAAAAATTCAACCAAAATCTCAAATAAACATATAATTAATCCATTTCACAAAGAAAAAAAAAGGGAGTAAAGTGAATAAAAATAAAGAGAAAAATTACATAAGATTTCACCTTTTGAACCTTGTAGAGAATCTGATGATGAATAATTGCTTTAAATTGAAGCTGATGATGAACAGTGACAACTTCTGAGGTTGAAGATGATGAACAGTGAAAATGAAATTGAAAACGTCTATGTGTCTGTTTTTTTATGGGAATTGTGTGTTTTGATCTTTAAGGCATCAAAATAAAAATGTTTTTAGGGTTTTTTGGATTTTTTCTCCTGGTTTCTGATTTTAGTGGGGGGTATTTATAGAACTAGTTGTCTTGGTCATCAAGAATACTACAAAATAATAAAAATGCCACTGGTAATAAAAATTCTAATTTTATTTTTTAAAAAAAATATTTTTTTTACCCAAAAAGGCAAAAATTAATACAAAGAAATGATAGTAAACTCTAAAATCTGCCAAAAATTCAAAGTAGATTTCAAAATAAAGGTTAGAGCTTAAAACTGATAAAAAATGCGTTCGGAGTGTGAAATGACGATTTTACCCTTGAACAACGAAAATACACAAAAAAATAGCTATTGACCTCAAAAAATTACCAAAAATTAAAACTAAGTTTAAAATCCTAAGAAATAGATTTATGACTAAAAAACTGATGAAAATAGGTTTGAAATGTACAATAACGATTTTGCCCCTACAAGTAGTATTTACAAAAAAAAATAGCAATCGTTCTCGAAAAAATTAAAAAAATTTAGAAACATGCTTAAAAAATTAGAAAAATAAATTTGGGACCTGAAATGAGCGAAAATGGTGTTTGTGAGGTAAAATTATTATTTTGCCCTTGTGCTGGTAAAATATAAAAAGAATACTAATTAAATTTGAAAAAAATTCACAAAATTAACAAATTCGTATGAAAGTAAAAATATGAACTTAAAACCCCCAAAGCTAATGGAAAAATATTTACAGATAAAAATTTCTATTTTGCCCCCCAAGATTATTGAAAAATCAGAATTTGACTCCAAAATATAAAAAATGCCCCTAATGTTTGAAAAATAAATGGTGTGTCAAAATTGGGTGTGTACAATAGGTAGTTTAGATCGATTTGAAGAAAATGAATGATCACAACTTGTGTTGGAAGCTTGGATTTGAACAATTCTTGTTGTGGTAAAAACTAGACTCATAGAGTTTTAAATTGGTATAAGGCTCATGCTCTAGTTGCTCGTGTATTGATCTCATAATTTGTATGAATTTGACTAAAAAAAAACCAACACTGCACAAACAGGTTTGGTAATAAGCCAAATTTAGAACCAATTTTGTACTTGTTCTTGTTGAAATTTGTGTATGAGTTCCTCATGAAAGTTGTAGCCCTTGAAATGAAGTTTTTAACCATATAACCTCATGTCCTAGTTCTTGGTGGATTAATCCCATAACTCATGGAAATTAGATTGAATGCACAACCCTGCTTAATCAGGGTTGATAATTTGTCAAATTGGGATGTGATTTTGAACCTATTCCAGTTAAGATATGAAATTATGACCTCTATGAGAGTTGTAGTACATCAATAATAGTTTCCAAATATGTAAAGATTGTAGCCATATGAGTTACTTATTAAGAGTTATGCTATGTTGAAAACTGATACTTGGTTAGAGTAGAAGTGTGTTCTTGATAGTAATTGAACTAATTTGTAACTTGAATTAAGTGGGGTTATGAGGTGAATTGGAACTTGTTCTCTCCATGAAAAATGTTCAAAATTGAGTCAAATTTACAAGGGTGTTGAGCTTGTGAAATTTGGTGGAATGAAAATAGATTTAGGTTGAAGTGTACGAGCTCCACATCCAAGATTCCCACTTATTATTATTTCGTTTATTCACTTTGATTTAATAATTAATTAATTTACCTCTAAATAATAGATGACTTGAGCAATTCAAGGAATGAGCATTTGAAGAACCCATAAACCTTGATATACCGGTGAGTTTTCCTAAGATTATTTTATTTGTTAACATCGTATTCTATGAAAATTAGGTGACTTGTTGAAAAAGCTCAACGATATGACTTGTTATTACTTGACGTGATATTATATCTGTCAATTGTAGTTAAATTGGCTATTAACCCAATTGTGTACTTTAAATGTACTTGTACTTGTGCATGTATATTTGATTTGGGCCCCCCTTGTGCATGTTCACTTTGGCTAAGCTGGATGCGGGCCTGGTCACCAACTGTTGGTTGCCTTGGCATTTTGGCATCCACCAGTCTACGAGGAAGTTTCATAGGTTAACGAGATGTACAGGAAAGTATTTGGGTAACTCTCAAGATTTCCAACCGGCTTGTAGTGGCTACTGTAATATATTAACATTGGCGTGCAAGACTTGAGAATTATTAAACTTTTGTGATGGCACAGTACTTGACTAGTTCTTAAATAATGCTCAAAATGCCCTCGAGCAGTGCTTGATTTGATTCATCTGTATCCTCTATTATTTAATTGTGGAATCTGTTATTATCTGATCTTGACAAACTAGATGCTACTATTGCATGTTACCTTGTTTAAAATGAATGTTTTGATAATATATGTGAAATAATTTTATAAATGGACCTCACTAGGCTTCTAGCTCACTCCTGCTATATTTATTTTCTTTACAAGCGGTTAAGCATAGGGTAGAGTGGTGAGATTGGGTGGTTGTAATGTATAAGCTCACTATGGTGGTGTACATTTGAGGCATAGATGGCTTACACTCTTGTAATTATTTTGGGTTTTGTAATGACATGTTAAATTTATCTATTTCGAAGGTGTGACTAGTGACACCTGGCGAGAGCTAGATAGGTGCTCACTTAGGATACGATGAGTGTCCTGTTGGGTCGTCACATATTTTATTTCCTTCTTATTATTTTATTAATATACTAAAAACTTACATTGATATTTCGTTTATCTTTGAATAGGAGTTTGATAATTTTGAAAGTGAAGAACAAGGGGGAATTATAAAAAAAAGGGTGAATTGGATTATACTTAGATGAATGTAGAATTGACAGAATTATTCAACTTCATGTTCTTCTCTATTGAAAACTAACAGATTTTGTTGTCCTGATCTTTCTAAAATAGCATGTGATATCTTAGCTATTTCAATTACAACTGTTGCATTAAAATCAGATTTCAGCATTGCAGGACGAATTATTGGTCAATATTGCATCTACCTTAAATCAGATGTTGTGAAAGCTTTAATTTATACTTGAGATTGGCTATTTGGATACGGTGGTAATGATTAAAAACTTTTTTTCTTTCATCTTATTATTTTTGTTTAATATTTCTTTTGAGACTTAATAATAATAGTATCTATGATATCATTGTTAATCCCTTTGGGTTCATAACACGCCTTCAACCTATAAGTCCAAGCAATGAAATGGGAATGAATGGTCATACACTTATCCTACAGCCAAGTATAGAGGTGCGTAAAAACACCACGAAAGGAAGAGAGGTCCTTTAGTTGGAGTACCTCACAGGGGTAATTCTTGCTGGCTTGGTCAATTGGCATCAACTTAATCAGATGGGAATTATAGCATGGGAAATAAGGGCCTAGAGCAAGAGAAGAAAAATGGTTTAGAACAAGTACCTGGTTGACAGGATGGGGAGATCGAGAAAGTCCAACTTTGGAAGAAGAAGGTTTTGAGGCCATGACTGTGACAAGTAAAAATGATTGAGAAGTAGAATCAATAAACTAAAAGAAAAAAGAGAAAACTTTACCAAGATTATGCGAAAAATGGTGAAGGAGGTAAAATTTGGTAAAGGTGAGACGATATAAGTATAATGATTGTCGAAAAAAAGGAGTTGATGATAAGATCATAGCTTAATCTCATAGGCCAAGTAATAAATGAGCGTTTGTCCAAGAAACGAAGAGTTTGACGATGATTATGAATATAATTTGATAGACGCTTAACTCAAGGGCTCTAATGATGGGGATTCATAACGCCTAGGGAAATCGCAATCAGCCACCAGGAAAGGTTTGCATGTTAAAAATGAAGAAGTTTAAATTTTGAAGACCTAATTAAATTGAAGGCTGACACTTCCAAATGACACAAAACAAGGGATTGGGTTATGATATCTTTTGATGATAGCTGGTGGATTTTCACCAATTTAAAAGACAGATTGCAGTAATCATTTTGAAATTGAAAATATCAAACAACCCATCGACTTGCGACTTTAATGCACCGTTTGGGGGGCTAACTATTGGGGGTAAATATGATGTATCGATCGAAGACGTACTCCATTAGAGATCACTGATTAAGCCATGAAGGCATCGACCCCAAAGCCAGTAGTGGAGAAGGCTTGGGCCTAACATGGGGTATATTTTGCAAGTGGGGCACAACAGTTTTTGACGCTGGGGACACATGACCTAAAAGTGAAATGAATGAAGGAAGTTAAACATAATATGGCAAACAAGCCAGGAGGCAAGTTTGGGATGACCATCTAGGGCAACAACAATTAGCATGTGATATTCAAATGATACTGGTGTCGCGTCCGAAAATCGTAAACGTAAAAGTGTGCTAAGTGGGTGTTAGTGGGGTCGTTGACTGTCGCGTCCCGAAAGACGGTTCGGGCTCGGTGACCCTTTCAAAAATAAAGGTTTTGGAAAAACCGTGCGTGTGTGAGAAAAATCAAATTTTATTTAAAAAATATATTTTTAAGAAAAATGGTATTTTAAAAAAGAAAACAAGGCCGGGACTAAAAGCGCGACAGGTTTGGCCAAATAATTTTTTGAAAAAGGGTTTTATTTGAAAAATGGAGTCGCCACTTGGTACTGAGTTAGGGTGTACCAAGTCACCCGAAAAATCGTTTTAATAAAACAAAAATAAAAATTTTTAGAAAAAATCATTTAAAACCCTTTTCCGACTCCAGTCTACGAAAAACAATAGAAAAAGGTCCGGGAGTCACATTTGAAGAAAGGGAAGGCAAAGGCTTGCGCCTAAGGCACCCTTTCAACCTAGCCGAGGCTAGTTGCGAGGTTTAATCAAATTTTCCTAAATTAACCCTAGATTCTATCGCGTTTTGAATGTATCTACATGAATGCAAATCCTAAGTCTAAATGTGAATATCGGGAGGGTCGAAATATTCCGTCGAGGCTTGGTCAGAATTATCGCATTAATTGCGAAACCCGAGTCGAGACCTCGAGGGAGTCACAAGCGTTTATGCAAAATTGCGATGCAAAAAGAAAAGAAAATAATAATATAGATAATAAGTGGCCGAAGAAAGTGGGAATGCAACATGACGGGTACGGGGGACTAGTATCTCGTGACTGAATATTTCTACTCACGGAGGGGGGGAACGGCCTGTACGCCACCGCTTCCCACTGTGAGTAGGCAACTATTTCTAGTCGAATCACACAAATGTCCTAAAGTCTAAGTGAAATGCAACCTATATGTCATGCATTTTTAAAAATGTGTAAAAATAATAATAATAATAATAATAATAAATAATAATAATAATAATAGTAATAATAAAATCACGACAGATGAAAAGAAAAACTAAAAGTGTGTGAAATGAGATGAGAAATGCACACGAATGCTCTTAACACTAAAATGTCCTAAGGGTCTAGCGTTGGACTAGCCCTTTCTAAAAATCCCATTAGCATTGGACTAGCGAGAAAAAAAAGAAGCCACAATTAGCGTTGGACTAGTGTGGTGACGGAATACCATAAATCACGAATTAAATATTAAAGCATGAATTAAAAGCAACTTAAATATATAAAAGCATATAAGATCACATAAGAGCACATAACACATAAGCATAATATTCTAGATGCAAAAATCCTAAGGAAAGCGGTAAAAGAAATAAACACATAAGCACGCAAAAGCAAATAAATCCTAACTATTACACCGGGGGGGCTTGATTTACAATTTAAGGGGAAAATTTAAAATGCCCTATCTATTACATTTTCTATCTAATTACATAATTTTGCTAAAATATGAGAAAAAATAATCTAACTATTACATTGACTAGCTAAATACAAAAATATTACATTTTTATCAAAATAATAATAAAGAAATAATAAGATTTAAAAATGAAATTGCATGAAAGAAATAAATACACAAAGAGCATACCAAATAGGAAATATGTGAATAATATGCATAAAAATCACGTAAGGCACATTGGAGCACATAAAGAAAATCAACGAAAAGTAGGGATACCTCTTGAAGACCCGGTACTAAATGCTAACAAAATGAATAAACAAGTCAAGGAATCCTTAATATAAACAAATAAATCATAAAATAAGAGAATATTGACGAATGGGGAATAAAATGTAAATTCTGACAACCAAGGAGACAAAAATAAATTTCTATAAAGCTCACGGGGCAAAATTAGAAATTCTAACTAATGAAAGGGCAAAATAGAAATTCTCACAAGTCTAAGGGATTTAATGCAAATAAAGTGAATTGGGGAGAACAAAGCAATAAATTACAGCTAGTAAAAAAATGCAGACTTGTAGGACTTAATTGAAATAAAATTAAAGTCTAGGGGGTCAGTCTTAAATTATGGGGGACTTGATTGCAAGGAATTAAGAATTCTCATAAGGGCATAGTAATCATAGGGCCAAACCTAAAGACTGAATCAATTAATCAAATCATTTAGGTTAACTGAGCTAATTAACTAAATTAAATCAACATAAAAAAATAAATTAACTAAAGATTGAAATTAAAGCTAAATAAAAGTTAAATGCCCAAATCCCAAATTGCTATTTCGGTTATCTTCCCCAGGTGCTCATTTCTCTTGTTCAGTTCTTGTCCTAGTTTCTTCTCCCCGATTTGCCTTTCTCTCTGTGTTATCTCTTCTCTCTTTCTATTTTTCACTTTCCTTTCTCTCTTTTTTTTTCTTTCCGAATTTCTCTACATTTCTTCCCTCTGATTTGTGTTCTCTCTGTGTTATCTCCCTTTCTCTTTTCTCTCTATCTCTCCCTTTCTCTTTTCCTTCCCTCCGCCCCTGCTCTCCCCTGATTTCTTTCCCGTCACTGCTCTCTCCTCTCTTTCTGTTCTTTGATTTTTCCTGGTTCTTCTCTCTCAGCGTTTTCTCACAATGTTCTCTCCTCTCTCCCTCTCCGTTTCTTTCTCTCACTCAAATTCCCTCTGTCCAAGCCCTTTCCTTTTATTCTTCTCTTCCCTTCTATCCGATTAATTTCTCCCCTCCTTTGTTTCCTTCGCTGCTGCTCTTTCCATTTCTCTATGCTCCAAGCCCTCTCTCTCTTCCTAGTTCTCTCTCGTGACTCTCGATTCCACACTCTCTCTTTCTCCTCTCTTTTTTTTTTTTGAATTGTTTGGGCTACTGTTCGGAGATGGAGACCGATTCAGGGGCTGTAAGTAACTGCAATGGTGGTAAAAATTGAGTGATTATCTGGCTGCAGGGGATGGATGTTTGACCGTTGATTGAGGGTGGCAATTTGGGGCTGTAATTGGGTTGTGATTTTTTTTTAATTGTTTGTTTTGGCTGTTGTATTTTGCTGACAGGTCGTAAGGGTTTGGGAATTGGGAATTGTTTTGGTTGAAATTGGATTCTGAGGCTGGAAAAGTCACCGGAGTTTGCAGGTGGAGTGTGGTTGTTTTGCAGGCATGGTGGTTCCGGTGGTGGAGAGGGAAGAAGACATGGTGGTGAGGCAGGTGGAATTGATTTTGTTGTATTGTTGTTCTTTATGCCTTGCAGGTGATGGCGTGGAGGTTTATTGTTGGAATTTTGTGGATTTGAGGTGGGCTGCTGGAATTGCTGTGTATTTGTTGATTGATTTTTGGATTAGTTGTTAGCTTGTGTGCTGTTTTTACAGAATTGGAAATGGAATAGGAGGAGGCGCATGGTGCTTGGTGGTTTTGGTTGCTGTCGGGGCAGAGGGTGGAATTGGGGAAATATGGTGGTTTGCGGTGGAGTAGGAGGGTAGACGGTGGAAGACCAGAAACACAAAAATCCAAAACCCAGAACACAAAGAAAGAAAGAACCAGAAATAATAATTGAAGACAAAATCCAAACAAAACTCAACAAATTTTAAGCAATAAAAAGGGATCAAATTTACTAAAAAAAACCGCAAGAAAAATGAACCAAAGCAAATAGACAAGCTTACCTTTTTCAGCTGAAAAATTGATTTGTGATGAACAGTAGCAGCCCTTGAAAAATGATGCAGTGAACAGTAACGAAAATGGCAGATTGTATTGAAGTGTGTGTTTTTTGGTGTGTGATTGTGTGTGTTTGATCTTTAAAGGTAAGAAAGGTGTATGTTTAGGGTTTTTCTAATTTCTTTCTCTTTTTTAAAATACTAAGTGGGGTATTTATACTGCACAAGTCTTAACCTCCAAGAAATGATTAAAAGACCAAAATACCCTTAACTACAAAAATTACAACTTTATCCTTAAAAAATTTATTCTCTCACAATAATAAAAAAAATCAAGAAAAATGTAAATAATAAATTCATTAACACTAATTCACTCCGAAAAAAGTTACAAACTTAGAAACATGCTTAAAATCTAAAAACGAATTTGAGACCCAAAAATTGGTGAAAAATGAGTTTGGGATGTAAAATGACAATTTTGCCCTTGGATGATGAAAATTCACAAAAAAATAGTTATTGTCCTCAGAAAATTATCAAAAATTAGAAATAAGCTTAAAACACTAGAAAATGCATTTTTGACTCAAAATTGATGAAAAATGAATTTAATTTGTAAAATGACGATTTTGCCCTTGAGCAATGAAAATTCATAGAAAAATAGTAATTGTCTCTGAAAAAATTGAGAAAATTCAGAAACATGCCTCAAAAATTTGAAAAATGTGTTTGGAACTTAAAATGAGCTAAAATGGTATCCGCGAGACGAAATTACTATTTTGCCCTTATGCTGGTAAAAATATAAAAAATACTAATTAAATCTAGAAAAATCATAAGAAATTAATAAATTCATATAAAAGTAAAAATATGAATTTAAAGCCCCCAAAAATTATTAGAAAAATATTTTAGATAAAATTACTATTTTGTCCCCCAAATTATTGAAAAATTAAAAATTTGTCACAAAACTGCAAACATGCCCCCCCATGTTTGAAAATAAATAGTGTGTCAAAATTTGGTATCTACAACTGGCACTTCCTGGAGGGAGCTTTTGGCCTATAAATATTGGACAAGGTGCATTGAGGAAGGGGGGATGAAGAAAGGCACTGAAAAATAAACATAATTTTCTCTTCTGTTATTTTTCAAATTTCATCTTGGTTTCTTTCTCTTAGTTTCTCTCTTTCTTTATATTTCTAACATCCCTTTAGTTTTCTTTATATTTCTAGCATCCCTTTAGTTTACTTTGTTTAATTGGATTTCCATTCCAGTTGATTTACTTTTTAATTTCAAAGAGATGTAAATATGTTTAAATATGTTAATGTTAAAGTAGTTCCAAATTTGTCCCAAGCTTTCTATTTAATTTCATTCATATATTAGTTGTTGTTGGACCTTTGTAGACCACTTGTCAACGTAGACTTTGGCTATTAGTTATCGTCGGCTGTAAAAGACGTGTGTTGTTAAGTTTTTGGAGTTGTACAAGGTAAGACAAGTAGTAGTTGTCTAGAGTTAGATTACAATCAACGCATTATTTTAGCTACGTTCACCAACTCCACATTACATTATCGATATCGACCGAGTGGTATGCCTATAGACATCGATCATCAAACCATTGCCTATAAAGAGGGTTCAGCTATCAATTTTGTGCACAAACATGTGGGTTGGTTTGGGTTAAGACTTTTGACACGAACAAGACTATACGACTCGATACGATAATGACATGTACATTGCTACTTCTAGTTATATCATACACCACCTAAAAAATCAAGAGAAAAGGTTGGGCAAGTTTTTAAAAATAATGTGATTTAAAAGAAAAGTCCCCAATTTGGGGACTTTTTGGGCGTGTTTCTAAGTGTAGTGTCACCATAGAGGGTGTGTGCAGTGACTAGTTAATTTTTGTATTTTTTTTACTTTCAGATGGTATTAGACGTGTCAAATGTGGAGGGACTTGAGTGCAAAATTGATAAAGTGTTGTTGTACAGATGCTGTGTGGCAACACTAACCTTTTTTTTTTTTTTTAAGGTTTAAATTGGGGACTTTGGTGCAAAATTGATAAATTGTCACCACATAGAAGCTGTGCGTTGACACTAACATTAGTTTTTTTTAAGGTTCAAATGGGTTACTTTTGTGCAAAAAGAGACTTTTGTGCAACATTGAGAAGTGTCACCGCACATAAGAAATGCGGTGACACTTACTCAAATTTTGGACATTGTCTATGTGTCAATCCATACTTGCTTGTGTGTCTGTCCATGCATGCATGATCAAATATAATTTGTTAAATAAGTATCGATATTCAAAACAGTATTGCAAATTTAAATAAGTTATTGCACACAACACATCTACTCAGTCAAACTAGTCGAGCAATAGTAACAAACAAAAAGCAATGGTAGATGTCAAAAAAATATGAAGGCACTATAAATGAAAGTATATGGAAGTATCAAATATTACATACATTACGTCGACCATTTAATCTTTCCAAACATGAGGTGACGCTAACAATACAAGCACCTGAAGCAAAGGCCTCATCAATTGAATCATAGCTTTAATCATGTTTTTGGCGCCAAAGTAGTTAGTCTCGATAACCTTGTCAATAGATTCAGCTGAGTTTTTTGACCTGAAATTAAAATTAATTCCGGCATTGTTTGCCTACAAATTCACATCAACCAATGACAAGTAACTTAGTTTAAATCATAGAGAAGGTAACAAACAGTAAAGCAATGACAAGTAACTTAGTTTAAATCATAGAGAAGGTAACAAACAGTAAAGCATGGATTGACACACGAACAATGTGTAAAATTTGTGTGTGTGTGTCACCGCATAGCACAAAAGTCCTTTTTGCCACAAACGTCCCCCATTTGAACCTTAAAAAAAATAATAATATTGGCACAGTTTGGATGCCATTTTTTGGATTTTTTGAAAATTTTTTTTTACAAGTGTGTTTGGATAGATTGAAATTTTTTTGTAAAAAAGTTAAAAAATTTGTTGGCCAAATTTTTTGTTCAAAATTTCCTACCAAGTTTTCATTCTAAATTTCAAATGTTGTTTCAAAAATTATAACAACTTTAGGGGCTTTTATACAATTATTCACAAAAATAAGTACATTTATGTTAAAAAAATTGTTTAAAAAAACTAAAAAAATCACGAGTACCAAGATGAGATCCATTGTCGGTGGGTTTTGAAGTGAGTTTGTGGAACGAGCACCGGTACCGGGCGCTACAATTTTTTTGTTGTGACAATTTAGGAAAAAGGAAAGGGGATATATCCTACTCTACAATTTTTGAACATAAACGTGCTTGTTTTCGTAATAATTGTGTAAAAAGTCCCTAAAGTTTTTACAAAATTTTTAAACAAATCAAAAATTTTTTCACAATCCAAACACTTTTTCACTTTTTAAAAAAAATCAACAAAAATATTTTAAATAATTTTAAAAAACACTTCAAATAATACTATTTAAATAGAGGCATTAGGGTCATCGCACGCCTTATATGGGGTGACAATTTATCAATTTTGCACTCCCCAATTTAAATCTTAAAAAAAAAACATAATAATAAGCTAGTGTACCGACAGCACTTGTGCGACGACACTATCAATTTTGCATCTGAGTCTCTTCCCAACTGACACATCTAATACCATCTAAAAGTACAAAAAAAAAAAAAAAAAAAATACAAATATTAACCAGTCGCTGCACACATCTTGGAAACACGCCCAAAAGTCCCAAATTGGAGATATTTCTTTTAAATCACGTTATTCTAAGAAACTTGCCAAAGGTTGGGGAATTCACTTTTAAACGCACAGCCCACTCCTAATTATTGCCTTCTTTCTCCACTCCCCAAATCGTCAAAACAGATCCCTACTCCTCTCTAAAATACGTAGGAAAAAATTCGCATTTGTTTTTCCAATTTCTTTAGATTTTGTAGTTACATTGAAAATGACGAATGAATCTTCGGACTTGAAAACGGCGACGTCTACGTCGTCGTCAGCGGCGGATTCGTATATCGGAAGCTTCATAAGTCTGACGTCCAAGTACGAGATTCGTTACGAAGGCGTTCTTTATTATCTAAATCCTCAAGACTCCACTCTCGGCTTGAAAAACGGTAAATAAAATTAAATCTTTATTTAATTGAATTTGTTTTTCAATATCTTTACCGCCTTAATTCCTTTGTATATGTTTGCCTGATACTTTTGTTGCGAATATTTTAATTTCTTAGTTTTATGAGTTTAAAATCATGAAACGCATAGGGGAATGTGATTTAAGAAGGAAAAGATTCATTTTTTTTTATGAGTAAATGCGCTAAAAAACTATAATGTAATCTCTCCATGCTTGCTTTTATACGGAAGATTTGAAACGGAAGATTTGAAGAAAAAATTTTTGTGAATGCAGTTTTTAATTTCAATACAATTAATGATATTAGTTTCAGATATAATTTCTGTGAATGTATTGGAGAAAAAAAAGTTGTGAATGCAGTTTTAATTACAATACAACTAAAGATAATAATTGCAAATATGATTTTTTGTGAATGTAATTTTAGTTAATATAAGATTAAATTAAAAATGCAATTAAAGTAAGATATTTGTTGCAAATATAGTACTGAAAGAATTGTGTAAATGTTTAGTATAGTCGCATCCATTTCCTATATGTTGATTATTTGAACTATAATTGGAAACAGTTATAATTAGGTGGAAATAATCATGCTTCGTACTTTACAGTAGTGTATGTGTATTATATTATAAAAGGAAAATGATATTCACCACCTCCTTTTAACTTCTCACGCACCCTTTAAGTGAAAATTTTCTGCTGATCAATGGTCTAAAGGGCTGTGTGAGTACCTTTTCGATATTTTGAATTTGAAATTCTTGTGACTTGCCTTTTCTTTTAAGCAGCTAAACTTTCCAATTCTCAAAGTCCAGTGTCATCCTTGTACCTTTTCGATAACATACCTTCTCTTCTTTTAGAGCCTGGAAGGCATCAATCACTGAACTTAATATGCTAGTCTTATTGGTCTATAATGTTACATTTTATGCCTCATGGCTTTGATTGACCGTTTTTTCATTTTTCTTGAGCGTTCCTTTTGGTAAATTTCATATTTGCGTCTAGTTTATTCTTACTGCAGATTTTTTTTTTTTTTTGGGTGGGAAATTATGGATTAAATTGACAGGCGGAAAACGTACTTGTGGGATACCTTTCTGTTTTGTATTTTGGTCTGTGGTTAGTTTTATCATATATAATATGTTTATTCATGTACTTATTCATTTTAATTTTGGCTGTACTCTCATGTTATTTTTATATTTATCACATTGCCATCTTTTGCAGTGAAGTCATATGGAACTGAGGGTCGGAAGAAAGATGGCCCCCAAATTCCTCCGATTGATAAGGTCTATGAATGCATTTTGTTTCGTGGAAGTGACATCAAGGTAAATGGAAGCACTGAATGCTATTTAAAGGTCTACATTATGAAGCTCATGATTTGTCCTTAGTAATCCAATACCTTTTGGTCTATGAATTTTGGTGCTGGGACTTGGAATAACTCAGATGAAATAATACTATTCAACTATTGCATTTTCTTTTTCTGCAACAGTAATGGGGGTTGTTTTCCATTTCATAATAAGTTTTATCTATTGATAATATGGCATTACAACCCCATCATATTCTTACTTTGTCAATAACATTTTGGTTTGTGAGATTTTTTTCACCTTCTACTATTGTGTCTCTTTATGAAGTTTTCTATTCAACATTGACTGACAAATAATGGCAGTACTCTGTTGAAATACATTTTTTTATCATTTTTAGTAATTGATATGTAGTTAATTTGACATATTCGCCTTTCATTATGGACTTTATGGATATTGTTTTTGACAGTATCACGTGTTGGCTAGATTGTTATTATGATTCGCTGTTTAGATCTTTGTGACTATTTTGCGTTAATCATCCAACCTGACCCACTGGGCATTTTCTCTTTGCTTTTTAGGTCAACTAAAAGACTATTATGCCAAATGTTAGTGAATCATGTAATTCATTACCTTTGGTGGAATATTCATTCCTTCTCTTATATGAATTTTTGTTCTCAAGTACTTTGGCATGAGTGAGACTTTTATAATTGCACTTGAAGCATTTACTGATGACAAAAAGGGACATTTTCATTTATGGTATGGTTTTCCTGAATGAATAACTGGTAGCTTTTTTGAGTATTCAGAGTCTTCTTGCGATGAAAAATTAGTATTTTTTGCTTTGGAAATGGTCTGGCCAATGGAAAAACAGAAAAATCACAAAACTAGTCCATTTGGAGCTGACGAAAAAAGGTTAACTGAACTGAATTCCGAAAGTAATTAGTTTAACCAAACCTCATTTGCAAAAATGGTTTTGCTTCGAGATATCAATTTTAAAAACCGCGATTAACCCAACTAGTCCATGCATATGTCTTAGAGGCTAAGATCTGTGAATATTATAGAGAAATCAAGGACTATTAAATTATTTCATTCTCAAGTCTAAGATAAAAACCTAAATGTCATTCTTGATTTTTCTTTACATTTAATTTTTTTTGTGATTTGTATATTATCCTTTATTTTTATGCTCTGATTATTGGTTTTTTCTTGATACTAACTAAAGAATTACTTTCGTATAACTTAAAGGTCGAGCATACAAGTACTTTTAGTACTTGTGTTGTGAAGAATTTTATTTTATAATTTTTTTCTTGTAAAAGAAGTGGATGCAAGAGTTTCAATTTGTAATTTCATTGCTTGTTATGCAAAAGTACTTGAAATCGAATAAGTAGTTTTTTTTCCCCTTTAAAAATTGAACAAGTATTTATGTTGTAGTATTTTATTTATCTATTGTGTCAAATTAATTAAATATCATATGGTTCCAGTTACTTGTAGTTTCCGACCCTCTTTAACTAGGTAACTAGCGTGGTTAATTGGATAATGAGGGTCAGACGCGGTTAGCGAATTAGGCAAATTGGTACAATCAGTTTTGCTTAGGATGTTAGGTGTATGGATTAGTTAACGGGTCCTTGCCCACCCCTAGGTCTGGCATTCAAAATAGTGTGACTGATCAATGTGTTGTGGTTATTGCTAGTCTTTGTTTTCATTTGAGGTGCAGCTCCTCTCAATGAATTTGGGTCTGATTTTTAGAGAATCTTGTCTCTTTCAGTTTAATTTCCGATGCCCATTACTTTGGAGATATTAACCATGAATAAAAGGACGGATACGTAGGGAGCCATTTAGCATTCAGTTTTCAGAAAGATCAGGTTCGAATGAATACTTAGGTTTGACATGAAAGTATGTCCTTTAACATAAGTTGTGTGCTACTTTGATCATTGATGTAAGTTGTTCTATTGCTGGTGCAATTCTAGGCATAATAATTGGAGGTGTATGACAAACGAGCTCCCTGGCAGTATTAACTACAATAACGAACAAGCCAAGATAATAGGTGCAATAAAAAATTCAGAAGCATAATAAGTGGAGGTGTATGGCAAACGAGCTCCATGGCAGTATCAACTACAACAACAAACAAGCCAAGATAATAGGTGCAATAAAAAATTCAGTAATGCTATATTTCCATACCTTAATTCGAAGGACTTTACTTTACTACAAGATTGTTAGAGCTCTTATTAATTGATGCAGATGACAAGGGCTTAAGAAAATCTAAGATTAAGTATTTCCCTTACAAGACTGTTTGAGCTCTTATTAATTGATGTAGATGACAAGGGCTTAAGAAAACCCAAGATTAAGGATTTCCAAAATTTTGCTGAAGCTTCAATTGGGCACACCTTTAAAGATAAGCAGCTTAATTGGGAGTTGGATTAAGAGTTTTTGTTTGAGTCCTTAACTAGGGACATAATTTTAGGGGTTTAAAGTATTTCCTGAATTTTTAGTGGTAGGCGTATTTCAGTAATTTAGCTGTTTCGAAGAAATTCTCTATTTTGCTAATTACTATTTTAGTATGTTGTTTGAGAGTTGAATAAGGAATCTTTTTTTGTTTCGGGAATTAGTATTGTTATGGTCTTATTCCTATTCTAACACAGACAAATTCTAATTACAATGGGGTTGGTTTAGAGGTCTACAAATAATCTTCTACTCTTTATGAGAACATGTAATAGAGATTTGAGCTAATAAAATTCATTGAAACATTGTCTTCTTGAGAATTGTGTGATGCAATCTAGCCTTGGGTGTGATACTTGGAGGTTAGTGAGGGTTGTGTGATGCAATCTAAACTTGGGTGCGATACCTAGAGGTGCCTAGGAGTGACTCCTTGTGTTTCTTAACTCATTCTTCTTGTTCTTAATTTCTAGATTTCTGCAGTTTCTGTTCAGATTTTCTTTGATCTCTATTCCTGCAATTTTCTGCCAGTTTATTGACAAATTTCTGCAATCACCAAGTCCTGAAATAGCATTGATCTACCATTTTATTGGCTCTACCAATACCTTTTTGCTGCGTCGCCAATTCAGGATTCACCACAATTGATGTCCATCCATTATGCAAAGACTAGCTGCAGGTTTAAGGCTTAAATGATTACATTGGGATGTAAGCATATTAATAGATGAAGGTTGAAAAGATGGAAAAAAGAAGATTGATTCAAAAGTAGGGAAGAAAGTTTACATTGTTTTCCATGTGTTAACACACTTCTTGTATAACTGGTATGTAGTACGTGATCAATTCATATAAGGACCCAATTGGCAATGTAAAAGTACTGGAGGATGAGATAGTAGTTTAAATCTTGTGAACTCTGGAAAATAACATTTTTTAAAATCAACCATTAACATTTATAATTTATACATTTTATTTGTTTCTTGAATCGAGATGAATCTCCCATACCCCTAATACCTTGGGGCGTTTATTTACCCCACGTTTGGTACGCTGGAATGGTCTAGAATGGAAAGACTTTTCCACCCAGAATGCTTTTCCTCCACGAATGGATTGGACAAAAATTTTCAATCCATTGTTTGGTAATCCAATTCAGAATGGAATGCCTATTCCTTTTCCAATGTTTGGTATAATCATATGTAGGTGTCAAAATGGAATAAAGTATATATTAATTTGACTTAATTGCCCTTAATTCTTTGCAAGAATATATCATATTTTTATTTTGTTTGTTTGTAATTCTATGCCCACAAAAGACTTTAATATTTTTAATTATAAAATTCTTATAATTAATTTTAAAATTTTTATAATTATTAGCATTATAATTAAAAATGTGAAAAATTAATAATGAAACTACATTCACAATTTAATTTAATTTATAAAAAGTTTAATTTTTACACATTTGCATATTCTAAGCACATATTAAATTGATTGTGATTTAAAAATCATGAAATATTGTTAATTGAAGTTATTAAAAACCTAATATTTTTGTTAAATTTTAAAAATAAAAATTAGTAAATGTATCCTAGGTTAAAAAAAATTAGTAGAAAAAAAGTGCGGGGATAAAATTGACTCCTATTTTAAGGTCTTTCCAAGATGATGTTGGAAAGGCTTTTCCATAGATTTTGTTGAGGAATGACATTTCAAGAAAAAGTTGGAATGGCATTCTAGGTGGGAAAGTCCTTTCTAGCTTAAAATGTCCATACCAAACACGAGAATGGAATGGACAAGTTGGAAAGGCCTTTCCATTTCACCCCATTCCCGTGTGCCAAATGTGGGGTTAAAGGAATTCAGTTTCTATATTTGGAATAGCTAGTAAGATAAAGTGTAACACTTTAAATTTTTGTTTCTCTCTTGGTCTCTTGGACTGGGGTACAACTAATAGAGGGATTTTTTGTTTTTAAGCATTTAAATTGTAGTCATTGTTTCACATCATGATGAAAACTATCTTACATGTTATATCTGCTGATAACATAATATTCTTCTAAAAGCTTGTCAAGTCTGCAATGCCATCTTGAACAATATTCTAAGCTAACTCTGAAGTTCTAATGCTACTTGCTTTATGTGCGGTTATTGCTTTTGTTGTTTTGGTAATGGTACAACTTTAAATAACTAAGACATCAAATCGTTTGAACTGTTGCAATTTTTCATACCAATTTCAAACGTAAATTAGAAGTATTGTGGACCAAAAGGGAACTAATGTGAAAATCTTATGCTGGAACACTTCTAATCATAGGATCCTATTATGTGTATGATGATATTGAAGCTCTCAATCCAAGGTTGATCTGATAGATTGATCCTGTGTGGAGTTTTTGCATTCGTATGGTGCTCATCGTTATTAATCATAATGTTTCCTATGCTTAGAAAGTATAGTCATCAGCTTTCTCACATACACATTGTAAGCCTTTGCAATCAGGTATCAGTTACTGGGATTGCTTCCCTAGATGATGGGAATGTTGGCGTACTGTTGGTCTTTTAATCTAAAATGATCAAGTAATGTGGAATTTGTTTGTTTTCATGGTTTGAAGGAAACCCTTTGAGCAAAAGATTTTGCACATATCTAGATTTGAGCCATTACTCATGAGCAGTTGTGTGGAGTGGATTAGGTATTCTGAGTTAAATTTCTATTACAAGCATTTCAATTCAGAGCATCTACTAAAGCCTGATTTCTATTCCTCCATTTCTCTCTTGATGTTCTATATCTAAAAAGCTAACCATGAATTTTAAATCTGCCTGCTTTAGCTTCTGTATGTGGTGGCACAATAATCTTTTCTGATTAGGAAAAAGGTCTTGTTCTTGGTGGGCCAAAATCTATTTTAACTAGACAAAGTTGTGTTACCTAACTACCTATTGCAAAGACGACATGCCACTTTTTGTCTTCCCAAAATGCTCTTATTAGATATTTAACAAGTAATTTCTTTCCCTGAATACTCTACCTTATCCAACTACTTTCCTTTTATCTCTTTATAATATGAATTATACAGAACATAAACATATAATAATATATTTTATATTAATGCATATGTGTGACATCATTTAACACATAGGTTGTGCTGGAGTCACCAGCATACATTGGCACTAAGCAAATCCTTTAGGATGAAATGTATGGCCATTGGAACTACTTGTGGTTTATATTTTTAACATATACATATCAGGGTTATGCAGAATTAGTTCAACCAGATGACATAAGCACAAGTGATGAAGATAAAAGTGGGTATTGCAACATAGTTAATAATAATGTACGAGCTATGCTTCTCTCTCTTTCTCAACTGTATGGTCAATCCTGCATCCGGTGTTTGCTGGATGTTTTTAATATTTTTACTATTAAACATATAAGACTTGGATACATGTCAAAGAAATACACTTATATGACAAACTGACAGGAAAAATGATCATGTGAAAAATAGTTCTTTGCCATGTAAAGCTACAAAGTTACTGGAGAAGAGCCATCTAAGGAAAAGTTTGTCACTGCATGAACCAAGTGCACCAGTAAAAAGGAAATAATGAATGTTTGATGAAACTTACAAGCATTTATACGTAACATGTTTGTCCTGCTTCTATTACAGATAGTCTTCTTGGAACAGTTATTTACCGACTACTAGTGTTACCATTTTCTTGCTTAGCAGTATATACAATACCAACTGATATTGGATTAATAGCAGTACGTTCTATATATGTAGCTTCTAACTGTACTAATATTCCCTTTTATGAAGTTAAGAAGTTGTCATCGTTTTTTGTCCAGTGGCATGTTGACCTAGCAAAGGTAGCAATTATGTTGAACAGTAGGATGTATGCTGACAAATGATTACAGCAATTTTCAGTGCAAGTAATATACATTTCATAAAAGAATAGATTAGTGAGATTGCATATTTCAAACAAACTGTTTCCTTGCAAGAGAGGCAAATAACATGATGAAATACCTGCAACATAGTGAAAGGTTAGACACTGTAAAGGAAAACGATGCCAAGATGGTTTACACAAACTCTAGGAGTTGTAATTGTTCCTTTTAAGACAAGTTGTAGAAAAATTATGTGTCTATATGGTTAGAGACCTAGAGCAAGCGGTTGACAAAGTGTGATATGGTTCAAGGTTAGAAATTTAGAGCAAGAGATTGACAAAGAGTGAGATGGTTCGAGGTAATTGAAAAAGATGTGATGGCTTAAGGCTTGAGGGGGAGTGATGAGTATTGTTTCATTATAGATAAAATGGAGGAAATTGATTCATGTAGCTGATTGGAAATGGCAAGTACGATGAGGTTCTTATTAAGTATACTTATCCCGTTAAATAATCAAAAGAACATGCATATGTGGTGGTCCCAGAACTCTGTCTTGTGTCTAAGCTCTTGCAACAGCTCTCATTTTCAACCATACTGTGATTCTGTCTCTTTCAAGTGTGTTTTTAAATCAAGCCATCATTTGGAGTGAAGGATGGGAAATGAAAGGAAAGGATATCTTTCACTTTGAGAAAAAAAATGCGAGGATGACAAGGCCGTGTTCTCCATCTTATTTGAATAGATATGAAAGAAAAAAGTATTGAATATGTCTTTTGGACTGGAAGAAAAAAAAGATTAGGTGTATTGTTTGGCAAGGAGATAGAAAGGAAAGGTGAGGACAAAATAATCAGAGTTCTGTATAAAAGGTAAGGTATTTTATACATGTAGATTTAGGTATTTTCTAGAATTTCTATATATCGTTTCCTTTCCTACCGTTTTTGCCCAGAAGCTTGGATTTTTTGATCTGACGCTATTCCTGCTTCCTCATCTCCTTCCCTCGCCCGTCTCAAAATTAATTGAAACACAAAGGACATTGTCTTTGCTGGTGTTCTCTTCCTTTTAATTTCTATTCCATCGGTGTATGCTTTCTGCTATTTTAGGCAGATTTTAATGTCAAATTCCCCCCCCCCCCCCCCCCCCCCGCTGGCGCGTAAATTAGGACTTGCAAGTGAAGTCCTCTCTGCCTTCTCAAGTACAGGAGCCCATGCACAATGATCCAGCAATAATTCAGGTGTTTAATATTATCTTAATGATATGTATTTTGGAGATTTCTTTGTGGATTTGCTTTGACATGTACTTTGATACTTACACTTGAATGTGTACATTTTTGCTGGCATAGTCTCAATACGCCACTGGTCCTGCAAGTTTGTTGAAACCTCTGCCAGTTAGTGGTGGATCTTTGACTGAATTGAGCCCTTACATGGAAGCATCTGCAATGAGCATGATGTCCTACCCCATTGCATTGACATCACAACAATCTGGGGCTCAGCTTGGAGGACATGGTCCTTCTCAGGTCCCTCAGAACACCAATTTCTCATCTAATGGCATGTCAATGCCCATGCCCTGGCAAGGATACAATGGGACCTCAGGTGGCATTGCTTATGCTCAACAACTTCAGAATCCATCTGCAACTACTTCGATTTCCTTATTGCAAAATTCTTTTGAGGCATCTCATATGAATTTGTCTACAAAAATCCCATTGACTAGCTCATCCATTTCTCTTCCTCCAACGTCCTCTATTACTGCTTCTTATTCTTCACATGCAAACATAATATCTTCTTATGCTCCTGAGCAATTTTCTAGGCAACAGATGAATTTACCTTCTTTATCCTCAAATTCAGCTCTATCCTTTCCCCATGGCATTTTGAATGCTAGTGCCTCAAACATGTCTTCACATCCTCCATCTGCTCAAAATGTTAACAAAAGTGAAGCGACAAATACTGGTAAAGTTTTGTCTAACACTGTAACATTGCATGCTGCTCAGTCTGTGTCATGTTCTGCATCTTCCATAGCAGATTCTTCATTAGTGCCCTTACTAAAGCAATCACCAATGTTGCTAACTCCAGATCAGTTATCACAGCCAAGACTACCTGAAATTGCTCCTGCACACAGCATGCACTCTGTTCATAAGGACACGGGTGTACTTAATTCAGCATCCTCCTATTCTTTGTCCTTAGTTATTGCTCCAGTAATGCAAGCGCCACTACTGCAGCCACCTAGACAACAGGTAATGTCTTGATAATATGATGTAAGACTATTAACTTTTAAGTGTCATATTATATAGATGCTTTATGGTATTTTTGTATTATTTTGCTTAAGTTTTATCTTTAGAAATTCTTTTTGTATCTTGCATTCATTGGTTTCGAGGGTTTAAATTTATCAGCCATGCATTTTTCCAAACAGGTTTTCAGTTTATCTTCAGGTAAAGGCATCACTTAGTTCCATGCCTAAGACCGATAATTTTATCCAAAAAGACAATGTGAAGTCTGCATATGAGATGAATATGTTAGAAATCTCACTGCTAATATACTTAGTTTTTTCACTACAGCTACCTTTTCCAATGGAGAAAGTCTCTCAGAAATATCAGGAAACTGTAATTTGATATGTTAATGATGATTGCTTGTTACGGTGTCCTTTAATTGAATATTGACCTCTATTCACAGAGTTGTAGACAGACATGCATATACACATCTATCCTTGTGTGTATGTATATTTGTAAACATATATCTGCTTGTGTGTTGACTTAAACCTTCCTCAGAGTTTGATGCTTCTTCGGATTACATGGACCAGGAAAAGAGGAATGTAATTTAAAAAACCTAGATTAGAATGGAGCAGCTTATTGGACTTGCTGCTTTACTCTTTCCAGAGTATTGTCCTTATTCTACCGACATAAAACTGTTGACCATGTTTTGTTGCTGTGTTTTGGTATTGAATGTGGTCTACACCCTGAATAAGAGTTAGTTGAGGATGTAGCTTGCCAGGATACCTTGTATACAGTAAAACAGGAAAGAGAGATCGGACATAATGATCTTTAATAGCTTCCTGTTCTTGTTTGAATTGTATCTGTCTTTGTAAATCTTTCTGTTGCTTCACACCTATATTTTATGGACTTCAAATTTGTCTCAAGTTGAACAAAAAAATTATTTATCTCGATTGACTGGTCGATTCCCTCGAGGCATTATTTTGTTGTCTCATTTTTTGTTCTTCAATTTGTCTCAAACCTCAAGTTCTCTAGCTTGAATAAGAGTTGGTCAATGATATGCTTGCCAGGATATGTTATATGCAGCAGAACATAAAAGAGATTCGAGAAAATGATTTCTAATTAGCATCATCGTCTTGTTTGAGTGTATCTGTCTATGTAATTTTTTTCTCTTGCTTCAAACCTCCTATACTTTGTGGTCTCTAAATTTATCTCAAGTTGGAAGGCAGAATTATTTATCTTGATTGACTGGTGGATTTCCTTGAGGCATTATTTTTTGGTGTCTCATTTTTTGCTCTTCAATGCATCCTAGACTTTATGTTCTCTAGCTTGAAAATGATGTAGCTTGCGAGGATACCATATATACAGTAAAACAGAGAAAGAGATCCGGCCAAATGATCTCTAATTAGCATCATGTTCTTGTTTGAAAGTGTATCTGTCTTTGTAAAAGTTTCTGTTGTTCACGCCTCCTGTATTTGGTGGGCTTTAAATTTGTCTCAAGTTGGAAGGTGGAATTGTTTATCTCAATTGATTGGTGGATTTTCTTGAGGCATTATCTTTTAGATTCTCATGTTGTGTTCTTCAATGAGTTTAAAACCCTAAGCTACTTAGATGAGCTACTGGTAAACGGTCTATCCCTTGACTGATTTAGATGAGTGTGGTTCATCTCTAGGCATGAGAAGTTGATGGAGTAGTGCCTAATTTGATAAACGATAAACCTATGTTGTCCACTTGGGTCTTGATTTGATTCTGCAATTTACAGTGGGATCTGGAAAATACATTCAATCATGAATTCTTAGCGTCTGGTACTCATTTAAATTTCTTTTGTTACAACCACTTTCTCTTTGTATTGAAGTCATGAACTGGAGGCTTTATGTTGTGGTGAATAATGCAGGTAAGGTAGATTGTTTGTTCTAGTGTTTAGTTTTGAAGCATCACATAAATGACAATGATCCTGGCTATAATTGCTGGTTATTGTTTTTGTTGCCGTAAGGGAACCATGAAGAATTGCTCTCTCTGCTTTTTTTTTTTTGGCAGTATGCAAAATTTCTATTGACACGTCAGTTGTAATGTGAATTCGTTGTGACTTGGTATTACTTGAATTTGTAGAAATTTGTACAAGAGGATGCACTTATGAGTTGGAATTTTTGAAGTCATGCACATTATATCATACACGTGCACACTAGTAATTCTAGAAGAATCCTAATAAGTGACGGGATAAATCCTTTTTGAAGTGGGACGTTTTTCACTAAAGAATGCTTCATATGAATATAAACTGTTAGGGATGCAACTGGAATCAAGCTAAAATTGCCAGAATGCAAAGCACTAACTTTGACTAAGAAATAAGGATTAAAGAACTTCTGAGTCATCAAAAAAGAATCAGCGTTAAGACACTCATGACATGCATGCACATGCACAATTACAGATGCAAATATTTTTTATATATTTGCATCTGCATATGTAAGGTGGTATATATAATTTAGAGCTAGGCTAACGGGATGGATCAGCTTCAACCATGTGACATGTCCTTTAAAGCTCGACGGGGTGTCTTGTTTGGTAGCATCTTGTGTTTGTGCTTGCACCCATGCACACAGACATGCACGCATACGTCACATTTTTTATGCATGTCTTTTGGAACTTTTAGGTGAATCTTATTGTTGGTTAACACAAAGTAAGAAAATGATTTGCAAAATTGTGCTTTGCCCTAGTGGGAGGCATTGCTCAAGTTTTTATGGCATTTTCTTTCCTAAGAAATAACTTTGAGTCGTTGGCATTATTAGTCCAAAATTCTCTCAGAAAAGAGTAAAAAGCAAGAGGAAGAACAGAATGGAAAGAAACAAAAAGAGAAAACTATGACCTGATCCTCACACCAACAAAGGTTGTACATCAGGAATGATTTAGTTGAGATAAAGTAAATTCATCAGGTCATTTACTGTTCTACTCAGTTAAATAAACTTAAAAGCTCTTGTTGATGACTTGATACCGTTCTCTTGTTCAACTGAAAATGACTATTAAGGAAAAGCAGTTGCTCTATTGTTATCTATTGCATCTTTTTTCTTGGGGAGCAACTTTTCTAGATGTCTATAATTTGCCCCATTTTTCGACATTTTTGACTTGCAATGTCTTTTGCAGTTCACTGAAGAATTTGATTTTGAAGCTATGAATGAGAAGTTTAAAAAGGATGAGGTATGGGGTTATCTTGGAAAAGCAAAGAAAAGAGGCAGCATCGAGAACATACATGATAATGGTGTTGTTTGCCAAACATCAGCGGACAAAGAGGGTGATGGCTTAGTTACTGATGCTGATTTTAGAGTAGGTGTCAGAAGGATTTCCTGACTTGTTGGTTTTCTGTTTCCCTTTTACCTCCGAAAATTTATCTGCAATTTTAGGCTTCCTTGACTTAAAAATCTTTTTATGCTTCTTTATGCAGCCTGCATATAACAAGGATGATTTCTTTGACTCAATCTCTTGCAATACGACTGCTGATAGAGGTAGGAATGGACAGAATCGGTTCTCTGAACGAGTGAAGCTGGACACTGAGGTTAGTTATATACTGTATGTAGTTTACACTATTGTTATGATATTGAGATCAGCTGCATAAACTTACCAATTATTTCTCTTGTTTTTCCAGACTTTCGGACAATTTCAGCAGAGAACTCATCCATTTTATGGTGGCCATGGAGCTGGATGTGGTTTGATCCGCCACCCATTTGGCTGGGGAAGGGAACACAACCCCTCCTGCAGGGGTCGAGGAGGGTATATGCGGTAGTGACCTTTTAGTTTCAGTTCTTGCTAATCTTACATCTTTGGTCTGAGTTAATGCTAGTGTTATTAATATATCTTGCTGTGCTGATCTCCAGGATGAATGAATCCTGGAAGTACACGCCGAAGCATTCTACGTTGTTTGATTAGTACTTGCAATGGCATTGTTGCCAATCTATTAGGAATTATATTAAACAGGCGGCTTCAGCTTCATGTTTTTTATGCCCATGAAACAGCGTTGCTGCGAAGTAGCTGGCTAATTAAAAATAATTAAAAAAAAGACTAAAGAAGAAAATAGAAATGTTCCTTTGTATATATCTTTCAAGTTTATATTAGAATTTTGAAATATTTGGATGGGATTGCCATTTTTTTTTTCAATTATTGGTTATGTTTTCTTAAATTTTTCATTATTTGTTATAATTTCGTGTTGACAGAGGACGTATCCATCTATCTGAATACAATATTGCCATCTCCCCTAGCCTTCCCTAGCTGGTTCTTATTTATCTCTAGCATTTCTATCAATTATCTTGTGAAATAGTTCAGGTATTTAGGAGGGCAAAAATGTCTTCCATGACTAAATGACTAGTGTTATTGTATTCCTGATCAAATATTTAGCAAGAAAAAGTTGTTTCCCCGTGAAAAATGAAAAAAAATTAGAAAAGAAGATTATAATCTGAAAACTGAACTGTGAGCGATTTCCATATTCTCGAGTCCATACGTTTGTGTTTTTGATTGAGACCATCCTTCGATTGTCTGTAAGCTGTAAGCAGTTATTTTAATGAGCTTTAGTTCCTTGTAGAAACTGATCTTTCAAATTGGAGGCAATATCCAGTACATAGATATTATAATCTGCCTATGAATCTATGCCATCGGGAATGTTAATCCGGTAAATATAAAGTTGTGGGTTCAATTTTTCAAGTTCTTTTCTTTTCTCTTTTTTTCCCCCTAAGTAAATTTTAGAGTCTCTCTTAAATAAAACAAAATTATACATCTAATTACCAACGAGAATTTCACTTTCACGTGGATCTATCTAATTACAAGGCAAAGAGGCACGCGTGTAAATGTGAAACAAATACTTCAATTTCTTTGCTTGAGTTACCATGCTATGCAGTAGGAGGGCGGACGTCCTCCATTCCATCGTCCGCCTACCTTCTGTTGTCCAAATTATCAAGTCCTATTGTAATTACAAGAAAAGGGGCACATGCGTACAAATATAGAACATAAACTTCAATTTCCTAGCTTTACTCTCTTTTTTGTAACCTTGCTAGCAATTGGAGGCGGGGCGTCCTCCATTTATTCCTTATTCCGTCGTCCAACAGCTCAAGTATTTTTTTGAAATTTTAAGACCTTGCCTATTTTTACAGGAAGATGGTGTTGTACTTCTGAATGGATATTACATGATTTTATCACCTAACGGACTTATACCAATCATATTCAACTAAGTTGGGTCTTTCTTATTTACTATCCACCGGAAATGAAGTATTTACTTCACCTTTGGTGAAATATAATCAATAGTGTTGGATCCTTAATCCAACATTGAACTTATATATGAATAATTATGTGTTACAAATTATCAAATAAGATTAAGGTCAATTAAAGTGATCAATTGTAGTTTGAGTTTTAATGTATCTAATAGGATATGGGCCTTTAATGTGAAGGGATTCAAGGGTAATTTTTACTTTTATGATGGGCTAAAATAGAAATAACAAAAGATAATAAGAAGTTATCTATAAGTGTGGTTATGGTCCCCGGTTTACATATATTCTTGTAGTCATATATTTTAGTATTGCGATATAACTCTTTTTTGATATCCAATCGTCATGAAAGCAACAAGAGAGAGAAACTATAAGGTCTCTAATAAGGGTGTAATTCATTAATAAAATAAGCAATAAAATCGATAAAAACACACAACTAATCAAAATGTAAATCCTAATTATCCTATTTTTTGCAAGAGGACAGATCGTGCAATAGTATAGAGTAATAAGATCGAATCCACATAGAACTGAACGGAGTACTAAAACTATTGATCTAACTCTATCTAAACAACTAATGACAGTAAAGCAAAGCTAAACTAAGGCTAATTAATGCAAGTAATTAATTAAAAAGAAAAATAGCAAAGCTCGAAAAAACGTATGCATACAAAGTATTTAGAATATAGATTCCACTAATGATATTAAGACAACATTAATTGCATCAATACATGCCTTTATCTTGTCTTGTTTAGGGCCTGATTTTGATTGTACATAACTTTTACTCTCTTGATAAGTTAATGATTACCTCCTCTACTAGTTCTTTCCTACTCTCATAGTAAAGACACTAGTATTGATTCATGACCCACATGAATTACTTGATTGACCCACCTAGTAGCACCACAATTCTAGTGTGACATGTAACCTCGAATTAATCTATTCCAGTTCCACCATTATTACAATTCTCGTTGTTATAATAATGGTTTAAACTTTACAATTGATGGCTAGTCAATCATAAATAGGATAAACAAAATAGTGAATGAAATATAATAAGGCAAAGTATGAACTTCAACAATTAATGCATAATTCCTTAATTCATTAGTTTTCTCTAATCTTAGACAAATAATTTAGTTATCTATGAGGAATTTAACAATAAAGATCAAGTCTTGGCAAATTAATTCCATAAAAACACAAGTATAAAGGAAGAAAGAGATAAAGAAAAGCTTATTTTCTATTGATGGATGAATAATCTTCCACAAATTTGCAATTTTCTTTTATCCTTGAGTTGTTACAAAAACTCCTTCAAAGTTAGGTTATTCTATAATCTGTATATGAATCTAGAGGTGTAATGTGTTTGTTTAGGGTTTAAACCTATCTAGTTATAAAGTTTTTGAAGACCTCAAGGTTTTGAATCATATAGTTTTGATGATTAAAAACAAATGATGAAGCAAACTTATGGTTCATTTGAGCTATCTTGCAGTGATAGTGATTGAACCAAAAAAAAAAAAAAAGGAACTAAAAAGAGGAGGAAATTGCAAGAAAAAAGTGATGCGGACTTGTATTTGGACGTTCGTGTAGCATGCGGACACAAGGTAGACTCGTATATAGATGCAATGCGAAAGTGCATGCGGACGCGATGCAAACATCTACACTCCTGGAAATGGTTGAAATGAAGTTGGACAGAATGTATGTGAATGGGCAACTAGACTTGATATTTGGATCATTCATGCAGATGTTTATATTATGTAATTGACTATGTAACAGCTAATTCAGATAGATTTTTTAATTTGACTATTAGAGACCGGTTATGGCTATTTTCTCACCTCTCATAAATACCAATTGATATGGAATTGACAGTAAATTTTTACCTACGTTGATTACAAGTGCTAGAGTGATTTTAGTGAGAAAATACTTTCCTTTTGGTAGGCATGCACTTCTTTCTGAGGTAGCTGAGTTGGAGTATTGAGAGCTTTTCTAGGTGTCACTGGAAGCTATCAAGTGTAGCAAAGTGTAGGGATTGATAGAGGTTGTAAAACTCTTGTCTTATCTTGGTAGAACTTATTGTGACCAAAGTGGGGATTTTGGGTCAACTACAACTAGGAAAAGAAAGCAATAGCAATCTTTTCTTTTGTACATGTTGATTAGCTTCACCAACTTGAGAAAATGTTGATAGTGAATTAAAATCCATGTTATGAACTTGGGAGTTGATGTAGACACAGAGTTTAGTATCGAACCACTATAAAAATCAGTTTTGTCTCTTTATCTCTTTTACATAATTTCTGGTTTATTTGTAAGCTTATATTGCTATATCTTTATATTTATTTACTTGCTAAATGTGTAATCATTTAGGCAAACTTGTTCAGTAAAATTGGGTGAATATTTGAGCATAACTGCGACTTAGATTTTTGAAAAACCTAATTCACTCTTCTATTAGGCTACATTTCAGGCCCAATAATTGGTATCTATACAAGTTCTCCATTTTAATAGCTTAACTAGTTTGGAGAAAAGAAGGCAACCAACAATGCACTATTTCTAGAGGGATAATCTATCACTAGACCTTCAATATTCAATGGTATAAATTATGATAGTTGGAAAAATAAAATAAAAGTATTTTTGCAATCTTTAGATGTTGATTTATGGTATATCATTAGTGAAAGCTCCTATGAAGCTATCATTTTAGATGCGCAATTAGGCAAAATTAGACAAAAAATAAGAATAATTGAGTGATCAAGATAGGATAAATCTTTCTTAAATGTCAAAGCTATGAATGTATTATATAATGCTTTAAATACTAATAAATTTTCGAGAGCAAAAGGATATAGGTCAGCAAAAAACACTTGGGACAAATTGAAGGAATTGCATGAAGTCAATGATGTTGTAGAAGAACCAAAGGAGGAAGATAGAGGACAAGCCTTTTACAATATCCAAATTACATGGGACGATTGCAATTCAAATGGGAAACTTGAAGAGGATCATGAAGCAACTCAAATGTCCTTTATGGCCTTTGGAAATAATGAAATAAGCTCTAGTTGCAATTCTCATGATGAATTTGATGGTAATGATGATGATGAGGTTATTAAAGATTTTTTCTTGAAATTAGATACTAGTTTGAAGGAATTATATTTTAAAAACAACTAATTACGAAAAAAAAGATAAATTTCTTGTTGGAAAAAAATCTAAACTTTTTCAAGAAAACGAAAGATTAAAAAAGGAAAATGAAATTTTCAAAAATAGAATTGAGCTTGATTTCAAAAGAGATGATTTGAAAAGAAAGTTGGAAAAAAAGAAAAATTTTTATGAAAAGATAAAAAAGGAACAAATTTTATTGAAACAAAGAATGGATGAGCATAGCAATTTTCTTGAAAATAAAAAACAACAAGTTTTTGAAAAGAAAAAGATTATGAACACGTTTTTTTCACCAAAAATTTTACTACTTTTATGAAAAATGACATTTGTTTTATTAAATATTTTTTGATTAGACATTCTAATTTTACTTGCTATTATTGTTGTCAACATGGCCATAGGCGAGGAGAGTGTTATTTAAAAGAAATATGAAACTAGGCATGAAAGCCGTATGTCCATTGAAAGATAACATAACTCTCATAGACCCAAGAAGGTATGGATACCAACAAATGTTTCTTCATTTTGTAGGTTTGAAGATCACCACTAAGGAGTCAAAGTAATGCATGTGATAACATTGACTCAAGGGGTAAAATTGTATTCTTTTATATGATTATTTAGTTAAAATCTTTATATACTAGTTATTTATGTGATAAGGATGTAGTTAGTTGAATGTACTCGGTGTTCTTAAGGTGTGTCTTATGCCAAAAATAGTACAACTTGTGAAGCATATTTGTATGTCGAATATTATTTTCTAAATTTAAAAAATTTTGCTTACTCATGTAATGTGATTAATCTTACAAAGTTAGAATGTTTCTAGTCTTTGCTTATTTCAAAAGTATTTTCTTGAGTAATTTTATAAATAAAAAAATGTGTTTTGAGCAACCTTGTGTTTTGGAATACCAAAGATTTCAAAGTTATGCTTTTGAATTGTGGAAAATTTTGTATGGATTTAATTGCATGTTTTCAAACTTTACTTATTCCAAATGTATTTGCTCAAGTAAATTCATTAACCAAAAGGATTTGAAAATGTGAAAAAGAAAGTTTGTATGAGTTTTTATTAGATTTTTAATCTTTGAATGTTACTTCCTTGGATGATTTATCTCCAAGGGTTTCGATAAAAATGGTTTTGATAAAATCAGAGAGAGCCACATCCATAATAGACAATGTAAGGTAATAATATAGGTTACACAGTGAAAACATAAAAATTCGATTACCTTAACTATGGATCTCTTTGATATATATATATATCTATTAATTACAAGAGGGTTTACACGAGAATTGCTTCAAGGACAGAAGATTTCTATGCTTCAATAGGCTTAGATCCTTCGAAGATGAGGTAGGTCTACCGCGAAAGCCCTCCAAGTGTCGAGCCTCTAACGGTATCCACACGAACAAATCTTGTGGAAATCTCCAAGGCTTGCTTGCTTTGAATTTTGAGTGCTAACTCCCTTGAATTAATTAGAGAACACAAGAGAAGAACAAAACCTAATAATTAGGGAGAGAGAGAGAGAGAGAGAGAGAGAGAGAGAGAGAGAGAGAGAGAGAGAGAGAGAGAAGACGGTGGCGTTCGTAGGGTAGGTGGCGGCACTATGCAAATTTTCTCTCTCTAGAATTTAGTTGTGTTGCAATAATAATTCAAGAGTCAAAGCATGAACATATTTATAGAGATAGGATTCTAGTCTTTAAGGAAATAAAAGTATTTGGAAACCAAGAAGGTTTAGGAAGTTTACCTTAAGCTAATCCTTCTCCTTTAGGAATCCTATTCCATAAGGAAAGCAAATAGCTTCTTTATTTCTTTAAAGAAACTAATTTCTAGCAAGACTTAGAATTTTTATAAATAAGTCATTTAAGTTAATTTATATTATAAATTAACCCTATAAGTATCTCATACTGATTTTGAATACAATTTAGCCCAAAGATTAAGTTTTTTATGTGTGTGACCCATTAGGTTCCATTCACGTTGGCAATAAGTATAAATTATAACTCATTAATTAATCAATTAAGAGTTAGATAAATTAAACACTTTAATTCTTAATTAATTCACAATTAATTAATTTGTACTTATAGATCATGAGTGGCGTTTAGCAATACATCATGACCACCTAAGTGAATAGGAAAGTCATATGGTAGACTATACCCATCAATGACAATGTTACCGTGTAACTAATATCCTTTTACCACACTATATCCCAATTAGTCTAAAAGTGTAGTGCATACTTTTAAATGACTAATTAATATTTTTCTTGTTTTCGAAATATAACTCTCCATGATGTATAACCTTGAAACTACTTTCAAGTTATACTATCGCTTCTGCAGAAGATTTATTAAGTTAATATTTCTAACAAGTGGCCAAAGTGGGATATACTCTCCTATTAAGGAGTGGTGAATCCTATATTGATTACTCATTATCCTTCAATGCTTCATACTATACTCAACCTCTATCCTATGGGCTACTCTTTTACGAGCACTGAGAAATAGACTCAAAGTATAGCAATCCACACTCAAGGTACTATGGTAATCTCAAGGTAAAGGATCACTTACACTATTGCCATTTAAAACTTTAACCATTGGCACTACAGTTGAAAACTCTTGGCAGATCAATCCAATGAACTTGTTCCTAACAAGCATCCACATACCAACTTAGGTGTCACATACACCATAGTCAATGAGATCAACTACTGCCCATCATAAGTAGAGGCAAAGTATGTGCTAGTCTTTCTGTATTAATGATGTCCAATCTCATTAATACTATGATTAGGGATATTTAAGAATATGACTTTATATATTGAGAGTCTTATAATTGTAACTCTTACAATTTCTAATACATAGTCAATATTCTAAGAACTTTATCAAATAATCAAGTAATATGGAAATACAAGTATAAATGATAAAGAAAAATGCCACGTTAATGAATATAACATAAATAATTGTAAGTACAAAAATCCCTAAACCAACTTGGTTTTAGGGCATACACTAACAAACTCCGACTTGCACTAAAACTAATCACTCATTTGTTTTAGGCCAAAAGCATTAACATGACTATCATGCTTTTTCTACGACAAGGCCTTAGTGAGATGATTAGCTATATTGTCATCAGTGGAAACCTTTTCTATCTTTACATTATTTCTACCAACTATCTCCCTAATAAGATGGTAGTGTGACAGCCCCACCTTACCCAGAGGCGCACCAAAGGGCTTAGCGGACTGCCTGCCTAGCTCTCGCCAGGTCTCGAATCACGCACTCACGCAAATATCCGAGCGTACTTAACTTAAAATAAAGCAAAATAAAATACACTCATATTAAATACATTCATACGATTTACTTGAAAGTATAAATATCACAAAGAGTTTTACATCACAAAATATAAATAATATTTACAATAAAAGCCTACACATTTTGGCTGTCCAGATACATTAAACAAAACATGTACTAGGCCCCAAAATCAGCTTTTCCAGCTTTAGTATTTTGGAAAACCTGGTTAAAGAAAACAAATGAACGGGATGAGCTATAATAGCCCAGTGAGTGCTCAAGTCATGCGGTATACCAATAACAAATAAACTTTAAGGATTATAATGAACAAATTTAATAAATGATAAACAAGCAATGTGAAGTGTAGTAAAATCAATGGCGGATACAGGCTCACTACAGGAGCAAGCTCAACCGCAGGAGTATCGAACATGATCAAGACAACAAGGATATCGAGACCGAGGTAAAAGCTCAGGTCCGAGATACTTGAAAAATTCAATCCAGAGTTACCCTCTTCGAGGAATGAAACTCATATAGGAAAGAATATCATACACCTATACCCCACAGCACCTTATATCACCCCAAACTCACCAAGTTGACTAACCGTGAAGTAACGGTGAAGTTAGCCACGGAAGTCCAAGGTCAGGCATAAAGTTCAAGCATGAGTTAGCCCTTTTCGGGACTTTACTCAGATATGAAAATTAGCACACACCGAATAACACCCATCACCTTATATCTCTCCCATACTCACCCACGGAAGTCACACGCACAAATAACATGTTGGATAGTGAAAGCATGTAAAACATTGCGGAATAGATGCGATAAAGTACACATCTTTCCTCAAGTTGCACATTATATCACATAATATTTGTAAGTGTAACATAATATTTACAAGTAAAACACAACATTTCATCTCAGACATCAAAATAACAATGTCAAGTATTACATGGCATTTCATGCATCATGCACACATAAGAACACTCACCTGAAGCCTAAGAAAAGATTTCGTAGTATGATTGCGTCTCACTTCCGGATCCTGAAATTCACGAGGAAATAATCGTATAAAAATCCTGACTAAAATCTAAGAAATTTCATAAGGAAATTCAAGAAATACCCCAAGTCTTTCTAGGGTTTAATTTCTAGGGTTTTGGAGCTTAGGGTTTTACCCTAGGGTTTAGGGTTTTCAAAATTAGGGTTTCCTAACCTTCTAGGGTTTTGGCTCGGAAAGGTTTAATTCACTAATAGCTAGTCTACAAAAATTTCTGCACGCTTAAATCACTAAATTACAGCTTATAAAGACTTAAATCATAACCTAATCACTTTTATTTCCTAGGTTTTACCGAAATTTCGGCAGCACTTCCCCTATAATCGGACTAACCCAAAAATTTTAAACCTGCAAGAAAAATCAACCATCCAATCCATTCAACATGTACCACAACTTCTATGTTCAATTTAAACTCAAATTCAATCAAGATTCCACTCAAATTCAAAATCCCTACTCCAAGAATCATCACCCAAATCTGCACAGGGTTGGTTTTCAGCCAACTTCGTGCCATTGCTGGGGTCAATCCACTAAGAACTAGGGAATTGTGATTACATGGTTTGAAAGTACGTTTATAGGGCTACAACTTTCATGAAGATCATCACTTAAAATTCCAACTAGAACAGGTTCAAAATCAGGCCCCAAGTTGGCTCTTCATCAAAACTGTTTACGCAGAACCGAATTTTCAGCCAACTTTGCAAGCTTTCTGCGGTTAATACACAATGAACCACCGTGCAAGCTTTATACCGTTTGAAAGCCCTATGAATCTAGTTTCTAAAACAACAAGAATCATTCGAATCCAAGCTATCTACACCAAGTTATGAAAGTTTTACTAAAACTGGTCCAGCATGACTGTTCAAGTATTTTTCAGTTCAAGCTTAAATCTTCAAGTACTACTATCAAATTCTTAGTATAAAACTTGAACAAAACTAAATAAAACTTGAAAGTAATAGCAAAAGTTCATAGTACATACCTTAAACAAGCTTAGAACCTTGCTTAGGAAGAAGAAAACCTCACTTTCTATGGTGGAATTTGTCTAAACTTAAGAGAGAAAAGTCCAAGAAGTTGAGAGCAAAAATGAGAGAAGAAGAGAAAAGAGAATGGCCGGCCAAGAGGGAGAAGAAAGAGAAAGAAATAGGCTAGGAAAAATGGAAAAGAAATGAAGAAAAGGTGAGAAAATAATTAACCAATTAAAACCTCACAAGAGTAAAGTAAAAAGGTGATCTTTTAATGCAAGAGTAGGTAACTTGGGTTAATTTAATTGGTGGAGCTCATTACTCCCTTATCACTTAACACTAACAATAATAAAACACAAATTATTAAAGCAAAAATAGAGTAAAAATAAAGAGAGAGAAACCGGCCCTAAGGGAAAGAAAAAGAAAAAGAATTTTCGGCCAAAAAGAAAAAGAAAAGAAAGAGAAAAATTTCAGCTAAGGGAAAAGAAAATAAAGCAAGAAAATAAGTGAAATTTTTGAGTAAAATTGAGCTAAAATTCAAGTAGTCAAAAGACTAGAAAATAGTAGAATAAATTAATCAAAATTTAAACACTAATATAAATTAAATGGTCAAGAAAAATTATTCTAAATTTAGTACTTGGGTGTCCTTGCTCAATAATGAAAATCTTAGTTAATTAACCTAATTAACTCAAGAAATCTCCCAACTAATAAATCAAGGATTAACACTTAACCCTAAATAAGAAAAATGTCTTTTGTAAGTGCATTTCTAGGGTGTTACAGGTAGCACCTAAGCACATGTTTGAATCGTTGAGTGATACGGGAACAGACGCGTGAATCACCAAGAATGCCTTGAACCCTAAGTAGATCAACTCGTTAACTATTGACAAAGATGGAACCCGTCCAAAAATCACCAATACGTGGAGTTGATGTGCCTCAAGTTCCCTCAATCTCGTTGAGTCCCTCCTAGAAGCAACCTAAACCCCTGCACAATCATGTGGGCAAATCCCTAGTTGACGATCTAAAGATTGAAATCAAACCAATTAAGAAAAACCCAAAGCGCAAGAATAAGTTGCCACAAGGTTGTCCTTGATAAGACTTAAGGGTAGTTCTTAATCCAAAGAACTAAGAAGTAATTCTCAAAAGAGAAAACACTCAACTTTGATTAATGATCAATCGTTATGTGAAAAACAAGAGTTTGGCCTTTATATAGGCTTAATACAATGATAGAAAAGACTACACGCTAGCACTAGTTGTAACTTAATACGTTTTAACAATACTATACAAGTTACAACGCATAAAACTTAGCAAAATGCTAAAAGAAAACAAAAAAGCGTAAATTTTGTTGCTATCCGCGTCGAGTATCTGCGTGCGGTTACGGATGCGGATAGCACTAGAAGACAAATTGTTCAACTCAAAACCTTCTGTCCCTATTCATGCCAGTGATCCGTGCCTGGATAGGCTTCGCAGATAGGACTAAAAGGTCTTCATCCATGCTCGCCACATTCTGTGCCCATCCATGCCGGCTATCTGTGCGTGGATAGGTAGCATGGATAGGACCAGAAGCTTCATTCCTTCCAGTGCTCCATCCGATTGACTCCCCAACTTATCCATAGGCGTGAATAAGGTCGTGGATTGCTCTAGAAACTTCTTTTGCTCACCAATCTTTTCACTTGCCTCTTGCATTGGTCTACTCATTCCATACCAAGCTCTTCCTTGGACCCTTGATTTTAATCTGGAATACCAGATTGATCAATATCTGATAAATAAGATGAGTTCATGGCTTTTTGGTCATTCTTTGAGTCCTTTAAGCCCTCCGATTCGTGTTGGCTAATGGATATCATTGATAAAACTCCTAAGATTAAGACGGGTGTCATCACGCTCGTATCAAACTCCTTTTTTCGAAATGATTCGTCCTCGAATCGTCGCCCAAGGTAGACAAAGCACAAGACATGATCTTAGGAAATAGGTCTTCAACAACATATTGAGGGGATTCCACAATGACATCACGTTCCTCTAGTGACTTCTCAATACAAATGGTAGAATTCTTCTCTATTGGTGCTTCCTCAAGGCTACTGGGCTCCTCTAAAGATGGCGCTTCCTCCCCTTCAACTTTTTGAGCCTTTTTTGATTGTTCAACCACAGGAGTTTCTTCATATATACTCAATAGGCTATCGACATTGTCATTTAGTTTGGCAAGTGAATCATTTCCTTTGGACTTCAAAGCAGTTTGATAAAACTTTCCATGAGAATTGGATTTAGAATCCTTTGACTGAATTGGTCTCTTCTCCTTCTTCCTTGAAGTAGGGACCTTTTGTTCAATGCGATCCAACCTTTTGTTCAAATGATTGCATTGGTCAAAGAATTCGCTCATGAACAACCTAGCCTCGTCATTGGTCCAAGCCATATTTCAGATCTGTAAGAAATTCATAAGAACAACAAGAATTTTTTTTCTTCCTCCCAACTTTGGCTTTCCTTAAAGAATCTCACAATTTTGCCTATTTCCTCTCCTTTTTTTCTCCTCTTTCTTTCTCTTTCTTTTTTTTTTCTTTTTTTATCACCAGATTCAACGCCAACAAAATACAAATAAAATTAGACAAAATTTATCGGATGAATAGTACTGATGTACAGTATCGTGAATAGTACGATGAACAATAACTCTGACTTCCTTTTTTTTTTTTTGACAAATCTAAAACAACCTTATTAAACCCTAAACAACCAAAATCCAATCAAATCTGCAGGTTTAACAATAGGACACAACTAAAACAAGACACAAACGATAGGTACTAATCAAGAACATAAGACACAAGAACCAAGAATAAATTTTTTTCAGAAAAATTGCAGGAAATTGGACAAATCAACAAAAAGTTGGAACCTTTGACAAAGAAACACAATATCAAACAAGAAGATATACCCAAAAGAGGTTAGTGAAAAGAGAATCAAACAAGGAAAAGATATATCCTAATTTTCCCAAGTGAAAAAATTGGATTGGAAAACCTGGATAATCAAGGAATTGGCTTTGATACCAATTGATGTGAAGACAAAAGCGTGAATCGCCAAGAACACCTTGAACCCCAAGTAGATCAACTCATTAACTATTGACAAAGATGGAATCCGTCCAAAAATCACCAATATGTGGAGTTGTTATGCCTCAGGTTCCCTCAATCTGGTTGATTCCCTCCCTCTAGAAGCAACATAGACCCCTACACAATCACGTGGGTAGATTCCTAGTTGACGATCTAAGGATTGAAATCAAACCAATTAAGAAAAACCCTAAGTGAAAGAACAAGATGCCACAAGGTTGCCCTTGATAAGACTTAAGGATAGTTCTTAATCCAAAGAACTAAAAAGTAATTCTCAAAAGAGAAAACACTGAACTTTGATTAATGATCAATCGTTATGTGAAAAACAAGGGTTTGGCCTTTATATAGGCGCAATACAATGATAGAAAAGACTACATGCTAGCACTAGTTGTAACTTAACATGTTTTAACAATACTATACAAGTTACAACTTGACAAGTGCAAAATTTGCCTATATTCATATATATATATTACTTGATATTTTTAGTATATTTTTAGTTAAGTTATTATAATTTTTTACTTTGAATGACATGTTTTCATTTAGTAAGGTTTATTTTCTAGAATTAGGATTTTTGCATTTAAAACTATTATTTTGAGTATTTAATATCTATTTTTGCAGAAACATCAAGTAAGGCCAAGATCAAGGGGATAAAGTGAAAAAAAAGGGGCAAAAGAATTACCTTGAAAGAAGAAATGAGCAAAGGGAGGAAAAATAGAAAAGTCAGCAAAAATTCTAAAAGAAGTCATGAATAAGGGATCAGGAAGAGGGACAACTCAGCAAAAATTTACACAAGTGGGACCAGGACATGCGATCCGCGACTGACGATATGCGGCTAACCAGCTGCGTATCGCCACCAACTTGCCAAATTTTGGCTGTTGCAACTTGCTTCATCCCCCAGCTATTCTTGTACACTTTTGAACTGTACCCAAGTTTTGCAAGTTGAAGATTGCATTGGAAGAGCAAGTGGAGACTTTTAAGCCTTCAACTAGGGTTTTCATCATTCCAACTCATTAAAATGTAAATTGCAAGTTGGAAAATGACTTGTAGTATCCATGTCTATAAATAGAAGTCATTTGTGAAGAGTTAGAGATATGCTAGGTTAGAGATTTTGTAGAGAATTGCTAGAATTCACTTAAGTCATAATAGAGATATTGTGAGTTAAGAGTGTTTCTATATTCAAATACCCTTGTAGCAATTCTTGTGGAAGGAATACAAGTTCTTGAAGCCATTCTTATATTGAATAAGCTTTCTTTAACTTTGTATCATTCATTTATCTTGATTGCTATGGCTAGATGTTGTCAATTCATATGTTTTGATTTGGAAACAATTATGTTGAGCTAAATTCTTATTTCTAGGGTTTTGATGACACTAATGCATCTATATTAAGGCTTGTAGTTGGTTAATTTGCCATTTCTTGCTTGTGTTCCTTCAATTATTCAAGTGTTAATCTTTGTATATGAAAGGCCATCACATGCAAAGCATCCTAGTTATTAGGATACAATTAAGTTTGATCTTAATAATGGAAAGTGAATAATTGAACTTAAGTACTAACACATGTAAATAGTGTTATGCTTATGAGGATTTAATTAAGCAATTCATGCATACAAAAGCAATTCTATCATGGTAGTAGATAGATTGAATTAATTCATTGTGAAAACAAGTTTTGATACAAATGGAATTGCACTCCTAAACAAGGTAAGCTCACTTTGGCAAGAGTTAATCTCTACACCTTAATTTAGATCATTAGTTAAATCATTGCCCTAGAACTTCTTCATACATATTTTCTTAAAAAAAAAAAAACATTTTTGCATTCACACAAAATTTCTCCTAGTCTAGTAGATAGTAGCAAAACATACTTGTTCAAATTTATGATTGCTTAGATAATAAAGAAAGGTGACAAAACTCTAGTAATTGCACGTTAGTGGTTCCTTGTGGGATTCGACCCTAATTTCCGTTACTGCAACCCGTATACTTGCGGCAACAGTTGGAGATTAGGTTTTATTACTTGACCTTTGTATATATTTGACTTACTTTTCTATACCTAATTTATGCCACGTCAAGTTTTTGACAACTCATAAAACTTAGCAAAACGCTAAAAGAAAATGAAAAAGCGTAAATTCTGTTGCTATTCGAGCCGAGTATCTGCGCGCTGTTATGGGCGCGGATAGCACCAGAAGACAAATTGTTCAACTCGAAACCTTCTGTCCCTATCCATGTCGGATATCTGAGCGCGGATAGGCGGCGTGGATAGGACTAGAAGGTCTTCATCCATGCTTGCCACATTCTGTTCCTATCCTTGTCGGCTATCTGTGCACGGATAGGCAGCATGGATAGGACTAGAAGCTTCATTCCTTCCAGTGCTCCATTCAGTTGACTCCTCAACTTATCCATAGGCGCGGATAAGGAGACGAATTGCTCTAGAAACCTTTTGTGCTCACCAATCTCTTCACTTGCCTCTTGCATTGGTCTACTCATTCCATACCAAACTCTTCCTCGAACCCTTGACTTTAACCTGTACCACCAAATTGATAAATATTTGATAAATAAGATGAGTTCCATTGTTTTTTGGCCAATCTTTGAGTTCTTTAAGCCCTCCAATTTGTGTTGGCTAATAGATATCATTGATAAAACTCTAGGATTGAGATAGGCGTCTTCACGCTCGTATCATCTAGGTTTTGTTATTTAAGTGATGGCACCATTGTTGTCACAATACAAAGGTATAGAATCAACAATGGAAGGACCATTTCTAGCTCGGTGATGAACTTCTTAACCAAAACAACCTCTTTTGCAGCTTTGGAAGTAGCAATATACTCGACCTCAATTGTAGAATCGGCAACAGTTTCTTGCTTTGAATTCTTCCAGCTTACATCACAACTGTTTAATGCGAATACTGATCCAGATTGGGACTTACTATCATCTTCATCCGATTGAAAACTCGCATCAGTGAAACCACAAACTTCTAAAGTGTGTCCTCCATAAACCAAGAATAATTCTTTAGTTCTTCTTAAGTACTTAAGAATACTCTTGACAGCTACCCAGTGACCCTCACTAGGAATAGCTTGGAATCTGCTCATAACACTTAGAGTATAAGAGATGTTGGATATTATATATAGCATAGCATATATAATGGATCCTATTGCCGAAGCATAAGGAATCTTTTGCATGCTATCAATCTCGACAGGTGTCTAAGGACACATGTCTCTTGAAAGAGTAATCCCATGTCTCATGGGCAAGAACTCTTTCTTCGATTGCTCCATACTAAACCTCTTTAGCATCTTGTCTATGTGCGTTGATTGACTAAGACCAAGCAATCTTTTAGATCTATCTCTATATGTCCTAATTCCCAAAATGTAGGTTGTCTCTCCTAGATCCTTCATGGAGAAACTCTTGGAAAGCCATACCTTTACAGTTTGTAGCAAGGGTATATCAGTTCCTACTAACAATATGTCATCCACATAAAGTATTAGAAAAACGACTGCGCTTCCACTCACCTTCTTATATGCACAAGCCTCATCTTCATTTTTGAGAAAATCAAACTCTATAATTCTCTCATCAAAATGAATGTTCCAACTCTTTGAAGCTTGCTTGAGTCCATAAATGGACTTTCGAAACTTGCATACCTTATGACTGTCAATGGAGTCTAAACCCTTGGGTTGTATCATGTACACATCCTCTTGCAAATTTTCATTAAGGAATACAATCTTGACATCCATTTTCCATATCTCATGGTCGTAATAGCCACCTACGGCAAGCAAAATCATAATGGATTTAAGCATAGCTGCTGGTAAAAAAGTTTCTTCAAAGTCAATTCCTTGTCTTTATTTGTAACCCTTTGCCACTAGCCTTGCTTTATAGGTAATAATATTACTATCTATGTTAGTCTTTCTCTTAAAGACCCACTTGCACCCTATGGGTTTTATCCCTTTGGGTGGCTTGACCAAGGTCCATATCTTTTTCTCATACATGGAATCCATTTTGGATTTCATGGCTTCACACCACTTCAAGGAGTCTACATTAGACATAGCCACTTCGGAGCTAGTAGGATCTTCATCATCCATGACTAACACATCATTGCTCTCGCTAATGAGAAATTCATATCTTTTCAGAACGTGAAGTGTTCTACTAAATCTACAAAGACTTTATGTATTTTGAGCTTTCGATTGTGCCTCATCAACATATGGTTCTAGTTCCATCTGTTGACTACTTTGTGGTTCTTAAATTTCTTTAAGTTATACTTTGCTCTCACTAATTCTTTCAAGAATAAACTCTTTAAGTAATTGAGATGAGGTTTCTTACCATACCATATCTCATATATTAACAGATTTTGATGCAACATGGTTGAGTGTATATGAGGTGGTGTCTAATCCATAACCCCAAATGAGTTAGGAAGAGATGTATGGCCCATCATATTTTATTCATCCTGGCAAATCAGGATTTGCATTCATCCAGCAAACTGGGTGTTTTCATGTTTATTTTACAAGTCTGGAAAACCAGGCTTCGTATTTCATTTATCCTGAAAAACTTGGATTTGCATTCGTCTAGCAAATTGGGCATTTTATAAATCTGGCAAACCAGGCTTAGTATTTCATCTATCCTGGCAAATCGGGATTTGCATGCGTCCAGCAAACTAGGCATTTTCACGTTTATTTTCCAAGTTTGGCAAATCAGGCTTTGTATTTCAATTACTCTGGCATACCAGGATTTGCATTCGTTTAGCAAATTGGGCATTTTCTGAGTTTGGCAAACCAAGTTTCATATTTTATCTATATTGGCAAACCAGGATTTGCATGCATTTTCATATTTATTTTCCAAGTTTGGCAAACTAGGCTTCGTATTTCATTCATGCTAGCAAACTGGGATTTGCATTTGTCCAGCAAACTGGGCATTCACACGTTTATTTTCTAAGTCTAGAAATCTAGGCTTCGTATTTCACCTATCCTGGCAAATCGAGATTTGCATGCATCAAGCAAATTGGGCATTTTCATATTTATTTTTCAAGTCTAGCAAACTAGGCATTGTATTTCATTCATCTAGGCAAATCGAGATTTGCATTTGTCCAGCAAACTGGGCATTCAGACGTTTATTTTCTAAGTCTGGCTAACTAGGCTTCGTAGTGTAAGGTAATAACATAGGTAACGCAATGAAAAAAAAATTTATTACCTTAATCATGTTACTCTTTGATATATCTAATAATTATAAAGGGGGTTTGCACAAGATTTATCTCAAGCATAGAAGATTTCTATGCTTCTAAAGACTAAGATCTTTTGATGATGAGGTAGTTCTACCAGAAAAGGCCTCCAAATCTCGAGTCTCCAACGATGTCCACACGAACAAATCTTTGGGAACTTTCCAGGCTTGTTGCTTCGACTTTTGAGTGCTAGCTTCCTTGAATTAATTTTGAACACAAGAGAAGAACAAAACCCTAACAATTAGGAGAGAGGAGAGAGAGAGGATCGTCGAAGAGGGGCAGTTTTTCTCTTTCAATTTTTCTCTCACAAGGTTTTTTTGTTGTTGTGATAAGTAATAAATTAACTAATATTATTATATATTTTATTATGTATTTTTGGTTTTATTTTGGTTGTATTATAAGTAATTTTGGCTACAAATGACTCATTTTCTAACTTTTTCTAAAATTAGTGTTCTAGCTCAAAATTAAAATTTTTATGTTAATTTGGTTACCTTGAGCAAAATAATGCACAATTTGTGTATACTTTTGCAAGATCATCATATCTAAACTCAATTTGGATCAATTAGAGTTAAGGTGAATCAAAATCAAAAGAGGATTCAAAGGAGTAGGTTGATGAATTCCTCGGAGAAATATTTGAAGAATAAATTGTGCAAACAATTGGAAAATCAAATTCTACACCAAAAATAGATTATAATGCATGGAAAGTGTCTGCACACGTAGATTCCAGATCAACAAAATCAGAAAAATCAAGCAGGGACAACAAAAAGTGATCTGTGGGTTGGATCTGCGGGTCAGCTAATCTGCGGATCGAAGTCAGCTAGTAGATTCTAGGGCTTGTAGCTTGCGTCAAATTTCAGCTGGTTTTGTAGACATTTTCAGATGGGGATAGAGTTTGCAAGTTGGAGATTTCATTGACAAGATAAATGAAGACGTTTGTGCTATTTTGGAATCTCAATGCAAACCTTCATCATTTCATGCATTAGTGGCAATTGCAATTGGGAAAATGATGTGAAGAACCTTTGCCCATAAATAGAAGTCATTTGTAACTAGTTTTGATAGGAAGAAAGTAGTTGTTAGCTTATTTTATACTAGTTTTGGTAGAGAATTAGTAAAATTCTCTTCATCCTTTAATAGAATAGCGAGGAATATTGTAAGAGAGCTTTGTAAGTTCAATTTTTGAAGGTGAATAAGAAGAGAAGTTTGTTACAACCTTGGTTGAGCAATTTTTAAATTGGCCCTGATGATCTAGCTTGTTGGTCTGTGTCCTTTTGTTGTTAACATGAGTAATGAGAAATCCTGTGAAAAACACGATCGCCTGCTAGTGGAAGGTTTTCTGCGTTTAGTCAATCTACGCATTAGTTCAGCTAGAGTAAGGAACCAAGTATAAATGCTTTCAGTCCTCTCTGTTCCTAGGGTATCCTAAGAGGAATTCCTTTACTATCTTATTGAAGATTCCATCAGAGGCTTGCTCGGAAAGGCTACTGAATAAGAAGAGAAGTTTGTTACAACCTTGGTTGAGCAATTTTTAACTCTTTCTCTTAACTTTTATTTGTTAATATGAATTCTAGCTTTGGTATTGAAATTTTAGTTGTTTCATTAACTTTGTTGAACTAAAAGCTTCATCTAGACCATAGATGAAGCTAATGAATCAACAAACATTATTTAATCCAATTTGCACTTGCTAAGCTTGCATTTGTTTTTTAACTTGTTCAAGTTTTAACACTTGTTTTTGCATGGCCAATTTAAACAAGTCATTTAGTTGTTACTTGACATTAATAAATGCATGTAATAATGGAAAATGAACAAGTAATGCTTAAGTAATTCATATGAGAATACTGAATTCTTAAGTGAATCAATACAATTCATGTTTCAATAAGGTTTCATCATGAAAATATTTGAAATCTTGTCATTTCATAGAGAAATCTAGTTGTGACACTTAGGGAATTGGATTTTAAACAAAGCAAGGTAACACTTAGCAAATTTTTCATGCATGATTCATTAGTGGATTCTTTGTTCTAGGATTCTACAAAAGTTCTCAACCATATACATATTCTTTTGAAGGGACCCCATAAAACTCTTATTTAGATAATAAAAAGTTAGTGAAAAGGATTTAGTAGTTGCTCAAATTTGATTCCTCGTGGTATTCGACACCTAATGCCCCAAGTACTACAATAGACCCGTGCACTTGTAGACTAAGTTGGGAGATTAGGTTTCTATTACTTGATTTGTATGTATTTGTTCATGTTTGTTATACCTAATCTACACCATGTTCAGTTTTTGGTGCCGTTGCCAAGAAATCAGTGGCAGTATTAAGGCCAAAGCTAACTTTATTAATTTAAACTTTGTATCTATTTACTTGTATATAACTATTTTCTTTTGTTTTGTAGGTGTATGCATAAGAGTTTGAGAGTGGTGCTTCCATTTGATCTGAAAATTGAAAGAACCGCAAGGAAGGCAAGGAGACAAGGGCAAGAAGAACAAGCCAAGGTGGAGAAGATCGGTGAAACTTCAAGTGCACCTCAACTACAAGTACACCAAGAGGTAATCACGACGGAGGCAAACCAAAATCCTAACCCTAACACACGTGCTTTAAGAGATTTTGCAATACCGGATCCAACCAGTTCTAATACAAGCATAATAAGACCATCGATAGATGCTAACAATTTTGAGCTTATGCCCAGATTAATACAAATGGTTCTAAAAAATTAATTTGGTGGTAATGTTAATGAAGATCCACATACACACTTGGCAAGTTTTATGAAAATATGTGACACAATTAAATTAAATGGTGTTTTCGAAGATGCCATAAGGCTTAGATTATTTCCATTTTCATTAAGAGACAAACCAAGCAATGGCTTCAATCATTTCTATCGAATACCTTTACAACTTGGATGGACCTTTCCAAAGCATTTTTGAACAAATACTTCCCACCAGGAAAGATTGCAAGACTTTGTACGAACATAACAAGTTTCAACCAATGTGAAGGAGAATCTCTCTATGAAGCTTGGAAGAGATTTAAGGACCTAACAAGAAAATGTCCCTAATTGGTTAATTATACAAATCTTCTATAATGGACTTAATTATTCCACAAAAATCAATATAAATGTAGCTACAGGGGGAGCTCTCATGGCAAAGTCGGCGAAGGAAGCCCAGGAGTTGATAGAATAAATGGTGGCAAATCACTCCCAATGGGCAAGTGAAAGAGGTATAAATAGAAGACCGCAAGATATGTATGAAATTGATACTTTAGATATGTTACGTACTCAAATGCAAAATATGATGAATGTTTTTAATAGACATGTCTCAAGTACTCAAAATTCATCAATTAGTGTTGCATATTGTCATTTGTGCAGTGATTCTCATGAAGTCCAATATGTTAACAACTATAAACCTTCTTATTCTACTAATAATTGTTTTTCCAACACATATAATCCAGGTTGGAGAAACCATCCAAATCTTGGGTGGAGGGAGCCAAAAATGATAACACAACCCGAATTTTCACAAAGCAAACTCGTTTGGGAGGTGGCTAATGAGATGATTATGGAAAGGGTTGAGCAAATTGAAAATAGAATTCTTGGAATGACTAGATTTTTAGAAAATCAAATGGTTCCAAAAGCCAAACAAATGAACCTTAGGAAACAAGGAAAGTTACCAAGTAAAACCGAAATCAATCCTAAGGAACAAGTCCAAGCAATTGCATTGAGAAGTGGTAAAATGCTAAATGAACCAATCATTGAAGAATGTGGAAGTGAAAAAGATGAAAAAGAGGAAAAGGAAAAGAAATAGTGAGTGATAATGAAGGTGGTGTGGAAAAAATGAAATCACAATCACAAACTATTCCTCTTCCACCACAAGTTCCATTTCCACAAAGGCTTAAAAATGAAAAGCAAGAAAATGAATTGGAAAAAATTGCACAAATGCTCAAGCAATTACAGATAAACATCCTTTTGTATATGCATTTTTACAGGTTCCCAAGTACAACAAGTTTTTGAAGGACCTTTTAACAAAGAGGAAAAGTCTTAATGACTTTGAAACCATAGCACTAATAGAAGAATATAGTACAAGGATCCAAAACAAATTGCCCCCAAAACTCAAGAATCCAGGGAGTTTATCTATTCCATACACTATTGGTGATGTGAATTTTTCCAATGCTTTATGTGACTTAGGTGCTAGTGTTTCTCTTTTTCCTATGTCAATCGCAAGAAGGCTAGGATTCAAAGAAGTTCAAAGCACAAACATCACATTGCAACTAGATGATAGGTCCATTAGGCATCCACTTGGTGTTTATGAAAATGTCTTAATGAAAGTGGACAAATTCATCATCCCGGTAGATTTTGTTATTTTAGATATGGAGGGTGATGTTAATATGCCTATTATACTGGGTAGACCTTTTCTTGCTACCATTGGTGCAATTATTGATGTAAAAAATGGCACATTTAGGATAAAAGTAGGAGATGAGGAAGTAGCCTTTGAATTGAATGACATGTTGAAACATCCATTCTCTAGTTTTGATACGTATTTTATTGATGAATTTGATGATGGGGTGCCAAAATTTTCATTTGTAGGGAGGACATGGAAGAAGAAAGCCAAGAAGAAAGGACCAAGTGCATTTCATTGACATAACTACATTCAAAGGAGTGGAGAATTCTTTTGATTATGTTGTTTTAAGTGTGTTTGTTTGTTTTAGTTTTAATGATTTTGAATATGAAGCATTATGTGTAATCTTTGAGTTTTCATGTTTAAACTGGGATGTTGCATACTCAAATCTCATATCTCTTGAGTTTCGTGTGTTTAGAAGGGTTGAACATCTTAGTTTTATCATTTGAAATGTGTTTGAAGTGGTTTAGAGCCTTAAAAGAACAAGTGAACCAATTTGAAGCATAGAAGTGCAAGTTACTATTCCATTGATTACTATTCATGTGCCAACTTTGATTAAGAAAATTGATTTTCATTTGATAATCCATGGACATTTGATGCAAAAATTGGTTTGGAGCAACTTTGTTGTATTATTTGAAACTTGTTCAAAGTAGTTTTGAGGTTAAAAACATGCAAATAATCATTTTGAAGATTTGAGGAAAAAATATTACTATTCATTTGGTTGTTTAATCTCAAAATAGATTTTTTGAGATTTTGAAATTTTGATGTTTTTCATGCCTATATATCATGTTAACAACTTTGTTTTACCTTAGAAAACATGTTTGAAATGTTAAATTGATAAAAAACAACAAAAAGAGCAAAGTTGGATTCCAAGTTCATCTTGAAATTCAAAGTTGCAAGTTGAGCGAAGTGGCTACTTTGGTCAATTCTCATTTCTTATGTGTTGATGATTTAGAGGTGTTTGATTCATAAATTCAAAGTTTGTCGACATGTTTACATGATTGTGAAGTTGTTTTCCCAAAAATGGAAGTTTAAATGGTTGAAATCAGCCCCCAAAATTGAGAAAAAAATCAACCTGGAACTCGAATTTTCTGCATAAATTGCAGAACTTCTGGGAGGGATCCGTGGGTCACCCTAACTCGCGGATGCCACCCGCAGATCAATGTAGAATTTTGACTTCTTTGGTTGTTCGATTGATTATTGTTTGGATGTTTTGGGACATTGTTTATAAGTTTGTTTAGCAAGTTTCAAGGCATAAAACAATCACTTTAACACATTTCAATAGAATGCATATCGTGTTTCATTTCATATGTCAATTAGGTGAATTGTGCATCAAAGTATGAAATTTTAATTTGGGACATTTTGACACCAGTTTCTCTTGTTTATCACTTCATCATAATACATTACATTTGCTCATATAACACTTGCATCAAAATTTTACCCCATTGAGCTACATTGCAACAAATAAATGTGAGAAAATCAAGTATTTCAAAGCATGTTATGTTACTTTTTGAGCTTATTTGTTATTCAAACTTGTTCTAACATAGCATTTGAGGATTTCTAAGCTTTGAAACAAGGTTGGTGAGCAAGAATGGAACATTTGAAGAATATGGTGAAGTATTACAAGAGGAAGCTTCATAAAGGCCAATGCACTTCAAGGGATAACAACAATATCAAGCACTTGGACATATTAACCAAACAAGGGGAGTTTTCTTGTTCTACATTTTCCTTCTTACTTTTCCTTTACACATTGAGGACAATGTGATTTTCTAAGTGTGGGGGGATAGTATTAAAATATGCTTGGTTGGGTTGTAGGTAAGAGTGTCAAGATATTGTTTTGGTAAAATATGGATAAAATTTTTCAAAAATTGCCTCTTTATCATACTTTTGTGTGCCATTAACTTGTTAAATTTCTCTTACTTTTTGAAATAATTTATGCAACTTTGATTGAATATTTTCTACAAATATATGAAGAAATAGTTATTATGTGATTAGGAGTTTTGTTTTGAAGAAAGTATATCTTGTAAAATGGTTGTAATTATATCTTTATTTGGCATGTTTGATTTTAAATTTCTTTTCTTTACTTAATTTTACATTATTAAGTGGTAGATATGGACAAAAAATATACTTGTGAATTATTTAAATTAAGGGACAAATATATTATGAGGAAAATTGATGAATATTTATCTATTTCTACGTCAATGATTCAAATTACTTAGTAACCAGGAATCTTCATCCAAAAATGTCGATTTTCATGTCAAACAGCAATTGAATTATGAGTATGCATAGCAAGTTTGAATGAAAGTGAATTGTTGAGTAATAAGGGAAATTCATCACAAAATGTCGATCCTTTCATGAAAAGGCAATTTCACTTCTCAAACTAAAGGATGAAATTGTGGTCAAAAGAATCAAAGTGTTGGGTAATTGGAAGTTTTCATCTAAAAATGTTAACCTTCGCGTCAAAAGACAGTTACAAATTACAAAGTTCAATGCATTCCTATTGTGTGTAAATTGAGTTGTATATAATTGTCCATATTGAATACTTAGTATGTGAAATTTTGTAAGGCATTGGAATTTGGTTAAACAATGTTTTAATCAAGATATAATCACTTCCCTTTTACATTGATATGATGAGTATTGAAAACTTTATAAGGAATCGCATAATACCTATTTACTTTATCTTGTCGGAATTGCATTCAACAATGTCGGCATTTATTATTGCGATAGCTTGAATCATTATTTGATATCTTGATTTTCCAATTGCTTGAGTACAAGCAATGATTCAAGTATGGGGGAGTTTGATAAGTAATAAACTTGACTAATATTATTGTATGTTTTATTATGAATTTTTTGGTTTTATTTTGGTTGTATTATAAGTAATTTTGGCCTACAAATAACTAATTTTCTAACTTTTTCTAAGAATTAGGGTTCTAGCTCAAAATTAGAATTTTTATGTTAATTTGGTTACCTTGAGCAAAATAATGCACAATTTGTGTATTACTTTTGCAAGGATCATTATATCTAAACTCAATTTGGATCAATTGGAGTTAGGTGAATCAAAATCAAAAGAGAGTCAAAGGAAGTAGGCTGATGAATTATTTGGAGAAATATTTGAAGAATAAATTGTGCAAATAGTTGCAAAACCCAATTCTACACCAAAAATAGGTGATAATGCATTTGTTTTTGGCAAAACCCCGTACACGGGGAGGGACGCCACCCCTAAATTTTATTAATATTTAAATAAAAAGAGGGGGACATAAACCTTACCTCAGAAAGTACAAGGAAAAAAGTAGCGTTAATACTCAACAAAAGACAATAAAAAAACTAAGCTGAAAGATGATGATAATGAAATGAGGAGTACTTACTCCCTTACATGTCAAAGTTCTGCATGAAAGAAAACCTTAGTGGAATCGAAAAGAAGGAAAACCTAACAAATCTAGTCTTAAGGCACCACGAGCTTCCTTGGGGAGGGTTGAGAAATTCGTATACACATTATATTTTTGGCACTTTAATCCCTCATTAGACAAAACATCTGCAGGTTGATTCATTTCTCTATAGCAATGCGTAATAGAAGTAAAATGCAACTGGAATTTTTTAATTTCCTCAAACCATTGACGCAAAAGCCATGGACAAGAGTTCACACCAGTCAATATATGTACCAAAGGAAGAGAGTCCGATTCTAAGTGAAATGATTCAAAACCATTGTTAAGGCACAAGCAAATACCCTGAAGCAACGCCTTCATTTCTACTTCTAAGTTGGACCCAAAACCAAAATAGTAAGAGAAGCCAATAAAAAATTTACCTTTCCCATCCCTTAGTAGTCCACCTCCACCACACTCCCCTGGGTTCCCCTTAGAACAACCATCTGTATTGAGCTTCAATCCTTGCTTCGAAGGCCACCATTTAACTAAGGAAATGTTCACTTTCCTCTTGTGAGATTCAATAAAATTATAAATCTCAACCCAGCTGGAATGTGGTATAAAAATACTAAATTTCCCTTGGAGCACCACCCTTATATCACCTAAAATATTAAACACAACATGTTCCCACGTCCAAGACTCACCTGCAAAAATATAAGCATTCCTTGCCTTCCACAAATGCCAAAGAATGAGAATTGGAATAATTTGAAAAATCAACTTAGAGACTCAATTTTTATAAGGAGCAAACCACCAGGTCATAAGCCTTATACGAACATGATTATATTTTGGATTTAAACCCAATGGCCCCCCAAAATAATCCCACACTTTCGTTGGAATATGACCCACACAAAAAATATGCTCCATTGATTCAACAGAAGGAGGACTACAACAATAGCAAATAGAGGGACTGTCGCGCCCCATTTTTCGAAAAAGGATAATAAATGAGTGTTAATTGTTTGGAAAAAAGAAAAGGAAGTGTTAAATGTGGTTGTTTTTATTGGAAAAAGAGAAGCGTGTAAAATTTTGTAAAAATAATTTTTAGAAAAATACTTTGTAAAAGATAATTCGATAAAATGTGACAAACAAATACTTTATTTTTGAAAACAAAAGAAAAAGGGCCTAAAATGGGACTTTGAAAATGCGACGGTTTTTTGGGCCCAAAAATAGAGTCTAAAAAGGGTTTTTTTAGTGAAAAAGGAGTCGCCACTTGGTATTGAGTTTTGGTGTACCAAGTCACCCAAAAATATTTTATAAAAGGTAAGAAAATTAAAAATGATTTATTTAAAGAAATGATTTTGGAAAAATATAGGAAAAACAAGAAAAACCCTTTTAGACGACTCCAGGTCTTTGAAAACAAGAGAAAGAGGTTCGGGAGTCACAGTTGAAGAAAGGGAAGGCAAAGGCTCGCGCCTAAGGCACCCTTTCAACCTAGCCGAAACTAGTTGCGAGGTTTAGTCTAAATTTTCCTAATATAACCCTAAGATTTTATCGCATTTGGATGCAACTATATGAATGCAAATCTAATCCTAAAAATGAATATCGTTAAGGGACAAAATATTCCATTGAGGTTTAGTCGGAATTACCGCATTAATTGCGAAACCCGAATGTAGACCTCGACGGAGTCACGAGTTTAGGTGCAAAATAGAATGCAAAAGAAAAGGAAAATAGTAGTATAGATAGTAAGTGAACAAAGAAAGTAGGGATGCAACACAACGGGTACGGGGGACTAATGGACTCGTGACTAACTGTTTCTACTCACGGAGGGGGGAACGACATGTACGCCATCGCTTCCCACGTGAGTAGATGACTATTTCTTAGTCGAAATCACGCAAATGACCTAAAATTCTATGTGTAGTGGAATCTAAATGTTATGTACCGAATAGATGTTAAAATAAGTAATAAGTTATAAAGTATATATAAAAATTCATAGAAAATGGGAAAAAAGCCTAAAAAGATAAAATGTGTGTGAAATGTCATGAAATGCACACGAAAATGATCCTAAGGCTAAAATGACCTAAAGGCTTAGCATTGGACTAGCCCATTTTCTATAAGTTCTCCGCTAGCGTTGGACTAGCGAAGAAACCGGAATTAATCACAACTAGCGTTGGACTAGTGTGACGACGATACACATATATAATTAAAGCAAGTAAATAAATAAAGCATGTATTAAAGCAATAATCACATAAAAGCAAATAATAGCACATAGGAGCACATAACACATAGGCATAATATTCTAGATGCAAAGTCCTAAAGAAAGCAAATAAAACACATAAGCACATAGCACACAAAGCCCTAACTATTACACCGGAGAATAACCTAATTACAATCTAAAAATAGAAAAAGAATAAAAGATATCCTATCTAACCTATCTATTACACTTTCTATCTAAAATACAAAATTTAATTTTTGTTAACTAGATATACACTATCTACTACATTAACTATCTAAATACAGAATTTTTGCTCAATAGAATATTACCTATCTATTACATTTCTTTGAATAATCAAAAATTAATTTCTAATAAATAACATGGCATAACTAAATAAACACTCACATATGTATAAAAATTATAAGCAAAAGGAGATAAAAAAAAACATATAGAAAAACACGTAGCAACACGTAGGAGCACATAAAGAGAAATAAAAGGGTAATCGAGGTACCTCCCATTCGTAAACCCGGTATAAATTGCTAAGAAAATCAACAAACATGTCAAGGTACCACTATTTAAAGTATAAAATATGAAATACTTAAAAATTGAGCATAAAATGTCGATTTCGAACAAATTAGGGACTTAGAATAAAATTTCAACAAGTATCTAGGGCTTAAAACTAAGATTTCAACAAGTATAGGGACTTAAACTAAAATTCCAGCAAGTATAATGACTTAAATAAAAATTTCAGCAAGTTTGGGGGACAAAAAATAAAATTTCAGCAAGTATTCTAAGGCAAAATAAAATTCCAGCAATGTTGGGAGGGATAAAAATGAAATTCCAGCAAGTATTCTAAGGCAAAATAGAATTTCCAGCAATGTTGGGGTACAAAATAAAATTCCAGCAAGGTTTGGGGGCAAAAATGCAAGATTCCAGCAATATTCTAAGACAAAATATAATTTCCAGCAATGTTAGGGTACAAAATAAAATTCCAGCAAGGTTTGGGGGCAAAAATGCAAGATTCCAGCAATATTCTAAGACAAAATATCAAAAAAAATTCCAGCAAGGTTGTGGGGGCAAAAAATGCAAGATTCCAGCAATATTCTAAGACAAAATATAATTTCCAGTAATGTTGAGGTACAAAATAAATTCAGCAAATTTAGGGGCAAAAATACAAGATTCCAGCAATATTCTAAGACAAAAATAATTTCCAGCAATGTTGGGGTACAAAATAAATTCAGCAAGGTTTGGGGCAAAAATGCAAGATTCCAGCAAGATTCTAAGACAAAAATATATTTTCCAGCAATGTTGGGGTTACAAAATAAATTCAGCAAAATTTAGGGGCAAAAATGCAAGATTCCAGCAATATTCTAAGACAAAATATAATTTCCAGCAATGTTGGGGTACAAAATAAAATTCCAAGCAAGGTTTGGGGACAAAAATGCAATTTTCAGCAACATGAGGGGTATAGAATTATAATTTCTAGACATATTAGAACATATTGTAATTAACTTAGATATAATTGAAAGAAACTACAAAATTCTAAGGGCCAACCAAAATAAAATGAGGACTTAAATAAAGTAAACTAAAGTATTGAACGGCATAATTAAACAATTAAGCATTTAAGGGGAGCAAAATGTAATATAATCAGATGAAGATAATGAAAAAAAATAAATAACTAAAGGAAAAAATTAAGTTTCGGCTACAATTTCCCTTTTTTATCCTCGGTTTCCCCCTCTTCGGATTTTTCTCTTCGGCCATTTCTCTTCGGCCATTCTCCTCTGAATTTTCTCTCTTCACTCTCTGTCCTCGGATTTTTCTCCTCGGCCAATCTCTTCGGCCCTTTTCTCTTCGGCCATTCTTCTCGGATTTTTCTCTTCGGCCATTCTCTCCTCGGATTTTTCTCTTCACTCTCTTCTTCGGATTTTTCTCTTCGGCCATTTCTCTTCGGCTACTTCTCCTCGGCCGTTTCTTTTCGGCCATTTCTCTTCGGCCACTCACTCACTCTCTTCTTCGGATTTTTCTTTTCGGCCATTTCTCTTCGGCTACTTCTCCTCGGCCGTTTCTCTTCACTCTCTGTCATCGGATTTTTCTCTTCGGCCATTCTCCTCGGCCACTTCTCCTCGGCCGTTTCTCTTCGGCCATTTCTCTTCGGCCACTCACTCACTTTCTTCTTCTCTTCTTCTCTTCGGCTCACTCACTCACTCTTTTCTTCTCTTCTTCTCTTCCTCTCTTCTTCTCTTCTTCTTACTCACTCTTTCCTTTTTCCTTCTTTTTTTCTCTCTCTCTTTCTTTCGCCCACCCCCGATTCCTCTCTCGGATCCTCTCCAGTCCGGCTTTCTCTCTTTCTCTCTCTCTCTAGCCTCGGCCAGATTTCTTTTTCGGTTTTTCTTTTTTTTTATTTATTTTTTTTATGATTTTATACAAAACAAAACAACAAAAGAAAGAAGAAAAAAAAAAATTGAAAGCGAGAATATGAAATTTACCTGGAATAGGGGCGGTGGTGGTGCTATTGCTGTTGCTGTTGTTGTTGTTTGTTGTTGTTGTGCCCCCCCTTTTTTTTATGTTTTTGCAGGTGTATGTAATGGATTGTGCGTGTATTGTTTGTGTGTAATTGGCTGTGTATTTGATGCGTGTTTGTGATGCTTGTGCAGATGCGTGTGGTGTGTGTGTTTGTGCGCGTATGTGTGTTTTGTTTGCAGGGTGCGTGTGTGTAATGCAGGTCTGTTGTGTGTGTGTGTGTTCAGGTGTCTATGCAGGTGGTGTATAATGTGTGTGGTGTGTGTGGTGTGTGTGCTGTGTTGTGAATTGCAGGGGAAGGGATGCAAGTGGTGTAGTGAGTTTTGTGCTTTGTGTGTGTTTGTGAGAATTGCAGGGGTGACGGTGGAGGTGTTTGTGCTTCAGGGGAGTGAAAAAAATGTGCAGGTGTGTGTGTTTGTGAGAATTGCAGGGGTGAAGGTGGAGGTGTGTGTGTTGCTGTGTGTTTTTTTGGTGCAGGGGATGAAAAGTGCCAGTGTGTGTATGTTGTGTGCTGTTTTGTGGAGAGGAAGGGGAGGCCAAGAGAGTGAGTGAAGTGTGTGCTTTTGAGAAAATGCAGGGAGAGGGAGGCAGAGAAGTGAGTGAGATTGAGAGGGAGAGGTGAGGATTGTGTGTGAGCTGGTGAGTGTGTCTGTGCTTGTGTATGGCCAAGAGAGTGAGGGAGTGCAGAGATGGTGAGAGTTTTTTTTTTTTTTTTTTTGTGTGCCATTGCAGATGTGTTCTGCAGATGAATAAAAAAAAGGAAAGAAATCCTTCCAAAATCCCTTCAAATCTGGTTTAGGTGGTGATTGATTTTTCTTCTTCTGCTGCAGTTGCGTGCAGCAGCTGCTTCCCTTTTTTTTTTTTTTTTTGTGAAAAAAGAAAACAAAGAAAACCAGAAAAATAAAAATAAAAAAATAAAATAAAAAAACTTGAACTCTTTTTAGATTATATATTAAAACTAAAACACAACATTATAAGAAGAAAAAAGAAAAATTCAGTGTAAGAAAATTAATTATAGGTTAGAAAAATACAATTTAAAATAAACAAACAAATGGTATTTAAAAATAAGTAAATAAATAAATTAATTATGAAAATTTTCTTTGCATAAAATTTATAAAATGCACAAACACATAATTCTTATAAAGAAAAATTTTAAATAAAGATAAAAAAGTACATTGGAAAACGTGACTTAACTATGGCAAAATTATAAAAAATTTATGAAATTAATAAATGACGTCACAAAAATTTTACACAACATATATTATCACATAAAGCGCGTATATTATAATTTTCACTCAAAAATTTTAAGATTAACGCATCCTTGGGAAACGTGCCATTAATAGGCAAAAAGACAAAAAATACTAAATGACTCCTAAAAATCATGTAATTTTTACAGAAAATTTATAAATATACAAAATACACATATGAAATTTTTCACTTAAAAATTCTCGTAAAAAAAGAGTGCATTGGAAAACGTGCCGTTGAATTAAAAAATACTAAAATTTTAAATAAATAATGAATGACTCCTAAAAATCATTAAAATCATAAAGAATGATAAAAATAGTAAAATTATGTATTTAGAAAAATGAAGTAAAATAAATTAATATTTACATGGTGAAATTACCATTTTGCCCCTAGTACGACGAATTAGTTATAATACGCGAAAATTGTACTCGACCCCCAAAAAATAAAAAATGTCCCCTAAAATAAAGTAATACACATATTTTACAAAAGGTGTGTCAAAATTTGGTGTCTACAGGGACCACAAAACCCCATTTTTTGTAACACATCTGCTGTGGGAATTCTTTGACTTAAAAGTCTAATCATGAAAAAAGACATTTTAATCGGAATATAAGAATCCCAAATCTTACCATAAATAAAAGCCAAAACTTTACAATCTCTCACACATTCAATGGCAGATTTCATTGAGAACGCACCTAACGCTGTTAATGACCAAATCATTGTAGCTGATACTTCATCATTGGGCGAAGAGGTTAACAAACCATCATTTTTCAGCCAGCAAATATTGTCTTCAGCTAAATCATGCCCCTCCAACATCCTCTTCCATGCAACCGAATCCAATCTATGTTTTTGTATTTGAGATGGGTGCTTGTTTTTACAATACTTTGCTGCCATGAAAGTAGCCCAAAGTGATTTCTGACTTCTAAATTACCACCATAGTTTAATCGAGAAAGCCTTATAAATGTCGTCCAGAGATCGTATACCCACACCCCCCTCCATAGTCGGAGCACATAATGTCTTCCATCCAACCCAATGATATTTAACCTTGTCATCTTCCTTACCCCACAAAAATTGAGAAAAGATCCGTTCCAGTTGAATAAAAATACTTTTTGGTGGAGTACCTGCAGCAAGTATATGTATCGGAATCGAAGACAACACATGCTTTATAAGCATCAATCTCCCACCCAAAGATAAAGTATCTATTCTGCCAAGCCAAGATCTTTTTCATCACAGCAACCCCCAAGATCAGCAAAATATGATTGTCTTACATTTCCCAATAAATAGAGGGTAGCCCTAAGTAACGCACCGGAAATGATTTTTCTTGAGAATCCTGTGACTTGCTTTATAATCCCCCTTCTTACCCTAGAGAGTTTTGGATGACATAAAAAACCACTCTTGGTAATGTTGACTTTCTGCCCTGAACATCTTTCATATTGATTCAAAATCTCCATAATCATGCTCAAAGCTCTCTTAGACGCCCCTGAAAAAATAATGACATCATCAGCAAATGCCAGGTGAGAAATAACAGGACAACCTGTTGGTACATTAAATGGGATGAAGCTTGGCAACTGAGATAAATGATTTAGTGCCCTTGACAATCCTTCAGCAGCTATAATGAACAAGGCTGGGGATATTGGATCTCCTTGTCTAAGTCCTCTAGAAGACCTGAAAAAACCCTGTAGGCACACCATTAATTAATAATAGAAACCAGCAATTAGAAATACACCTCCAAATCATGTCAATCCACCTCTCACCAAACCCAAAAGTCCGTAAGAATATTAATCAAATATAGCCAAGACACTCTATCATATGCCTTAGCCATATCTAATTTTAGCACTACATTACCACCCCAATTTTTTTTAGCTATTCCAGTAACCATCTCTTGAGCCAACATGAAATTTTCAGTCATCAACCTGCCCTTCACAAAACCACTTTGTTGACTCGAGATAATCCGGGGAAGAACCTTAGCAAGTCTATTAGCCAATAACTTTCGTGATAATTTTATTAACAAAAGTACACAAACTTATTGGTCTAAACTGAGAGAAATCTTGAGGGATTATCAATTTTTGGAATCAATACCACAAGAGTAGAAGTAAAACCTCTAGGGATCACTTCCCCACAAAAGAAGCTCATCACAGCCTTATATACATCCTCAGATACTAACTCCCAGGCTGTGGTAAAGAATTTTCCAGTGAAGCCATCCGGTCCAGCTGCACTCTCTCCATCCATAGAGAAAACTGTCTTCCGAATCTCCTCCATAGTAGGATACCTCTCAAGCATTTGGTTATCCTCTTCCAAGATTAGTCTCGGAATCAGGTCTAAGTCACCAACATCTTGGTCTTCATCCTGGGTAAACAAGGAAGAGAAATAATCACAAGCTACCCTTCCAATTCTATCTTCATCATCTTCCCAATCACCAGACTGATTTTTAATACGGTGAATAGTATTCTTCCTTTTTCGTTCAGCCACAATGGAATGGAAAAATTTAGTATTGCGGTCTCCTTCTTTCCACCACTTTACACGAGCTTTTTGTCTCCAGAAGTTCTCCTCCACACAAAGAGCTCGATTCAATTCTGAACTCACTGACTGTAATTCCTTGGAGAGCTTCATCTGATTGTTGAGCATCAAACACAGCTTGTAGATGCTACAGCCTTGTTCTCCAATCTCTTTACATTTGCAAAGATATCTCCAAAGTTTTGTTTAGACCACATCCGAAGAGCATTTTTCACCTCCTTTAACTTTAGAGCTAAAACCTTCAATGGAGTTCCTGTGTGAGATTTGCTCCAAACTTGTGCTCAACCAAGTTCATGAAATCTGAATGAGAAGTCCAGAAGTTTAAGAAGCGAAAAGGACTTCGGTTTATTGTCCTAATATAGTTCTACCACTCATCAATATTGGAGCATGATCAGATGGTCTTCTCGAAAGATGCTGCACCGACAACTCTAACTCAAGCTCATCCAAATTCCTTGTTGATTAGGACCCTATCCAATCTTTTCCATACTCTTGCATTCCCTTGTCTATTGTTACACCAAGTATAATTAGAACCAGAATAACCTGCATCAAAGACTTGAACATCTTGCAAAAATGTTAAAAAGTCAGTAGCTTCAGAGATGTTAAAAGGTCTACCTCCACGTTTCTCAGAAGCTTGAACCACCAGATTAAAATCACCAGCAATTAACCATGGAGTACTAGACCTGAATTCATTCTTCAAATTATTCCATAAGCAGGTTCTATCATTATCCGAACATTTGGCATGGACAAAGGTTAAATTACACAGTCTAGGTAAAACTGAAGAGCTAATAGATATAGATAAATGTTGGTTGCTTTCTCCTATCACCGAACATACCAAAGAACTCCTGTAAAAGACCCACACCGAACCACAATTATTCCAGAAGCCACCATCCATACCAAGCTTCAATCTAATATCAGCAAATCTATCGACACCAATTTTTGGTTCACAAATAGCAATTACTTGCATATTATAATTTGTGATCAACTTTTTAAGTCTCCGTAAGTTTGGGGGCCGAGACACACCCCTAATGTTCCAAAATAGACAGTTAATCATTGGAAAGAGCAGCAAAAGAATTACCTGATAATCTCACTTGAGACCGTAAGATTCTATCAGAAGCAAATTTAGAACGAATCCCTTTTTGCTTACCCAATTTTTGCTGGTTCCATTCCAGCTGCTGCGCTTGAATCATTTGGACTTGATGAGGAGACACCTCCAGGTTACAAAAGGCTAGCCGTTGTTCCAGATTATGTTTAGCTTCAGGATCGTCAACTGCTCTGCGAGGGGATAGATTTCCTGTTAAAAATTCTGCCTCTGAGACCAACTGTTGCTGGGTTTGAACTTTATCGACATGTGTTAGGTCATTCTCCTGATCATCTAGGTCTATCCTCCCTTTCTCTTCCATGTCCAATATCTGCTGCACGTTCTCCCCAAATGAAGGATTTGCCTGCTCAGTTCTCGCAGCATCCTGACGATCACTGGGACTGTTGTGTTGCAGATTCGTTTGCATGACAGCCATATTTCCCACAACATCGCCATGCAGTCGATTATTTGGACTGATATTAAAATTATCAGTCCTGTTTCCTGAAACATGTATTTGTTAGACTTCAACAGTTTCCTTGGCTCGTTCTGCCAGCACCTTCTGATCATCATTCTCTTGTTGTAATCGATCCTGGTTGTGCTGATGGTCCTCCAATTTATCCTCCTGTTGATGACAATGCAGGTAATTTATCTGGCTCCAAGTTAGTTACCCTCTTATCAGAATTAGCCAAGGGTTTTGGCTTAGGACATATTGTGGTTTCACCACCTGCTGCACCTTCTCCCGTCGATCTTCATCTTCTGTCCCTTTGGGCTTTAAGAACCTACATCTTGATTCCTCATGGCCTTGTTTTTGACAATGTTGACAATAAAATGGAAGGCTTTCATAAGTCACTTTTTGCCAGAAACCTCCTTGATCTGATGCAATCCAAACACGCTGAGGAAGTTCCCTTGTCAAATCTAAATCCACACACACTCTTGCTACATTTGGTCTTGTAATATTCACTGTCGCAAGCATCCAGTTTTAATGGTGATCCGATGGTACTTGCAATCATAAAGAGGGCTGATTTATCAAAGAAGTGGACTGGTAAAGACTTCAAATGCCACCCAAACTGGTGCATGAGCCGGTTCTTTATCCAGACGAAAATCTGGACTCCACTTGAAGACTCTCATCGGAAATTCTTGGACCATCCATGAACCTTTCAACCAACAGCGCAGGTAGTCTTCTTCAGCATGAAACCTAATTAAAACATGCCTTTGATCCAATAAACCAAGTGAATAAGATGCAGCAAATCCAATCACAGCAAATGACTTCCTAATAAACTCCATATTTGGACGTCCATGTGAGAATTTTCCTACCAAGGCAAATCGAAATGGGGCTGCCAACTTGTCGATGTCTGTTTTTGAGAAAATCACAGCAGGTTCTCCCCTATAAACTGATGCTTGTTTGATCTTGATTGGAGAATTGTTATTGGTTGTCAAAATCTCAGCGAAGGATTGATTGGTGAAAGAAGGATGCCCTTCAACCGAAGGTTGAAGGGCAGCCATGGCTGCTGGAAACCCTAAAATTCAAAAAAATAGTAGGCGGCAGGAGGTAGAGAGAGAAGAGAGAAATGATGCATACAGTGATAATGCATGAAAAGTATCTGTACACGTAGATTCCAAATCAACAAATAAAAAAAAATCAAGTAGGGACCACAAAAAGTGATCTATGAGTTGCATCCGCGGGTCAGCTAACCTGCGGATCAAAGTCGGCTAGCAGATTCTGGGCTTGCAACTAGCATCAAATTCCAGTTAGTTTTGCATACATTTTTAAATGGGGAGAGGGTTTTGCAAGTTGGAGATTTCATTGAAAACATAAATGAAGACATTTGCGTCATTTTAGAATCTCAATGTAAACATTCATCATTTCATGCATTATTGGCAATTGCAAGTTGGAAAATGATGTGAAGAACCTTTGCCTATAAATAGAAGTATTTGTAACTAGTTTTGATAAGAAGAAAGTAGTTGTTAGCTTATTTATACTAGTTTTGGTAGAGAATTGGTAGAATTCTCTTTATCCTTCAATAGAATAGTGAGGAACATTGTAAGTTCAACTTTTGAAGGTGAATAAGAAATTTGTTGATATGAATTCTTGCTTTGGTATTGAACTTTTAGCTGTTTCATTAACCATGTTGAACTAAAAGCTTCATCTAGACCATAGATGAAGCTAATGAATCAACAAACATAATTTAATCTGTTTGCACTTGCTAAGCTTGCATTTGTTTGTTTACCTGTTCAAGTTTTAACGCTTGTTTTTGCATGGCCAACTTAAATAAGTCATTTGGTTGTTACTTGACATTGAGAAATGCATATAATAATGGAAAATGAACAAGTAATGCTTAAGTAATTCATATGAGAATAATAAATTCTTAAGTGAATCAATACAATTCATGTTTCGATAAGGTTTCACCATGAGAATAGTTTAAATCTTGTCATTTCATAGAGAAATCTAGTTATGACACTTAAGAAGTTGGATTCTAAACAAAGCAAGGTAACACTTAGCAAATCATTTATGCATGATTCATTAGTGGATTCTATGTTCTAGGATTCTTTGCTTGGATTCTACAAAAGTTCTCAATCATATACCTATTCTATTGAAGGGACCCCGTAACACTTTTGTTTTGATTATGTTTAGATAATAAAGGTTAGTGAAAAGGCTTTAATAGTTGCTCATATTTGATTTCTTATGGGATTCGATATCTAATACTCCAAGTACTACAATAGACCCGTGCAACTAATCTACACCACATCATGTTGCAATAATAATTCAAGAGTCAAAGCATGGACATATTTATAGAAGAAGTATTCTATTCTTTTATGAAATAAAGCTAATTGGAAACCAAGAAGGTTTAGGAAGCTTATCTTAAGCTAACCCTTCTCCTTTAGGAATTCTATTCCATAAGGACACTAATTAGTTACTGATTGGGAGTTTAGGTTATATCAAAAATTCGACACAATTAACACAAGCAAGTTTTAAATTTATAACCTAATACTCATTCCGCAAGTGCACGGGCTATTTGTAGTAGTGGTGAGTATTAGGGTCGATCCCACAAGGAAACAAGAATTGGCAAGTACCAAAGCTATTAACTTGCTCTATTATCTAAACAATCAAACTTTGTAGGTTGGAAAAATGGTAGGAAAATCAAGTTCAAGTAAACAACAATGAAGGAACTTGTCAAATTAAGTTGACTAGGCTTAAGATTCCACTAAAGGTCACAAAATATGAAAGCTAAGCTTATGGCCAATATTAATTTTCACCCTTATTTAGGATTCAATTCCATTTGTACTCCAAACTAGATTCCTCTACGAAATGGAAGACTACTAAAACATGAGCTTTCCTACTTCTGTGGTAAAGTCTTGCATGCCTTAGTTCATTTGGTTCATGAATTGTGGTGTTACAAGTTATGCAACAAGCCTTAATCCACCTATGAGAATCACTACTTTCGTGAGATTCACTATAGGTTTCATTTACTTCTTTCCATTGTTAAGTGCAATTTCCCTTGTCAAATAACAACTAAGATGACTTGGAAATTGGTAGCTAATCAATAACAAGTGTTAAAGACCAAGTAAATGAATAAATAAGACTAAAGCATGGCCATAAACTTAATCAATCATATCATTAGCTTCATCTCAAACCTAGTTTGATTCAACTTAATATGACATGTTTAAGATTAGTTTAAGCATGGCCATAAACTTAATCAATCATATCATTAGCTTCATCTCAAACCTAGTTTGATTCAACTTAATATGACATGTTTAAGATTAGTTTAAGCACATTTATGAAAGTAACAACACATGCAAGAATGAAAATGAAAATAATAAGGATAGAGTTGCTCATTTGGTAGATGAACTTGGCTCCAAGACTTGTCCTTGCATTTCATCAAACATGTGGTGTACAAAAAGTTTCCTCCAAAGGAGTGTTTACAAGAAGATGAAATTTCTACTATAAAACTAGAAAAGAAATTCTATTTTAAGTATTTATAGGAAAAACCCTAGTTCAAGTCATTGTCCAAGTTGAAGATGATATGATGAAAGTTGATTCCAAATCTTGAAAAATCTTGCCTTGAACTTTGAAATATTCTCCTAGGGCTATGTAGATGCAGTTGGACATTGGATTTAGCTGTAAAAGTTGTGTGAATATGCTGCAAATTGCAGCCAGCCATCACCTGCAAGTTGGCTTGATTTGTGGGTCATCCGCGGGTTAGCTGACCTGCGAATGTGACTCGGGAATTGCTCCCTGAGGATGGCCGAATAAGCTTTTCCTCAAAACATAAAAGTTGGTAATCCTTTGAGTTATCTTTCCAATTCCACAATAATCAGGTCATTTGGAGCTCTAGATACAAAGATATCGCCAAAATAGTGAGAGGTGGCTGGAAGGTCTTCACAGCACAAATACTTCAGTAATTTGGCATTTTGGCCATGAATATGTGAGAAATGGATTTTGATTTCTGCATAAGAAATATAGATCATTCACTTAGCTTCAAAATTCAAGAAGAATCATCTCAATCCAATATTTGTAACTCAAATTATTGCCGAAATACTGAAATGTGTCATTGTTACCGACCCTCTAGTTTTCTCCAATTCTTCACTTCCATTGCTTCTTTGCCCTTCCTTTTTGTTGGTTCTTCCTTTGATTTGCTTGAGACCCTTTTCTACTATTTGAACCATAATTTCTTGGTAGAATTTGATGAATAAAAATTATTCCGAAAATTGCCAAGTTTAAATGATAAAAATGTGCCATCTTGAATCAACTTTGATTTTGATAGTCCTTGTGCTTCAATTGATCCAAAATGTATTCAATTATCAATTTTCTGCAAAACCAAATAAACTTGGGCATTAATTTTTTCTAAATAATAATTCTGCCTTAAAACCCTAATTTTCGGACTAAAAAACTTAATTTTGGAGCAAACCTTGATTTGATGGAAAATAATGAAATTGAGCCATTTTAATCTAAAAAATACTAAAAACATTCTAAAAATACTCTAAAATCATATAAAATGCTATATTAAAATAGGTAAACTTATTATTTATCAGTTACTTTATTTCTTTTAGGAAACTAATTTCTTGCAAGACTTAGAATGTTTATAAATATGTCCTTTAAGTTAATTTATCTTATAAATTAACCCCATAAGTATCTCATACTTATCTTAATTACATTTTAACCCAAAAATTATGTTCTTTATGTGTGCGACCCATTAGATTCCATTCATGTTGGCAATAAATACAAATTACAATTTATTAATTAATCAATTAAGATTTGGATAAATTAAACACTTTAAATTATCATTAATTCACAATTAATTAATTCGTACTTATAGATCATGAGCGGCGTCTAGCAATGCATCATGATCACCCAAGTGAATAAGAAAGTCATATGGTGGACTATACCCATCAATGACAATGTTACCGTATAAATATCCTCTCACCATACTATATCTTAATTAGTCTAAAAAACATAGTGCACACTTTTAAATGACTAATTAATATTTTCTCGTTCTAGAAATATAACTCTCCATGATGTATAACCTTGAAACTACTTCCAAATTATACTATCACTTCTGCAGAAGATTTATTGAGTTAATATTTCTAACAAGTGGCCATAATGGGATATACTCTTTAATTAAGGAGTGGTGAATCCTGTATTGATTACTCACTATCTTTTCATGCTTCAAATTATATTCAACCTCTAACCTATGGGCTACTCTTTTACGAGCATCGAGGAATAGGATCAAAATATAGCAATCCACACTTAAGATACTATGGTAGTATGAAGTCAAAGGATCACTTACACCATTGCCATTAAGAGTTCAACCATTGGCACTATAGTTGAAAACTTTTGATGAATCAATCCAATGAACTTGTTCCAAACAAGCATCCACATACCAGGTTAGGTGTCACGTACACCATAGTTAATGAGATCAACTACTACTTACTATAAGTACAGGCAAAGTATGTGCTAGTCTATCCGTATTAATGATGTCCAATCTCATTAATACTATGACTAGGGATATTTAACAATATGACTTTATGTGTTAGAGTCTCATAATTGTAACTCTTACAATCTCTAACACATAATCAGTATTCTAAGGACTTTATCAAATAAACAAGTAACATGGAAATAGTATAAATGACAAAGAAAATGCCACATGAATAAATATAATATAAATAAGTGTGAGTACAAATAGCCTTAAACCAATTTGGTTTTTGAGCATACACCAACTCGTATGTCATCTATCTTGGCAAACCGGGATTTGCATGCGTCCAGCAGACTGGGTGTTTCATGTTTATTTTCCAAGTCTAGAAAACTAGGCTTTGCATTTCATTAATCCTAGAAAACTAGTTGCATTTGTTCGGAAAATTAGGCATTCACACGTTTATGTTCTAAGTTTGACAAACAAGGCTTCGTGCTTCATCTATCCTGGCAAACTGAGACTTGCATTCGTCCAGCAAACTAGGCATTCTCATGTTTATTTTTTAAGTCTAGCAAACCAGGCTTCACATTTCATTTTGTCCTTGCAAACTGGGACTTGCATTCGTCTAGCAAACTCAACATTCTCATGTTTATTTTTCAAGTCTGGCAAACCAGGCTTCGCATTTCATTTCATCCTGGTAAACCGGAACTTGCATTCGTCTAGCAAATTGGGTGTTCTCATGTTTATTTTTCCAAGTCTGGCAAACTAGGCTCGCATTTTATTTCGTCTTTGCAAATCGGGACTTGCATTCGTCCAGCAAACTGGGCATTCTCATGTTTATCTTTCCAAGTTTGGTAGCCTAGACTTTTGCATTCATCAATCCTGGCAGCCCAATATCATGCATCCGTCTAGCAAACTGGACAGCATAAATTTATCACTTTCTAAGTATGGTCGCCCAAACTTTTGCATTCATCAATACTGGCAGCCCAGGATCATGTATCTGTCCAGCAAAGTGGATGGCATAAATTTATTACTTTTCAAGTCTGGCAGCTCAGACTTTTGCATTCATCAATCCTGGTAGCAGCCTAGACTTTACATCAGTTTCGACTCATTTGTTGGAGTCTAACTCGTTCGTTGGGTTTTAATTTATGTTGAAGTCCAACTTGTCTGTTGGGTTTTAATTTTTGTTCAAATCCAACTCGTCGTTGGACTATTATTTCACTTTAAGTTCCAATTAGTTCGTTGGACTCTTACATCCAGTTTGCATTAATGCATTTCATGTGGTTATCATTCAAATTACGTTTGACCTGATTCCCTTAATTGGGATACATAGGCAATTCCTATAGAGCTTGGTCACTCCTTTATGCATTTCGTACATTCATTTCTTTACAAGGGTTAGAGTGTTTGTGTTTTATGTGTTGGTGAGTCAAAATTTGGCTTCCTCTACGTCTTTGTTTGGAACCTCTACGAGCTTCCTAACAAAAAGAAGCAAGCTGTAGACACAAAATTTTGACGTGCCATTTAGTTTTTTTCATATTAGGGAGAATTTTTTATTCATAGGTGTCGATTTTAATTTTCATGTAAAATATGTCAAATTAGTCAAGTCGAGAGCAAAATGGTAATTTTGACTTGTAAATACTTTTTCCTTTTATTTTTAGTGCCTAATTCCTATTTTTACACTTTTGAGCATTTTCATAATTTTTAGTGATTTTAGATGTCATTTAGCATTCGTTTAGAATTGTCATTGTTAGATGATAAATTGTTTGATTGTTTTAGTCATTGTGATTTTTGTTTGCATTTTATGCTTTTTGAGAAAAAAAGAAAGAGAAAAAGAAGAATCAAGGAAAAAAAAAAGAAAAGAAAGAAAAGAAAAGAAAAGAAAAAAAAGGAAAAATGCAAAAATTTTATTTTTAGAGTATTTTTATTTTTATTTTTTCACTTTTTTTTCTTATATTTTTCATATTGGGTCGGGCCTAGGTCTAGGATGTCTCTAGGATGTCTAATTTCTCTGGTATTTATACACGTAACCCTAAAGCATCAAGGGGAGACGGACATTCATGTTCATCATTACACTTTTTACACACTTTTACAGCAGACACCATACACACCATTCACATATTCTCACATCATACACATCACACACTCTAATACAATTCTCGAACATCAACCAGTTTCACGTGCATCATCATCTCGCCAGATCATCACCACCACCATCCTGCCAGACCATCACAACTTAGTCACAAAGCTACCATCATACCAACACCTAAAAACCACCACAATATTAACCTCCAAACTAGCAGCAGCAAAGCCACACAACCGCCAGTGGAAGTCTCCTTCACTACCATTTAACAGACACCAATAAACATCACAAAGCTCCACCCCCAGTCCGATTCTCCACCAACAGCAATTCAGAACTGCATGCCAACAAAAACTCAACTTCCACCCTTGCCACCATTAAACATCCCCTGCAACATCAATCACACAAGACCGGCAAATTTCTACAATAGCAATCACCTACAACACCATCTGATGACCAAAATAGACGACCAACAAAGCCTCAAAGCAGTCCCATAGTCATGGTTCCACCACCAACATAACAGCAACTGAAACAATCATAACCATCGGTTTCAGCCCCTTGCCTCCATCACCGTGGGTACCAAATCCTCCACAATTGCCTCACCAGTAGCACCTTCAACTTCCTCTCCATCCACCACTAAAATCAACCTAAACTGCCTATCATCATAACACAACCACAACTCACCACCCCACACCACCCTTGGTTTGACCATCACCTCCAAACCGCAGTCAAGAACCACCATCACCCAACACATGTAAGGTAATAACATGAGTAATGCAGTGAAAAAATTAAAATTTTATTAATTTAACCATAGATCTCTTTGGTATATCTATATGATTATAAGGGGGTTTGCAGGAATAATACCTCAAGCGCAGAAGATTTCTATGCTACTAGGCAAAGATCCTTCGAAGATGAGGTTAGATCTACCAACAAAAGCCCTCCAAGTGTCAAGCCTCTAACAATATCCACACGAACAATTTCTTTGGGAACCTTCAAGGCTTGCTTGCTTTGACTTTTGAGTGCTAGCTCTCTTGAATTAATTAATAACACATGAAGAAGAAAGAACCTAACAATTAGGAAGAGAGAGAAAAGAAAAATCGCCACTTGAGAGAGAAAGTGGGTGGCAATTTTTCTAGGGTTTTTCTCTCACCAGTTTTCTTTTGTGTTGCAATAATAATTCAAGAGTCAAAGCATGAACATATTTATAGAGGTAGTATTCTAGTCTTTTAGGAAATAAAGTTGATTGAAAACCAAAAGGGTTTAGGTAACTTACTTTAAGCTAAACCTCTTCCTTTAGGAATTCTATTCCATAAGGAAATCAATTAGTTACTTTATTCCTTTTAGGAAACTAATTTCCTTCAAGACTTAGAATATTTATAAATAAGTCCTTTAAGTTAATTTATCTTCTACAAAGTGCCCTTAACCATCTTGGTTTTAGGGCATACACTAACAAACTCCGACTTGCCCTAAAACGAATCACTCATTTGTTTTAGGCCAAAAGCATTTATATGAGCATCATGCTTTCTCTGGGATAAGGCCTTAGTGAGATGATCAGCTATATTATCATCAGTGGAAACCTTTTCTATCTTTACATCATTTATACCAACTATCTCCCTAATAAGATGGTAGCGCCTAAGTATGTGTTTGGATCATTGATGAGACCTAGGTTCCTTTGCTTGAGCGATGGCACCATTGTTGTCACAATACAAAGGTATAGGATCAACAATGGAAGGAACCACTCCTAGCTCGGTGACGAACTTCTTGATCCAAACAACCTCTCTTGTAGCTTCAGAAGCATCAATGTACTTGGCTTCAGTTGTAAAATTAGTGGTAGTCTCACAGCATCACCATTTAACGTGAATACGAATCCGGATTACGACTTGCTATCATCATTTTCTGACTGGAAACTCGCATCAGTGAAATCACACACTTCTAAAGTGTGTCCTCCATAAACCAAGAGTAATTTTTTAGTTCTTCTCAAATATTTAAGAATACTCTTGACAGCTACCCAGTGACCCTCATTAGGGTTAGCTTGGAATCTACTCGTAACACTTAGAGCATAGGAGATGTCAGGTCTCATACATAGTATAGTATACATAATGGATCCTATTACCTAGGCATAAGGAAGCTTTTGCATATTATCATTCTCGACAGGTGTCTTAGGACACATGTCTCTCGAAAGAGTAATCCTATATCTCATAGGTAAATACCCCTTCTTCGATTGCTCCATGCTAAACCTCTTTAACATCTTGTCTATGTTTGTCGATTGACTGAGACCAAGTAACCTATTGGATATATCTCTGTAGATCCTTATTCCCAGAATATAGGTTGCCTCCTGTAGATCCTTCATATAGAAACTTTTAGACAGCCATACCTTTACAGTTTGTTGCAAAGGTATGTCGTTTCCCATCAACGATATGTCATCCACACCAAGTATTAAGAAAATGACAGCGCTCCCGCTCACCTTTTTGTATATACAAGGCTCGTCTTCATTTTTTGAGAAAACTAAGCTCTTTGATTGTCTCATCAAAACGAATGTTCTAACTCCTTGAAGTTTGCTTAAGTCCATAAATGGACTTTTGTAGTTTGCATACCTTTGTAGACACCAAATTTTGACACACCACTCATTTTTTAACATTAGGGACCTTCTCCTACAATTTGGAGTCAAATCTTAATTTTTGGGTAAAAATGAGAAAGTCAGCAATTTTGGGGGCAAAATAGTATTTTTTTAATTGTAAATATTTTTCATTAGTTTTGGGGCGTCTAAATTCATTTTTTGTATTTTATACACATTTTTAAATTTTTGTGATTTTTTTCGAATTTAACTGATATTTTCTGTATATTTTGATAGTACAGGGACAAAACAGTCATTTCGACTTCTGAACATTTTTCGCCATTTTTGGATCCCAAATTCATGTTTTAGGTTTTTAAAGCATGTTTCTAAGTTTTTCTAATTTTTTGGGTGAATTACTGTTAATAAATTTATTATTTACATTTTTCTTAATTTTTTTCATTTTCATGCTTTTGGGAAAGAACATAGATTTTTATTTTATTTTATTTTATTTTTTTATGGGAGTAAAGTTGTAATTTTGATTGTCAAGGGCGTTTTGGTCTTTATTTAGTTCTTGGAAGATAAGTCTTTTGAGCACTATAAATAGCCCATTTTTGGAATAAAAAAAAAAGAGGAGAAAAAAGAAAAGCCTAGGGAGATTTTTAATTTTTTTACCACACATTTCACACACAACACACCAAGAACACACGCCACACATTTTCATGTAAGCACACACCACACCAAGAACACACACCATACATTTTCATACAAACACACACTACATCAAGCACACACACCACACATCTTCATACAAACACACACTACACCAAGAACACACAAATCACATACTTTGCACACACACTCACACACATAGTTCACGCGCAGTCATACACAAATTCACACACTCACAATCAGTTACCCAAAATCACATACTTCACACACACTCACCCATATACGCACACAGTCACTCAAATACACACACAGACACACACACAGAGAGTAGAATCACACACAATACAATCATTGATACACACACAAACTTCACACACACACACACAACTTTAGACATTTCAGCTCACAACGAATGCATTTAAATTCGAACATTAGAACTCCACCCAGAACCACCGTAATTCAGCCTCTGTTTAGCCATCTTCCATCCAAACCACATCACCCCTACAACCATGGTCAACCGATTGGCCACCGTCAACAACTAGTAATCCCAAATCCCTCCAAACCACCATTTCCTCCACTAGTTAACTACCAAAAATCCAAATTGCAGCCCCAAAATCCTGCACAAAATAACCACAAAAACACAGCAATCACAGCCCAAACAACCTGCAAAAAAAGCCACTAAATAGCTCTAAAATCAGTCCCAAAACCACCCAAAAATCTTGCAAAATCACTGCAAATTCATAGCTCAAAAATGCCCAACCCAAAATTTCTGCAATTTCAGCCCCAAAATACCTGCAAAAACAGTCCAAAATCCTGCACAAGCAGCCCCTAAAATCCCTGCAAAACAGCCCAATTCTCACCAAAACAACCCAAATCGTAACCATAAAAAGTCACTACAAAAATAGCCCCAAAATTTCTGCAATTCCAGCCTTAAAATCCTATCAAAACCAGCCCCAATTCACCCCAATTCCCAAAACACATCAACCATCCACTGCCCTTGCCACTAGACAACCATCAAGACGCACCAATCAGTCATCTCCTCTACAATCACCACCAAGTATCCACCGTCTCATCCACCAAAAGCCCCAGAGCAGCCCTTAAACAACAAACCTAATCAGCCATGACCATTACACATACAGAGAATATCTAGATTCATACACAAAAACAAACACATATTCACACATCACCATCATCATACAAGGATGCCCAAACCAATTATCCAATTAGCACTTGAAATCAGTCCCAAAGCTGCCTGAAACCACCACCATAGCTGCCCATAATTCAATCGAATCAGCCCCATGACTACTATTGGCAATCACTTCCATCCCCACTGATTGTGAGATTTAGGTACTATCAAAATTAGGCAAAATTCACACAAACCAGTAATAAAATTTATAACCTAATACCCCTTTCTATAAGTGCACGGGTCAAATGTAGTAGGGGAAGTATTAGGGTCGATTCCACAAGGAAACAAGAATTTGCAAGTACCAAAGCTACTAACTTGCTCTATTATCTAGACAAAACATCAAATAGGTGGTGTGCAAGGTAAGAAAATTCAACTACTTGAATTGAAACAATTGGAAGAAATTTACAAACACAAGTAATAGGGTTTAGAATCCACTTATTGTTACTAATACAATTGAATGAATTAACACCTTGATATGTTAATCTTGTCTTGCTTAAGATTGCAACTCCATATGAAATCAAGACTTTTTTCACAATGAATTGACTAGAGTTCAATTATGTTCATGATGAACTCTTGTGAAATGCATGAATTGTGGTATTAAACAACCTCAATCCACCTACTTGTGCAACTATTTGCATGTGTGTGCAATATAAGTTTCATCTACCATTTTCAAGTGTTATAAGCATTCCTTATTGTCAAATAACATCTAAATGATTTGCAATAGTTTATCAAGCTACTACAAATGTTAAACCTTGATAGATGAACAAGCAAATACAAGTTATAGCAAGTATAATAACATTCAAATCATATAATTAGTTTCATGTAACCCTAAGACATGTATTTAGTTAAACATCGCTAGTATGAATAACATATAATAGAAACAACTCATAAACAAGTAAGAAATTAAACAGCTAAGGTAAGAAATGCTCATTTGTTAGTAGAACATGGCACTACACGAAATTTAGTTTTTACCCACACATAAAATTGCAACACATAATATGTGTAGGTATTTAGCTACACATATATTATATATGTGTGGGCAAATCTAATATGATTAATTACTATATATTTGGCATTTATTATGTATAGGTAAAAGTGTATAGTTACATATGAATTTGGTGGGAAAATTTTCTTACCAAATATTGAGAAATGGCGGCATTTTTTATTTTTTTGATTGCTGATGTAGCATGCTTTAAATTTACATTAAGTGTAGGTAAAGATCAATTGTTACGCATAAATTGGGTGGGAAAATTTTCCTCCAAATATTGACAATTTGGCGGCATTTTTCAATTTTTTAAATGCTGATGTAGCTTCTTTTTTTTTTTACATTAAGTGTAGGTAAAGATCAATAGTTACACATGAATTGGGTGGAAAAATTTTCCTCCAAAAATTTAGAATTCGCGGCTTTTCTTTGGAGTGCTGATGTGGACTTTTTTTATATTTATATTATCCACACATATGTATAAATGTCAAATATATGTAGGTAAAGGTTGTGGGCCATTCCTATCAAGTATGATGATGTGGAAAAAAATGCCACATCAGTTATATACAAACATATATATTAAATATTACATATGAAATTACAATAGTATCCATTTTTATTTTTAAAAAAATACAACTATAGTGTATTCAATGTTGAATAAACAAAGGATAATTTTGTAAATTAATATACCTTTAGTGTATTTGTTAATAAAAACCAAATAAAAGGCAATAAAATAAAATGAATCAACAAAAGAAAGAACAAAGCCTTCCTTCCAACTATCAGTTTTCTTCATCCCATCCCCAAATCAACTAGTCCTCCACCAAGCTCTTCCTCCTATCCCAAAACAATCGCCGCCACCTCTGTTGTTCTGCTCACCGCCGTCACCGCCGTTGCCTCCGCCACTACGCCGTCCTCCACTCTACTTCCCGCCACCCCCCATAAGTAATATCTTTGATTCTCCTATTCGATGTTCTCTGTCTTTTTCTTTTTTCTTTTTTGGCTTTTAAATTCATTTTACAGTTCTTCTACTTATCTTCTTCTTTCTCTAATTTTATTGTCAAAATATTAAAAAAAAGGTAATTTGAGTTGCTAGGCGATCCATGGAGTCCCCGATCCAGTGAACAAGTGGAGATCTCACCTTAATTCGAATATGTAAGTAATTCTTTCCTACAGATGTCATGTAAATCTACTTCATCTTTTGTTCTTCTTTTTTTTTTTTGGGAAAAAATAATTCCGTTTTTGTTGGAATCTTGATTTTAATTAGGTTGGAAGCTTTAGTGGTAGTCTTTTAGTGTTTTACTAAGTTAAGTAGGGCTTTCTTCAATTTTATGTGATTTTCTATGACTTATGTTGGTTTTAATTTCGTTATCTGTTGTGGATTTATTGGCAGTTCCTTTTGAGTAAATTAATGTTGGAATGAGGTCTTAAGGATATCCAGTGATGGATTCTGGGATTTTAAGGTAAACCTAATGATCTAGTTGAAAGTATTGAATCCTTGAATGGTGCAATGGTTTGGTCTGGTCTGAGAAAGTTGCATTTTCTCCTTCCCTTTCTATTTGCATTTCTCCTTGTCTTTCTATTTGCATTTTGTAGAACGTCACCATTTTCCTTCCATTCTTGAAATTTTTTGAGTTCAACACCATTGGCAAATGTTCTTTGATTATCGATGAAATAATCAGCACAGACAGACATTGGGGTGTTGGAAGCTTTCAGTTTTCAAGCTGAGTGAAGTTCAGACTAGTCTTTAGATTCATAGAGTCCTAAACTCATGAGAGGATTTTGGGGAGGTCTTCTTTTTTTTTTCTTTTTTGTGGGTGGAGGTTGTCACGAATGCAAATTATGGATATGGAATTTAATGTATGCACTTTATCTTCCTTTCTTCAACGCTAATCTTGTGCTTGGATTCAATGTCGTGCTCACTCTATCTCTTATATATATATGTATGTACGTATATGTGTGTGTGTGTGTGTGTGTGTGTGCATATATATATATATATATAAAGGTTATAGTGATCATTAACGGTAGTCGTTAAGCGGAGACTATCATATTTTAGAAAAATTTGGCAGTTGAAAATAAAAATTCTTTGTTGAATAAGTTTATAACTTAAAAAAAAGGATAATCTCCCAAGGGATAAGAAATTTAAGGTTTAAAGTCTTGGGGGTCATTGTTTCAATTGAATCTTTTTCTTTTAAATAACGAACATTCTAATCTTATTAATCTGTTTCTACAAGACCAGACTAGCTAGGAGGGCAGGTGTGTATGTAGACAATATTAAAGCAGTGTTTAATCTAATTTGCATACAAGTGTTTGCTTGGTTATATATGGTTTTTTTTGGAGCAAAATTTTAGTATTTTATTTACGTAAGATTGGAATATTTACAGATTTAACAGGGAGGTATTCCTCCAGTACACTTTATACTTCCCTACCATGGATATGTAAACTTGGTCATGTATGAACATTTCAAGTTTAATGTAAAATAAACTTCACGTTGAACGATTGAAACAACTTTTGAATTAGTTGAATTGGCTATAAATATCTAGTGAAATTCACATTTATAGGCTCATGCAAAAGTGGATGAAATAGCAAGGAGAGTTTCTGTTTACACATTGGATCATGATGTATCTAAGCAACTATGGTCATTAGTATAATTAATCACACTTGTCATGTATGGTAATGAAATTTTATGATTGTTTTCTTCAAACTAGAAGATTACCTTTGAGCAAACATAGATATGTATTATTGACTATTCCTGGTTTCTCATCCTTTTACAGCTAGCTAATTGACTGTGACCTTTCCCCACTTTGGTTGCCTGGAAGTAGCAGAAACGATCACTTAATTATCCTGTTCTCTTTAGCTGAATTTCTTGTTTGTTTGTTAAAAAAGTTTCTATTTCCAATTTAGGGTTTGTATCCCTTTTCTGACTTTGCTTGTCTAGAACCACCATAACCATAAAGAGCTAGAAAATTGTGTTTGTTATGGAGTGTATTAACAAAAAAAATATGGAAGCAATAAATTATGTGGACTTTTCTGAGCATGTTTTTGGATTTGCAGGAGAGTATATTAACCTGAATGGCAATTTAATGACGTGTCTATTAATTTCGTGGGTGGAGGTTGTCACGAATGCAAAAAAAAACTCGTAGTCATATGGATCTATATTTCACTTGTACAGGTTTACATCCTATTCTAGATGATTTGTTGTATCTATTGATTAGTTGTGCAATTGTCTCCATTGATATGTTGATCGGAATGTCGCGTCATTTAATTCTTTTTAGATACGATTATAAGTCATACAAATGCACAATGATTAGAACATATTCAATGACTATGAGAATTATCATCCTTTACAATTGACTGCCCAAAATTGGTCTTGATAAATTTCTTCGGTTGCTTATTGTCTCATGTTATTGATGTTTTCTTTCCTTGCTTACTTGAAAAGTATTTGATGGTAGTCAAGGAATTGGCAAAAAACCAGGTGTCTTATACTATTGACTGAACATTTCTTATCCATTCTTATCTTTTATTGCATGGTAGAGGAAATAGAAAAATTGATTCTTGTTACCACTTATCAGACGTTCTATGATAGAAGCGTCAATAGATGTTATGAAGTACGCACAAATGCTTTTGCTCATACTAAATCCTAAATTTACTTTCGAAAATGGTCCCATATATGCAATTATCTGATTAATTAAGTTTATTGACTTCAATTTTGTACTAAATTTGCTCAATAATGGTTTCACATTTTGTACTAGAAATTCTAAAATAACCAACCAGTTTGATTAATTAATGACATAAACTTGTGATACGATCCTAGAAGCCAAAGCTCAAGTTGATAAATGCATTCATATTGTTTCAGGAGCATCATCGAAGCAGAGGCCTTTGCCAACCCTTAATGGAGGCTTAGAAGCATCAAGAATGGATAAAAAGGGCAGGAGGAAGAGGCCATCAAAGATGAGGAAGAGTACGTTGGCGGATAGGAAACAAAAGAAGCCAAAAGTGATTGCTGGTGGTGAGCCGTGGGCAGTGAAAGGCGAGACTGTGGCCGCGGCTCGCTTCAAGATGCCCATGGCTCAGCATTGCAAAACCTTCTGATCAAGGCCGCGAGGAAGGCCGTGCCTAGCCTAGGCCGCAGCCTTCATCTGAAAGTTTGTGATTTCTTTTGTTTTACTCAGTTTTTACTTAGTTTTTCCCTTGTAATAGACTAGTTACTTTCCATATCAGTTGTTTAGGGTGTTTTTGCCTATATAACGCTAATTTCTATCATTGTTTTAGAGAACGTTGATGTTGAATAAAACTTTGTGAGGTTTTTCCCTCTTTGGTTCTCTTTGTGAGGCTTGTGAATTTGATGAGTGATTCGTGAGTTCTTTTGATATCCTTGAGTTCTAACCAACGTGTGGGGTTAGAGTTTGGGATCCTTTATCAATCTCATTTCAATTCTTAGGTAGAATTGGGGTTAGGTTGTTTCTAGATACACAAGAACGATCCTTTGGGGAGGGTTGTCCTGTGGATTGCGTTCTTCACGAAGGTTCCTGTTACGTGATTAACAAGGGGTCTTGGGACGGATCACATCAATTGGTATCAGTGCTTCTGGGTTCCTGGTATCAGGTGTATTCAATCCATCTCTTGAATTTTGATTCTTTGAGATTGGATATATCTTTTTATCTTTATTTTTTTTTGTCAAATTCCTGCAGTAGTTCTTGTGTTTTCCCTATTGTATTTAATTAATTCCACCCTTAGGGTTTCCTATTGATTTGGGATCTTATGTCTTTGTGGTAATTCTTGTGGGTTTATTGTTACCTCGTAGTTGTTGTCGATCTAATTAAATATTTTACAATATTTTCTCCAATTTCTACAACTTTTGCGATATCCTTTGCATTCTTTGTGCTGTCTTTGCTTCAGGGCATCTAAAAACCCTAGAAGATTCGTGTCTTTTTTGCTCTTGTTGATTGGGTTATTGATTATTGATGATTTGTTCACTATTCGTTAACAAAAATCATCAAAAGTCTTATCCCATTATTCCTCAAAAAAAAAAAAAAAAAACGCATCACTGTAGCGTCACTGTTCACTCAGTACTATTCATAGGTACTGTTCATCTGAGTTACTGTTCACCCGAAACTTTCTGTCCAATTTCTTGTCTTGGGTTGTGAGTGTTAGTGTTGGGTAGTGTTCTCTTCTTAGTAATTCTTACTTTAGTCAAATCTTTATCCTTTTTCCATTAAATCTAATTGTTTGCTCAAAACTCATTATGTTTAACGAGGGAGAATCCAAGGCATTTGACCTTAGGGATTTTGCTGAGACCATGAATGCTAGTATCCAGGGTATGAGGTAGACCATGGAAGCTATGTGTGAGCGACTGGAGAGGCGAGGTCATTCACATTCGAGGTCAAGGAGCAGCCATAGAAGTCACCGAATGAGATCACCGTTGGCTGAATCCGGAGATTCTAATGATGAGATGGGGGCTGATAGGAGGCCTAGAAGAGGAGAACAGGCTCATGATGGCAACAGTAGGAGCATTAAAATGAAAATCCCAACCTTCCAGGGTCGGAGTGATCCAGAGCAATACTTGGAATGGGAGCGAAAGGTAGAGCACGTATTTGACTGTCACCACTACATAGAAGAAAGGAAGGTTAAGCTTGCTGCGGTGGAGTTCTCAGACTATGCTAGTGTGTGGTGGGACCAGTTGACCACTACCAGATGGAGATGTGGAGAGCGACCTGTCCGCACGTGGTTGGAGATGAAGACAATCATGCGGAAGAGGTTCGTACCTAATCACTACTACTGAGAGTTACATCAGATGCTGTAGTCATTGACTCAAGGAAGTAGGAGTGTAGATGAGTACGCCAAGGACATGGAGATGGCGATGATTCGGGCCAATGTAGTGGAGGATCAAGAGGCCACAATGGCGAGATTTTTGGCTAGCCTAAATCAAGATATTCGAGAGGTTGTTGAGTTGCGGTCCTATGTGGAGTTGGAGGACTTGGTTCAGAAGGTAGAGATTGTAGAAAAGAAACTCAAAGCGAGGAGGAGAGGTGGTTCAGGGTCTTCTTATGGGAGGACTAGCTGGTATGATAGAAGGGACAAAGATGAGAGGCCCAGGGACTTGAGCAAGCCAAAGGAGGGCATGGGTGATGGCAAAGGGCAAATGAAGGCACCTATGAGGACACGTGACATCCAGTGTTTCAAGTGCCAGGGATGTGGACACGTGGCATCCCAGTGTCCTAACACTAGGACTATGATCGTGTTGGATGAAGGAGGCATAGAGAGTGCTTCTTTAGATGATGAGACGATGCCACCATTGGAGGGAGAAAGTGATGGTAAAGGTCCTATTAGCTGCGAACCTGACAAGGGAGAGCTTCTTTTCACAAGGAAAATTTCAGATGAGCACCCTAAGGAAGCTGGACCTGATGTGAAGAAAGAATGAATCTTCCATACTCGATGTTTCATTGGGGACAAGGTATGTGGCATTGCCGTTGACTCTGGTAGTTGTACTAATATTGTGAATTCATTGTTGGTAGATGAGCTTGGTTTGAAAACAGTGAAGCATCCCAAGCCATATAGACTACAGTGGGTGAGGGATAGTGGTGAATTGAAGGTGACCAAGCAAGTCGAGGTCGAGTTCACCATTGGAGCCTACAAAGATAAGGTTTTATGTAATGTGGCACCTATGGGAGCATGTCACTTACTACTAGGGCGTCTGTGGCAATTTGATCGCAAGGTGATGTATGATGGGTTCCGCAATCAGTACTTGTTCACTTGGCATGGAAAGGACATCACACTTGTGCCATTGACACCATTGGAAGCTCATAGGGACTGTAACACCCTAGAAATTCATGAAAAATCATTTATTTTGTATTATGTCCATTAGTAGAAAAAAAAAAGAGGGCCAAAATTAGTTGAAAGAAATAAGGAAAATGATTTCTATTTTTAGTATCATGTTGTACCTTCTTCCTTTAGGAGTTGTACCTAGAAGTCTTGCAAGATTTAATGGTAGGATAAATGTTAAACATCTCTTCTAATTAAGCCTAGCCAAGTGGAGTCTAAAAGTTGCAAGAAAGTCAAGCTCTACATTTAGTTTTGTCTTTCTTTGATTGGTCAATGTTTTTTTCCAATTCTTTCTTCAATTCTTTTCCATTTTACTTAGCCATTTTTATCTCTTTTCCTCTTCATCTTGGCCGGCCCCTATTCCCTCTTTTCCTCTCTTTTCCTTTCATTTTCTTAGAGCTTTTCTCTCCAATTTGATCACTTTTCTTCCATTGCAAGTGAGTTAATCTTCCTCCTAAGCAAAGATCTTGACTTGTTAAAGGTATTCACCATGAACTTTTCTTATTCTTTCAAGTATAAGTTGTAGTTTTATAGCTTTTTACCCATGTCTTTAAAGTTAAGCATGATTTATTTGAGCCATGAAAATGAAGTTTTATTCCATGGATATGAGGTTTATGGGCTTGTATGACTTGTAGATAGTGATTGAATCTTGAAATGACATGATTTAAGTATGATTTGGTTGAAGAACCTTGGAGAGGTTCAAGTGTTTTTATGACAAATTTGGGTGAAATTGAATTGATTTTGGTATGGAAATGATAGAACTACTTGAGATTGGGTTGTTTGGCTGTTTTCTTTGCAGGTTAAAAATTTTGGGTTAGTTCGATTATAGGGGAAATGCTGCCGAAATTTCGGTAAAACCTAAGAAGTAAAAGTGATTAGGCCATGATTTAAAGTTATATAAGCTGTAATTTAGTGATTTGAACGTGCAGAAATTTTCGTAGATGAGCTATTAGTGAATTGAACCTTTCCGAGCAAAACCCTAAAAGTTAGAAAACCCTAATTTTGAAAACCCTAAACCCTAGGGTAAAACCCTAAACTCCAAAACCCTAGAAATTAAACCCTAGAAAGACTTGGGGTATTTCTCGAATTTTCTTATCGAATTACTTAGATTTTAATCCGGTTTTTATACGATTATTTTCTTTTGAATTTCAGGATCCGGAAGTGAATCCCGACCCTTTTACTGAAATATTTTCTTAGGCACTTCAGGTGAGTGTTTCTATGTGTGCATGATGCATGAAATGATATGTTATACTTGACATGATTATCTAATGAAATGTGCTACTTGAGGAAAGATGTGTACTTTATCGCATCTATTCCGCAATGTGTTACGTGCTTTCACTATCCAATATGTTATTTGTGCTTGTGACTTCCGTGGTTAACTTCACTGTTTTCCACGGTTAGTCAAATTGGGTGTGTATGGGAGAGATATAAGGTGCTGGGCGTTATTCGGTGCGTGTTAATTTTCATATCTGAGTAAAGTCCTGGAAAAGGCTAACTCATGATTGAATTTTATGCTTGATCTTGGACTTCCGTGGCTAACTTCACCGTTACTCCACGGTTAGTCAACCTGGTGTGTTTGGGGTGATATAAGGTGCTGGGGGTTATAGGTGCGTGATATTCTTTCCTATATGAGTTTCATTCCTCAAAGAGGGTAACTCTGGATTGAATTTTTACAAGTATCTCGGACCTGAGCTTTTACCTCGGTCCCGATACTCATGTTATCTTGATCATGATTGATACTCCTGCGGTTGAGCTTGCTCCCGTAGTGAGCCTGTATCCGCCATTGATTATATGACACTTCACATTGCTTGTTCATCATTTATTGAATTTGTTAATTATTATCCTTAAAGGTTTATTTGTTATTGGTATGCTGCATGACTTGAGCACTCACTGGGCTATTATAGCTCATCCCGTTTATTTGTTTTCTTTAACCAGGTTTTCCAAAATATTAAAGCTGGAAAAGCTGATTTTGGACGTAGTAAATGTTTTGTTTCATGTATTTTGATAGCCCAATTGTTTAGGCTATTAGTGTAAATACTATGTATATTTTGGGATGTAAAACCTCTTGTGATATTTGTATTTTCAAATGAATTAAATGAATGTATTTCTTTATGAATGTATTTTATTTTTGGGTTAAGTACGCTTGGATGTTTGAAGTGAGTGCGTGATTCGAGTCCTGGCGAGAGCCAGGTAGGCAGTCTGCTAAGCCCTTTGGTGCGCCTCTGGGTAAGGTGGGGCTGTCATAGGGACTATGTGAAGCTGTTTAAGGAGCTTGAGGTTGCGAAGAGGAAGAAGAAGATGGTGAAGAAGGATCTTACTAATTCTTATTCTTCTCTTCCACACATTTCATCTGTGCAGGCACATGATGTTCCCTCAGTTAGAGTCATAAAGAAGCAAGATTCGAGGACGAATCTTCTTGAAGAGGAGGGGAATGATACGATCCTTGAAGCCAAAGCTCAAGTTAATAAATGCATTCATATTGTTTCAGGAGCATCATTGAAGCAGAGGCCTTTGCCAACCCTTAATGGAGGCTTAGAAGCATCAAGAATGGATAAAAAGGGAAGGACGAAGAGGCCATCAAAGATGAGGAAGAGTACGTTGGCGGTTAGGAAACAAAAGAAGCCAAAAATGATTGCTGGTGGTGAGCCGTGGGCAGTGAAAGGCGAGATGTGGCCGCGGCTCGCTTCAGGATGCCCATGGCTCAGCATTGCAAAACCTTCTGATCAAGGCCGCGAGAAAGGCCGCGCTGCGGCCTTCATCCGAAAGTTTGCATTTTCTTTTGTTTTACATGTTTTTACTTAGTTTTTCACTTTTAATAGACTAGCTACTTTCCATATTAGTTGTTTAGGGTGTTTTTGCCTATATAATGCTAATTTCTGTCATTGTTTTAGAGAACGTTGATGTCGAATAAAACTTTGTGAGGTTTTTCCCTCTTTGGTTCTCTTTGTGAGGCTTGTGAATTCGACGAGTGATTCATGAGTTCTTTCGATATCTTTGAGTTCTAACTAACATGTAGGGTTAGGGTTTGGGATCCTTTATCAATCTCATTTCAATTCTTAGGTAGAATTGGGGTTCGGTTGTTTCTAGATATACAAGAACGATCCTTTGGGGAGGGTTGTCCTGTGGATTGCGTTCTTCACGAAGGTTCCTGTTACGTGATTAACGAGGGGTCTTGGGACGGATCGCATCAACTTGACTAAAAAAATGTCTTTTTCTTACATCCAACGGTATATGTCAAGGTTAATAATCATACAAAATTAGCTTATTTCAAAAATGAACAAAATACTTTGAATTTTTTTTTCTCCAGCAATACATTTTCAAGTAGCAAATAATATCACCGAAAAATTGTAAGATTTCTCAGCTCATTCTTTTAACTATAAAATGTGATTTGAAAAGGCCGACCTTCCCCTTACTTGCTAATTGTGCCGAAATGGAAAAGTACTACGACTTGTTACCATTCATATATTTCTAAAAGCAAACATATGTGGGAAATAAAAAGCTTGAGTGACTTTGTTTTTGACCTTGAGATAGATTGCAATCAACCAAAAACCGATTCCCCACTACCATTATTGTTCTCCAAGATCCGTTCCTTCATTCAGTCAGTCATATAGGGACACTAAGTTCATAAATAATAAACAGAAATGGCAGAAGTATGAGTGTTTCAGACTTCCAAACCTCTATGTGTGAGAGAGAGAGAGAGCAGAAAGGGATTTTAGTCAAATTAATTGTTGAAATGTCAGTTCAATCTATAGTTTTCTTGTTCATGTACTGAAATGACGTTGGATAATAGTCCATGTATGTTTCGTATCTGCTCAGCCAACCAACCAACCAACCAACCAGCCAAACTAGGCCTTAGACTCTAGACGGTTGCACTTTGTCCCTTCTTCCTTGCTTAGATCTCCTCCACACCAGCTAGCAAGATTCATATATTACCATTTCTAGTACTACCTTATTTCTTTTTTTGGCTATTCATGATAATTTTGTGTTATTAAACATGCATAATAAGAGAAGTGCTTTACGAGCAATAATTTGTGTACTTGTTTGGCTTCTTGAATTTATGCTTTTAATTAATTTGTACAACTACTATTAGCACTTGTGTGTGAATTGTACCTCATCTTTTTATCCTAATAGACGATCTCTAATCACTCTCTCTCTCTTTTGCAAATCATTTGATTTGAATTTTCTAAAGAACAGTGAATATCAAATTGGTATATGTTCCACACAATGAATAATCACATGATATATAACTCCACTATCCAAAGCAAAAAGGCATCATATGCACCCCAAAAGCTAATGATTTTTTCCCAGATGAAAAGCCTATCTCAACTACATTTTGGAACAAACATGCTCACCTGGTCATATCATTCAGTCACCTTTTGCCTAAGAATACAACCTTATTGGGGTGTGTGATATGATGAGTGTGAGTGCAAGCAAGTTTTTGGTATTTTGTCTAACAGTTGAGTAACTACTAATGTTATTGCTTTTGTAGTAGTTGCTACTGTTGCTTTTTTTCAGCTACAATTGTTGCTTTTTTTTTTGCAGCTATAACTACTGCTTTTTTGCAGCTATGACTGCTGTAGTTGTGCTATTTTTCATTGTGAAAACTTCTGTTACTACTTGTTGATGTTTTATGTAATATAGAATGATGGCTGAATTGATGGAGTTTGATGTTGAAGGGCCTTAGGGATGGTGAATGTGGCATGGGTGTTTGTCCTCCACTATAAGGCTTTTGGCATTGCAATAAAATGTAAACAAGCTTAAAGATGATGGTCTTTGAACAATTAAATCAATTGTATATTCCCCATGATTGCAAAAGGTATTAGTAAAGCTAAAGTTGATAAGAGAATTGAGGTAGAATACAGATCATTTTGCCTTTACATTGTGAATGTTTAATTTCAGGCATGCATATGGCCACAAGAAAAAAGGCTTAACTGTTAACTATGGTATAGAGTTCACTTTGCCTGTTTTTACGTTGTTATGAAGTATAGTTGTATGTCAACAACATCATAATTGTTGCCTTTCAGGTTTCACCTAGTGCCTACCCAACTCTGTGCTCGGGGTGCTCGAAAGCATTCAGATTGATACAAGATCAACTGAACTTGACAAGATACTGGAAGGTAGATCAACTATAATCAAAGCTAGAACTCTTTTTTAGTGATTTTAGAATTGTACCATTGAAATTATGAGGAGGAATTGAAACTGGATCTATTTGTTTTTTCTTGTTTTTTCTAAAGAAATTGTTTATCTTCTTATACATTACTGTGAAGCTCTTTGATAGAATTTACTAGAATCCACATGAAGCACATTGTTTTAGTGGACCTGCTTTTGTTTGGCAATTGATTTGAAAAATATTGACGATCAGTTCGTAGTTGAAATTACTTCTAACTAACTGATGTCAAGGCTAGTATTTTATCTTTTTTTTTTATTGTGTTTAGTGTATGTTTATACTTCTTATTTCATGTTATTCTGCAGTTTTCCTAATCTACTATCCGTTTGTGTGTTGTAAATTGTCGTAATTTCTATACTACGTGTATAATTTACTTTCATGCTTTTTGTATGCAAATTTTATGAGTTTTGCCTGAAGGAAAAATTGTTAAATGAAGTTGTATGATATTGATGTCCATAAGAAGTTGTAATTCTTCTTAGAATCTTATAGGGAAGTTTGCACATTATCTTTCCATTTTTCCCTCTTGGTGGAATTGTTGTGCAAATAGGAATATTCCTAGTGCAAATGACATGTGCATAGGAAATGTATGCATTCAATCATTGAATACATGACTTGGGACTCTTTTGTGGCATACAATGTTTTAGGTGACTTGATTAACACCTAGCGACAATGAGTGAATCTTATGTCCATAGGTAGTGGACGTGTGTTTTTTTTGCTACAAGTATAAGAATAATTAGTACAATTTTATAACTTTTGCTATAAGCGAAAAGTGGAGCTTGTAGATGATGACTTAATAGTCTCACATGCAATGCTTCTCTCCTTTCACCTCTATAGATAACTTGATATCGTCACAGTTTAATTACAAAAGTAGCAACCTTATACTTTATTATTTGGTCAATTGTCTACTTTATATGAAACTGATTTTTACTCTTCATTTGCTCTTTCCTTCCTAATTCATGGATTAACATTATGTGAGAATAATAATAACTCCAAGAATATTCTAGTTTAATGATAACAACTTTACTGCTGCCTCATTTTAGGTTGCTAACACATAGATAATATGGATCATTCATAGGTAAAGAATTGGAATCGGATATCTCCTGAGTACGTGGAGGGGATAAAGGAGTTTATTCAAGTTGCCAAGCAGAATTTGAATTCTAAGGGTTTAGCTTTATGTCCTTGTTTTGATTGTCTCAATAGGAGGTATCAAAGTATAGATGTTATTAGAGCTCATTTGATTATGGTGGGAATCAATGACTCGTACACACGGTGGGTGTACCATGGTGAGATAGAAGTTGACGAGGAAAATGTGGGTAACGAAGATTTTGTCGCGGATGAGCTTGATGGCTCGGGAGCAGGACTGCATGATGCCTTTGGTGATCAATTTTTCAATGTAGGACCTATGGATGATTTAGATGGAAACGAACGATCAACTGCTAAAGAGGCCTGTTATGAGAAGCTATATGAAGCTGTCCATAATCCACTATACGAGGGATGCCAAATTTCTGCTTTGACCTTTGTTGTGAAGCTAATGAACATAAAAGTGATTAATAAGTGGAGCGACAATTCATTTGAGATGTTGTTGAAACTTCTCCACGAAGTGCTCCCAAAGGGTAATAGTTGTCCACAAAGCTATTATGACAATAGAAAACTTCTTTCTGAAATAGGTTTGGGGTATGAACTTATTGACGTTTGTCAATATGATTGTGCTATCTTTTATGGTGAAGATAGAAATGCCATCGTGTGTCCTGTTTGTAAAAATAGTCGCTATGTTCGTAACAAAATACCGCATAAGAGGCTGCGATACTTCCCTATCACACCTCGCCTAAAGCGACTTTATTCTTCAAGGCACACGGCGAGAGACATGCGTTGGCATAAGGAATTTTCGTAGAGAAGAGCCTAAGGGTGCTGCGTCATCCTGCTGATGGGAAGGCTTGGAAACACTTTGATGAGCTATATACTGAATTTGCTGCTGATTCAAGGAACATGTGATTGGGGTTAGCTTCAGATGGGTTCAATCCGTTTAGCAATATGACGACAGCACATAGTCTATGGCCTTGTAATTTTGATGCCTTATAACATGTCAGCCTTGGCATACAATGCATAAGAGCAACTACCTCTTAGCATTGTTGATTCCTAGGTCCAAAGTCTCCTGGTAAAGACTTTGATGTCTTTTTAAGACCTCTTGTGGATGAGCTTAAAGTCTTATGGTGCAACGAGGTTCAAGCATATGATGAATATTCTCAGTATCATTTCACTCTTCGTGCAACAGTTATGTGGACCATCAGTGACTTCCCTGCTTATGCCTACTTATCTGGGTAGAGCACTATGGGAAAATTGGCATGTCCAATATGCCTTGGAGACACTCGATCAAGTCGAATTCGGGGTAAACAATGTTATACAGGGCATCGATGCTTCTTAAGCAATACACACTTCTAGCGAAGGAGCCTAGAGTACAATGGCAAAGCAGAAAGAAGGGGACCACCTCGTCAATTTTCTGGTGATGATATTTTGTTATAGTTAGAGGAGGTACCTACATGCACTCGTGGTAAAGCACCTAATAATGGGCACAGGAAGTGTAAACACGGGGTTGATGAGTTAAATTGGTCGAAAAAAAGTATCTTGTTCGAGCTTCCTTATTGGTCAAAGTTGTTGATGTGTCATAATCTTGATGTCATGCACATAGAGAAAAATGTTTGTGACAACATCATGGGGACCTTGCTAGATGATCCTGTGAAGTCGAAGGATACTGCAAAAGCACGTCTAGACTTGGAAGATCTTAACATTCGCAAAGAACTATGGTTGAGGGAGATGAATGGCAAATTTGTGAAACCACATGCTAAATACACATTGACTAAAGTAGAATGTGCAGAGTTTTGCGACTTTATCAAGTCAGTTCGCCTACCAGATGGGTATGCATCGAACATCAACCAATGTGCCATTGAGTCTAATACACTTGAAGGTATGAAAACACATAATTGTCATGTCTTACTTCAAAAAATACTGCCTGTGGCCATTCTCCCATTTTTGGATAAGAAAGTACATGCAACATTGATAGAGTTTTGCCAATTTTTTCAAAAATTATGTGCCAAAACCTTATATGTTGAAGAGCTTGAGGAGATGAAGGATGGCATCATTGTTTTGTTCTGCAAACTCGAAAAGATATTTCCCTCGGCATTCTTTACTGTCATGGTGCATTTGTGTGTGGATTTGCCAGAACAAGCATTACTAGGAGGACCAGTTAGTTAGAGATGGGTGTTTGGCATTGAACGTTGCATGGGTACATACAAGGGATACGTTCGTAATTTTGCACACGCTAATGGCTTTATTATTGAAGCATACACTGTTGATGAGGATATTACTTTTTTATCTCGTTATTTACATGATTCTGAGACGAGATTCACACTTTTAGAACGTAATTGGGACGTACCGACTGCAGAATACAAGATGGAGTTATGCAACAACAAAATTCATACTTTAGGGTCTTTTACATTTAGCAAGCTTGGGGTTGATAGCAATATGGTGCAGTGGTATGTTCTCAATAACTGCGGAGACGAACTTGATGATTACATAAAGTGAGTTTGGAACATTCCAATGGCATTCTCAATAAAGATTTTAGTTCATTTTGATGTAAATACTAACATATTCTTCAAATGTAGTGAGCATAAGGAAGTTTTGCGCTCAAGAAATGTATAAGCAGAAGATAATTGAGGGTGTACAAAAACATGAATTTCCTTCTTGGTTCAAGAAAAAGGTAAACATGATAAATATATATATTGATAAAAATTTCAAATTAAAATATCTAATTAAAGATATTTATAACATATGGCAATTCTTAGAGCCAATGGTGATCCAAAAGCAAATAATGATATGTACTCATTGTCACAATGTGTGGATGATTGTTACACAAGTTGGCATAGTTGCATTGTCAACGGTGTTAGATTTCGTTGCAAGAAATGTGATGACAAATTGAAGACACAATGTAGTGGCATTTGTACATGGGGTGGTGATGAGAATAGTGATGTTGCTTATTATGGTGTTTTGTTTGAAATTTTGGAATTGGATTTCATTCATCAAAGAAAGGTATTCATGTTCCGTTGCAAGTGGTATAATAGTGATCCGAAGGGAAAGAGAATGGTGGTTGATAATAATTTAACATCAATTGACATTACATCTGATTGGTACAAAGAAGAACCATTTATTCTTGCCACACAAGCACAATAAGTTTTTTATTTGAATAACCGTGCTCGGGGAAAGAATTGGATGGTTATACAATGAGTAAATCATCGCAGTATTTATGATATACCTGAGCAAGATGATGAGGATAACATTCATGAAGATGTTTTTCAAGAGGAAGATTCTTATGATTTACCATCTTTTCATCCAATGGAAGAGGCAGATGATACATCCAAGTTGGTTCGCGAAGATGTGGAACCAATAGCTATACCTCATGATGTGGTCCTTAAACTACGTGTAGACACCAAATTTTGACACACCATTTATTTTTCAAACATTGGAGACATGTTTTGTATTTTTTGGGGTTAAATTCTAATTTTTTAATAAAAAGGGGAACAAAATCAGTTTTCGGGGGGCAAAACAGTAAGTTTCAACTGTAAATATTTTTTCATTAGTTTTGAGGTTTTAAATTCATATTGTTACTTTTGTATGTATTTTTTTAATTTTTTGTGATTTTCCAGATTTAATTGGTATTCTTTTTATATTTTACCAACACAAGGGCAAAATGGTAATTTCACCTTGTGAACACCATTTTAGCTCATTTTAGGTCCCAAAGTTATTTTTCTAATTCTTTAAGCATGTTTCTAAATTTTCTTGATTTTTTCGAGGGACGATTGCTATTTTTCTGTAAATACTGCATTTAGGGGCAAAATCGTCATTTTACAGTTTGAATTTATTTTTTGCCAATTTTTGAGTCATAAATCAATTTCCTGGGGTTTTGAGCTTATTTTTAATTTTTGATAATTTTTCGAGATCAATAGCTATTTTTCTGTATATTTTTATTGTCTAGGGGCAAAATCATTATTTTACAGTTTAAATTCATTTTTGCCAATTTTTGAGTCATAAATGCATTTCCTAGGGTTTTAAGCTTATTTTTAATTTTTTGTAATTTTTCGAGGTCAATAGCTATTTTTCTGTGTATTTTCGTTGTCCAGGGGCGAAATCGTCATTTCACACCTTGAACACGTTTTTGATCAGTTTTAAGCTCTAACCTTTATTTTGAAATCTGCTTTGATTTTTTTTTTGTGAAAAATTTTGGAGATTACTGTCATTTCTTTGTATTAATTTTTAATTTTTTTAGGTTAAAAATATTCTTTTTAAATAAAATTAGAATTTTTATTACCGGTGGTATTTTTGTTATTTTGTAGTATTCTTGGTGACCAAGATAACTAGCTCTATAAATACCCCCCTTAAATCAGAAAAAAAAGAAGAAAAATTGAAAACCCTAAAACACATCTTTATCTAAACTATCAAAGATCAAAACACACATTCATACCCCATAAAAACACACACTAGACCTGCCGTTCTTTTGATCTTGTTACTGTTCATCTTCCTCAAGGTGGTTACTTATTCATCAAGATTAAAAGGTGAGTTCTTCTCCCTGATTTGGTTCATTCTTCTTCTATTCTTAGATAAAACTGATTACTTATATAGTATTTATTTGAGATTTTTGGGTTGAATATTGCTTAATCTTTCTTGAATCTGAGCATTGTTTGTGTTTTGGATTTTCTTATTTCTCTTTCTGGTTTTGTTCCTTTTTTTGGGTTTTGGAATTTTTCTTTTCTGGTTCTTTTCTTCTTTCTCACCTTCTCTCTCCCTCTCCCTCCTTCTTCCATCACCAGAACAACCAACAAGAACTTCCGACCACCACCCAAAACCTCTGGATAGCTTTTAACTAAACCCAGCTCCAACTAAAACCATAGCCATCAGCTGAAACCATTCCCACAACATGCAAAGACAACAACAAGATAGCACAAGCAATCCAGCCTTCTCGCCTGAGCCATCCACCAACAACCAGCAAACACCATAGTCCCAAGCCCAAATCTCCACAAAATATCCACAAAATTGTAGCCAAAGACAACCAAGATTTCAGTCCCAAATCCAATTTCCATCACCATTGACCACCTGCAAAGAGAAACAACAAGAAATAGTCCCCATCAACCCAATACCGGCCATCGAAAATCACACAAATCACACAAATGCAACCCACACACCACCACTATCCCCTACCAATCAAAGCCAAGAAATTATCACAGTCAAAACCCAGCTAGGCCATAGTTGTCCTCAACCATCCCCAGCTCACAGAAATGCCAAGCATCTCCAAAATTATAGCCACTTGAAGCTAAATTACCATTCCCACAACCCCACCATTAGTTCCCTTCACTGCCAGACCACCCCATCGCCACCAAGCTGCGCAAAAACAACCCAAAATCAGACCAATCCCATCTCCTCCCCCACTCCCCAAGATCAAAGACCACTAGTCGCAATCCTTATAACAATTGAAAATCGGTCTACAGCTAGCCACCCATCACCTCAAAACCACTACCACAATCACACGCGCACACACAATCAGAAATTCAGGACCATAGCACAATCCAAACTCCAAGTCACCGTAAATCAGTCCCTCCATCACAATCCATCAACCGCTTATCACCACCGTCACAGTTCCTCCGCCAACAACCAAAGCCAACACCACTGTTTCCTCCCATCTGCACCATCACCTGCAAACAAAAATTAACAGCCCAAAGTTGATCATCCACAACAAAAGTCAACCCCAAAATCACCCCCTTGTTCACCATTACTAGATCTCTTGTCACTACCCAAACTCCACTCTAGTTCGCCCCAAACAACCAGGGAACCCACCAGATTCCAGTCAACCACAAACACGGTGGCACTCGCAGCACCACTGCACCATCAATTTCACCACCATTGCCCCTCTCACTGAAGCCCCTACATAGAGACTTGAGTAGAACGGGGATAGTGAGAAAAGCCAGAAAGAAGAGGAAAGTGAAAGAGAGATCGAGTGAGAACGAGAAAGAAGAAGAGAGGGAGAAAGGGAGAGTGTAACGCCCTAGAAATTCACATCAAAACCCATTTAATTCATGTTATGTCCATTAGTAGAAAAAGAGAGAAAAGAAAAGAAAGGGAAAACCGAAATGTATTTTATAAGGAGATTTCTTTTATTTAGGGTTTAGTATTAATCTTTGATTCATTAGTTGAAAGATTACTTGAGTTAATTAGGTTAAGTAAATGAGATTCTTTCATGATTAAGTGAGACATCTAAGTACCTAATTGGGATTAATTTTATTGGACCATTAGTTTATATTAGAGTTTAATAGTGACTAACTTATTCTACTATTTTCTAGTCTTTTGACCAATTGAATTTTAGCTCAATTTTACTCAAAAATTTCACTTATTCTCTTGCTTTCTTTTCTTTCTTCTTGGCCGAATTTTCTTCTCCTTTTCTCTCCTCATGGCCGGCTCTCTCTCTTCTCTATTTCTTTTCATTTTTGCTTTAATAATTTGTGCCATAATATTGCTAGTATTAAGTGATAAGAGATTACAAAGTTCTACCAATCAAATTGATCCAAGTAACCACTATTGCATTAAAAGACTACCTCTTCACTTTATTCTTGTTATGATTTTATTGGTTATTCTTTTTCTCACCTTTTTCTTTATTTCTTTTATATTTTCCTAGCCTATTTCTCTCTCTTTTTCTTTCTCTCTTGGCCGAATTCCCTACCCCCTCTTTCCTCTCTTTTGCTTTAAAAATTTATGCCATAAAACTTGTTAGTTATTAAGTGATAAGTGATTAAAAATTTCCACTAATCATATTTCACCAACTAGTACCTATTATGTCTTAAAAGTCCAAACCCTAGCTTGCTTCTTGTTAAGTTATTATTGGTTATTCTTTTCCTTATCTTTTCTTTATTTCTTTTCTATTTCCCTAGCTTACTTCTTTCTCTTTTCATTTTCCCTTGGCCGGCCACCCTTAGCTCTCTTTTCCTCTCATTTTTCTCTCAACTTCTTGAAGCTTTCTCTCCAAATTTCAAGTAATTTCACCATAGAAATTTAGTTTTTCTTCTTCCTAAGCAACCTTCTAAGCTTGATCAAGGTATGTACTATGAACTTTTCCTAGTAATTTCAAGTTTTATGTAGAGTTTTGTACAAGTTTATATCTAGATTCTTGGTACTACTACATGAAGAACATAGTTTGAATTGAAGATTTACTTGCTAGATAAAGTGTTTTTGTGGTTAGATAGACTAGTAACTAGCATTTAAACCTTGAAATCTCAAGTATTATATGTTGCTTGGTTGAAGATTCTTGGAGTAGAATTCTTGAAATTGAGTGGAATTTTGATTGAATTTGAGCTTGAATTGAACATAGAAGTTGTAGAACTTGTTGAATTGGGTTGGATGGCTGTCTTTCTTGCAGGTTAAAATTTGGGTTAGTCCGATTTTAAGTGGAGATGCTGCCGAAATTTCGGTAGAAATAAATAAGGGAAAAATGGTAGATGAACATTTCTAACCTAGAATGTGCTCAATTTAAGGAAATTGATGTGCAGGAATTTTTAGAAAATCATCTAGTGATGAATTGAATTTTTCTAGGACGGGAAAACCCTAGAGCCAAAACCCTAAATCTAAAACCCTAAACCCTAGGGTAAAACCCTAAGCTCTAGAAACCCTAGAAATGAAACCCTAGAAATAATTGGGTTATTTCTTGAATTTTCTTGCTAATTTACATAGGGTTTTCATCAGATTATTTCTTTTAAATTTCAGGACTTGAAAGTGAATCTCGACTTTTTACGAAATATTTTCTGGGCATTCCAGGTGAGTGTCTCTATGTGTGCATGATGCATGAAATGCTTTGTCGTACTTGAGAATGTTATATTAAGAAATATTATGTTATGCTTGTAATTGTTATGTTATGACATGTGTTACTTGAGGAAAGATGTGTACTTTATCACATCTATTCCGCAATGTGTTACACGCTTTCATCATCCAACGTGTTACTTGTGCATGAGACTTCCGTGACTAACTTCACAGTTACTTCACGGATAGTCAACTTGGACAGGCTTGGGAGGATATAAGGTGCTGGGTGTTTTAGGGCGTGATGTTCTTTCCCTTATGAGTTGTGAATCCTCAAAGAGGCCAACTCCGGATTGAACTTTCTTGCGTGTTGGCCCTCCAGGGTTGAGATTTTTCTCCCTGGATGTGGTAGCCTGTACGGAGGTTATAAGGTGAACGGTGGTTAGGGTTCTTGCTTGATAATACTGGCATGACCTTTGATAAAGACCTGAGCTATTATCTCAGTCCTAACATCATGGTTACATGATCAGTACTTGCTCTTTCTGCGGTTAAGCTTGCTTCCGTAGTTGAGCCCTGTATCCGCCATTGACTACTTGTTAATTAAAGTGTTCATGCCCTACTTATTTAATCTTGTCAATTATTTTGTTCAATAAAATAATAGATTCTGGGTATGACTGCATGACTTGGACACTCACTGGGCTATTATAGCTCATCCCGTTCATTTGTTTTCTTTAACCAGGTTTCCAAAAATACTAAAGCGGGAAAAGCTGATTTTGGACGTGTACATGTTTTATTTCGTGTATTTTGATAGCCAAACTATTTTGGGCTATCTTGGTGAAAATCATGTATATTGTGACGTGTAAACTTCTTGATGTTACTTGTACCTTTAAATTAAGTAATATGAATATATTTTATTTTATTCTATTTTATTTCATTTTATTTGGAGTTAAGCACGCGTGCATGTTCTGAGTGAGTGCTCGACTTGAGTCCTGGCGAGAGCTAGGCAGGCAGTCCGCTAAGCCCTTTGGTGCACCTCTGGATAAGGTGGGGCTGTTACAGAGAGAATCAAAAAGATTAGAGAGCGACAGAAAATAAAAAGAAGAAGGAAATTGAGAGAAGGAAGAAAGAATTGAGAAAGAAAAATAGAGAAGGAAATTGAGAGAAGGAAGAAAGAATAGAGCAGAGAGGGAGAAGACGGAGAAGAGAGATAGTGGGAAAGAAATACACTGGGTGAGACAAAGAGAGAACAAGGCGAGAGAAGAAAGAGGGAAAATCAGAGGAAGAGAAAAGAATAAAGAGAGGTGAGAGAGATAAGAGGGAGTCTGAGAAACTAAAATACATAGAGAAAGACAAAGAGAAAGGAAGAGAATCGAAGAGTGAGAAGAAAGATAGAGAAAGAGAGTCAAAGAGAGATGAGAGAGAAAGCACAGAATCTGAACAGGAAAGACACAAAATGAGAGAGAGAAATTGGGGAAGTCTGTGATGAAGAAGAAGGAGACCGAAAACAAAAAGGGGGGGATTCTGCAAATTTTTGACTTTGGTTGTTTTTTCTCTTTTTGGTAATCAGATAAATAAGTAGAGGACAGGTTTGGGGAAATTGATTTGAGTTTTAGTATTTGGTTTTTTGTGAGTTAGTTTAGTTCCTTTATCTGTTTAATTGTTATGGTTTTATTTCTAATTAATAGTTTAGTTTCTTTATCTGTTTAATTGTTATGGTTTTATTTCTAATTGTGTTAATTTAAATTCTTATTGAGCAATTAATTCATTTGGTTAACTAAATTAATTTACTTAATTATTTTAATTATTTCATTTTGGGCACTTTCTCTTTTTGAGTTATGTTCATTATAAAAATAAATACTTATGTGTAGCCCTTGTTTAACTTAAGTATTATTAGCATGCCCCAAAATCCTTTTATTTTAAGCAATTAAGTACTCCATAATTTCATATTGACCTCCCAGATTTCCAGATCTTTTCAATAAAATCCTCCAATTTGCAAATTATGCCTTTAACTTGTTGGAATTATATTTTTACCCCCCTACTTAACTTTAATTTACAATTGTGTCCCATACTTGCTTAAATTTGCTGATTTGGCCCTCTAGTTTTGCTTGAGACTCCATTTTATTCCCTTGCCTTGATAGGATTTATATTTTATACCCCAATTTTGCTTTAATTTTCAATTGCATTTTACCCCCTAGACTTGTGTAAATTTTAATTTTACCCCTTTGATTAGTTGAATTTCCAAGTTTACCCTTGAGACCCTTAGAGTTTACAATTTATCTTCTAAGCCCCTTAGTGTAATAGTATTTACATTTTATCATAATTTGTTAGAATTTTATAGTTTATGACTTCTTTAAAAAGTGGTACCGTTAACGTATTTGCTCTTGTTCTTAGCATTTTGTACCAGGATCTTCAGAGAGGTATATCTTATCTCTCATTAATTTCATCTTTATGTGCTCCAATGTGCCTTTATGTGATTTTTATGCATGTTTCTTCATATATTTCTTAGTTTACATGCTTTTTGTGTATTTATTTATTTTATTTTATTTAAATTAAAATTTTATTATTTTGGCAAAAGTGTAATATTTTGTATTTAGATAGTCAATGTAATAAATAAGTTACAGTTATATTATTTTAACTAACATTTTTGTATTTTAGATAGCAAGTGTAATGGATAGGTTATTTTTACTTTTTCCCCCTTAAAATTGTAGCTAATTCCCCCGGTGTAATAGTTAGGGTTTATTTGCTTTTGTGTGCTTGTGTGCTTATATGTTTTATCACTTTCCTTAGGGTTTTGCATCTAGATATCATGATTACGTGTTACGTGCTCCTACTTGACTTTATATGTCTTTATATGTTTAAATTGCTTTTAATTCATGCTTTACTATTTAATTCATGTTTATGTTATTTTGTCACCACACTAGTCCAACGCTAGTTGTGCTTTTATCATTTCCCCGTTAGTCCAATGCTGGTGGGAATCCCTAGAAAGGGCTAGTCCAATGCTAGACCCTTAGGGCATTTTAGTGTTAGGTACACTCGTGTGCATTTTACATCCCACTTCACACATTTTTAGTTTTCCTTCCATTTTGTATGATTTTTATTATTATTACTATTATTTACTTATTTTGACATATCTTCAAATGCATGACATCTAGGTTGCATTTCACTTAGAAATTAGGTCATTTTGTGTGTTTTGACTAGAAATAGTCACCTACTCACGTGGGAAGCAGTGGTATACATGCCATTCCCCCCTCCGTGAGTAAAAACATGCAGTCACGAGTTATTAGTCCCCCGTGCCCGTCATGTTGCATCTTCACTTCCTTCGACCACTTATTATTTATATTATTATTTTCTTTTCTTTTTGCATTTCATTTTGCATTCACTCTTGTGACTCCCTCGAGGTCTCGATTCGGGTTTCGCAATTAATGCGATAATCCCAACTAAGCCTCGACGAAACATTCCGACCCTCTCGATTTCCACATATAGACTTAGGATTTGCATTCATTTAGACACATCCAAACGCGATAGAATTTAGGGGTTAATTTAGGAAATCTTGATTAAACATCGCAACTAGCCTCGGCTAGGTTGAAAGGGTGCCTTAGGCACAAGCCTTTGCCTTCCCTTTCTTCAAATGTGACTCCCGGACCTTTTTCTCTCATTTTTCATAGACCAGAGTCGAAAAAGGGTTTTAAATGATTTTTCTAAAATTTTACTTCTGTTTTGTTAAATGATTTTTTCGGGTGACTTGGTACACCCTAACTTAGTACCAAGTGGTGACTCCATTTTAAAAAAAAAAAACCCTTTTTCAAAAATCAGTTGGCCAAAACTGTCACACTTTTAGTCCCAGCCTTGTTTTCTTTTAAAATACCATTTTCCATAAAATACACTTTTTTCACTAAAATTCGATTTTCATCACACACGCACTTCTTTTCCAAAACTCTATCTTTTCGAAATGGGTCATCGGACCGGACCTCCTTTTCGGGCGCGATTGTCAATGACCCCACTAGTCTATCGTGCTTTATCGATTTTTAGGATGCGATACTACGTTCTGAAGGAATCTCTTTTCATGATTGAGGAGAGAACTTATATGATATTGAGGACAGTGAGGATGATGGTAGACTTTTTTTCGATGATGAAGCAACTTTAGAATCTGAAACTAATGATGACTCTGATGAATTAGATGTTCATATTTATGATGACGATATTGCATGACTTTCTTGTACAAAAAGGTTATTTGTTATTTATATTCGTTTGATAGTGATTTGGCATTGTTTAATTTTTCATACTTAGTTTTAATTAAAATTTAAAATTAACATCACTTATGTCTTAATTTGCCATAATGTTACTTATTTTGAAACAGATGGTTGGGCGAGGTCGACGTGGAGGACATTGTCGATGTGGAGGACGTGGTGGGTGATGCGGTGGGCGTGCTACTTCCTCCACTACAATACATTTTGGTTTGAACTTATCAATCCTTGCTAATATAAAAATATTCTTAGAGGTAGATGCTATATATAAATTAACTTGTTCCTACCTTTTTGACGAACTCGCATCCATTAATAGAGTCACAATCTGGTTAGTAAATCATAAAAGTATTAATATAACATGTTTTCTTTATATCCACGTAGCAATGTTTTTAAATTGTTTGTTATCTAATTTGTGCATATTTCATTGACAGACTCAACTCCATTTGTCGAGCCACGAGCTGGTTAGCCAATCCACATAGAAGATTGCTTTAATCCATTATATAAGAGCATTAAATACGGTTGTTTTGTTTTAATATTTGTTATGTTTTTAAATTATTTGTTACTTAACCTGTTCCTACTTTATTTACAGAGTCCCCTCCATTTGGTAGAGCCACAAGCTGGTTAGTTAATTATAAAAGCATTAATTTATCTTGGTTTTCTGTTTAAGTTAATTGTTATTTAACTTGTTCCTACTTTACTTACAGAGTCCCCTCCATTGGTAGAGCCACAAGTTAGTTAGTTGATTATAAAAGCATTAATTTATCTTGGTTTTTTGCTTAAGTTAATTGTTATTTAACTTGTTCCTACTTTACTTACAGAGTCCCCTCCATTGGTAGAGCCACAAGCTGGTTAGTTAATTATAAAAGCATTAATTTATCTTAGTTTGTTTTCAAGTTTTTTTTATTTAACTTGTTTCTACTTCATTTACAGATGCAAGTACATCTGTGGGGCCACAAGTTGGTTAGTTAATCATAAAACATGTTAACATATTGCTTGGTTAGCATTAATACCATTTTTCAAATGGATAATATGTTATCTTGTTTGTATTTCATTTGTAGATCTATCTGCATCAACGGAGCCACAAGTTGACGTTGTCAATACACAAAAAAGTTCCTCCAAATGTGGCATTACTTGTGGTCATGGAGCTCTCAAAGCAATGAAAAATGCAAAGGACAGATTGACAATAAAGTTTGACTTTGCACTGATGCAAACAATCTGTAGCAACGCTGAATTTTTCAACAATGAGATTGGGTATATTGTTCATAAGCATTGCAGCTTACGATATAAGGACTGGAGACTCGTTCCATTTGAAGTTAGAGGACCACTTCGCAACAAGCTTGAAGTAAGCATTTTTTTATGTTTTCCAAATTTGATAAAATTTTAAGCATCATAAATGATAATTTTATGACTAGAGTAGCATTGAAAGACCACATTTGTAATATTTCTTTCCTTTTGGTGATTTAACACTTTTCAATATTAATGTTGAGGATGCGGATGTTCAAAAATGCATCGACAAGCAAATGCAAAGAGCTTGGAGAGGCCATAAATATAAGCTGCATGCACACTTCACAGAGGTTGGCGGGGAAGAAGATCCTATTATGGCAAAGAGTAAGTGCCCTGAAGAAGTTAGCTGATGTCCACCGAGCTATACCCTGGTTCGTTAGGCAAGTATACCTATCATTCCGGTAGTATAGGATAAGTGAGTATCAAGTATCGTTCCCACGAGAACAATATGAATACTAGTACTAACACTTTCCCTATTATCTAACCCACAAATTAGAGAGATTGATATAATTAAATCAAAATAAACTAACTACCTAAACCTAATTAGCAAACAAGAGCAGTCGAAGAAGAGAAAATACCAATGATCAAAAGTAGGAACTAGATGTGGAATTCCCATAATCCTCTCTTTATTATGGTTCAATTTCGGATTAATGAATGAATTCAATTATTTAGACCCTAGAATCCTGTGTTAGGTCATGGTCTCTCTCGAGTATCATAACCCTTATCTCTCTAGTTGATTAATGAGAATCTCTTTTACCATTAAAACCCCAAAGAGATGAAGTTACCATTAAGAGATTCTATTATGTGGGTTAGTGATGCGTTCCTTCAATCTATACCAAAGAACTCGAGGCAAGTGCACCTATTGCTTCGTAGTATAGTATACAAGAGCACTGAATATCATCCCACAAGGATTGGCAAATACTAGTAATCACTTGAGTTCTATTATCTAACCTAATGAATGCAATTGGACTACTAAAGTAAGAAACTAAGGAAAACGCTATCTAAACTACTAGAATCAAAAGGGAACGATAAAGGAGAGTGAGAAGTAACAACAAGAATGACAAAATAAGTCTAGACATGGTATCCCCCAATTGCATAATCAATGAACCAATTCCGGGCTAATGCTATTACCGAAACTAGACTTGAACCCAAAGTCCCAAATTAGACCGTAACCTTTCTCAAGAGAAACAATCCCTATCCTCTTGGTTGCTCAATTGGAATCTCTTCACAATCAACCCCCCAATTAGAAGCCTTAGAATTGATGGACTCTAATTCATTAAGTCTTTTCCAACAATTAACAATTGGGAGCAATTCATGGAACCCTATCTCTAGTGGTTCATTCAAATTGCCTTAATTTGTGAATTGGTCTATTCATATGTGCAATCTCTCAATATACCCATAAAAAACCAGCCATAGAATCAAGAATGCATGCAAAATCCCAATTCCATTAGACATGAAAAATCACAAATTAATCCAAATCGAGAGAGTAATTAGCATAAACCAACAATCAATCCATTAACTACACAAATGGGTTCAACCAAATCTAGACTACTAGTGATTACTCCATAAGAATTAAAGAAACTACATTAATTAACAAAGGGGGAATGTAAAAACTCATTGTAATTGAAGTTCTTTAGTCTCCCTTTGATAATTCTGCAATTTCTTCTAGGTGGAGAAGATTCAAGTCTTTTCTTTGTCCCTTGAAGCTTCTTCCTCTTCTCCCTTTGATATCCCCTTCAAGGAGCCTCTTTTCTTCTCTTTTTCCTCCCCAGAAACCCTAGGAGAAAGATAGGTTATTGAATATCCCATCCTAATACTCATATCAGCTATTATAATGATGCAGATTCGCGTCCAGGAACGGTGCGCGTGTCTGCCTGTTGATCTTCCGCGGTTACTAAAAGTCTCGAGGAACCGCGGATGAGTCCGATGGACAACTGCACGTGGTTGGTCACGTGGTTTCTTGTCTTAGCACTGCCCAACGCACTCTCGCACGGTTTAACCCACGTTTACTCTCTGGGTGGAACCCGCGTCGACAATCGCGCGCGGTTGATCTCACGGTTGACCTTCTGTGCAGAAGCCGCGTGATAGAACCGCGCGCGTTTTCTTCGAGCTTGTTTGCGGTTTAGCATTTTTCTTCACAATCTGCCCTTTTCTTTTCAGCCTTTTTTCTTCAATTCTAACCACCATCTTATCCTTGATCTTCTCACCTGCACAAACTGCATAGATGAGTGCAAGTAAATAGCTCTATTTTGCTCCAATATGAAATTCAATAGGCAAGAAGAAATAAGTCTAGAAAATAGCTGGTTTAACCCAAAACTACTAAATAAAAGTACTAAAATACCTACGCAAACCACCACTTAGACAGTCTAAAACATGTGTAAACAGACTATTATCAGTTAGGTATGAATCTACCCGGGAAGACTTATGTGGTTCTATCTTTAGCAACCCATGCAAGTCTCATTATTTGTGAAGGGATCTAATCAGTTAGGTTATTTCTCAATAAACCTAAATAAAATCAATGATTGAGTCAAAGGTTGCACACAAATACCCAATTCAATCAAGCAGTAAATTCACAAATAAATCCAAAGAATGAGAATTTCATTCATTAATCAAGGAAATAGATCCATAATAAGTGAAATAGGGTTCAACCCATCTAGTTCCTAAACTATTTAGTTCATAACTACAAAGGGAAAATGATGCGAACCCAAGGATGCCTATGCAAGTTAAGCAAGCTAAGCATAGATTTGATGATCACTTAACATGTTTTGAACTTAAAGAGGATTTGATCATCATCGGAGTGAACATGCATGGTTGCTATTCGAGGCTTATGCATTGGTTGTGGATCAAGAGTGAGTACAAAGACGACTATGATAAGATGATTGTCAATGGTTGGCTTGATGGAGGATCAAAGGAGAATGAGCAAAGTGTCTAGATCAAGCCAAAAGGTGGAGTGTTGCACCTTCTGACCAAGGCCGCGCCTCAAGCCGTGCCACGGCCTTGGTCACGACCTACATCAGAAAGTTGTTGTGGACGAGATGAAGTGGCATGAAGCCTCTGATCGAGGCCACGAGGAAGGCCGCGGCCTTCCCCAGAAACTGTTTACGTGTTTGTTTTATTGTTTTACTTAATTTATTCGTTGTAACTTCTGATTAGTAGTATTGGACGTGATAAGTTACAACTAGTGTTTCACTTTAGTTAGAGTTTCAATAGTGATTTTCTTTCCACATTTGTAATATGCAACTTATGCCTATTTAAGCGCTGATTTCATTTGTTAATGGGATAGATTATTGTTCATTGAAAAAACAACGTGTGTTTTTGAGAGCTCTCTCTGAGTGCTTCTTGGGTTCTTGGATTAGAATCGTCTTTGGTCTTATCGGGGTGATCCCGTGGCGACCAAACCCTTTTGCTTAGGGTTCTTCCAAAAGGGTTTGCTCTTTGTCTTATGAGATTGTCAACTATGTGTCTATTCCACGGGTTGGGTAGGGGTCTAGTTGCATCTTACAAGGAGAGCCAATGATCTTTGGTGGTATTCAAAGCACTCCAATTCAAGTTGTTCTTGGATTCTTCGACAGGTTACGAAGGGTCAAGAAGATTGAATTGGTTTTCTTGGATCTTCAAGGCATCCTAGGCTTCACTGTAACATCCCGTGTCTGGATTGGCCCAATAACTTTTGAGCTTTAAACCACAGGCTCAAAATGCTTAAGCCAAGTTATTTAGTAGCCCAAACGTAGGATGTTATATACTATTCTTTTTTTCTTACTCCCACCGATGTGGGATATTACATTCACCCCTCCTTTAGGCCTTTGCGCCCTCGCAAAGCTCAATTCATATCCGGACTGTCCACTCGGTTGTGTTGGATTCTAGAGGTGGCTCGTATGGGCTTTAGAGGTGGCTCCCGCCCTTAGGTCGACGTAGCACTTAGCCCCGCATAGCACTTAGTTCCTTCACTTCTTTGCGTAGTCCGGCCCAATATCATAGGCCCAATCTCACCCCGTGCAGAGACCACACGAGGTTCGCTCTGATATTATTTGTAACATCCCGTGTCTGGACTGGCCCAATAACTTTTGAGCTTTAAACCACAGGCTCAAAATGCTTAAGCCAAGTTATTTAGTAGCCCAAATGTAGGATGTTATATACTATTCTTTTTTTCTTACTCCCACCGATGTGGGATATTACATTCACGCTCGTCCGTTGCGCATCAAATGGTATCAGAGCCATCTCCTTGTTCTTCTTGTTTTGTGTTGTTTTCTTGCCTCTAAATCTTGTTTTAGTGTCATCATATATTGTTCTAGGGTTTAGAGTCGTTCTTGATTCTCTTGGATCAAGAATTCTAGGTTTTTGTGTGGTGTTCTTGAAATCTTGTTGTTTCTTGCTTTCTTGTGTTCTTGTGTAAAAAAAATTTTCAAGGGGGCTGAGATTTTCAAGAAAGTTGTGGTGTTTGTGTTATTTGTGGTTAAAAAAAAAAAGAAGAAGAAAGACTGTTTGGTTACTGTTCATCGGTACTGTAGCACGTACTGTAGCGTAACTGTTCACCGAAAATAACTGTTAATCCGTGAATTTTGCTTGGTTTTTTTGAGTTTTGTGGGTATTTGAATTGTGGGTTATCTGTGTTTTGTTTTAAAAAAAAGGTGTGCACATTAGACGAGAAAAAGCCATGCACAAAAGAATTAAAGAAGGAAAGAGGCGTGCAAAGGAAGAAGAGGAAAAGCCTTGCACTAATCTGTCCAGATTTGATTCTTGTTGTTTTGGGTGTGTCAAGATTGTAGTTGATTTGTTACCTTTTGTTTTGACACGTTTTGAGGGAAAATATAGGAGGAAACCGTGTGATTGTTGGAGGAAAAATAGGAGGCAGCATCATTTGGAAGAGAAAAGTTATGTGCTATCCAAAATTACTGGGAAAGGAAGCCGTGGATTGTGGAGAAATTGTAGGAGTGTGTTGTTTCCTTGAAGAGAAAAAGCAAGAATTTGTCCTAAATTTTAGGGCAATAGCAATTTAAAAAAAAAAAAAAGAAGGAAACTATTTGATTTCTATCCTTCCTTAACAAATAAGAAGGTGTGCTAAAGAGGAAAGAAAAAGATTGCGTGATTGGAGAAATTATAGGAGGTGTTCACTTGTTTCCTAAAAAGTAGGAGTTGTCCCAAATTTGAGGAGATTAGCTAGTGTAAGAAGATTGAATTGGTTTCCTTGATCTTTAAGGCATCCTAGGCTTCACGCTCGTCCGTCGTGCATCAATTGGTATCAGAGCTAGTGCCTTTACCCATGTTATATCATTTTATTTCTTGTTGTTTTCATATTTCTTTGAGCCTTAGAAAATTCTTGCTAGGTTTTTCATCTTATTCTTGTTGTTTTTTGTTTTCTTTAGTCCAAAAACCCAAAAAGATTGAGTCTTACTGTAGACACCAAATTTTGACACACCTCTTGTAAATATATGTGTGCGTTACTTCATTTAGGGGGCATTTATTTTATTTTATTTTATTCCATTTGTTTTTCTTTGTCACTTACAAATTTAAAAAAAAAAAAAAAAAGACGCTGCTACAGCAGCTGCAGTGTTTCTGCAGCTGCTGAACGCAACCAGCAGGAAAATCAAACCAACCCCTGCAAAAAACGGATTTTGAGGGGATTTTGGATGAATTTTGTTCCTTCCTCACCCACTCCACACCTACAAAAAAACACTTTTGCTCTCATTTTTAACACACTCAATCAACCATCAGTTCCGTTTTTTTCTCTAAAAAACACAGACACATCTTCTTCTTTTCTCCTTTTTTCAGCTCATACACAACTCATTGCACCATATCACAGACACCAGCAGTTCCCATTTTTCTTCTCTCAAGAAAAACACAGACACTTTTTTCTTTTTTTTCCCCTCTCGGCTCTCACTGCATACACACGCATTACACCACCATCAGCTGCCAAAATCAATCCACCAGCGTTGCCAAGTTCCACCAATTTCTCAGCCAAACCAGGTAAGGTTCTCAGCCCTTTTAAATAGATTTTTGCATACCATAAATTTCATGATGTTCCTGCTTAGAATTTCTGAATTATTGCCGCTTAATCCATAATTTTGATAGCCTTGCTATTTGGGTTTAGACAATCGTGTTTCATGAAGAAATTAAAGATTGATTAAAAAAAAAAATTTCGGGTGAGAAATAGGAAAGTTAACTAGGAAGAACGGAGAGAGAGAAGCTGAGAGAAAGAAAGAAAAAACTAGAGTATAGTTCGAAGAGAAGAGGAGCTGGAGAGTGAGAGTGAGCAGATCGAAGAGAAGAAGAGAAGAAGAGAAGAAGAGAGGAAGAGAAGAAGAGAAGAAGAGAAGAAAAGAGTGAGAGTGAGAAGAGAAGAAGAGAGGAAGAGAAGAAGAGAAGAAAAGAGTGAGTGAGTGGCCGAAAAGGAATGGCCGAGGAGAAATGGTTGAAGAGAAATGGCCGAAGAGGAATGGCCGAAGAGAATGGCCGAGGAGAATGGCCGAAAAGAAATGGCCGAGGAGAATGGCCGAGGAGAAAAATCCGAGGACAGAGAATGAAGAGAGAAAAATCCGAGGAGAATGGCCGAAGAGAAAAATTCGATGACAGAGAGTGAAGAGAAAAATCCGAGGAGAGAATGGTCGAAGAAAAAAAATCCGAGGAGAGAATGGCTGAAGAGAAAAATCCGAGGACAAAGAGTGAAGAAAGAAAAATCCGAGGAAAATGACCGAATAGAGAAAACCGAAGAGAAATGGCCGAAGAGAAAAATCCGAAGAGGGGGAAACCGAGGATAAAAAAGGGAAATTGTAGCCGAAACTTAATTTTTTTTCTTTAGTTATTTATTTTCATTATCTTCATCTGATTATATTACATTTTGCTCCCCTTAAATGCTTAATTGTTTAATTATGCCGTTCAATACTTTAGTTTACTTTATTTAAGTCCTCATTTTATTTTGGTTGGCCCCTAGAATTTTGTAGTTTCTTTCAATTATATCTAAGTTAATTACAATATGTTCTAATATGTCTAGAAATTATAATTCTATACCCCTCATGTTGCTGAAAATTGCATTTTTGTCCCCAATCTTGCTGAAATTTTATTTTTGTTATTATGCATTGCTGGAATTGTATTTTTGACCCTAAAATATTGCTGGAATTTATATTTTTGCCCCCTAAATAGCTAGAACTTGAATTTTAGCCTTTAAATGTTGCTAAAAATTTGATTTTTGACCCTTCCTAGTGGCTGGAATTTTACTTAGTCCCTTTAAGCTTGCTGGAAATTATGATTTTGTCATGGTGTTTGCTGGAATTACATTTTGGCCCTAAAATATTGCTAAAAATTGCATTTTTACCCCCATACTTAATTGGAAATTTTTTTTAGCCCAAATACTTGCTGTATTTTTTTTAGAGTCCCAAACTTGCTGTAATTTGTTATTTCATCTCCCTAGTTGCTGGAATTTTATTCTAAGTCCCTAAACTTGTTAGAATTTTAGTTTTAAGTCCTAGATACTTGTTGGAATTTTATGCTAAGTCCCCTAACCTTGCTCGAAATCTACATCTTATCCCCCATTTTAAGTATTTCATATTTTTATACTTTAAATAGTGGTACCTTGATAAATTTGTTCATGTTGTCAGCATTTGCCCTGAGTTTACGAATGGAAGGTACCTCTATCACTCTTTTTATTATCTTTTTATGTGCTCATATGTGCTTCTATGTTTTTATGTGTTTTATTTTTATTTTTATGCATTTTTAAGTGTTTATTATTTCATTTATATGTGAGCATTTATTTATGTTATATTATTTATTTGAATTTAATTATTCAAAGAAATGTAATAGATAGGTAATATTCCATTTAGAGAAATTTATGTATTTAGATAGATAGTGTAATAGATAGTTTATATTTTATCTATTTAACAAAAGCCAATGTATTTTAGATAGAAAATGTAATAGATAGGTTATCTTTTATTTTCCTTTTCCATTTTTGGATTGTAATTAGGGTTCTCTCGGGTGTAATAGTTAGGGCTTTGTGTGCTATGTGCTTATGTGTTTTATCCGCTTTCCCTAGGGCTCTGCATCTAGAATATCATGATTATGTGTTATGTGCTCCTATGTGCTATTATGTGCTTTTATGTGATTATTGCTTCAATATATGTTTTATTCATTTACTTGTTTTATTATTATATATGTGTATCGTCGTCATACTAGTCCAACGCTAGTTGTGATTAATCTCAGTTTCTTCGCTAGTCCAACGCTAGCGGAGAAATTTTAGAAAATAGGCTAGTCCAATGCTAGGCCTTTAGGTCATTTTAGTATTAGGGTCATTTCTCGCGTGTTCATTCTATGCCATTTCACACACATTTTATCTTTTTAGGCTTTTCCCATTTTCTATGAGTTTTTTTTATATATACTTTATAACTTATTACCTATTTTAACATCTATTTGGTGCATGACATTTAGACTCCACCACACATAGAATCTTAGGTCATTTGTGTGATTTGACTAGAAATAGTCATCTACTCACGTGGGAAGCGATGGCGTACATGTTGTTCCCCCCCTCTGTGAGTAGGAACAGTTAGTCACGAGTCCATTTGTCCCCCGTACTCGTTATGTTGCATCCCTACTTTCTTTGTTCACTTACTATCTATACTACTATTTTCCTTTTCTTTTGCACTCCATTCAGCATCTATACTCGTGACTCCATCGAGGTCTATATCCGGGTTTCGCAATTAATGCGATAATTCTGACCAAACCTCAGTGGAACATTTCGTCCCTTATCGATATCCATTTTAGGATTAGATTTGCATTCATATAGTTGCATCCAAATGTGATGAAGTCTTAGGGTTATATTAGGAAAATTTAGACTAAACCTCGCAACTAGTTTCGGCTAGGTTGAAAGGGTGCCTTGGGCGCGAGCCTTTGCCTTCCCTTTCTTCAACTATGACTCCCGAACCTTTTTCTCTTGTTTTCAAAGACCTGGAGTCATCTAAAAGGGTTTTCTTTTTTTTCCTATATTTTTTCCAAAAATCATTTCCTTAAAAAATCATTCTTAATTTTCTTACCTTTTATAAAATATTTTCGGGTGACTTGGTCCGCCAAAACTCAATACCAAGCGGCGACTCCTTTTTCAATAAAAAACCCTTTTTAGACTCTATTTTCGGGCCCAAAAACCGTCGCATTTTCAAAGTCCCATTTTAGGCCCTTTTTCTTTTGTTTTCAAAGTAAAGTATTTGTTTGTCACATTTTATCGAATTATCTTTTACAAAGCATTTTTCTAAAAATTATTTTTACAAAAATTTACACGCTTCTCTTTTTCCAATAAAATAAACGCAACCACATTTAACACTTCCTTTTCTTTTTTCCAAACATCTAACACTTCTTTATTATCCCTTCGAAAAATGGGGCGCGACACTTACCCTTTCTTTTGTGTTGGGTTTTGTTTCTTCAAGTCCAAAACATCAAAAAGTTGCAGCCTTAGTCCATCTTTTGTGGGTTTTATGAGTTTTCATCATGGGTCTTCAAAACCGTAGTTTTTGACTAGTTTAGGTTTTCATCTTAAAGCTTCAACCATTTGACCTAAAGTTTCACTTTTTGTGATATATTTTGGTTCTTGGATATCAAAAGGACCTAAAGCAAGTGTCTTTTAATTAGTTTCATTAATCTTGCAATATCTTGCTATTTGGATTTAAAAGGTCCTATCTTCTTGTGAGTTTTTTGATTGTTGGTTGTTTGGGATGAAAGAAATGGTTGAAGAAAAGTAAAAAAAAAAAAAAAGTGCAGAAAAGAAAGTTTCAAACGAAAGTGAAGGTTAAAAAAAAAAAAAAAGATCGTCACTGTTCCCATTACTATAGCTTACTGTTCATTAGCATTGTTCATGCCGAAGTACTGTTCATTCGGTTACTGTTCATCCGAGTGAATTTGGTCTAGTTTTGTTTGTGTTTGGTTGGTTTTTGTGTTGATTTCTGCTGTGAAAAAAAAAAGAAGAAAAGAAGAAGAAGTAAAAGGAAAGCGTAGTGACTTTTGGGTAAAGAAAGCTTTAGTCTTGTGTGTGTGCTTATTATTTTGGAAAGTAGTTTTGTTTTCACACGAATATTGTCTTTTCTTCAAGAAGGTTTTGAAAATCAAGATTCCTATACAAGATACCACACATTAGGTCTTCTAATTTGTCTTCTTGAGTCTAAATCTCATTTCTTAATCATTCTTGAATTCTTGTGAGTCAAACCTACTCTAAGCTTTCTTATCGAACTATCTTCCTATTACTCTCATTATTTGGTTAACATTGGTATCTTGGTAAGCCAAATTGAGCAGGTTCTTCATTCAAGAGACTACAAGGAAATATCTCAAGAGTGGTAAGAGGCTTAGTGGTGAGATTAGCATCGGGAAAAAGCCAATTAATCTTGTGTGAAACATGAGTGCCAAGTGAAAACAGCAAGAGAGTGTGTGAGGATAATTTTATTTCTTATTCTGTGGTATATCTAACCGTGTTTTGTAGGAAAAATTACAATGTCTGACCATAGTGAGCAAAAGTTTGCTAGCCTAGAGTTCTCAATAAAGGCTATGCAGGATGAGTTCAAGCGTATGTATGCTCGTATGGATGATATTGCTTCAGCTATAAAAGGGAAGAGCGTGGCTACTATGGATGAATGTGTGAAGCAGATTACGGATCAATATGAAGCTCGTGTTGCTGATCAAAAAAGGGTTCTAGGAGTTCATGAAGATAAGTTGCCAATTAAGGAGTTCATAGAGGAAATACAACTTGAATGCAAATTCTACACTAGATGCATTGTGAGCAACAAGCTATGTAGTGTGTATATAAATCTTGGAAGTTGTGTTAACATGGCTAGTGTTCTATTTGTGGAGAAGTTAGGATTACCTACATCAAGACATCCAAATCCATACAAGTTGCGAGGGTTGACTAAGCATTGAGAGTTAGAGATTACCAAGCAAGTGGAGGTGGATTTCGCTATTGGAGAGTATCATGACAAGATTTATGTGATGTAGTGCCCATCCAAACTTGTCATCTTGTATTGGGGCATTCATGGCAACTGGATAAGCAAGCTGTATATGATGAGTTGAACCATAGAGTTTCTTTCAAATGGAATGGGCGGAAACTCATACTAGTACCTTTATCATCACTTGAGGCTACTAAAGATCAAGAGAGAATTGCAAAAGAGTGCCAAGAGAGGGAACGGAAGAGCACACAATCAAAAGAGAAAAGTGCAGAACAAGAAGAGTGTGTAGAAGAAAAGAGTGTGAGAAACAAAAATGAGTGCCATGTGAAACAAATTGAGTGGGAAAGTTCTGAGATAAACAGAAAAGATAAGAGAGTGGAAGACAGCAAAAGTGAGGAAAGGAGTGCTTTGATTTTGAGGCCAAAACCTCTTTGTTCATTCACTAACTCTCTTAACTTATATTTCCCTAGTGTGTTTGTTCCTATTGTGCAGAGTTTTGGTGATATCTTGCAAGGAGCAATACCCCCAGCCATAACCCCTCAAAAAGGTGCTAAATTCCAATTTGTTTGTGCTTGTCAATGCCCATCCCAATGGCTACAAAAGGAGCAAGGACGTGACTTGATTGTTAAGAAAGATGTTGGAATAAGTTTTTATTCTCATGCCATTATTAAGAATTGGTCATTAGATTATGTGTTTGATTGGTGGCATGGTGTACACTGGTTTTCTAGCTTTAAGTTTACTTGTGAATTACCTTATAGTGTAGCTTTGCATGATCTTCTTCACTTTGACTTCGGTAGTAGTGTGTATAATTTTGCATTGCCCATAATATCTCATTGTAGTTCACATGACTCTTTACATTCTATCATTAGTGTTAAGATGTCTCCATATAAGCATGCTTTTTGTCCTATAGTCTTTCTTATGAGAAGAAGTAATGCTTTCAATGTTTTAGTGAATGATAAGTATGCCTATAGTAGATATGTTTATTTTGACTATGGCGTTAATGTGAGTAAGCATGCAATGCATATAGTATTCTGCCATGAGTTACATTCTAATTGTGACTTAGGTCTTTTAGGGAGTTACATTGTCGTTGTTTGTTTTAATAATTGTGCATCATCCATTTTAGTTTATCGTGACTTACTTGATTCCTTATGGAACATCAATTGTGTTAAAGTACACTTGCATGCACCTACATTCTGTTTTATTGTTTCGATTATGTCTGAAAACCATCTTCTAATTGTTTTAGTTTGTGTTTTGGAGTATTCGTTGCATGAGATACTTACCTTTTCATGTCTTGCTAGGGTTGGTTTTGAGTCATGTTATTTATCTGATTTTTCAAATTTATTGTCTTTTCATAGTTGGTCTCTATTTTGTCCTTATGTGTTATTATGTTTCCATGTATTTAGAGATTATACTCATAGGAGTGAGTATACATTGCATTTAGCATTATTGCATGATTTACATTATGATTTCAATGCTTTAGTATTGATTACCATTGGTGATTTCGTCGTTAATACTCTTGTGGTTAGTTTAAGTGTTTTAGTTCATCATACATTCTTGCATAGCAAGTCTCAATACATACTTCGTCTCAGTACAAGTAGTATGTATGAGTCTAGTCCTTTGCATGGTCATCTTATGCACCACTTTGTTGAGGATTCATCTACTATGAATTGTGATTTTTGTGTTGTGATGAATTTAAATGAGACTTGTGCTGTCATGTTTAATTGCAATTTAAGCTTGAATAAGGTTTATAAAGATGACATGCATGAAGCTGTTTATTATGCTTTAAAGGTTAAGTTAATTGATGCATTTTTGCTTTATTCGTGTCATCATGGTGAAGGCTTTAGTTGTTATGTACAAAACTTGGAAAGCAACATCTTTATCATTAAGGACTTTAGCCCCTACCATGAGGATCTTGAATTTCTAGGTAAGAATAGCAATGTTACTTTAGTTTATATGGATCCTACTTGTTGTTTTTATGTTGTAGGAGATTCGAGGACAAATCTTCGTGAGGAAGGAGGGAATGATGTGAATCCAAGGATGCCTACGCAAGTTAAGCAAGCTAAGCATGGATTTGATGATCACCTAACACGTTTTGAACTTAAAGAGGATTTGATCATCATCGGAGTTAATGTGCATGGTTGCTATTCGAGGCTTATGCATTGGTTGTGGATCAAGAGTGAGTACAAAGACAGCTATGATAAGATGATTGTCAATGGTTGGCTTGATGGAGGATCAAAAGAGAATGAGCAAAGTGTCTAGTGTTAGTGTATGCCCTAAAACCAAGATGGTTTAAGGAGTTTTATATTTACACTTATTTATGTTATATTTATTCATGTGGTATTTTTCTTTATCATCTATACTTGTATTTCCATGTTACTTGTTTAATTGATAAAGTCCTTAGAATATTGATTGTGTATTAGAGATTGTAAGGGGTTACAATTATGAGACTCTAATACATAAAGTCATATTCTTAAATATCCCTAGTCATAGTATTAATGAGATTGGACATCATTAATACGGATAGACTAGCACATACTTTGCCTCTACTTATGGTAAGTAGTAGTTGATCTCATTGACTATGGTGTGCGTGACACTTAAGCTGGTATGTGGATGCTTGTTTGAGAACAAGTTCATTGGGTTGATCCGCCAAGAGTTTTAACTATAGTGCCAATGGTTAAACTCTTAATGGCAATGGTGTAAGTGATCCTTTGACTTGAGATTACCACAGTATCTTGAGTGTGGATTGCTATACTTTGACTCTATTCCTCGGTGCCTGTAAAAGGGTAGCTCATAGGTTAGAGATTGGGTATAGTTTGAAGCATGGAAAGATAGTGAGTAATCAATATAGGATTCACCACTCCTTAATAGGAGAGTATATCCCTATATGGCCACTTGTTGGAAATGTTAACTCATAAATCTTCTGCAGAAGTGATAGTATAACTTGGAAGTAGTTTCAAGGTTTTTACATCATGGAGAGTTATATTTCCGGAACAAGAGAATATATATTAGTCATTATTAAAGTATGCACTATACTTTTAGACTAATTGGGATATAGTGTGGTGAAAGGATATTAATTACACGATAACATTGTCATTGAAGGGTATGGTCTACCATATGACTTTCCTATTCACTTGGGTGGTCATGATGCATTGCTAGACGCCACTCATGATCTATAAGTATGAATTGATTAATTAGTGAATTAATGATAAATTAAAAGTGTTTAATTTATCTAGCTCAATTAATGAGTTATAATTTATACTTATTGCCAACGTGAATGGAACCTAATGGGTCACACACATAAAGAACAAAATCTTTGGGTTAAAATGTAATAAAGATAAGTATGAGATACTTATGGGGTTAATTTATGAGATAAATTAACTTAAAGGACTTATTTATAAATATTCTAAGTCTTGCAGGAAATTTGTTTCCTAAAAGAAATAAAGTAACTAATTAGTTTCCTTATGGAATAGATTTCCTAAAGGAGAAGGATTAGCTTAAAGTAAGTTACCTAAACCTTCTTGGTTTCTAATTAGCCTTATTTCCTAAAAGACTAGAATACTACCTCTATAAATAGGTTTATGCTTTGACTCTTGAATTGTTGTTGCAACACAAAAAGAAAAATTAGTGAGAGAAAATTATTGAAAGATAAGCACGCCTCTTTCTCTCTCTCTTGGCGTCTCTCTCTCTCTCTCCTAAGGGTTAGGGTTTTTCTTCTTCTTGTGTTCTTAAATAATTCAAGGGAGCTAGCACTCAAAAGTCAAAGCAAGCAAGCCTACAAGGTTCCCAAAGAAGTTGTTCGTGTGGATATCGTTAGAGGCTCTACGCTTGGAGGGCTTTTCGTGGTAGATCAAACATCTTCTTCCAAGGATCTTTGCCTAGAAGCATAGAAATCTTCTGTGCTTAAGGTAATCTTCATGCAAACCCCCTTGTAAATCATATAGATATGTCAAAGAGATCCATGGTTAAGGTAATAAATTTTTATTTTTCCGCTGCGTTACCTATGCTATTACCTTACATCTAGATCAAGCCAAAAGGTGGAGAATTGCACCTTCTGACCAAGGCTGCTCCTCAAGCCGCACCACGGCCTTGGTCACGACCTACATCAGAAAGTTGTTATGGACGAGATGAAGTGGGATGAAGCCTCTGATCGAGGCCGTGAGGAAGGCCTGGCTGCGGCCTTCCCCAAAAATTGTTTACGCATTTGTTTTATTGTTTTACTTAATTTATTCGTTGTAACTTTAGATTAGTAGTATTAGACGTGATAAGTTACAACTAGTGTTTTACTTTGGTTAGAGTTTCAATAGTGATTTTCTTTCCATATTTGTAATATGCAACTTATGCCTATTTAAGGGCTGATTTTATTTGTTAATGGGATAGATTATTGTTCATTGAAAAAAACAACGTGTGTTTTTGAGAGCTCTCTCTGAGTGCTTCTTGGGTTCTTGGATTAGAACCATCTTTGGTCTTATCGGGGTGGTCCCGTGGCGACCAAACCCCTCTGCTTAGGGTTCTTCTGTAACAGCCCCACCTTACCCAGAGGCGCACCAAAGGGCTTAGCTGACTGCCTGCCTAGCTCTCGTCAGGACTCAAGTCGAGCACTCACTCAGAACATGTACGCGTGCTTAACTCCAAATGAAATGAAATAAAATAGAATAAAATAAAATATATTCATATTACTTAATTTAAAGGTACAAGTAACATCAAGAAGTTTACACGTCACAATATACATGATTTTCACCAAGATAGCCCAAAATAGTTTGGCTATCAAAATACACGAAATAAAACATGTACACGTCCAAAATCAGCTTTTCCCGCTTTAGTATTTTTGGAAACCTGGTTAAAGAACACAAATGAACGGGATGAGCTATAATAGCCCAGTGAGTGTCCAAGTCATGCAGTCATACCAAGAATCTATTATTTTATTGAACAAAATAATTGACAAGATTAAATAAGTAGGGCATGAACACTTTAATTAACAAGTAGTCAATGGCGGATACAGGGCTCAACTACGGAAGCAAGCTTAACCGCAGAAAGAGCAAGTATTGGTCATGTAACCATGATGTTAGGACAGAGATAATAGCTCAGGTCTTTATCAAAGGTCATGCCAGTATTATCAAGCAAGAACCCTAACCACTGTTTACCTTATAACCTCCGTACAGGCTACCACATCGAGGGAGAAAAATCTCAACCCTGGAGGGCCAACATGCAAGAAAGTTCAATCTGGAGTTGGCCTCTTTGAGGATTCACAACTCATAAGGGAAAGAACATCACGCCCTAAAACACCCAGCACCTTATATCTTCCCAAGCCTGTCCAAGTTGACTATCCGTGAAGTAACTGTGAAGTTAGTCACAGAAGTCTCATGCACAAGTAACACGTTGGATGATGAAAGCGTGTAACACATTGCGGAATAGATGTGATAAAGTACACATCTTTCCTCAAGTAACACATGTCATAACATAACAATTACAAGTGTAACATAATATTTCTTAATATAACATTCTCAAGTACGACAAAGCATTTCATGCATCATGCACACATAGAGACACTCACCTGGAATGCCCAGAAAATATTTCGTAAAAAGTCGAGATTCACTTTCAAGCCCTGAAATTTAAAAGAAATAATCTGATGAAAACCCGATTAAAACCCTATGTAAATTAGCAAAAAAATTCAAGAAATAACCCAATTATTTCTAGGGTTTCATTTCTAGGGTTTTAGCCTAGGGTTTAGGGTTTTAGATTTAGGGTTTTGGCTCTAGGGTTTCCTGTCCTAGAAAAATTCAATTAATCACTAGATGATTTTCTAAAAATTCCTGCACATCAATTTCCTTAAATTGAGCACATTCTAGGTTAGAAATGTTCATCTACCATTTTCCCCTTATTTATTTCTACCGAAATTTCGGCAGCATCTCCACTTAAAATCGGACTAACCCAAATTTTAACCTGCAAGAAAGACAGCCATCCAACCCAATTCAACAAGTTCTACAACTTCTATGTTCAATTCAAGCTCAAATTCAATCAAAATTCCACTCAATTTCAAGAATTCTACTCCAAAAAATCTTCGACCAAGCAACATATAATACTTGAGATTTCAAGGTTTAAATGCTAGTTACTAGTCTATCTAACCACATAAACACTTTATCTAGCAAATAAATCTTCAATTCAAACTATGTTCTTCATGTAGTAGTACCAAGAATCTAGATATAAACATGTACAAAACTCTACATAAAACTTGAAATTACTAGGAAAAGTTCATAGTACATACCTTGATCAAGCTTAGAAGGTTGCTTAGGAAGAAGAAAAACTAAATTTCTATGGTGAAATTGCTTGAAATTTGGAGAGAAAGCTTCAAGAAGTTGAGAGAAAAATGAGAGGAAAAGAAAGCTAAGGGTGGCCGGCCAAGGGAAAATGAAAAGAGAAAGAAGTAAGCTAGGGAAATAGAAAAGAAATAAAGAAAAGATAAGATAAAGGATAACCAATAATAACTTAACAAGAAGCAAGCTAGGGTTTGGACTTTTAAGACATAATAGGTACTAGTTGGTGAAATATGATTAGTGGAAATTTTTAATCACTTATCACTTAATAACTAACAAGTTTTATGGCATAAATTTTTAAAGCAAAAGAGAGGAAAGAGGGGGTAGGGAATTTGACCAAGAGAGAAAGAAAAAGAGAGAGAAATAGGCTAGGAAAATAGAAAAGAAATAAAGAGAAAGGTGAGAAAAATAATAACCAATAAAATCATAACAAGAATAAAGTGAAGATGTAGTCTTTTAATGCAATAGTGGTTACTTGGATCAATTTGATTGGTAGAACTTTGTAATCCCTTATCACTTAATACTAGCAATATTATGGCACAAATTATTAAAGCAAAAATGAAAGGAAATAGAGAAGAGAGAGAGCCGGCCATGAGGAGAGAAAAGGAGAAGAAAATTCGGCCAAGAAGAAAGAAAAGAAAGCAAGAGAATAAGTGAAATTTTTGAGTAAAATTGAGCTAAAATTCAATTGGTCAAAAGACTAGAAAATAGTAGAATAAGTTAGTCACTATTAAACTCTAATATAAACTAATGGTCCAATAAAATTAATCCCAATTAGGTACTTAGATGTCTCACTTAATCATGAAAGAATCTCATTTACTTAACCTAATTAACTCAAGTAATCGTTCAACTAATGAATCAAAGATTAATACTAAACCCTAAATAAAAGAAATCTCCTTATAAAATACATTTCGGTTTTCCCTTTCTTTTCTTTTCTCTCTTTTTTTTTTCTACTAATGGACATAACATGAATTAAATGGGTTTTGATGTGAATTTCTAGGGCGTTACATCTTCCAAAAGGGTTTGGTCTTCGTCTTGTGAGATTGTCAACTTGGTGTCTATTCCACGGGTTGGGTAGGAGTCTAGGTTGCATCTTACAATGAGAACCAACGATCTTTGGTGGTATTCAAAGCGCTCCAATTCAAGTTGTTCTTGGATTCTTTGACAGGTTACGAAGGGGTCAAGAATATTGAATTGGTTTTCTTGGATCTTCAAGGCATCCTAGGCTTCACGCTCGTCCGTCGCGCATAAAAAAATCAATAAACAACAAAGCAAAAATAGGAGAACTCATTCTCATGAAGCTACCAATCCTTCGCTTGTGTTGCTGTGGAGATTATCCCGTAGTTGCTACCCCTCTTCTCTCATTGTTCTTGCCTCCTTTTTTTGTGTAATCTGTTCTTTCGTCCCTCGTTACCCTTGAGAAGACCCCTCTTTTGCTTCTTAATGATATATCTTGGTCTTCTTGTTCACGCCAACTCTGTTGCTGAAAAATCGCAAAATCCCGTAAGTGAGCCATCCCCAGGTTTGCCCCAGCCGTGCCCACGGCTGGCATCAAGTCGCGGCCTCTCTTCATCGTGCTACGGCCGCAGCTGATCCCACGGCTCAAGTAGCAGAGTTTCTGTCCTTGGCCGTAGCTCATTATGTGGCACGGATAAAGGTGTGGCTACGATCAGAAACTTTAGTTTTGCGTCCAATCACACCTCCAACTATGGTCTGGTGGCTCTAATGCCTTTGTAGCTCAAAAACCTTGGACTTTGCTCCATATTTTGGCGTGTTTTGCTCCATTAATCATCCGCCATCATCGAATCAACCATCCAAGACTCCATCTTTGTAACTCCATTTGATTAAATTCAATGATGATTGATATCCGTTTCGCTACACTACGGATACTTAGGCAAGTGCACCTATCGTTTCCAGTAGTACAGTGTACAGGAGTACCGAGTGTCGTATCCCACAAGGACTATGTGAGTACTAGTATTAACCTTCTTTCTATTATCTAACCTCACAAAGTAAATGACGAATTAACTGAAAATACAAATTAGCTAAAACTAATTATCTAACTAAATGACAATATAGAATTCAGTAGAGAGAATGGACAAAAGTAGAGGTGAATTTAGATGAAGAATTCCCCTAAGCCAACATGCCAAGACTCTAACTTGATTAATGATTAACCCAATTGCTTAGACCCTGGAGTCCTTTATGTGAATTATATCCTTTCTCAAGTGAAACAATTCCTACCTTCTCGGTTGATTAATTGGAATCTCTTCTCAATTAAAACCCCTAAAAGATGCAATTTCTAATCAATGGACTCCATTTGTGGTTGAGCTTTAATCCTAAAACTCAACTTAGGAAGAACTCATGTAACTCTATCTCTAGCAATTCATTCAAGTTCTCTCTATTCATGAAATGATCTAATCATATGTGCAATCTCTCGATATACCCATACAAAATCAATACTTGAATTGAAGGATGCATGCAAATCCCAATCCAAAACACAAATAAACTCATGAATAAATCTAAGAACAAAGTGGGTCTTTCATTAAACCAAGAATAAAATCATAGACATAAGAATCTAGGGTTCATCCCATCTAAATCATAAACTCAATTCATAATTACAAGAATAAAATTAACAAAAGACAAGAAAGAAAGAGAAAGCTCATTCTAATGCAGCCCCCTTGAATCCTCCCTTGCATCTTGATAAAATCTTCTTGCTTTCACCATTGAAGACCTTGAGTTGTCCCTCTACTCTTGCTTTCTCCTCCCTACATCACTCTAGATGTGTCAAATGTGTGTTTTTGAGGTGTCTACGGCGTGTGTGTGTTTTTCCTCCAGTTAGGGTTCTTCTCTTCGTCAAATGGCCAGTTTAGCTGCTAAATATGCTGCAGATTCTGTGAAGAAACCGCGGCATAAACCGCGCGCGGGTTGTCGCGCGTTTTGTTCACTTAATTTCTGAATGGAAACCGCAGCACAAATCGCGCGCGGGTTGTCACGCGGTTTGTCTACGTCAGATTTGGCCTCAAAGGCAGCCGAATTAGCTTTTCCTTAAAACACAAAAGTTGTAGCCCCTTGAGATAGCTTTCCAAAACATCAAAAATCATGTCATTTAGAGCTTTGTACCCAGAGATATACTCAAAATACTAAGAACTGGTCGGAACAGCCTTGCAGTGCAAATGTGCTTCAGTAACTTGGGATTTTGACCATTGAAACGTGAGAACTGGACTTTGATGTCTTCGTATGAATTGTAGAAAATTGTCTTAGCTTCAAAATACTTCAAGATTCATCCCAATCCAATGTATCTAGCTCTAGATATGACCAAAACACTGAAATATGTCCAAGCTGCCAAACTGTTTCCATTCCAATTCTTCTTCGCCTATTTCTTCATTGCACTCCAATCAATTGAAATCGAGTTGAAGCTATCAAAACCCTACAAAATGGTGTAAAAACACTTTTAAATCATACATTTACACAATTTGGTATTAAAATCATAAAAGAGAAGAAATAGCTAAGAAATAGAGAAAAACTCATGGAAAACCCTAAAAACCTAACCTAAAAAAATTAGTTCACTTTAGCACTTATCAATGATGCTATGAAAAAACCTATAAAATAGCATGAAAACGTATGTAGATCACACATTTACACAAATTGACATAAAAATCACAAATGAGAAGCAATAGCTAAGAAATAGAGGAAAACTCATTGAAAAATCCTAAAAGCCTACTCTGAAAACCTACTAAAAAATAATGCACTTATCAATTCCCCCACACTTAAGCCATTGCTTGTCCTCAAGCAATGAACCATACAAAACTCAAACATTGACTTAACCAAAGTAAAAGCAAAATATACACCTCCAAGAATAACTTCTCAACAACTATGGAACACAATTATGTAATCATCCATCTCATTTCAAATACTCATAATATTAAGCAAAGGAGAAAGAATTATACGTCAATTAAAGAAGTTTAGTTCCATTTCTCTACTGTATTCGAAACTCATAAGTAAGCAGATCGTATAGCTAACAAGTACAACTATACGCCCATGATCCATTCATTTTTCACAACTAGGGACTTTTTCTTCTTAAGCTTAGCCTTTACTTTAAACATGAAGTTGCCTTTTTACGCAAAGATCGACATTGGTCAAATGAAGATCCCCGGTTACTCAGCACTTCATTTTTCTAAGCTGGTATGCATACTCATAATTCTAGCACCTTTTTACGCAAAAATCAACATTGACCAGATGAAGACCCCCGGTTACTCAGCACTAAAACCAACGAAGTAGAACCTAAGCTTAATTATTCTTTCTCTTTTTTTTTTCTTTTTTCTTTTTTTTTAATAAATCCAAATAAACTCAATTAGTCCCCTTCTTAGTTCACTACCAATTATAGGCATAAGCCATATCAAAAAGCTAATTCACTACTTAACCCGTGACGAAAAACAAATAAGGCAGAAAAACTTCACCAAACTCACAAAAAATTTTAGCATAATTCAATCTACTTTACCCAATATATTTTCTTCAAAATAAAACTTCAAAATCACGCAATTATATCACCAGTTAATTAAGAAGAAAATCCTAAAAAAAATGCACATAATTACTTTACTTAGGCAAGGAAAATTGAAAACTAACAACTTGGATTTAGTAGTACTCATAAAATTTAAGGCAAAACATTAATAATGTGCTAGCCCCACCTTATCCAAAGGCGCACCAAAGGGCTTAGCAGACTACCTGCCTGGCTCTCGCCAGGACTCAAATCAAGCGCTCATTCAATAGATCCAAACATACATAACCCACAAATATATTCATATAATTCAACTTAAGAGTACAAGTACCACTAAGTGGTTTTACATCCCAAAATATACATAGTATTTACATTAATAGCCTAAACAATTTGGCTATCAAAATATATATAAAAACATCTAATATATCCAAAAATCTGCTTTTCTAGCTTTAGTAGTACGGGAAGCCTGGTTAAAGAAAACAAATAAAAGGGATGAGCTATAATAGCCCAGTGAGTGCTCAAGTCATGCAAACATACCAGTAAACCATTAAAATATTAAATAATAATAATTAACGATTTCAATAAATAGTGTATAACAAGTTAAATAACAAGTAGTCAAGGGCGGATACAGACACGACCACAGGAGCGAGCTCAACCGCAGAAGTGGTAAGTACTGAAGCATGTAACAATGGCATTGGGATCGAGATAATAGCTCGGGTCCTCGCCAATGATCATATCAGTATTAACAAGCAAGTATCCTAACCACCATACACATTATAACCTCCATATAGGCTATCACATCCAGGGAGTAATCTCAACCTTGGAGGGCCAACAAGCAAGAAAGTTCAACCCAGAGTTGGCCTCTTAGAGGAATTCAACTCAGATAGGAAAGAACAACACGCCCTAAAACACCCAACACCTTATACCCTCCTAACGACGACCGGATTGACTAACTGTGAAGTAACGGTGAAGTTAGTCACGAAAGTCTCAAGCACAAATAACACAGTAGATAGTGAAAGCATGTAACGCATTGCGGAATAGATGCGATAAAGTACACATCTTTCCTCAAGTAACACATTTTCATTAAATAATATTTACAAGTACAACATAGCATTGCATGCATCATGCACACATAGAAACACTCACCTGGAGTAACTAGGAAAAAATCTTGTAATAAGGACATGAATCACTCTCGGGTCCTGGAATTCAAAAGAAATAACCTAATGAAAACTTGATTAAAACTCTAAGCAAATAAATAAGAAAATGCAAGAAACAACCCAATTATTTCTAGGGTTTAGGTTTTAGGGTTTTAAGGTTTAGGGTTTTGAACCTAGGGTTTAGGGTTTAGAAATAGGGTTTTGGATTTAGGGTTTTCTTGTTCTAGCAAAATTAATTCACTAATAGATCATGCTCCTGAAATTTTCTGCATATCAAATTCCCAAAATTTCTGCATATCCTAGGTTAAATCTCGCCTATCAAATTTTTGCTCTTTAAATTCTACCGAAATTTCAGCAGCATTTCCCCTAAAATCGGACTAACCCAAAATTTTTACTTGCAAGGAAAATCAACCAACCAACCCAATTCAACTAGTTCTATAACTTCTATGTCTTAATCAATCCCAATTTCACTCAAAATTTCAATCAAATCACTTAAACCATACCAAGGTTCTTCAACCAATCAATAACCAATACTTGTTATTTCAAGATTTAAACACTAACTACAAGTCATTCAAGCCAATAAACATCATAACATGGAATAAAACTTCATATTCATGGCTGAATTATTCATGCTTAACAGCAAGAACTGGATTATAAACTTACACAAGTACTACTTATAAACTTGGAAAAAATAACAAAAGTTCATGGTAAATACCTCAAGTAAGTCTAGAACTTTGCTTAGTGAGAAGATAAGCTCACTTTCAATGGAAGGAGATGACCAAAATGAAGAGAAAAGCTTCAAGAAAATGAAAGCAAAAGAGAGAAGAAAGAAGAGAAATAGTGGCCGGCCAAGTAGAAGAAAAAGAAAGAAAATAGGCCAAGAAAAATGGGAAAATAAATAAAGAGAGAAATGGGAAAAAAAATCAACCAATCCTAGCAAGACAAAAGTGGCTTAGAGGTCTTGACTTTTTGGCACATAGCTACCAACTTGGCTAACTATGATTAGAGGAGATTTTGTATACTTATCTCTTCATTAATTCTCATGAGCTCTATGGTACAACCCTTAAAGGAAAATGTACAACATGCTATAACATAAAAGAAATCATACTATTGTTTATTCATTATAGCTATTTTCGGTTTTCCCTTTTTTTTTTTTCTAACATGTCTAACATAAATCTAAATAAATTGTATGTGCTTCTAGGGTTGTTACAAATAAGTTGGACAATTTTTGAAAAAAAATTTGACAAAGTTTCCCCTAAAATAGGGCCAACTCCCTGTTAACACAAAATTCAATCAATACCAACCAAATCAACAGGTAATTCAAATCTTCTCAAATATCATCCAACAAACAACAATTGCTATGAACTATTTTAACCCCCCCACACTTAAATCACACATTGTCCCCAATGTATGACAAAGTAGAGAAGAGATAGGAACAAAAACAAAAATTGAAACTAATACTCCCCTCTTTCATAGTAGTTGCTATCTATGGTCCAGCTATAGACGAGAGATCCAGAATCGAATTAAATTAAAGCCACATCATAAGGGAAAGAACTACATTATCCATTTCGTTAGATACAGGCCAAAGTGACTTAAAAATCCTTAAAAGGAAAAATAATAAGTACAGACCCAGAATGAAATAAATAAAGAAAAATAAAGAAAAGGGACATAAAGCAATAAATAGGCTAAAACGTCTGTCATCTATAAAGTAGGGTTTCCATCCCCTCCTCTGTCACCACCAATAGCTGAGGATGGACGTGTTGATCTAATCTCCTCACATAGAGCTCTCATGTCCCCACTTAGGTGCTCTATCTGGGCGAACTGCTCTCTACCTCGTGTCTCTATCTGGTCCATCCGAGCCATCACTCTAGTCTCCATAGAACAAATTTTACGAAAGATCTGATCCCATGGTGATCTAGACTTGGAGGAATTCGCAGAGGTACGAGGTGGTGGTAAGTCAGATACAGATGGCCTAGTAGAGGTGGATGGTCTATCAGAAATAGATGGCCTAGCAAGAGGCTCCTCATCACCCTTCCCATCATCTTCCTCATAATCACTATGAGCAGCATCAAAGTCTCTATCATCCTCCTCAGCTCTAGGATGCCCCCTGATCGCATCAACCACTGTCTCATCCATCTGGATTGAAAGAAGCATCCTAGGTGTGGTCTAATCATTGACTGACAATCCAATTGATTCGTCATCAGATAGCTCAACTCCAGCAACCCGGAACAACAAAGTGAGGAGGTGAGGAAAGCCAAAACATGCCTCTCCTCTCTGGGAGCGAGCCACTATGCCCATGTAACTGATGATGATGCTAGGTAGTGAAATATGTCGGTCCAGAGGTCCATGAAATATGGTGTCTAAAAAATACATATCGCTCCACCGAACCTCATTCTTCCCACTCTTTCTTGGAATGACATTCGTGCCAAAGAAGAATAAGAGGATGTGCTGGAGTGGAGTAAATGTATGAGCATATATAACACGCTTTCCTGTCTCTTGGGATGTCTCCCAATCCTCTCCAAACCTATCTTTAGCATCGTTGAACATCCATGATGCCGGGCATACGAAATATTTCTTGAACTCGACATTTGGTCCATCGTTCTGGCATCCCAATGTATCAGAAATCATCCTCCTAGAGACTGCTAGACGCTTCCCCCGCACGTATGATTCAATAAAATTCCCACTGAATTGGTCCCTGTTGACCACATTGGCGTAGAACTCCCTAACCAATTCAGGGTAGATAATCTCCGGCAGTGTAAGGAGTGGAGCCCATCCAAGCCTTTGCAAGTATTTAGCTAGAGGGAAATAGGCCTCCACCTTTGGCGCTAAATTTCTCTCTTTTATCAGTGTTTTCTTCTTACTCGTCTCATACCACATTTGATTATCTCTCGAAGTAAAACATGTGGCATCATAGTCCAATGATGCCTGAGATCTAGAGGATGAAGCTCCGGTCCTTCTCTTCTTTGCACTTGCAGACGTTGCTCCTTGAGTTTGTGCCATTGTAGCTACACTTAAAGAAAATAAATTATTAAAACAAGGCACAAAAAAAGGAATTTCTCCTTATGATAATCAAAGCACAAAAGGAATTCACACATGCAAATGAAACTATAAATTACTCCCACACTTAATCTCCATACCAAAATGAATAATAGTGAACCAATCAAAGAAGTACCTAAATATGCATATAAGTTGCTATTCAAGCAATGATAAGTACAATTTGCCAATTAATGAGTGAATGAGGCGCGAACATGTATCACCAAATTCACTCAAAAGTAGCGACTACGAACCAACTAGCAACTTAATATGCACTAATAAATGCTAAAGTAGCTCAATAGTATACCATAGCAAAGCAAAATATTATTCACACCTTATACCACTTAACATAATGCACATGCACTACCACACCCACATTCAACATATGAAGATCATCATTAGGCTAGAAAGACAAACTAATGCTATGAAAATGAAGTCTATAATCATTTTTGCCCAAAACTTCTTCATATCTAGATTTGAAAGTGTAAGTCATCCCTTACAACAAAGAAGTCATCACCTCCAAATTTACTAATTTTTTGCAAAAATAAAGTTTATAACACATTATAAACATTCTAAGATCACAATGTACACTTATGCAACCCAATGAAAGTCAAATAATAAACTCTAGACATTTAATCCTCAAATAATCAAAATTAGGAGTTTAACTAATCAAGGTAGCAATTGTATGCATAAAACTCCTAATTCAACCTTCAAATTATGAGCTTAAACTCATACATTCTCATGAATTGCACCATTAATCCCAAAAGTCCAAGAATTAAATTAAGCACAATGAAAAATTCCATAGGTACAATTAGACCATAAATCACTAGACCCATGCCACAATCATACTCAAGTAGCTCCAAGAACACAAATTAAGCTCATAATTCTAACAAAATTTCACTACTTTGCCATATACTTCATGAAGTAATATCCAGCATAACTAAGTAAAATAACCATAAAATATGGAAATCTCACCACAAAAATATGCAATGAGCGAATGACTAGTGTAGTGAGAAGCCAAATGATGCCCAAAAATCAACTTGAAAATTCGCCAAGCACAAACCCCCAAATTTGACACAAAATTCAGATGGAGGGCAAAACCCACCAAAAGATGAAGTTTTAATCCACCAAATTCGGATACTTTGCTCTAAATGAGGTAGCTAGTAGGTGGGTGAAGTGTATTTGGTGTGGAATTAAGGTGGAATGAAGGATTAAAGTGAGGGGATGCAAGAGTTTGAGAGAAAGAAGAAAATTTTTTGGGTGAAGAATGAAGGAGAAGCAACTGACGCAACTAGTTTTGTCACGTCAGTGCATGAGCCGCGGCCAAATTGACCGTGGCTCAGCTCATGGCAACACTCTGTTGTTCGGCCATGGCTTCAAGCCGCGGTTAAATTGACCGCGGCTCCTTACAGAAACCCTTTTTTGTTTTTGTTTTTTTTTTCAACTACCACACTAAAGTTTACTCCCAAACAATTGCATGCATTTCAAAACATAGCAAAAAGGAAATTTTAACATGAAAATCATGCAAGAAAAACAATGAAAAATAAAGAAAAATGAAAACTCCCTCTTTGCTCATATGGACTTCTACAACAGTGATTGTGAGTTCCATCTTCTTTCTTTAGGTCTGCACAACACAAATGAAACAAACTAATTAAACTACTCCTACTAAACTTAAAAGCAACCAAAAGTAGCAAAATACTAAAATACAAGTTGGGTTGCCTCCCAACAAGCGCTTGTTTAACGTCGTTAGCTCGACGCCATCAAGTGGTATCACGTAACCCCTTGATGAAAAACCTCTTCGGCCCACTCCTTCCTTTTGGGCCATCGGATCTCAATCTTTGGATGTCTATCATATTTAGCTTCTTGCAACTCATAATTTTCTAGCTTTGGTGGTGGCACCACCATGATAGAATTACATGCTTTTATTGTGGCCTTGCCCTCAAATTCCTATAGCCTCCTCTTACATGCAATGTTATTATCAAGAACTCCATAGTAAGAAGGAACCTGCAAAATGTTAGTACCACAAAGAAGATTTATGTATAAAGGCTTAAAATTATACACATAAGGTGCCTCCTGTGGAATGGAAAGAGCAATTGAAAGTGAAGATGTTCTCATTTTCAAATGTTTCGCTAAGTATCTCAGCCTCACTTACAACCTCTACCTCACTCTCTTTTACTACTTCAACACATTCATGTTCTTCCCTTTTAATCACTATCGGAGGTACACTCAATTGATCACTATAATCATTATGAATTACTTCTACTTGTCCACTAGGATTAAATTCATTATCACTCAATAGCTCATATGGATTCCTAGTGTTCATAGCTTCAGTGATTTGTCCTATGAGACTCTCAATAGCTTTGGTAATAGCAACAAGTTGTTCTCCCATTTTCTCAATTTCAGCCTTTATTTTATCCATCCTATCATTAAATACATTCATAAAATTCACAGTGGCCAATTCTAATTCAGGATTAGATTCTGCAGCGGGAGGATGAGATTGAAATCTAGGATCATCTACTCTATCATTGGCTAACTCCCAAACAAGGTTTTGTGGGTTCCCTTGTTCCTCCCATCCAAAAGATGAATGATCCCACCACCCCAAGTTATAAGTATTGGGATAGAGGTCATAAAGAGGGGGATGGGTATAAATATCATCATAAGGTACTTGTCTAGAATGGAAACACTCATAAGACTCGTGATTTCCACCACAACAAGTACAAACAATAACACTACATTGAGAATAAGAGGAACTACACTTAAACCGCTCATTATTTTTATTAACAATATCATCAATTAGCATCTCAAGAGCACTTAATTTATCCATACCTGTAGACTCCACAGTATTACCTCGTTCATTGGCCCAATTGTAATAGTACTCAGCCATCTTCAAGCAAAGTCGCAAAACAAGATCCCCAAAAACGCCGACTACAAAGAAAAATCAAATAAAAATTAAGTAACAAAATAACAAGAATAAGCATAAAGAGAAACAAAATGGTTAGAGTAATAAAAATACGGTGTTCCTAATATCCTAGTTTTCGGCAATGACGCCAAAAACTTGATGTCCATCGAGCTATACCCCAGGTTGTTAGGCAAGTATACCTATCGTTTCGGTAGTATAGGATAAGTGAGTATCAGGTATTGTTCCTATGAGGACTATATGAATACTAGTACTAACACTTTCCCTATTATCTAACCCACAAATTTGAAAGATTGATATAATTAAAACAAAATAAACTAACTACCTAAACCAAATTAGCAAACAAGAGCAGTCGAAGAAGAGAAAATACCAATGATCAAAAGTAAGAACTAGATGTGGAATTCCCCCAATCCTCTCTTTATTATGGTTCAATTCCAGATTAATGAATGAATTCAATCATTTAGACCCTAGAATCCTGTGTTAGGTCATGGTCTCTCTCGAGTATCATAACCCTTATTTCTCTAGTTGATTAATGAGAATCTCTTCTACCATTAAAACCCCAAAGAGATGAAGTTATCATTCAGAGATTCTATTATGTGGGTTAGGTATGAATCTACCTGAGAATACTTATGTGGTTCTATCTCTAGCAACCCATGCAAGTCTAATTATTTGTGGAGGGATCTAATTAGTTAGGTTATTTCTCAATAAACCTAAATGAAATTAATGATTGAGTCAAAGGTTGTGCGCAAATACCCATTTCAATCAAGCAGTAAATTCACAAATAAATCCAAAGAAAGAGAATTCCATTCATTAATCAAGGAAATAGATCCATAATAAGTGAAATAGGGTTCAACCCATCTAGTTCCTAAGCTATTTAGTTCATAACTACAAAGGGAAAATCAATAAACAACAAAGCAAAAATAAGAGAACCCATTCTCATGAAGCCACCAATCCTTCGCTTATGTTGCTATGGAGATTATCCCATAGTTGCTACCCCTCTTCTCTCATTGTGCTTACCTCCTTTTTCTGTCTAATCTATTCTTTCGTCCCTCATTACCCTCGAGAAGATCCCTCTTCTACTTTTTAATGATATATTTGGGTCTTCCCATTCATGCTAACTCTATTGCTCAAAAATCGCAAAATCTCGTAAGTGAGCCGCCCCACATCTGCCCCAGCCGCACCCGCGGCTGGCATCGAGCCGCGGCCTCTCTTTATCTAGCCGCGACCACGGCTGAGCCCGTAGCTCAGGCGGCAGAGTTTCTATCCTTGGCCGCGGCTCAGTCTGTGGTGCGGATAAAGGTGCGGCTATGGTTAGAAACTTCAGTTTTGCATCCAATCACACCTCCAACTGTGGTCTGGTGGCTCTAATGCCTTTGTAGCTCAAAACCCTTGGACTGTGCTCCATATTTTGGCATGTTTTGCTCCGTTAATCCTCCGCCATCATCGAATCAACCATCCAAGACTCCGTCTTTGTAACTCCATTTGATTAAATTCAATGACAATGCTATCAAAAAACCTACAAAATAGCATGAAAACATATGTAGATTACACATTTACACAAATTGACATAAAAATCACAAATGAGAAGCAATAGCTAAGAAATAGAGGAAAAATCATTGAAAAATCCTAAAAACCTTCCCTAAAAACCTACTAAAAATTAATGCACTTTAGCACTTATCATTAGCCAAAAGGATTGGGACTATCTCTGTGACCTTTGGACCAATAGTACATATAAAGTAATTTACATATTACATATATTTGATGACTTTTTACTATTTCATATCATGGTAATTAGTTTGGTGAACTTGATTTGAATTGGCATTGGGCATGTATTCTAATTCTTGCCAATTAACTAGCTGGAATATTCATGCATGCTTGTCATTGTTGATTGGAAGTTTTTAGGCATAATACACTACTCCTTAACATGCTTAAAATTTCATGCTTAAAATTTATGATGGTGAGATCCTATCCTATCATGTATTTATAGATTTTTTGGGAAATGTTTGGTAGTATTAGGAAGCGAATGATTTCTTGCTGAAAAGTTAGTTAAAGGAGAGAGTTTTGTACCCTATCTTTACCTTCTTCTCTCATTGTTTTTTCTTTTTTACCATTATTTGGGAACTTGCTCTATATATTAAAACTTCAAAAGAAAGATTTAATACATTTCGTGTGTGTGTGTGTGTGTGTGAAGAATACAGTGAATTATATGGAAAAGTCAATGTAGTACATTACATGGAAAAGTCAATTGTTTAATGCTACTAGAGATTACTTGCCTTACCAAACTAATTTACATGGATTGGAATACATGGTAAGAACAAATTCTTCAAGTGCTATTTCAAGTGAACTCTATAAAACTTAAAGACTAAGAATTTCTATTTTTGCTGTTATATAATTTACGAATCTTATTACTAAATATTTCTCTTGGGATAGAAACTTTTTTGTTCTTGGTTTTTGTGTAATTGCAATTTAGCACATAAATTTTAGTTTTACATTAAGTGCACTTAGACCAAGTGATTTTAGTATGAGAAAGCATTTTCTTAAGTACTAAGTTAAGCTTTAGTGTGGATTTAAAACTACAACCGTTTTACATAAGTACATATGTATCTGACATTAAAAACATGAAAAGTAAACCTGCGAAGTCTAAAATCAATTCAAGTATTTAATACTTATAGACAAAAATGAATATTTGCATGGAAAGTTAGCCTGGAACTTCCTCTTTCAAGTTAAAATCAGAGGATTATTGCATGGAAACATCATTTTATGTTACTTCGTTCACTCGAAGAGAAGCTGATACTTGAACCCATTTGTTGATTTTCAATGCTGTGAGGCTTTTTTGTTTTCACATTATTGTTACATACTTTTCTTTGTCAGCATAGCTGCGTGTCTTTTCAAGAATGTATCATTCAACATTGTATTTCATATTAGGATTGCGGGTGCGAGATCTTGGGAAAGCTATTCAACTCGTGATATTTTCTATTATCACTGAAACGACCCATAGTGTTCTATTCACATGAGGAAGTTGCTTATGGTGATTGCCTTGCTTCCATTATGTTCTACTAACAGCAGATTAATGATGGTGTTTTCTTGAGTCTAAAACTCATAATCAAGACAAGGAAAGTTATTACTTGTGGATGCTGTTTATGGATTGATTAGAAAAAAGTGTGGTGTTCAAATTGTTTGCCTTTGCTTCCTTTGAGGATAGGGCTGATGACTTGTCATCCAATAGAGGCATAAAGAGTAAAGAAGATTGTGGTAATGAAGAAGAATGTTTCTGTCTATACGCCTTCATTCCTGATCTTTTGTCCTTTAATATTTTTCAACTAATCAATTTTAAGCTCTTTACCTAATGTTCTTCGAAACTCATTCTCCATGACATGGACATGATATAAATTGTATCTATTGTTTGGGAGTTACTACCTAATTGTGCAATTTCAATGAACTTGTATTGATTTTGGATTGCTTTAAATGTTATTTATCTGATGGTAAACTGTGTTCCTTTATTCTTTTCATGCAAATATTATGTAATGAATAATTCATTTTTGTGTTGCATATCCTACATATGTAAACTTAGCTTTTATGTTGCTAACTTGTGGTTCTCTTGGAATAGGGAAAGTCTACAAGTTGGCCCCATTGACATGTTGTTTGTCGGTCCTCAAAAGAATGTTTCTTTTCATTATATGTTTGTAATATATAAGATTTCTGTTTTGTTATCTATTTTCTCGATTAACATTAAATAAAAATCTATTTTTTGTGTTTTTCTAAGGAACTGGTCAAGAGAGGAATACCAAAGCTCGTGGCAAACGGAAAATGGGAATCTAGAAATGGGTCCAAGAGTACAGCGCGCCATTATGTTGCCTCGAGGAGTTGATTTGGATGCTTCCTACTGGCCAAATTGAGACTTGGCGCATACAACATTGGCATTCCGAGCAGGGTTGGACTTCTCCACAGGCAGCTGATACATATGTAAGTTAGTTTTTTCTTCAATTAATTACTTTTTATTTATAGCTTTAAAGCATTATCTATAGCAATCCAATGTTTGTTATTTACTTCAACAGGAAGAAATGATGAAGTTGAGGAGGGATAACTCCCTTGAGCAGATGACTGACAAAGAGATATTGGAGAGGATCATCGAACGACATTCAGTCCGCTTGTTTGATTAGGGACGGTCACCTAGCACTTCTAGGACCACAGGTAGCAGTGGAGATTTGGGGTGTCCCACGTACACTCAGCTGCTGAATTCGAGTTGCCGAGCTTGAGGGCACAGTTCAGAATATGCAGCATGTGTTGGCTACAAAGAACATTATCCTTCCTCCACCTGTACCCCATGTGCCATCAGATCACGGCTCAGGACCATCTCATCCCAGTCACAGGAGACATTGACCCAGGGCTCTTACCATTCTGATCACTCTCGTTCTCACAAGTAGTAGTGATGACTTTGTTGATGCTAATTCCAATCATGATGATGTTGCTTGACTTTTTTATGTACTTGTGATACTCATACTGTAGCTTAGCAAGCTATGCTTTGTGATACTTTTGGATGTTTGATTTCGACGTTTGGATGGTGTTATTGACATTGTTTTGATGCTTGAATGTTGGATACTGGTGTTTGGATGATGTTATTGACATTGTTTGTTTGTTTAGTTATTGTGTTTTATTATATATGATGTGTAATATAAATTTCAATTGCATACAAGTATTATTTACCTACACATATATATACTTTTAGCCACATATACAAGGTAGGGTTACATTAACATACGTAAACTTTACCCACACATACAGGAATCTTTACCCACACATGCAGGAATCTTTACCTACACATACAAGAAGCTGTACCCACACATAAAGGTTCCTTTACCCACACTTACAAATGTGTTACTTATAAATACAACAAATTTTATCTACACATATAAGATACTTTTACCCACGCATATGAACCATCCATTAATATAAGGGTGAAATTTACCCACATATTATGAAGCTTTCACCCACACATTCTGTAATTTTTACCCACACATTTTGAAGCTTTTACCCACACATTCTGCTACCTTTTACCCACACATTCTGTACCTTTTACCCACACATACTATTCTTTTACCCACACATTATAGCCTTTTACCCACACATGTAACCCAAAGTTTTATCTACACATAAAATGGCATGCCACCTCATATGCCACGTCTATGCCACATCATATGCCACGTAGACACACATCATACACAATCTGCTAGCATGGATGCTTTGTCACCATCCACGTCATCGTTCATTGTCATCATTACACAATCAACAACCAAATTATCCACACATACTTGTATATATTTACCAACATATATATGTGTAGGTATAGATGCTACTTTTACCCACACATAAATATATGTGCAGGTAAAAACATTTCTCCGGATAACAATAAAGACATTTGCTAACATTTATTTTATGTGTAGGTAAAGACATTTATATACACATAAGGTCTTTTTACCCACACATCATGTGTGTAGCTAAAGCTTAATTTCTTGTAGTGATACAAAGCTTCATTTCTCATTGATATGAATTGATAAACATGAATCCTCCAAGAGTTTTCTTACAAGTAATGAAAATTCTTCTAAACTACAAAGAAAACTACTACTATATGCTACTTGAGAGTGCTTCCCCCTTCAAGACTTCTTCTAAATGTCTTGCAAGAGCTCCCTATTTATAGACAAATTCACCCTAATCATCTAGTCAACTTGCATGACAATTTGCAAGAAAAGTTGTCTTGAAATCACAAAAAGATTTCCATTGAATTTTGCAATGTTTCCTTGGGTAGTGTAGGTGCAAGGAATATTTAAAAAGTCATCAAAAGGGGCTGGAAGAAACTGCAAGTTGGAACCATCACTTTCTGGCTGACATTCATAATCCGCGGGTAGATAGGTGGGCAGTTGGTCTGTGGATTGTGATCTGCATAGCAAAATCAGCTTTTTCTCAAAACATAAAAGTGGTATCCCTTTGAATTAGCTTTCTAAAACCAGAAGAATTAGGTCATTTATAGTTCTGGATGCAAAGATATGGCCAAACTACTGAGACATGGTTGGGAGAGCTTTGTTCTTCAGTAATTTGGATTTTTGGCTATGAAGATGTGAGAACTAGATTTTGATGTCTTCATAAGATTTGTAGAGTATCCTCTTAGATTTAAAATTACACAAGAATTATCTCAATCCAATATTTTTAGCTCAAGTTATTACCAAAATACAAAAATGTGTCATTATTACCAACGCCTCGTTTTCTCCAATTCTTCACTTCCATTGCTTCTTTGCACTTCTCTTTTGCTTGTTATGCCTCTTATGCCCTTAAGAGGTTTTTGTGATGTTGATCCTTTAATTCCATGGTGAATTTGTTGATGAGAATTTCCCAAAAGTTGAGCAAAACAATCCTTCAAGTCTGAATGTAAAATTTGTTCTATTGAAATTCCCAATCCAATCATCCTTGAATCGACTAAGAATGGGATGACCTTTACTCCAAGGGATCCAAATTATGATTGAATGTATAAAACCTGAAAGATTGTACAAAGATTGTGCATTAATTTGCTCAAAATATAAATTTTACTTCAACACCCTAAAAATCGGGTAAAAACCCTAATTTTTAAGAAAATTTTCAAATGGAAGAACAATTATGTATTTGAGCCATTTTTAGATTAAAAACACTTAGAACATACTTAAAACACACTAAAAATATATATAAAATACTATGCTAAAATAGGTAAAGTTATCACTTATCACTTATCACCCACCATTGAGTCATCGTCATTCTTGACTAAAAAAGGTAAAACTCGGCCTTTTAATCGCTGCTATATGGAAATCTAGTCTAAATAATACTAATTTGGAGTCTTGAAAGATTTTAATTTTGGTTTTGGTGCTTTGATTGAAAGATAAAGCTAAATTTGGGAAATGAGTTTTAATGTTCATGGAACGAATGATTCTGGGGTGGATTGGTTTTTATGCTTTCACGTGTCTGGTTTTAATCAATTAAAAGAGGAGAATCGATTGGGTTTGGGAAATGAGTTTATTTCTTCATGATTTTGGAATGTTGAAAGGAAACTGATTTAGTTTAAGGGGAAGTTTTGGCTTTTTTAAAGTTATGTTTTCCTTTCATTTTCGATCCAAGAACAACTACTCTCTTTATGTTTCTTTGATTTTGTTTAATTAATTAACTAATGAACATCCTCTGTGTTTCTTTGACTTTGCTTAATTGATTAATCCAACTAATCTTTGGTTTTCCTTTTCTGCTTGGGTCTAATAGAGTTCTAGTTTAGTTAATTAAATGTAGTTCATTAATGTAATTCGGCTGCTAATCCTTTTTAATCAATTTTTCGGTCTTTATTATTGCTGGATTTTTGCAATTGTCCCTTACACGTTTCCGTAAATTACAATCCACCCTTATTGTTGCTGGAATTTTGTTTTTAGTCCATCAAAGTTGCTGGATTTTGTCTTAAGACCCTATGCTTTGTTGCTTCTTTTATTTTAGCCCTTAATATTTGCTGGAATTTTTAATTTTACCTCCATACTTGTTGTAAATTTATGTTTTTGCCTCACTTTTGCTGAAATTTATTGTTTTGTTCCTCAAATTTACTTTAATTTGGCATTTTTACCCTATTAGACTTATGTGAATTTCCAATTTTTACCCCTAAAGTTTTATAGAATTTTATTTTAGTCCCCTTAGCTTCCTAGACCTTACATTTTTACCCAATTTGTCAATAATTACATATTCTTAGGCTTTGTTTGTTTATATAGAGGTACCTTGACTTGTTTGTTCATTTTAATTAGTATTTTTATTGGGTTTTCGAGAGGTATCCCTATTCCTCATTAATTTCTCTTTACGTGCTCCAATGTGCCCCTATGTGACTTTTGGTGCATTTCCTTCGTGTGTTTTCTTATTTTTGATGCTTTTTGCATATTTTTATTTACATTATGCTATTTAGTTTCGAATTTTATTCTTTTGGCAAAAATATGATAGATAGATTACAATTTCTTTATTTTGGCCTTTTTTTTGTATTTAGCTAGTCAATGTAATAGTTGGATTACATTTTTTGTATTTTGAGCAAAAAATTTGTATTTAGATAGCAAGTGTAATAGATAGATCATTTTTTTACTTCCCCCCTTAAAATTGTAATAGTTAGGGCTTATGTGCTTTTGCGTACTTATTTGTTTTTACCACTTTCCTTAGGGTTTTTGCATATAGAATAGCATGCTTACATATTATGTGCTCTCATGTGCCCTTATATGTCTTGACATGCTTATTTGCCTTTTCATTTATGTTTTACTATTTTAATTCATGTTTTATGTTATTTTGTCACCACACTAGTCCAACGCTAGTTGTGATCTTCTCGCTTCCCCGCTAGTCCAACGCTAGTGAGGGATTCCTAGGAAGAGCTAGTCCAACACTAGTCCCTTATGTCATTTTAGTGATAGTTTCACTTCTCGTGTGCATTTCATTTTCACACACCACTTCTCATTTTTAGGCCTTTTCATTTATACATGATTTTTCGTATATATCTTATTATTATTATTATCTATTTTTTAACATTCGACAGTGCATGACATTTAAGTTGCATTTCACTAAGAAGTTAGGTCATTTTGTGTGCTTCGACTAAAAATAGTCATCTACTTATGTGGGAAGCGGTGGATTGATGGGCCACCCCCTCTCTGTGAGTAGAAAAATATCAGTCACGAGCTATTAGTCGGTCGTACCCATTATGTTGCATTCTCCACTTTCTTCGGCCACTTATTATCTATAGTACTATTTTTCTTTTTGCATTCCATTTTGCATAGACACTCTTGACTCCCTCGAGATCTCGACTCGGGTTTCGCAACTAATGCGATAATCCTGACCAAGTTTCGACAGAATATTTTGACGCTCCCAATACTCCCATTTAGATTTAGGACTTGCATCCATTTAGACACATCTAAACGCGATAGAACTTAGGGTTAGTTTAGGAAATTTTGATTGAACCTTACAACTAGCCTCGGCTGGGTAGAAAGGGTGCCTTAGGCACGAGCCTTTGCCTTCCATTTCTTCAAATGTGACTCCTGGACCCTTTTCTCTCGTTTTTTTGTAGACCGGAGTCGAAAAAGGGTGTTTAAATGTTTTTTCTAAATATTTTATTTTTGTTTTTGTTTTGATAAACAAATTTTTGGGTGACTTGGTATGCCCTAATTCAATACCAAGTGGCGACTCCATTTCTTTAAAATAAAACCCTTTTTCAAAATTAGTTGGCCAAAATTGTCGCATCTTTAATCTCGGCCTTATTATTATTTTTTTCAAGATGCCATTTTCTTCAAAAAATATACTTTTTCACTAAAAATTCGATTTTATCTCAAACACGCACAGTTTTTCCAAAAATTTTCTTTTTCGAAAAGGACCAGACCAGACCGCTTTCTTAGGGCGTGACAGTTAACGACCCCACCCGTGCTTAACGATTTTGGGACGCAACAACCTTATGACTATCAATGAAGTCAAAACGCTTGGGTTGTGTCATGTACACATCCTCTTGCAAATTCCTATTAAGGAACACAATCTTGACATCCATTTGCCAAATCTCATGGTCATAATAAGTAGTTATGGCAAGCAAAATCCTAATAGATTTAAGCATAGTTATTGGCGAAAAGGTTTCCTCAAAGTCAATTCCTTGCCTTTGTTTGTAACCTTTTGCCACTAACCTTGCTTTATAGGTAACAATGTTACCATCCATGTCAGTCTCTCTTTTAAAGACCCACTTACACCCTATGGGTTTTTATCCCTTCGAGTGGCTTGACCAAGGTCCACACCTTGTTCTCGTACATGGAATCCATTTCGGATTTCATGGCTTTGCCACTTCAAATAGTTTACGTTAGACATAGCTTCTTTGTAGCTAGTAGGATCGTCATCAGTCATGACTAACACATCATTGCTCTCACTAATGAGAAATCCATATCTCTCAGGAGCATAACGTGTTCTACGAAGTTCTTGTGTATTTTGAGCTTCCGTCTGCACCTCATCAACATGTGGCATAAGCTTTTATTCCAACTGTTGACTACTTTGTGGTTCTTGAATTTCTTCAAATTCTACTTTGTTCCTACTGCTTCTTTAAAGAATAAACTCTTTCTCTAGAAAGATAGCATGTCTTGAGACAAATACTTTTGCTCAAGGAGATTGTAGAAGTAGTATCCTTGATTTTGTCTAGAATACCCCACAAAGAAGCACTTGTCAGACTTAGCTTCAAGCTTGTCTGACATATTTCGCTTCACATAAGTAGAACAACCCCAAATCTTAAGTGATTAAGATTTGGTTTCTTACCATACCATATCTCATAAGGTGTGCTATCAACAGATTTAGATGGAACACAATTGAGTGTAAAGGAGGCAGAATCTAAGGCATAACCCCAAAATGAACTAGGAAGTGATGCATGGCCTATTATGGAACGTACCATATCTAATAAAGTACAATTTCTCCTTTCAGACAAACCATTGTGTTGTGGTATGTATGGAGGAGTCCATTGACGAATAATCCCATTTTCCTCTAGATACTGTTGAAGCTCTTGACTCAAGTATTCTCCATCTCGATCATATCTAAGTTTTTTAATACTTTTGCCAAATTGTTTCTCAACTTCAGCTCTAAAGACTTTGAACTTTTCAAAGGCCTCGAATACGTGTTTCATTAGATACACATAACCATATCTTGACTGGTCATTCGTGAAAGTGATGAAGTAAGAGAAACCACCTCTAGCATCGATTGACATTGGGCAACATACGTTGGCATGTATAAGCCCAAGAAGATCACTAGAACGTTCACCTTTTTCGGTAAAAGGTGTCTTGGTCATCTTTCCAATTAAAGAAGATTCGCATGTCCCAAATGATTCATAATCGAATGAGTCCAAGTATCCATCTTTATGTAACTTGGATATGCGTTTCTCATTCACGTGATCAAGTCTACAATGCCAAAGGTATGAGTGATTCACAATATCTAATTTTTTTTCCTTGGTGTTTATATTGAGAATGGACTTTTCTTCATCTAGAATATATAAAGCATTAATCAATGTACCAGTACCATAAATAATACCATCACGTGAAAAAGAACAACTTTTATTTCTTTGAATGATGGTAAAACCATCCAAATCTAACAAAGAGATAGAAATGATGTTCTTAGTAAGTACGAGAACAAAATAACAGTTTCTTAATTCTAAATTAAGCCCAGTGGGCAAAGAGAGTACATAGGTTCCTATGGCTAATACAACAACTCTTGCTCCATTCCCCACGTGTAGCTCGACCTCTCTCTTTGCCAAGAATCTACTTTCTTTAAGACCCTGCACATTATTACAAATATGAGATCCAGATCCGGTATCTAATACCCATGACTCTTGATTAGTAGATAAATTAATCTCAATCATAAACATACCAGAGGTAGAAGCTTCACCAAGCTTCTTTGACTTCAAGGAGTCTTTTTTTTTTTTTTTTTGCTAACCTTGTACACAGGGGGGGCGCCACACCCAAATTTTATTAATATAAGTAAAAAATTACAAAGAGGGGGGCTAAAACCTTACCTCTTATTATTACAGAATGCGAAAGTAAAATTTCAACACAAGAAAATGAACACCTCACTAATCTTATGTTAATGTCTACGAAATCTAAAAGCTGGAAAATTTAAACGATCAACTCGAAGTGCACCCCGTGCTTCTTTTGGAAGATCTGCAAAATCGTGGAAAGTAATATTGCTCTTGAGTAGCAATCCCTCATTTGCAAGAATATCTGCAGGTTTGTTAGCTTCCCTATAACAGTGTGAGATGGAAATAATGTGATGTTGGAATATTTTAATTTCCTCCACTAACTTTCTATGGTACCACGGACATAGGGTTAAACCTTTACAAATATTGACCAACACTAAGGAGTCCAATTCCACATGGAAGAAAGAAATGCCATTTGATACGCACAACTTGATTCCATGGAGTAAAGCTTGCATTTCTGCCTCCAAACTGTTTCCATTGCCAAAACAGCATGCAAAGCCAAGATTAAACTTACCTTCCTTGTTTCGAACTATTCCACCTCCACCACACTCACCTAGGTTTCCTTTAGAGCATCCGTCTGTATTCAATTTAACAAAATCAATTGGAAAAGACCATCTCACAAGAGTAATCTTCACTTCCTTCCTCCGAGAGCAAGCTTTTTGATAAAGTTCCGGCCAAGATGCAAGTGAATTCACAATATTGAACTTCACCTCAAAAGCCATTCTGACATCAGCGAATATAGCAGCTACAATCCCTTCCCAAGAACGTCTTTCACCTGTGAAAAAACTGGCATTTCTAGCTTTCCATAAATGCCACAATATTAAAATAGGAGTGAGATGCAACAAGAATTGAGCTTGATCATTCGAACATGATAACAGCCACCATTTCATTAATCTTGCATGAATCCTCATTTCATTAGCTATAATACCCAATGGTGCTTCAAAAAAGTTCCACACCGTAGACGGAACTTGACCCCAAGAACACATATGTTCAATTGATTCAACAGATGGGGTGTCACAACAAAAACACTTAGACAGACCTTGAAACCCCATCCTATGAAGTACATCAGCAGAAGGGAGTCTTCCAAGCAATAATTTTAGCAAAAAAACAGAAATTTTAACCGGAATATAACTTGCCCAAATATTCTTAAATAGAAATCCCGATGATCTACAATCACGAACACAGTCATAGGCCGTGGAAAAAGAAAACAAACCTAACGCAGTTAAGGAGTCAAGGTAGGCCTTGCAGTTCCTCTTCCAATGCCCATCTTTTCTGCAATGGAAGCATGTGCCCTTGGGTTTGTCCTTTTTAACCCTACCCTTAGGCTTGGTTCTCTTTTTCTTGGACTTCTTAAGTCTAGAATTGGGCTTCTTTTACTTGGAGCCCAAGATAAGCATAATGGTGCCCTTCTCCCTCTTAAGATTAGGCTCAACAGTTTTGAGCATATTCATCAATTCAGTCATTGTGCACTCAACTTTACGCATGTTGAAGTGCAAGATGAATTGTGAATAGCTCTCAGGGAGAGATTGAAGAATTAAGTCAATACTTACTCATTGTCAAAGATGTGTCCCAGATGAGCTAATTTTTCAATTAGCCCAATCATCTTCAGTACATGGGTAGTCACTGAAGATCCCTCTGCCATCTTGCATTGATAGAGCTCCCTTGAGGTCTCATACCTCTCAGTCATAGCTTGCGCATCGAACATTTCTTTTAAGTGCACAATCATGGATGGAGCATCCATCTTAAGATGTTGCTTTTGCAATGCCAGGGTCATAGAAGCTAACATGATGCATGTTGCAGCATCATTGTCGGCTTTGTGCATCTCATATGCATCTATGTTCTCGGGAGATGCATTAGCAGGAAGAGGAGGGGGCATAGGTTTATCGAGGACATACTCAATTTTTTTCATGTTTGAGAACAATTCTCAAATTAATATTCCAATCCTCAAAGTTGGTGTCATTGAGTTTATTGTCGAATATAGGTTGCAAATTCACATTAGACATTCTACAAAAATAAAGACAGAAAATAAGTATTTGTTTTATATCATATATGCAACCCAAAAACGTGGACTCGTAAATTTATTTGGTTTGCTCCCATTATTTTACTTCAAATCAATTACCCTCAATATTGATTCAGAAATCCTATGAAGATTCCTAGTGGGCTAGGATCCCATCTAATTAGCTTTGAGCTTGACGGTGAGCCAACAACCCAAATATAATTTTGATTAGGTACGTAACTTTTACCAATCACAACCCTTGTGATTCCTAGATAGTTTGACATCAACCCTTGACATCAACCATTGCCTAAAAAATACCATAATCTCAACGGTGAGCTAACAAGTTATGTAATTTCGTTAAGTCATACCCATTATTCAGAGATTAAATCTCATAACAAAAACATGTTCCGAGTATGCTGACCTTGACGGTTAGACAACAAGTCAACACTTCATTTTTGTTACAATAATGGACGGCAACTAGATTCTTGACTTAATATTTAGTTTGAGGGATTTTATTTTAATGTCTCTTCATTTCATACAATTAAAATATATCAACATATAAAATAAAAGCATAATAAACTTGGATGATTAAGGACTTTAACTAGTAATATTTTCTTCGAGCCTTGAAGAAAATATTTGATCAAAATTCCTAGGGGACGTTTCAACTCCTTGATGCGCCTCCTTGGTTGTTTCCTGGTGCCATCTCCATCTTCTTGTACATTAAACATGTAATTCTAGTCTAAACAATTTAGAAAATAAACCTATTCTTAACATATACTACGTACATTACAAGTATTGATCAAGAAACCTCGAGTTACGTTTGAGAAGAGTTTAGATGAGAAGAGAATTACATCAGAATAATAGAGAAGGCAGGACACGTAGGTCCTATTTAAAAAACAAATACAAGCCAACCATAAAGAAATAATAACCATTCAATCACATTGGTCTAGTCCATAATCATCCACCATGCCATCATAATATTTAACAATTAAATAAATTCCTTTATTTAATTTTAGTCATAAATTACATTGTCTAAATAAATTATATTAATGCTCTTAAATTTATTTGTCTAAAAAATAAAGTTATAGAAGGTGTAGGTTTCCAAATTTTAACTTTCCAAACATTAACAATTAATATTAGAAACTGTTTTCATAAACAAACTGCCAAAAATCAAGTTTTCCAAAAAATTTTAAAAAAATTCTTGCAAAACTCTCGTCCAAATTCGCAGCACCAATCCGCGGGACTATTCCTGCAGATCTATTCGCGGATCATCATTACGTACGAGATCTGCGGGTGTGAACCCACGACTGTGTAACACCCTAGAAAATGCACATATAAGAGACATTTTTTTTCTTATTTAGGGTTAAGTGTTAAACCTTGATTTATTAGTTAGAAGATTTCTTGAGTTAATTAGGTTAATTAGTTAAGATTTTCATTTTAAGCAAGAACACTTAAGTACTAAAGTTAGAATAATTTTACTTGACCATTTAATTTATATTGGTGTTTAAATTTTGATTAGCTCATTTTACTATTTTCTAGTCTTTTGACTACTTGAATTTTTGCTCAATTTTTACTCAAAAATTTCACTTATTTTCTTTTCCCTTGGCTGAAATTTTTTTCTCTCTTTTCTTTTTCTCTTGGCCGAAAATTCTTCTCTTTTCTCTTTTCTTTTTGGGCCGAAATTCTTTTCTTTTTCTTTCTTCTTTATGGCCAGGATTTCCTCTTCCCATTTTTACTCTATTTTTGCTTTAATAATTTATGTCTTATTATTGCTTATATTAAGTGATAAGAGTTAATAATCTCTACCAATCAAATTAACCCAAGTTACTACTCTTGCATTAAAAGCTCACCTTTTTGCTTTACTCTTGTGAGGTTTTAATTGGCTAACCATTTTCCCACCTTTTCTTCATTTCTTTTCCAATTTTCCTAGACTATTTCTTTCTCTTTCTTTTCCTCTTGGCCGGCCATCTTCTTTCTTCTTCTTCTCTCATTTTTGCTCTCAACTTCTTGGACTTTTCTCTCTTAATTTTGGGTAAACCCACCATAGGAAGTGAGTTTCTTTCTTTTCTAAGCAAGGTTCTAAGCTTGTTTAAGGTATGTACTATGAACTTTTGCTATTAATTTTAAGTTTTATTTAGTTTTTGTTCAAGTTTTATACTAAGTATTTGTTAGTAGTACTTGAAGATTTAAGCTTGAACTCAAGAACACTTAAACAGTCATGCTGGACCAGCTTTAGTAAAACTTTCATAACTTGATGTAGATAACTTGGATTCGAGTGATTCTTGTTGTTTTATAAACTAGATTCATAGGGCTTTCAAACAGTATAAAGATTGCACGGTGGTTCATTGTGTATTAACCGCAGAAAGCTTGCAAAGTTGGCTGAAATTCGGTTCTGCGTAAACAGTTTTGATGAAGAGCCAACTTGGGGGCTGATTTTGAACCTGTTCTAGTTGGAATTTTAAGTGATGATCTTCACGAAAGTTGTAGCCCTATAAACAGTACTTTCAAACCATGTAATCACAATTCCCTGGTTCTTGGTGGAGTGACCCCAACAATGGCACGAAGTTGGCTGAAAATCAACCCTGTGCAGATTTGGGTGATTATTCTTGGAGTAGGAATTTTGAATTTGAGTGGAATCTTGATTGAATTTGAGTTTAAATTGAACATAGAAGTTGTAGAACATGTTGAAATGGATTGGGTGGTTGATTTTTCATGCAGGGAAAAATTTTGGCTAGTCCGATTTTAAGGGGAAATGCTGCCGAAATTTTGGTAGAATTAAAAGAAGAAAAATGGATAAGTGAAATTTTAAGCTTAGAATGTGTTCAATTGAGGGAAATTTAGGTGCAGGAATTTTTAGAAATGATCTAGGGATAGATTAAGTTTCTTAGAATAAGTAAAAACCCTAAACCCTAGAAACCCTAAAACCAAAACCCTAGAAGTAAGTGGGGTATCTTCTTGACTTTTTCTTACTAAATTTACTAGGATTTTAATTGAGTTTTTATGTTATTATTTCTTTTAAATTGCAGGGTCCGAAAACACATCACGACCATTTCACGAGATATTTTCTTAGGCTTTCAAGGTGAGTGTCCTTATGTGTGCGTGATGCATGAAATGTGATATTTTATTTGATAAATATTATGCTAAGATTGAAATCACTATGTGAGTACATGCGCTACTTGAGGAAAGATGTGTACTTTATCACATCTATTCCGCAATGTGTTACTTGCTTTCATTGACCAATGTGTTAATTGTGTGTGAGACTACCGTGACTAACTTCATCGTTATTTCACGGATAGTCAACCCGGCTGCACGTGGGAGGACATAAGGTGCTGGGTGTTTTAGGGTGTGATGTTCTTTTCCTTTTGAGTTGTGAATCCTCAAAGAGGCCAACTCCGGATTGAACTTTCTTGATTGCTTGTTGGCCCTCCAGGGTTGAGATTTTCTCCCCTGGATGTGGTAGCTTGTACGGAGGTTATAAGGTGATTGGCGGTTAGGGTTTGTGCTTGATAAAACTGATATGTTCTTTGATAAAGACCTGAGCTATTATCTCGGTCCAAATATCGTGGCTACATGATCAGTACCTGCTTTTCTTCGGTTGAGCTTGCTCCCGTAGTTGAGCCTTGTATCCTCCTTTGACTACATGTTAAATTAAATTGTTCATATCTTGTTTATTTAACTTATTGATTATTTTATTTACTAAAATAATGAGTTTTGATATGATTGCATGAATTGGACATTCACTGGGCTATTATAGCTCATTCCTTTTATTTGTTTTCCTTTACTCAGGTTGCTCGAAAAATTACAGCCGGACTGACTAGTTTTGATTATTATAAATATTTAGTTATTGTAATAGCCAAACTGTGTTAGGCTATCTTTGTGAAAATCATGTATATTATGACACGTAAACTTTTGATGTGAATTGTACCTTATGTTAAATAAAATGAGTGTATTTTATTTATTCCATTTTCTTTTAGTTTATTTTATTTTAAGTTAAGTACGCTCGGACCTTTGCGTGAGTGCGTGAATCGAGACCTGGCGAGAGCTAGGCAGGCAGTCCGCTAAGCCCTTTGGTGTGCCTCTGGGTAAGGTGGGGCTGTCACAGGCTGAGCCACGGATGTGTAGCATAAACGATCCATGACTTAGGCTGCGACACGGGTAGCCCCGCAGCTTTGGATAGAACTTTACAACCTATGAACCGAGGGTCCAGCCGTGGGTACCTTACTTGCGGTTCAGCCCTTGGCTGGTATTTTGCAAATTTTTTGCAATGATTTGTGATAATTTTTTCAAAACTCTTTTGATTTAAATCGTGTAAAAATCCTTTTAACACATAAAAATAATTTAGAAACCATAAAAACAACCTTAAGAACTCATCTTAATTATTTAAAACTTTTTTAAACAATCAAGAACTTTTCTTAAAAATCAAACTCTTGATTTGTCTAAAACAATTTTGAGACAAATTTCATCAAGAACAATCCATCGATATTTATGATAATTAAATAAATATAAATCATATAGATATAATCAAAGGAGGCTCTGATACTATTGTAAGGTAATAACATGAGTAACGCAGCTGAAAAATTAAAATTTTATTACCTTAACCATGGATCTCTTTGGTATATCTATATGATTATAAGGGGGTTTGCACGAAGATTACCTCAAGCACAGAAGATTTCTATGCTACTAGGCAAAGATCCTTTGAAGATGAGGTTAGATCTACCAACAAAGCCGTCCAAGCATCGAGCCTCTAACGATATCCACACAAACAATTTCTTTGGAAACCTTGAAGGCTTGCTTGCTTTGACTTTTGAGTGCTGGCTCCTTTGAATTAATTAAGAACACAAGAAGAAGAAAGAACCTAACAATTAGGAAGAGAAAGGACAGAAAAATCGCCACTTGAGAGAGAAAGTGGGTGGCGATTTTTCTAGGGTTTTTATCTCACTAGTTTTCTTTTGTGTTGCAATAATAATTCAAGAGTCAAAGCATGGACATATTTGTAGAGGTAGTATTCTAGTCTTTTAGGAAATAAAGCTAATTAGAAACCAAAAGGGTTTAGGTAACTTATTTTAAGCTAAACCACTTCCTTTAGGAATTCTATTTCATAAGGAAACCAATTAGTTACTTTATTCCTTTAAGGAAACTAATTCCCTTCAAGACTTAGAATATTATAAATAAGTTCTTTAAGTTAATTTATCTTATTAATTAACCCCATAAGTATCTCATACTTATCTTAATTAAATTTTAACCCAAAGATTTTTTTTTTATGTGTGTGACCCATTAGGTTCCATTCACGTTGTCAATAAGTATAAATTATAACTCATTAATTGAGCTAGATAAATTAAACACTTTAATTCATCATCAGTTCACAATTAATTAATTTATACTTATAGATTATGAGTGGCGTCTAGCAATTCATCATGACCACCCAAGTGAATAGGCAAGTCATATGATAGACCATACCCATCAATGACAATGTTACCATATAATTAATATCCTTTCACCACACTATATCCCAATCAGTCTAAAAGTATAGTACATACTTTAAATGACTAATTTATATTTTCTTGTTCTAGAAATATAACTCTCCATGATGTATAATCTTGAAACTACTTTCAAGTTATACTATCACTTCTGTAGAAGATTTATGAGTTAGTATTTCTAATAAGTGGCCATAAAGGGATATGCTCTCTTATTAAGGAGTGGTGAATCCTATATTGATTACTCACTATCCTTTGATGCTTCAAATTATACCCAACCTCTAACCTTTGGGCTACTCTTTTATGAGCACCGAGGAATAGAGTCAAAGTATAGCAATCCACACTAAAGATACTATGGTAATCTCAAGTCAAAGGATCACTTACACCATTGCCATTAAGAGTTCAACCATTGGCACTGCAGTTAAAACTCTTGGTAGATCAATCCAGTGAATTTGTTCTCAAACAAGCATCCACATACCAGCTTAGGTGACATGCACACCATAGTCAATGAGATCAACTACTACTTACCATAAGTATAGGCAAAGTATGTGCTAGTCTATCTGCATTAATGATGTCTAATCTCATTAATACTATGACTAGGGATATTTCAGAATATGACTTTATGTAATAGAATCTCATAATTGTAACCTTTACAATCTCTAATACACAGTCAATATTCTAAGGACTTTATCAAACAAACACGTAACATGGAAATACAAGTATAGATGATAAAGAAAAAAAATGCCACATGAATGATATAACATAAATAAGTGTAAATACAAAGAGCCTTAAACCATCTTGGTTTTAGGGCATACACTAACAACACACGCACCAGCAACACACATAACACATAACCAGTTCACCATCCATAAGCCATAGATACAATGCTCACACAGATTCACACAAGCAGAATCGATCACATATACACACAATCAATCACACACACTTAATCAGTCACATACACTTGGACAGTCACATATACACTTAGAAGCACACACACGCACACACATCCACTGTCCATTCCCACATCATCAACACCACTAGTCGATCTCCACCACCACAACTGCCTTACCATCTCTGTCCACTTGCACCACCATCGCAGGCCAAACAATCAAAATTAGGCCTATTGCACCACCTGCTACCCCTCTCTCCGCTTGTATCGATTGCTGCAAAATTGTAGGTCGATCACCAATAGCTCCTCCATAACCACCACTATAAAACTCGTCGTCATTCCATTTTCCCCAAATCAGCCGCTTCACCATCGCTCTCAAAACATCATCTTGCTCCACCAAAAGGTAATCCTTAGCCCTCCTTAGATTCTTTTTGAATGGCTTTAATTAGTGAATTCATGTTCAGATGTTAATGGGTTGTGATAGTATGAGAGCAAGAGAAGGGCCGACTGTGGTGGGGCGTTTAGAAAATCTGATTTGTGGATTTGAATTAATAGGAATTGGGTTTTGTTTTCTTTCTTTCTAGTTCAACGAAAAAGAGTCTGGGGAAGGGGGATTTGTAACAGCCCCACCTTACCCAAAGGCGCACCAAAGGGCTTAGCGGACTGCCTGCCTAGCCCTCACCAGGACTCAAGTCGAGCACTCACTCAGAACATGCACGCATGCTTAACTCCAAATAAAATGAAATAAAATAGAATAAAATAAAATATATTCATATTACTTAATTTAAAGGTACAAGTAACATCAAGAAGTTTACACGTCACAATACACATGATTTTTCACCAAGATAGCCCAAAATAGTTTGGCTATCAAAATACACGAAATAAAACATGTACACGTCCAAAATCAGCTTTTCCCGCTCTAGTATTTTTTGGAAACCTGGTTAAAGAAAACAAATGAACGGGATGAGCTATAATAGCATAGTGAGTGTCCAAGTCATGTAGTCATACCCATAATCTATTATTTTATTGAACAAAATAATTGACAAGATTAAATAAGTAGGGCATGAACACTTTAATTAACAAGTAGTCAATGGCGGATACAGGGCTCAACTACGGAAGCAAGCTTAACCGCAGAAAGAGCAAGTACTGATCATGTAACCATGATGTTAGGACTGAGATAATAGCTCAGGTCTTTATCAAAGGTCATGCCAGTATTATCAAGCAAGAACCCTAACCACCGTTCACCTTATAACCTCCGTACAGGCAACCACATCCAGAGAGAAAAAATTTCAACCCTGGAGGGCCAACACGCAAGAAAGTTCAATCCGGAGTTGGCCTCTTTGAGGATTCACAACTCATAAGGGAAAGAACATCACGCCCTAAAACACCCAGTACCTTATATCCTCCCAAGCTTGTCCAAGTTGACTATCCGTGAAGTAACTGTGAAGTTAGTCACGGAAGTCTCATGCACAAGTAACACGTTGGATGATGAAAGCGTGTAACACATTGCGGAATAGATGTGATAAAGTACACATGTTTCCTCAAGTAACACATGTCATAACATAATAATTACAAGCATAACATAATATTTCTTAATATAACATTCTCAAGTACGACAAAGCATTTCATGCATCATGCACACATAGAGACACTCACCTAGAATGCCCAGAAAATATTTCGTAAAAAGTCGAGATTCACTTTCAAGTCCTGAAATTTAAAAGAAATAATCTGATGAAAACCCGATTAAAATCCTATGTAAATTAGCAAAAAAATTCAAGAAATAACCCAATTATTTCTAGGGTTTCATTTCTAGGGTTTCTAGAGCTTAGGGTTTTACCCTAGGGTTTAGGGTTTTAGATTTAGGGTTTTGGCTCTAGGGTTTTCCCGTCCTAAAAAAATTAAATTCATCACTAGATGATTTTCTAAAAATTCCTGCACATCAATTTCCTTAAATTGAGCACATTCTAGGTTAGAAATGTTCATCTACCATTTTTCCCTTATTTATTTCTACCGAAATTTCGGCAGCATCACCACTTAAAATCGGACTAACCCAAATTTTAACCTGCAAGAAAGACAGCCATCCAACCCAATTCAACAAGTTCTACAACTTCTATGTTCAATTCAAGCTCAAATTCAATCAAAATTCCACTAAATTCCAAGAATTCTACTCCAAGAATCTTCAACCAAGCAACATATAATACTTGAGATTTCAAGGTTTAAATGCTAGTTACTAGTCTATCTAACCACAAAAACACTTTATCTAGCAAGTAAATCTTCAATTCAAACTATGTTCTTCATGTAATAGTACCAAGAATCTAGATATAAACTTGTACAAAACTTTACATAAAACTTGAAATTACTAGGAAAAGTTCATAGTACATACCTTGATCAAGCTTAGAAGGTTGCTTAGGAAGAAGAAAAACTAAATTTCTATGGTGAAATTGCTTGAAATTTGGAGAGAAAGCTTCAAGAAGTTGAGAGAAAAATGAGAGGAAAAGAGAGCTAAGGGTGGCCGGCCAAGGGAAAATGAAAAGAGAAATAAGTAAGCTAAGGAAATAGAAAAGAAATAAAGAAAAGATAAGGAAAAGAATAACCAATAATAACTTAACAAGAAGCAAGCTAGGGTTTGGACTTTTAAGACATAATATGTAACACCCTAGAAATGCACTTACAAAAGACATTTTTCTTGTTTAGGGTTAAGTGTTAATCCTTGATTTATTAGTTGGGAGATTTCTTGAGTTAATTAGGTTAATTAACTAAGATTTTCATTATTGAGCAAGGACACCCAAGTACTAAATTTAGAATAATTTTTCTTGACCATTTAATTTATATTAGTGTTTAAATTTTGATTAATTTATTCTACTATTTTCTAGTCTTTTGACTACTTGAATTTTAGCTCAATTTTACTCAAAAATTTCCCTTATTTTCTTGCTTTATTTTCTTTTCCCTTAGCTGAAATTTTTCTCTTTCTTTTCTTTTTCTTTTTGGCCGAAAATTCTTTTTCTTTTTCTTTTCTTTCCTTAGGGCCGGTTTCTCTCTCTTTATTTTTACTCTATTTTTACTTTAATAATTTGTGTTTTATTATTGTTAGTGTTAAGTGATAAGGGAGTAATGAGCTCCACCAATTAAATTAACCCAAGTTACCACTCTTGCATTAAAAGATCACCTTTTTACTTTACTCTTGTGAGGTTTTAATTGGTTAATTATTTTCTCACCTTTTCTTCATTTCTTTTCCATTTTTCCTAGCCTATTTCTTTCTCTTTCTTCTCCCTCTTGGCCGGCCATTCTCTTTTCTCTTCTTCTCTCATTTTTGCTCTCAACTTCTTGGACTTTTCTCTCTTAAGTTTAGACAAATTCCACCATAGAAAGTGAGGTTTTCTTCTTCCTAAGCAAGGTTCTAAGCTTGTTTAAGGTATGTACTACGAACTTTTGCTATTACTTTCAAGTTTTATTTAGTCTTGTTCAAGTTTTATACTAAGAATTTGATAGTAGTACTTGAAGATTTAAGCTTGAACTAAAAAATACTTGAACAGTCATGCTGGACCAGTTTTAGTAAAACTTTCATAACTTGGTGTAGATAGCTTGGATTTCGAATGATTCTTGTTGTTTTAGAAACTATATTCATAGGGCTTTCAAACGGTATAAAGCTTGCACGGTGGTTCATTGTGTATTAACCGTAGAAAGCTTGCAAAGTTGGCTGAAAATTCGGTTCTGCGTAAACAGTTTTGATGAAGAGCCAACTTGGGGCCTGATTTTGAACCTGTTCTAGTTGGAATTTTAAGTGATGATCTTCATGAAAGTTGTAGCCCTATAAACGTACTTTCAAACCATGTAATCACAATTCCCTAGTTCTTAGTGGATTGACCCCAGCAATGGCACGAAGTTGGCTGAAAACCAACCCTGTGCAGATTTGGGTGATGATTCTTGGAGTAGGGATCTTGAATTTGAGTGGAATCTTGATTGAATTTGAGTTTAAATTGAACATAGAAGTTGTGGTACATGTTGAATGGATTGGATGGTTGATTTTTCTTGCAGGTTTAAAATTTTTGGGTTAGTCCGATTATAGTGCTGCCGAAATTTCGATAAAACCTAGGAAATAAAAGTGATTAGGTTATGATTTAAGTCTTTATAAGCTGTAATTTAGTGATTTAAGCGTGCAGAAATTTTTGTAGACTAGCTATTAGTGAATTAAACCTTTCCGAGCCAAAACCCTAGAAGGTTAGGAAACCCTAATTTTGAAAACCCTAAACCCTAGGGTAAAACCCTAAGCTCCAAAACCCTAGAAATTAAATCCCTAGAAAGACTTGGGGTATTTCTTGAATTTCCTTATGAAATTTCTTAGATTTTAGTCAGGATTTTTATACGATTATTTCCTCGTGAATTTCAGGATCCGGAAGTGAGACGCAATCATACTACGAAATCTTTTCTTAGGCTTCAGGTGAGTGTTCTTATGTGTGCATGATGCATGAAATGCCATGTAATACTTGACATTGTTATTTTGATGTCTGAGATGAAATGTTGTGTTTTACTTGTAAATATTATGTTACACTTACAAATATTATGTGATATAATGTGCAACTTGAGGAAAGATGTGTACTTTATCGCATCTATTCCACAATGTTTTACATGCTTTCACTATCCAACATGTTATTTGTGCGTGTGACTTCTGTGGGTGAGTATGGGAGAGATATAAGGTGATGGGTGTTATTCGGTGTGTGCTAATTTTCATATCTGAGTAAAGTCCCGAAAAGGGCTAACTCATGCTTGAACTTTATGCTTGACCTTGGACTTCCGTGGCTAACTTCACTGTTACTTCACGGTTAGTCAACTTGGTGAGTTTGGGGTGATATAAGGTGCTGTGGGGTATAGGTAGTATGATATTCTTTCCTATATGAGTTTCATTCCTCGAAGAGGGTAACTCTGGATTGAATTTTTCAAGTATCTCGGACCTGAGCTTTTACCTCGGTCTCGATATCCTTGTTGTCTTGATCATGTTCGCTACTCCTGCGGTTGAGCTTGCTCCCGTAGTGAGCCTGTATCCGCCATTGATTTTACTACACTTCACATTGCTTGTTTATCATTTATTAAATTTGTTCATTATAATCCTTAAAGTTTATTTGTTATTGGTATACCGCATGACTTGGACATTCACTGTGCTATTATAGCTCATCCCGTTCATTTGTTTTCTTTAACCAGGTTTTCCTAAAATACTAAAGCTGGAAAAGCTGATTTTGGGGCCTAGTACATGTTTTGTTTAATGTATCTGGACAGCCAAAATGTGTAGGCTTTTATTGTAAATATTATTTATATTTGTGATGTAAAACTCTTTGTGATATTTATACTTTCAAGTAAATCGTATGAATGTATTTAATATGAGTGTATTTTATTTTGCTTTATTTTAAGTTAAGTACGCTCGAATATTTGCGTGAGTGTGTGATTCGAGACCTGGTGAGAGCTAGGCAGGCAGTCCGCTAAGCCCTTTGGTGCGCCTCAGGGTAAGGTGGGGCTGTCACATAATAGGTACTAGTTGGTGAAATATGATTAGTGGAAATTTTTAATCTCTTATCACTTAATAACTAACAAGTTTTATGGCATAAATTTTTAAAGCAAAAGAGAGGAAAGAGGGGGTAGGGAATTCGGCCAAGAGAGTGTTAGTGTATGCCCTAAAACCAAGTTAGTTTTTGGGATTTTTATTACGCTTATTTCGTGTTATACTTATATATGTGGCACTTTCTTTGTCATTTAATACTTGTTATTAATATTACTTGTTTATTTGATAAAGTCCATAGAATATTAACTGTGTATAAGAGATTGTAAGAGTTACAATGATGAGACTCTTATTACACATTAAGTTATATTCTTAAATATCCCTAGTCGTAGTATTAATGAGATTGGACATCATTAATATGGGAAGACTAGCACATACTTTGCCTCTACTTATGGTAAGTAGTAGTTGATCTCGTCAACTATGGCGTGTGACACCTAAGCTGGTATGTGGATGCTTGTTAGAGAACAAGATTCATTGGATTGATCCGCCAAGAGTTACTATTCATAGTGCTAATGAATTATACTCTTAATGGCAATGGTGTAAGTGATCCTTAGACTTGAGATTACCATAGTATCTTGAGTGTGGATTGCTATGCTTTGACTCTATTGCTCGGTGCTCGTAAAAGAGTAGCCCATACGGTAGAGATTGGGTATAGTATGAAGCATGGAAGGATAGTGAGTAATCGATATAGGATTCACCACTCCTTATTATAGGAGAGTATATCCCAGGATTGGCCACTTGTTGAAATATGACTTAAAGAATCTTTTGCGCAAAAGTGAAAGTATGACTTGAAAGAGTTTCAAGGTTATACTTTTATGGAAAGTTATATTTCGGGAACAAGAAATCATTAATTAGTCATTTAAAGAGTGCGCACTACACTCTTAGACTAATTGGGATATAGTGTGGTGAAAGGATATTAATTACACGGTAACATTGTCATTGATAGGTGTAGTCTACCATATGACTTTCCTATTCACTTGGGTGGTCATGATGCATTGCTAGACGCCACTCATGATCTATAAGTGCAAATTAATTAATTAGTGAATTAATGATAAATTAAAGTGTTAATTTATCTGGCTCTTAATTAATTAATTAATGAGTTATAATTTGTACTTATTGCCAACGTGAATGGAACCTAATGGGTCACACACAATAAGAACATGGTCTTTGGGTTAAATTGTTATTAAGATAAGTATATGATACTTATGGGGTTAATTTATGTGATAAATTAACTTAAAGGACTTAATTATAAATATTCTAAGTCTTGATGGAAATTAGTTTCCTAAAAGGAATTAAGAAGCTATTTGGTTTCCTTTTGGAATTGGTTTCCTAAAGGAATAGGATTAGCTTAAGGTAAGCTTCCTAAACCTTCTTGGTTTCCTATTGCTCTTGTTTCCTTAAAGACTAGGATACTACATCTATAAATAAGTCCATGCCTTGACTCTTGGAAGATTGATGAAACACAAGATAAAATTTAGAGAGAGAAAAATTGAGAGAGGCGTGTTTTCTCCCAAGAAAAACGCCACACCCTCTTCTCCCTAAGGGTTAGGGTTTTGTCTTCCTCCTCTTCTTCTTCTTGTGTTCTTCATGAATCATTCAAGAGAGCTAGCACTCAAAAGGCAAGGCAAGCAAGCCCAAAGGTTCCTAAAGATCATGTTCGTGTGGATACCGTTGGAGGCTCGACACTTGGAGGGCTTTTCATGGTAGATCAACACCTTCATCGAAATAGGATCTTGCCCTTTGAAGCATAGAAACCTTCTATGCTTGAGGTATTTGTGCTAAACACCCTTTAATCGTATAGATTACATCAAAGAGATCCATGGCTAAGGTAATAAATTTTTAAATTTTCCGCTGCATTACTCCCCGTATTACCTTACAGTGGTATCAGAGCCTACTTTGATTATATCTATATGATTTGTGATTATTTAATTGTCATAAATATGGATGGTTTGTTCTTGATGAAATTTGTCTCAAAATTGTTTTAGAAAAATCAAGAGTTTGATTTTTAAGATAAGTTCTTAATTGTTTAAAAGTGTTTTAAATAATTAAGATGAGTTCTTATGGTTGTATTCAAGGTTTCTAAATTAGTTTTTACGTGCTAAAAGGGTTTTAACATGTTTTGATTCAAAAGAGTTTTGAAAAAGACCAAAGAATTTCAAAGATCGTATTTTCTGGACACAAACCGCGCGAAAACTCGCGCGCATTTTTACCCACGGTTAAAAACTCGTACGTTCTGTCAACAAACCGCGGATGAAACCGCACAAGGTTTGTCCCACGGGTTGTAAACCGCGGATGAACCCGCGCACGGTTTGTCCCACGGTTTGCTGGCAGAGTTCTAGCGAGATTTTTCCTATTTTTTGGAAAATGCAAATTTTTTGGAATTTTCTCTATAAAACACTTTCCAATTTTAATTGTTAATATTTGGAAAGTTAAATTTTGGAAACCTACACCTTCTATAACTTTATTTTTGAGACAAATAAATTCAAGAATAGTAATCTAATTAAATTAGACCATGTGATTTATGACTAGAATTAAATAAAGTAATTTATTTAATTGTTAAATATTATGATGGCATGGTGGATGATTATGGACTATGACCAATGTGATTGAATGGTTGATTTTTTATTAATTTTGATGGTTGGCTTGTATTGGTTTTTAAAATAGGGCCTGCGTGTCCTGCCTTCTCTATTATTCTCAGTGTAATTCTCTTCTCACCTAACTCCCCTCGAATGTAACTCGAGGTTTCTTAGTCAATACATGTAATGTACATTGTGTAGGTTAGAGTTAGGTTTTAATTTTCTAAATTGTTTAGAATAGAATTACATGTGTAATGTACAAAGAAGATGGAGATGGAACCAAGGAGCAACCATGGAGGCTCGTCAAGAGTTGAAGACCTCCCAAGGAATGCATCAAGGAGTTGATCACATCCCTTAGGAATTTGACCATATATTTTCCTTAAGGCTCGAGGAAAATATCTTAGTAAAGTCCATAATCATCCATGGTATATTATGCATGTTTTTATTTTATATGTCGATATATTTTAATTACATGCTATGATGAGACTGTATATTATATAACTAAAATAAAATCCCTCAAATAAAATATTAAGTCACTTGCCTTCCATTATTATAGTAAAAATCATAGTTCTTGTTAAGTGTTGACTTGTTGGCCCACCGTCAAGGATCACCTTACCTAGAGCATGTTTTTACTATGAGATATGATCTCAAAATAATGGGTCTGACTTAACAAAAATACATAACTTGTTGGCCTCCGTCAAGGTTATAATATTTTTGAGGCGATATTAAGTCAATATATGAGTTGCCTTCCATTATTATAACAAAAACGAAGAGTTCCTATTAAGTGTTGACTTGTTGGCCGACCGTCAAGGTCACCTTACTTGGAATATGTTTTTGTTATGAGATGTGATCTCTGAATAATGGGTATAACTTAACAAAAATACATAACGAGTTTGGCCTCCGTCAATGTTATGATATTTTTTGAGGCAATGTTGGGCAACACATAAGATGTGAATATCAAGAGTTGATACCCAACTATCTAGGAGTCACAAGAGTTGTGATTGGTAAAAGTTACCTACCTAATCGAAGTTAGCTTTGGGTTGTTGGCCGACCGTAAAGCTCAAAGTTAATTAGATGGGATCCTAGCCCACTAGGAATCTCCAACGGATTCCCGAATCAATAGATTGAGGGTTATTGATTTGAAGGTAAAATAGTGGGAGCAAACCAAATAAATTCGAAACCCACATTTTTGGTTTGCAATTATAACACGAAACAAATACTTATACTATCTTTTCATTTGTTGTAGAATGAATGTACACATGAACACACTTATCACCCTATATCTCCATTATATGCGATTTTCTTGGACTAGTGTAAAACTTGAGAATAGTTCTTAAGCACAATTGGCTAAGTCCTTGATACCCACTTCCACTTGTCCTACAGTGACAATTATAGTTAGGAAATAATGTGCATACAAGATGCATAAAAGATGATAATGATATTGCTACTTATATCATAATGTCATCTATAATTCCTAAGCTATAAAAGTAGCACAAATTGATAGATTTTTTTTCTGTGATTGTGCATCTCAAAGAGTTGTTGATACACAATCTAGGACCATTAGATATGAGATATATAAAGAGTAGTCTATCAAGGAAGAAAGGGACACTTTATTGTTTGTCAAGGGAAATCCTAGCGTGGTCTTGAGAAGACCCAAGTAGCTATGACAAAATTTAAAGGTGTGATCAAAAGGACAAGTCTAAGGGCACATGTTTCCAATTCTATTGGAAAGGGAACTTGTAAGGCTCGTTTTAATACTAAGAAGATAAAGAGGCCTAGTGAAGCTTCTACTTCTAAGTATGTTTATATTTGAGATAAATTCATCTACTAATTAAGACCATTGGGTATAAGATACCGGATATAGATCCCATATTTGCAAAAATGTGCAAGGTCTTAAAGCATGGTAGACAATAAGTAAGGAGAAAGTCAAACTACATGTGATGAATGGAGCAAGAGTTGCTACACTCGTTGTAGAGACTTATACACTCTTTACCAACTGGGCTTGTTCTAGAATTTAAAACATTGTTATTATGTTGATTCTTACAAAAGAACATGAAATCAATTCACATTAAATGTGAAAAGATTTACCATTATAAAAGAGAATATATACTGTTCTTTTACGTAATGGTGTTCTTTGTGGTATTAGATCACTAAAACAACGTTTTACAAATCCTAGACCTTGATAAGTCCATTCTCAAACATAGACAAAAACTCTATATTTTGAAACAACTATCCTTCTGGCATTATAGACTTGGTCAATGTGAATGAGAAATGCACTTCCAAATTACATAATAGTTGTGTACTTGGACTCATTCAATTGTGAATCATTTGAGACATGCGATTCTCATTTACTTAGAAAGATGACCAAAACACCTTTTATTTGAAAAAGGTGAATGTGCTAGTGATCCTCATAGAACGTTAACATATAGATATTTTTGGCTCAATGTCGATCCATGCTAGAGGATGTTTATCATACCTCATCACTTTCATGGATGATCATATGGGATATGATTATGTGTATCATATGATACACACATCCATGGCCTTTGAAATGTTCAAAATCATTAAAGTAGAAGTAATGAAAAACAAGTTGACAAGAGTATTAAAATACTAAAGATTTGATCTACATGGATTATACTCAATGTCAAGTGTTTCAAAATAATTAAAGAAGAATGTGATTCTTTCTCAATGTCTCCACTTGACACACCATTGTTGATGATGTGTGAAAGAGGAGAAGTTGTACCTTATGAGATATGGTGCAAACCATAATGAGCCATACTACAATTCCTAACCTCATTTTAGGGGTTCTTGCCTTAGACACCACTCCCATACACTCAACCATGTTCCAACAAGCATCTATTTGTGGGGTATACTTTTGAAAACATTGGACACCACTTCTATAATTCCCTTGAGAAAAATGTTTGTCTCAAGAAATGTCTTTTTCTAGAAAAATAGTTTATTCTTAAAAGAGACAGTGGGAGCAAGATAGAACTTGAAAGGAGCAAGATAGAACTTGAAAGGTTCAAGAACCATGAATTGACAAAGATCAATAGTTGGAACTACAGCTTATGCCACATGTTGATGAGGCGCAACGGAAGCTCAAAGTACGCAAAATCTTCAAAAGATTGGTAGAGTGTGTTATACTCTTGAGAAATACAGATTTCTCACGTATGAGATATATAGATTTCTCATTAGCAAGAGCAATAATGTACTAGTCATATATGATGACAAACCTACTAGTCACGAAGAGGCTTTGTCTTATGTAGACTCCTTGACGTGGCAAGATGCCATAAAATCCAAAATGGATTCCATGTACAAGAACAAGGTGTAGACCTTGCTCGAGTCACCTAAAGGGATAAAACCCATAGGGTGCAAGTAGGTCTTTATGAGAAAGATTGACATGGATGGTAACGTAGTTACCTATAAAGCAAGGTTAATAGAAAAAGGATTCAATTCAAAGGCTTGACTTTGAAAGAAACCATTTCACCAATAGCCATGCTTAAATCCATTTAAGATTTTACTTGCAATAGCTGCTTTTTGGCTATGACAAATGGATATGAAGACTTCATCCCTTAACGGGAATTAAAAGGTATGTATATGATACATCCCTTGGGCCTTTACTTCCATTGATAGTCATTGGGTACGCAAGCTCTAAGGGTCCATTTGTGGATTCTTGCAAGTGTCAAGGTGTTGGAGCATTTGTTTTGACAAGATAATCAAAGAGTTTAGATTTTCTTAAAAACAAAGACAAGCTTTGTGTAAATGAAAAGTTGAGTGGGAGCATTGTCATTTTCTTGATACTATATGTGAATGACATATCGTTGATGGAAACAACATACTTTAAAGGTAAAGATATGGTTGTCCAAGAATTTCTTAATAAAGGAGAGGCGATCTCTAATATGGGAATTAAGATCTATATAGATAGATCCAAGAGGTTGCATGGTCTCACTAGATCTATGTACATAGGCTAGATGCTAAAGGGTTTAGCATAGTGCAAATCACAGAAGGGGGTTTTACCTATGTGATAGGAGATTACTCTTTCGAGAGACATGTATCTTTGACACTTGTCGAGATTGATAGCATTAATAGATCTCGTATGCTTTTACAATAGGTTCTATTTTGTATGCTATCCTATGTACAAGACCCGATGTCTCCTTGCTTTAAGTGTTACAAGTAAAGTGAGTGTCACAAGATGGTAATCAAAGAATATTCTTAAGTACTCAAGTAGCACTAAAAGACTATTCTTGACTATGGAGAATACACTTAAGAAGTGTGGGATTTAAAGATGCAAGCTTTTCAATCCATTAGGGATGACAAGAAAATCATGAGATGAATTGGTGTTCACGTTGAATTGTAGTGGATAAAGCGTTTTATGATAGACACTATAACATATTCTACAACAAAGGCGAGTACATGGTAGCTTTAGAAGTTAGTATGGATCAAGAGATTCTTTATTGGACAAAGAAATGTTCCTTCTATTGTTTTATGAAAACAATTGTGCCATCGCTTAATCAAGGAACTAAAGTCTCATCCATAATCCAAAAGTGTAGGTTCGTGCCACCATCTATTTGTGGAAATAGTTTGGTACAAATGATGAAAAGATAGAGGAAGTTCCCACAATGTAAATGTCACTAATCCTTTCACCATGGCCTTGTCCTAGAATAGGCATGATAGTCACGCTCATGGCCTAAAATCTATAGGTGATTGGTTTTAGTGCAAGTGCGAGTTTGTTAGTGTATGCCCTAAAACCAAGTTAGTTTTTGGGATTTTTATTACGCTTATTTCGTGTTATACTTATATATGTGGCACTTTTCTTTGTCATTTAATACTTGTTATTAATATTACTTGTTTATTTGATAAAGTCCATAGAATATTAACTGTGTATAAGAGATTGTAAGAGTTACAATGATGAGACTCTTATTACACATTAAGTTATATTCTTAAATATCCCTAGTCGTAGTATTAATGAGATTGGACATCATTAATATGGGAAGACTAGCACATACTTTGCCTCTACTTATGGTAAGTAGTAGTTGATCTCGTCAACTATGGCGTGTGACACCTAAGCTGGTATGTGGATGCTTGTTAGAGAACAAGATTCATTGGATTGATCCGCCAAGAGTTACTATTCATAGTGCTAATGAATTATACTCTTAATGGCAATGGTGTAAGTGATCCTTAGACTTGAGATTACCATAGTATCTTGAGTGTGGATTGCTATGCTTTGACTCTATTGCTCGGTGCTCGTAAAAGAGTAGCCCATACGGTAGAGATTGGGCATAGTATGAAGCATGGAAGGATAGTGAGTAATCGATATAGGATTCACCACTCCTTATTATAGGAGAGTATATCCCAGATTGGCCACTTGTTGAAATATGACTTAAAGAATCTTTTGCGCAAAAGTGAAAGTATGACTTGAAAGAGTTTCAAGGTTATACTTTTATGGAAAGTTATATTTCGGGAACAAGAAATCATTAATTAGTCATTTAAAGAGTGTGCACTACACTCTTGGACTAATTGGGATATAGTGTGGTGAAATGATATTAATTACACGGTAACATTGTCATTGATAGGTGTAGTCTACCATATGACTTTCCTATTCACTTGGGTGGTCATGATGCATTGCTAGACGCCACTCATGATCTATAAGTGCAAATTAATTAATTAGTGAATTAATGATAAATTAAAGTGTTAATTTATCTGGCTCTTAATTAATTAATTAATGAGTTATAATTTGTACTTATTGCCAACGTGAATGGAACCTAATGGGTCACACACAATAAGAACATGGTCTTTGGGTTAAATTGTTATTAAGATAAGTATATGATACTTATGGGGTTAATTTATGTGATAAATTAACTTAAAGGACTTAATTATAAATATTCTAAGTCTTGATGGAAATTAGTTTCCTAAAAGGAATTAAGAAGCTATTTGGTTTCCTTTTGGAATTGGTTTCCTAAAGGAATAGGATTAGCTTAAGGCAAGCTTCCTAAACCTTCTTGGTTTCCTAATTGCTCTTGTTTCCTTAAAGACTAGGATACTACATCTAGTAAATAAGTCCATGCCTTGCCTCTTGGAAGATTGATGAAACACAAGGATAAAATTTAGAGAGAGAAAAATTGAGAGAGGCGTGTTTTCTCCCAAGAAAAACGCCACACCCTCTTCTCCCTAAGGGTTAGGGTTTTGTCTTCCTCCTCTTCTTGTTCTTGTGTTCTTCATGATATTCAAGAGAGCTAGCACTCAAAAGGCAAGGCAAGCAAGCCCAAAGGTTCCTAAAGATCATGTTCGTGTGGATACCGTTGGAGGCTCGACACTTGGAGGGCTTTTCATGGTAGATCAACACCTTCATCAAATAGGATCTTGCCCTTTGAAGCATAGAAACCTTCTATGCTTGAGGTATTTGTGCTAAACACCCTTTAATCGTATAGATTACATCAAAGAGATCCATGGCTAAGGTAATAAATTTTTAAATTTTCCGTTGCGTTACTCCCTTTATTACCTTACAGAGAGAAAGAAAAAGAGAGAGAAATAGGCTAGGAAAATATAAAAGAAATAAAGAAAAAGGTGAGAAAAGAATAACCAATAAAATCATAACAAGAATAAAGTAAAGAGGTAGTCTTTTAATGCAATAGTGGTTACTTGGATCAATTTGATTGGTAGAACTTTGTAATCTCTTATCACTTAATACTAGCAATATTATGGCACAAATTATTAAAGCAAAAAGCAAAAATGAAAAGAAATAGAGAAGAGAGAGAGCCGGCCATGAGGAGAGAAAAGTAGAAGAAAATTCGGCCAAGAAGAAAGAAAAGAAAGCAAGAGAATAAGTGAAATTTTTGAGTAAAATTGAGCTAAAATTCAATTGGTCAAAAGACTAGAAAATAGTAGAATAAATTAGTCACTATTAAACTCTAATATAAACTAATGGTCCAATAAAATTAATCCCAATTAGGTACTTAGATGTCTCACTTAATCATGAAAGAATCTCATTTACTTAACCTAATTAACTCAAGTAATCTTTCAACTAATGAATCAAAGATTAATACTAAACCCTAAATAAAAGAAATCTCCTTATAAAATACATTTCGGTTTTCCCTTTCTTTTCTTTTCTCTTTTTTTTTTCTACTAATGGACATAACATGAATTAAATGGGTTTTGATGTGAATTTCTAGGGCGTTACAGGATTTATTTGTTTTGTTTATTTCTTTTACTTTTGTTTTTTAGTCTTTTGTAGTTTTAACTATTTTGATAAAAAATGAAAAAAATGAGAAAAACAGATTATGGGGATTAGTGCATGTTTAGAATGTTTGTCTATTTAATGGTTGATTGATAAACATTTAATTTAATCTAATTTAGTTCTAGCTTAGTTAATTAAGTTAAGTCAATTAATTAATTTCATTTTATTTTTAGTTTTGGCATTTTCATTTTTCTTTATCATGAGGCGATATTTATGTTTAGACCTTGGTTTTATCTATTGGTGTGAGTATGTCCCTTAAGAACCTTTTGTGCACTTTAGGCCTGACATTTTAATTTCTCTTCAATTATGTCTTGTAATTTGCATTTTGACCCCTTGACTTGTTAAAATTGTCAATTTGACCCTTCAACTTGCATGAATTTATAATTGTGCCTGACAAGTAAAAAATTTGCCATATTAATATATATATTAGTTGGTATTTTTAGTGTATTTTTAGTTAAGTTATTATACCTTTTGACTTTAAATAACATGTTTTCATTTAGTAGGGTTTATTTTCCAAAATTAGGGTTTTTGCATCTAAAACTATTATTTTGAATATTTAATTTACAAATTAATATTTATTTTTGCAGATTCATCAAGGAAGGCCAAGATCAAGGTGATTAAATGAAAAAGGCAAAAGAATTATTTGGAAGATGAAATGAGCAAAATGTGGAAAAAATAGAAAAAATCAGCAAAAACTCTAAGGAAGTCATGAAAGGGGATCAGGACACTTGGAGGGACAACTCAGTAAAAATTTACACAAGTGGGACTAGGAAAAGCGATCTGCAGCTGACGATACGCGGACGACCAGCCGCGTATCGCAACTGACTTGCCAAATTGTGGCTGTTGCAACTTGCTTCATCCTCCAGCTATTTTTGTACACTTTTGAACTGCACATAGGTTTTGCAAGTTGAAGATTTCATTGGAAGTGCAAATGGAGACTTTTAGACCTTCAACTAGGGTTTTCATCATTCCAACTCATTAAATGTAATTTGCAAGTTAGAAAATGACTTGTAGGATCCATGCCTATAAATAGAAGTCATTTGTAAAGAGTTGGGAACATGCTAGAATAGGGAATTTGTAGAGAATTGCTAGAATTCTCAAGCCATAATAGAAATATTGTGAGTTCGAGAGAGTTCTTTGTTCAAAAAACCCTTGTAGCAATCTTTGTGCAAGAAATACAAGTCTTGAAGCCATTTCATATTGAATAAGCTCTCTTCAACTTTGTCTATTGCATTCCACTTGATTGCTATGGCTAGTTGTTTTCAATTCATGAGTATTGATTTGGAGACAACCATGTTGAGCTAAATTCTTTATTCTAGGGTTTTGATGATACTAATGCATTAATGTTAAGACTTGTTTTTGATTAACCTTGACCTTTCTTGCTCTTGTTTCTTCAATTGTTCAAGCCTTAACTCTTTGTATTTGAAAGGCCATCACATGCAAAGCATCTTAGTTATTAGGAATCAATTAAGTTTGCTCTTAATAATGGAAAATGAATAATTGAGCTTAAGCATTAGCACATGAAAATAGTGTTATGCTTATGAGGACTTGATGAAGTAATTTATGCATTACAACATCCATTCTATCACGGCAGTAGGTAGATGAAATCAATTCATTGTGAAAGCAAGTTTTGATATATATGGAATTGCATTCCTAAACAAAGTAAAGTTCAATGTGGCAAGTGTTAATCTCTCCAACTTAACATTAATCATTAGAGGGCTCATAACCCTAGAATTCCTTCATAAATATTTCTATCAAAATTTTTGCATTCTTACAAGTTTCTCCTAGTTACTCTTAATTTCAACTCAAACTTGTTCACTTTAATCATTGCTTAGATAATAAAGAACGTGATAAAACTCTAGTAATTGCACCTTGTTGGTTCCTTGAGGGATTCGACCCTAATTTCCTATACTACAACAACCCGTATACTTGCAATAATAGTTGGGAGATTAGGTTTATTACTTGACTCTTGTGTGTATGCTTTACTTGATTTTCTATACCTAATCTACACCACGCCAGTTCCCCTTGGTTTGTTAGAGTCTATTTTCTAAATTGTGGTGCCTTAACATGTTTATTGATCTTGTTAGCATTTACACAAGGTCTTCAAAAGGAGGTACCTTCATTATCCTTTAATTTTTTTTCTTTTTGTGCTCTTATGTGTTATTATGTGCTTTTGTGTGTTACTTTGTTTATTTGTTTTGAGTCTTTGTCAAATTATGTTTATTGATTCAAGTTTTATCTTTAATTATTTCGGATGCATGTAATAGATAGGTTATGATTTATTTTTATTTTTATTTTATTTACTAATAGTTTGTATTTAGATAGGCAAAATGTAATAGATAGACTAGATAGAGTGTTTTGATTTTATTTTAATTTCCCTCATTTAGATTGTAGTAGGTTTCCTCGATGTAATAGATAGGGCTTAGTGTGCTATGTGACTTTGTGTGTTTATGTGCCTATGTGTTTACTCGCTATCCTTAGGATTTTTGCATCTAGAATATTATGCTTATGTGTTATGTGCTCCTCTGTGCAGTATGTGCTTTTATGTGTTTATTTCATATTATTATGCCTTCATTTATGTTTATTTGTGACATCGCCACACTAGTCTAGTGCTAGTTGTGGTTTATTCTCATTTGCTTGCTAGTCTAATGCTAGTGAGGAATTTGTAGAACTGCATTAGTCCAATGCTAGACCCTTAAGTCCCCTTACATGTTTAGTCTCATTTGCATGCTATTCATCCCATTTTCACGCAATTTTACATTTTTAGGATTTTTTTTCCATTTGCATGGTTATACCTCTTATATATTATCCCTTATCCCTATACATGTGATTTATGACATTTAGGATTGCATTTTATAGAAAGTCAATATAGATAGTTCGTTTGCTTATTTAGATTAGGAAGAGTTACCCTTCGAACACGAGAAACGGGCAAGTTTGGCCCTTTTGGCCTTAGCAAGCTGTTCACCTGTCTGTAAGAAGGAAGATTGTGTCATGAGTTTAGTCCCCGTACCCGTTATGTTGCATTCCCATTCTTTGGCCACTTATATCTATATTGTATTTTCATTTTTTCATCTTTTTTGCATATCTTGTGATTCCTTTGAGGTCTCATTTTGGGTTACGCAATTAATGCGTTAATTCCAATTAAACTTTGAAGGGAAATTTTGCCCTCTCGATATCTTTTTTATGTCTAGGTTATTGCATTCATGTAATACATCCAAATATGAAACATTCTCGGGTTACATTAAGAAAATTTCGACTAAACCTCGCAACTAGTTTTCGACTAGGTTGAAAGGGTGCCTTAGATGCGAGCCTTTGCCTTTCTTTTCTTTAACTGTAACTCCCGAACCTTTTTCTCTCGTCTACAAAGACTTGGAGTCGTTTAAAAAGGATTTTATCACTTCTTTTGCTTTTTCATAAAAATGTTTTCTAAAAGGCCTTGTTCTTGTTTTTCTTACTTTTTCCACTAAATTGTTTTTCCTAGTGACTTGGTACACTAAAACTCAATACCAAATTGCGACTCCTGTTTTCATAAAGAAAAACTCTTTTTAGACTCTATTTTTTGGGCCCAAACTGTTGCATTTTCAAAGTCTCATTTTAGATTCTTTATCTTTTTTTTAAATCAAAACCATTTTCGCAAAAAAAAAAAATTCTAATTTTTACACTCTCTTTTCCGTTTTTGAAAAATGGGGCGTGACAAAACACAAATACCTATTCATTAATAAAATACCTAAAAATGCTTACTAAATCCAATGTTAAGTATATAGATTAAATCAATTAATTGAATTAACTAAGTAAATTAATTAACTAAACTAACTAAACTAATTTGATTAAACCAAATCAGGAAATTAACTAACTTAAATAAAAAAACTAACAAATAAAAAATCAAAACACAAAACCTCCCCCCCCCAACTTGAATCTGTTCTCTCTCACCCACTCTCTCAGTTTCTCTTTCTCTGCCTTCTCTTTTCTCTTTCTATTTCTTTGCTTTCTCCCTTTTTCCTTTCTTCTTTTTTCCCTGCTTCTTCTTAGGTTCTCTCTCTTTCTCTTCTCTCTTCGTCTTTCCTCCTTTCTGGTCTTCTTCTTTGTTCTCTATCTCTCACTCTTTCTTCTTCCGTCTCTTCTCTTTTTCCCTTTCTTTTTCCTCTCTTCTTTCCCTGACTAGGTTTCCAAAATTCTATTTGTTACTTTTTCTCTTTTCTCTGTTCCTATTTTCTCCAATTTCTTCTTTCTGTTATCTTTTCCTCTCTGTTCTTTCTCTCTTTCTCTATTTCTTTGTCTCTCTTCTTTTCCTTCCTCCGTTTTACTTAAACCTCTTGTTTGCTGCTCTCGTTGTCTGGCTGAACCACCAAATCCAACCTTGAAATCCCCAAATTTGGCATCAATTATTCTCTTGGCTAGAGGAGAAGGGAATTTGGCGATGGTGTTGTGTGAAATGGGGATGAAAGTTGTTTGGTGGTTGTTATTTCCGATGTGTTTTGGAGTCGTTTTGTGGAGATGATAATGACAGTGATCTGAGGTAGACAATGGATGGTGGCTTTTACTGAATTGGTTGTTTCGTATGGTGATAATGTGTAAACTGGTTTGGGGGTTGTCAATTGGTGCTTCAAGGCTTTGGGTTTGTGATGATAGTTTTTTGTTTTTGCAGGTTTATTTAGCCGTGAGCTTATGGTGGAGTTGCAAATGGCGGTTCTGTGCCTTTGGGGACTAGTTTTGGTAAGTGAAGGGGGAGGAGTAGCGGTGGTTTTGGTTATTGGGGTTGATTGACTATTTGTTGATTTTTAGGTGGCGTTGATTGAGGAAGGTTGAAGGTCTAGTGGTTGTTTGGTGGGAATTTGGGTGATAGGCCTATTGTAATGGTGGCCCTGATTGGGATTAAGAGTGGTGTGTTACATGGCTATAGAGGCGATGGGGAACTACGGGCTGGTGAGGGTGATGACTGAGGAATGGTTAATAGAGGTTGTGATTTTGTAAGTTGTGATGATGGTGGTGACTTGAGACTAGTCGAAGGGTTGTCTGATGGTGAGTGCAGCTAGTTGCCGATGGTGGTGCTAGGAAAATGGTTGTTGTTCCAGGTAGTAACAGTGGGTGGTGGATTTGAGGTTTGATGTAATTTTGGGCTAAATTTGTTGTGATTGTGATTGATTTCGTTGGTTGAGAGTAAGGAAAGGGGGTTGTTGGTGGTGCTTTTGGCAATTGCAAGGTTGGCTTGTGATGTGGAAGCTGATGTTTGTGTGGATTTTGGGATTGATGACAGGTGATTTTCCGGAGATGGACTGGGAGCTATGGCCATTGGTTGAGAGTGGCTTTGTTGGCTTGCAATGGTGAAGTTTTGTGTGGTATACAATGATTTGTAACATTTCATTGGTGTTTGAAAGTGGTCTTGAGACTGATGGGGTTTGGGTTTTGTGGCTTATGGCTGCAGGGAGGTGGTAGAATCTAGTGGTGGTAGTTGGTTGGAGGTGGATTTTGGGCTGTCAATTGGTGTTGGAAGATGGTGAAAGGAAGGGGAAATGATGGAGGATGGCTCTGTGGTTGTGCTACTGGTTGTTAGTGGTGGAGGAGAAACTAACGGTGGAAGTGAGGTTGAGGGAGGCAGTGGGTAAAAATCAGAAGATGAAGAAGATGTAAAACAAAACCAAAAAAGGAAAACCAAAACCCAAAGAAATGAAAAACAGACAAACCTAGAAAAAGAGAAAAATCCTTAAAAATGGATAATCAGATTGTTAACACAATTCAAATTTATTATTGAATAAAAAATACGAAAAAATGAACTAAGCAAACTAACAGAGAAACCGGGACCCTAGGATGACGATGCTCCTAAAACCCTCGAATCTTCACACGGGAACATTCCCAAAAGGACCGTCTTGAAGATCATGTGATAAATTAATCCAAAACCTCTCACAGAATTAGATCAATTTACCTATGAACAATTCGACTCCAACCAAACCTGTTTATTGAAACCAAATTAATAGAAAACCCTAGACCCTTATCAAACTTGTTGATAAAAACCCAAAGTACAACCTTACAAGAATTGATGTGGTGTAGATTAGGTAAAACAATTATGAACAAAAACCCACAAATCAAGTAATAAAAACCGAATCTCCCAACTTATTCCGCAAGTGCACAGGTCGGTTGTAGTATTTGGAGAATTAGGTGTCGAATCCCACGAGGAATCAAATATGTGCAATTACTAATGCTTTTTCACTAACTTTCTGTGACAGCCCCACCTTACCCAGATGCGCACCAAAGGGCTTAGCAGACTGCCTGCCTAGCTCTCGCCAGGACCCAAATCACACACTCGCTTAAACATCCAAGCGTACGGGTAAATAGGAATTCATTATTTTATGGAACAAGATAATTGAAAAGGTAAATAGACAGGTTATGAACAATTTAATTAACAAGTAGTCAATGGCGGATACAGGGCCCAACTACGGGAGCAAGCTCAGCCGCAGGAGAAGCAAGTACTGTTCATGTAACCATGATGTTAGGACCGAGATAATAACTTAGGTCTTTATCAAAGGACATGCCAGTATTATCACGCACGCCCTAACCACCGTTCACCTTATAACCTCCGTACAAGCTACCACATCCAGGGAGTAATCTCGACCTTGGAGGGCCAACACACGAGAAAGTTCAATCCAGAGTTGGCCTCTTTGAGGATTCACAACTCAAAAGGGAAAGAACAACACGTCCTAAAACACCCAGCACCTTATATCCTCCCAAGCCTGCTTGGGTTGACTATCCGTGAAGTAACGGTGAAGTTAGTCACGGAAGTCTCATGCACAAGTAACACGTTGGATAATGAAAGTGTATAACACATTGCGGAATAGATGCGATAAAGTACACATCTTTCCTCAAGTAGCACATGTCATCAAATAACAATTACAAGTATAACATAAATTTTCATAATATAGCATTCTCAAGTATGACAAAATATTTCATGCATCATGCACACATAAAGACACTCACCTTAAGTGCTCAAGAAAATATTTCGTAATACGGTCGGGTTTCACTTCCGAAGCCTGAAATTTAAAAGAAAATAGTCGTATAAAAACCGGATAAAAATCTAAGTAATTCGATAAGAAAATTCGAGAAATACCTCAAGTATTTCTAGGGTTTAATTTCTAGGGTTTTGGAGTTTAGGGTTTTACCCTAGGGTTTAGGGTTTTCAACTTTTTAGGGTTTCGCTTGGAAAGGTTTAATTCACTAATAGCTAATCTACGAAAATTTCTACACATTCTAATCACTAAATTACAGCTTATAAAGCTTTAAATCATAGCCTAATCACTTTTATTTCTTAGGTTTTACCGAAATTTCGGCAGCACTTCCCCTATAATCGGACTAACCCAAAATTTTAAACCTGCAAGAAAAACATCCAAACAACCCAATCTCAAGTAGTTCTACCAATTTCACATCAAACTCATTTTAATTTCACTCAAATTTATCACAAAAACACTTGAACCTCTCCAAGGTTCTTCGACCAAATCAAACCTAAATCATGCCATTTCAAGTTTAATTCACTATCTACAAGTAATACAAGTCCATAAACCTCATATTCATGGAATAAAACTTCATATTTCATGGCTAAAATAAATCACACTTAACCATAAAGACATGACTTAAAAGCTAGAAAACTATGATCTTTATACTTGAAATAAGATGAAAAGTTCTTGGGAAATACCTTTAGTAAGACAAGATTGTTGCTTAGGAGGAAGATCAACTTAATTTCTATGGATGAAAAGTGATCAAACGGAAGTAAAAGCTCCAAGAAAATGAAAGAAAATGGAGAGTAAAGAGAGAAGAGAGGGGCCGGATTTGAGAAGAAGGAAAAGAGAGAAAATGCCTAGTTAAAGAAGAAAAGAAATGGAAAAGAATTGGGAAAAAGTTTGACCAATCAAAGCAAGACAAGAACAAAGTAAATTTTGACTTTCTCTCTATGGAAGACTACACTTGGCTAAGGGTCATTTGGAGAGCTTTTTATTATTTATCCCATGATTAATCTTGCAAGACATTCTAGGTACAACTCCTAAGGAAGAAGGTACAACATGCTAATAAAATAGAAAATCATTCCTTATTTTTTTTTCCACTAATTTTCGGCCCTTTCTTTTTTTTTTTTTTCCTAATGAACGTAATACAAAATAAATGGTTTTGGCATGAATTTCTAGGGTTTTACTGTAAGGTAATAAGGGAGTAACGCAGCGGAATATTTAAAAATTTATTACCTTAGCCATGGATCTCTTTGATGTAATCTATACAATTAAAGGGTGTTTAGCACAAATACCTCAAGCATAGAAGGTTTCTATGCTTCAAAGGGCAAGATCCTATTCGATGAAGGTGTTGAACTACCATGAAAAGCCCTCCAAGTGTCGAGCCTCCAACGGTATCCACACGAACATGATCTTTAGGAACCTTTGGGCTTGCTTGCCTTGCCTTTTGAGTGCTAGCTCCCTTGAATTTCATGAAGAACACAAGAAGAAGAAAGAAGTTGAAACCCTAACAATTAGGGAAGGAGGTGTGGCGTTTTTCTTGGAGAGAAAAACCGCCACCAAGCTCTCAATTTTTCTCTCTCTAAATTTTGTGTTATGTTTCATCAATCTTTCAAGAGTCAAGGCATGGACTTATTTATAGATGTAGTATCCTAGTCTTTAAGGAAACAAGAGCAATTGGAAACCAAGAAGGTTTAGGAAGCTTACCTTAAGCTAATCCTATTCCTTTAGGAAACCAATTCCAAAAGGAAACCAAATAGCTTCTTAATTCCTTTTAGGAAACAAATTTCCATCAAAACTTAGAATATTTATAATTAAGTCCTTTAAGTTAATTTATCGCATAAATTAACCCCATAAGTATCTTATACTTATCTTAATAACAATTTAACCCAAAGACCATGTTCTTATTGTGTGTGACCCATTAGGTTCCATTCACGTTGGTAATAAGTACAAATTATAACTCTTTAATTAATTAATTAAGAGCCAGATAAATTAACACTTTAATTTATCATTAATTCCCTAATTAATTAATTTGCACTTATAGATCATGAGTGGCGTCTAGCAATGCATCATGACCACCCAAGTGAATAGGAAAGTCATATGGTAGACTACACCTATCAATGACAATGTTACCGTGTAATTAATATCCTTTCACCACACTATATCCCAATTAGTCTAAGAGTGTAGTGCGCACTCTTTAAATGACTAATTAATGATTTCTTGTTCCCGAAATACAACTTTCATAAAAGTATAACCTTGAAACTCTTTCAAGTCATACTTTCACTTTTGCGCAAAAGATTCTTTAAGTCATATTTCAACAAGTGGCCAATCCGGGATATACTCTCCTATAATAAGGAGTGGTGAATCCTATATTGATTACTCACTATCCTTCCATGCTTCATACTATACCCAATCTCTACCGTATGGGCTACTCTTTTACGAGCACCGAGCAATAGAGTCAAAGCATAGCAATCCACACTCAAGATACCATGGGAATCTCAAGTCTAAGGATCACTTACACCATTGCCATTAAGAGTATAATTCATTAGCACTATGAATAGTAACTCTCGGCGGATCAATCCAATGAACTTGTTCTCTAACAAGCATCCACATACCAGCTTAGGTGTCACACGCCATAGTTGACGAGATCAACTACTACTTACCATAAGTAGAGGCAAAGTATGTGCTAGTCTTCCCATATTAATGATGTCCAATCTCATTAATACTACGACTAGGGATATTTAAGAATATAACTTAATGTGTAATAAGAGTCTCATCATTGTAACTCTTACAATCTCTTATACACAGTTAATATTCTATGGACTTCATCAAATAAACTAGTAATATAAATAACAAGTATTAAATGACAAAGAAAATGCCACATATATAAGTATAACACGAAATAAGCGTAATAAAAATCCCAAAAACTAACTTGGTTTTAGGGCATACACTAACATTTACATCCTTCGCCCCTTAAAAGAATTTCGTTCTCGAAATTCCACCTTGATTTCCAAATAGCTTGGGATAAATATATTTTTTTTCCAACCTTGAAATAAATTTTTCCAGTATACTAAACTCTACCACATTCGCCCGCAATTTAATTGTGCACAGTTTGATTGGGCCCACCACGCTTCCGCTGCGCTACTCTGATATCTCTTCCACTTAGCATTTATCGAATTTCACCAAGGTGTGGTACCACCTTCCAACTGATACCAACTGTGACAGTATCTCGAGGTCACATCACATGGCACCTATCAGCTTGCCACCTGCCGTGGCCATCCCTACGGAGAGTTTCGCTTTGTGACTTTTCACGAACGAGAGGCTCAGGGCTTTCTGATCCTAACGGTATATGGCTCTGATATCAACCGAAATACGGCAAATATCACTGGCCCCTCATCAATATACTTCAAAGTGGTAAAACTTTTCTCAATATTCTCTAGCCGTTTTCAGCGATTTGGAGATTCAGACCGTCGATGAACTTGGGGGGTTAAATTTCTAAAACCTTTCTAGGGCTACGTTCTCCCCTACTATGGGGTTTCTATGAAAACTATAGGTTTTCATTATTGGATTTTTTTTCCGATTCCCAAGTTGAGTGAAAACGTCGGTCATTCGAGTCAATACCGCGATCATGGGGGGGTCAAGCCCAGAAGTAGAATTCACGCTCTAAGTCGTACCTTCGTCCCGGTCTTGGTGACGGGACGTCTTCTACCATGACCTCGTCAATTCATGACTTAGTATTCTATAATACCATTAATGAATCATTCCAATTTCCACGTAACAAATGACAAGATATATTTCAAGATGCACAAATTCAAGAATAAACAAGGAAATCAAGTTTTATGCCAAATAAAGTCACATGTATATATGGGTAGTTCAACTTACACATTTTCAAAAGTTCGTGTATAAAACATATCACACATGTAAAGCATAACAAAACTAGCACAAGTCTTTGTACATAATCCTAGACATCACACTTATCTAGTGCATAAACCCGGGCCAACACTTTTCACTTGTTTCCACCTCCTCTGGCTTTATCAAGGTCTTGGTGCTCCGGCTGAGCTATGCGCTATCCACTAGCCGTCTGTCTTGGGCAATGCCTTATTTGATGATCAGCACTCCCGCAACGTAGACATTTACAGCTTTTCGTCTAGCAATTTTCTTCGTTGTGATTACCTTTACCACAATACCCACAAGCAACTTGAAGCGCCAGGAGTTGAGTTTCTTTCAGAGTATCCTCTTTTTGTTCATTTCCTAGCGGAGCTCTATCCATTGGAGTCCCTCTTGAACTTCCAGATTGGGCATCATGCTTAATTCTCACTCCTCCAGGTCCCCTTCCTACCTTAGGGGCTGGAGCAATTTCAATTGATAGGCAGGGATTACTAGCGCATCCCCGTTTCCTCACTTGCATCATTCGAACCAAGGGCTTTGTCTTTTCCATTGGTTGCGCCTTTTCTTCCACGGCTTCATAAGTTTCGATGGTGGCGACAGCGAGGGCATCCTGGTACTGCATTCGGTAAACCTCGGTCCTCTATCGCTCCTCCCGGACAGCAGCCTCAAGCTCTCGTATCCTTTGAGCCTGAACTCTCACTATCTCTCTCAACTCATGAATGCGAGCTCGGGAGATCTCACCCTCACGTTCAACCCGTTCACTATCCTCAATAAATGAAAGTACAACTTGGTCGGGGTAAGAGTTCGTCCTCCAACAATCACATGCAGGCCGTACTTGGCGAGCAGGTGAAAAGGTACGGTAGGGATGTCCTGGTCCCTCACTTTGACCATTCATATTTTAAAGAAAATAAATCACTCAAATCTAAACCCAGAAAGACTTATTAATAAATGATACTTAAGTGTCACACCTCAAAATCAAGCTTAGAAAATAAACTAGACCATTCTCAATTATATTCATGTAGGTTTTCAGGTCTAGAAACACTCACACCTAGTTTCTTAATGGCTTTTAAAATTTGCACGACAGAAGGAATAGTTACTACTTTCTCATTCTCGGATTTTCTCTTATGCTCATGAAATGAAAAGTTACGTGAAAAATTCACACAAGTCTAATATCAAGACATCTCTTCACAACCGAAACAAGCCCTGGTTTTTCATTTACATTCTTCCAAGTGTACGCTATTGCAACCTCTACATACCTTGACCTTCTTAAGAGGTGCCATTCTTCAACATAACAAGATCTAGAGCTAACTATCTACACCAAGCGACCCATATTAAACAATCCGGAGCAAAGTAAAACTAAACCTGTATAGAAGAAACTACGAAATCCTCAATCATCAATAATAAGTACTCGAACACGGATTTCAAAACTAAGTCAACTCACACTAAGGTTGGCCACCCCAAAGTGTGAATCAACCAGTCCCAACAATCCCGTCCAATGTACATACTAACCTCCCAAAAGAATCTACAAATATTCGTACTTAAAGATTCACAAGTAAAATTCAAGCTTAGGATTTCATTTAAACACTAGCTATTTCAAGTTATATAAACATAAATAATTAATCACTTACAATGTATATCAAACCATCTATGTCATAACATTTAACCATTCACTAGCTTTTCAAATACTAAGCCACCATTTCCTTAATATGATACACCTAATATAATAGAGTCAATATCCACCAATACCAAAACCAATCACAAAAGGAAAAAATTTTTATGCATCCCAATTACAACTAGAGGTTCACTTCTTACTAGCTAGGTAGTACTTTCAAATCTTAACAAACTAATATAAAATAATATTTAGACTTAAGGTCTAATAAGGATCAAACTTAAGCTCTTCAAAGATTCACATTTATACTCTGCCAGAATTCAAACCTAGGCTCTAATACCAACTGTGACAGCCCCACCTTACCCAGAGGCGCACCAAAGGGCTTAGCGGACTGCCTGCCTAGCTCTCGCCAGGACTCAAATCACGCACTCGCTTAAACATCCAAGCGTACGTACCCAAAATAAAATATATTCATAAACAAATACATTCATGAAATTTACTTGAAAGTATAAATATCACAAGAGTTTTACATCCCAAAATATAAATAATATTTACAATAAAAGCCTACACATTTAGGCTATCAAAATACATGAAGCAAAACATTTACTATATCCAAAAGCAGCTTTTCCAGCTTTAGTGTTTTGGAAAACCTGGTTAAAGAAAACAAATGAACAGGATGAGCTATAATAGCCCAGTGAGTGCCCAACTCATGCAATCATACTAGGAATTCATTATTTTATGGAACAAGATAATTGAAAAGGTAAATAGACAGGTTATGAACAATTTAATTAACAAGTAGTCAATGGCGGATATAGGGCCCAACTACGGGAGCAAGCTCAACCGCAGGAGAAGCAAGTACTGTTCATGTAACCATGATGTTAGGACCGAGATAATAACTTAGGTCTTTATCAAAGGACATGCCAGTATTATCATGCACGCCCTAGCCACCGTTCACCTTATAACCTCCGTACAAGCTACCACATCCAGGGAGTAACCTCGACCTTGGAGGGCCGACACGCGAGAAAGTTCAATCCAGAGTTGGCCTCTTTGAGGATTCACAACTCAAAAGGGAAAGAACAACATGCCCTAAAACACCCAGCACCTTATATCCTCCCAAGCCTGCCTGGGTTGACTATCCGTGAAGTAACGATGAAGTTAGTCACAGAAGTCTCATGCACAAGTAACACGTTGGATAATGAAAGCATATAACACATTGCGGAATAGATGTGATAAAATACACATCTTTCCTCAAGTAGCACATGTCATCAAATAACAATTACAAGTATAACATAAATTTTCATAATATAGCATTCTCAAGTATGACAAAATATTTCATGCATCATGCACACATAAAGACACTCACCTTAAGTGCTTAAGAAAATATTTCGTAATACGGTCGGGTTTCACTTCCGAAGCCTGAAATTTAAAAGAAAATAGTCGTATAAAAACCAGATAAAAATCTAAATAATTCGATAAGAAAATTCGAGAAATACCTCAAGTATTTCTAGGGTTTAATTTCTAGGGTTTTGGAGTTTAGGGTTTTACCCTAGGGTTTAGGGTTTTCAAAATTAGGGTTTTCTAACTTTTTAGGGTTTCGCTCGAAAAGGTTTAATTCACTAATAGCTAATCTACGAAAATTTCTGCACGTTCTAATCACTAAATTATAGCTTATAAAGCTTTAAATCATAGCTTAATCACTTTTATTTCTTAGGTTTTACTGAAATTTTGACAGCACTTCCCCTATAATCGGACTAACCCAAAATTTTAAACCTGCAAGAAAAACATCCAAGCAACCCAATCTCAAGTAGTTCTACCAATTTCACATCAAACTCATTTTAATTTCACTCAAATTAATCACAAAAACACTTGAACCTCTCCAAGGTTCTTCAACCAAATCAAACCTAAATCATGCCATTTCAAGTTTAATTCACTATCTACAAGTAATACAAGTCCATAAACCTCATATTCATGGAATAAAACTTCATATTTCATGGCTAAAATAAATCACACTTAACCATAAAGACATGACTTAAAAGCTAGAAAACTATGATCTTTATACTCGAAATAAGATGAAAAGTTCTTGGGAAATACCTTTAGTAAGACAAAATTGTTGCTTAGGAGGAAGATCAACTTAATTTCTATGGATGAAAAGTGATCAAACGGAAGTAAAAGCTCCAAGAAAATGAAAGAAAATGGAGAGTAAAGAGGGAAGAGAGGGGCTGGATTTGAGAAGAAGGAAAAGAGAGAAAATGCCTAGTTAAAGAAGAAAAGAAATGGAAAAGAATTGGGAAAAAGTTTGACCAATCAAAGCAAGACAAGAACAAAGTAAATTTTGACTTTCTCTCCATGGAAGACTACACTTGGCTAAGGGTCATTGGAAGAGATTTTTATTATTTATCCCATGATTAATCTTGCAAGACATTCTAGGTACAACTCCTACGGAAGAAGGTACAACATGCTAATAAAATAGAAAATCATTCCTTATTTTTTTCCACTAATTTTCGGCCCTTTCTTTTTTTTTTTTTAATGAACATAATACAAAATAAATGGTTTTGGCCTGAATTTCTAGGGTGTTACACTTTCATTATCTAAACATAAATGAAAATAAAAGTGATATGGGCTCCCTTCAATAGAGTAGATTTATGATTAAGAATTTTTGTAGAATTCAAGCTAAGAAGCCTAGAACATAGAATCCACTAATAAATCAAGCATAAATGACTTACTAAGTGTTGTCTTGCTTTATTTGGAATCCAATTCCATATGTGTCAAGACTAGATCTTTTCTATGAAATGACAAGATTCCAACTATGCTCATGATGAAATCTTATGAAAATATGAATTGTAGCGATTCACTTAAGCATCCATTATTCTCATATGAACTACTTAAGCATTACTTGTCCATTTTCCATTGTTACATGCATTTCTCAATGTCAAGTAGCAACTTAATGACTTGTTTAAGTTGGCCATGCAAAAACAAGTGTTAAAACTTGAACAAGCAAATAAACAAATGTAAGCTTAGTAAGTACAATAAGTTAAATCATGTTTGTTGATTCATTAGCTTCATCCATGATCTAGATGAAGCCTTTAGTTCAACACGGTGAACGAAACAACTAAATGTTCAACTTCAAAGATAGAATTCATGGCAACTATTGAAAGTAAAAGAGATAGAGTTTGAGAATTGCTTAACCAATATGAGAATTAGTCCTCTTCTTTATTCAACTTCAAAAGATTGCACTACAAAACTCTCTTACAATGTTCATCACCACTCTATTGAAGGATTGAGAGAATTCTACTAATTTTCTACCAATAAAATTAAAGACCATAACTCCTTTCTACAACTAAGACTTCTCTACTCCTTTTTTTTTTTTTAACATATGACTTCTATTTATAGACAAATATTCCTCAAGTCATTTTCCAACTTGTATAAATCATTAATGCATGGAAATGATGAAGATTTGCTTGGGGATTCCAAATGGGTACAAAAGTCTTCATTTATGCTTCCAATGTATTCTCCCACTGGCAGAACCCTATCTTCATCTGAAAATGTCTACAAAAACCATCTGGAAGAGGATGTAAGTTGATGCCCTAGAAAGTCAAGCCGTATTGCAATACGCGGCTGGCAATACGCGGATGATCATCTGCTTATCGCCAGCCGTGGATCACATCCTGTGGCCCCCACTTGTTTTTCTGATTTTTCCTGAACTAGACCTGATGTGTGTAGGCATTTTCCACATATTTCCAAGCATTTTGGTGAAGAATTGGATTTTTCCATTATTTTGCACAATTGTTCCTTCAAGTTTGTTCAATCAACTTTAACTCTTTGAATCACCATTGAATTTGATCTTCCTTAACTCCAATTGATCCAAAATAAGTTTTCGTATGATGAACCTACAATTATACACAAGAATTGTGCATTAATTTGCTCAAATAAAAATTCCGCCTAAAAAACCCTAATTTCAGTAAAAACCCTAATTCTCATGAATTGTTGAAAAATGAGTCATTTGCAACCAAAAATACTATAATTATACTTAAAATATCGTCTAAAATATATAATAATATATATAATAATATTGGTAAGTTTATTACTTATCAAACTCCCCCACACTCGAATCATTGCTTGTCCTCAAGCAATTTAAAAATCAAGAGATCAAATAATGATTCAAGTTGTTGAAATAATAAATGCTACATTGTTGAATGCAATTTCCACAAGATAAAGCAAATAGGCATTATTCAATTCCTTGCTAAGTTCCTAATACTCATTATACCAAGTAAAAGGGAAGTAATTATATCAAGATTAAAACTTATTCAACCAAATTTCTTGGCCTTACAAAATTTCACATACTAAGTATTAAATATGGAAAATCATGTATATTTCAATTATACACAAGAGGGACATATTGCATTTTATAATGGCAAGTGTCTTTTGACATGAAGGTTGACATTTATTGATGAAAACCCCCGGTTACTCAACACTTTTATCATTTTCACCACAAATTAATGCTTAGTTTGAGAAGTGAAATTGCCTTTTGATGAAAGGATCGATATTTTGTGATGAATATTACTCAACAATTCACCTTCAATCAAACTTGCTATGCATACTCTTAATTCAAATGCCTTTTGACGCGAAAATTGACATTTTGTGATGAAGATTCCCGATTACTAAGCAATTTCAATCATTGCAGTAGTAATAAATATTCATTTATCAATTTTCCTCAAATATAATTGTCCTTGTATTCAAATAATGCATTATTGTACTTCTTGTCCATATCTACCACTTAATGATGTAAAATTAAGTAAAGAAAAGAAATTTAAAATCAAACATGCCAAATCAAGACATAATTACAACCATTTTACAAGATATACTTTCTTAAAAACAAAACTCCTAATCTCATAATGACTATTTCTCATATTCTTGTAGAAATTATTCAAGCAAAATTGCATAAATTACTTCAAAAAGTAAAAGAATTTAACAAGTTCATGGCATGAAAACATGTTAAAGAAGCAAATTTAAAAAAAAAAATTAGGCCACATTTTACCAAAACAATATCTTGACACTATTGTAGACACCAAATTTTGACACACCATCTACTTGTCAAACATGGGGGAGATGTTTATATTTTTGGGGACAAATTTTAAATTTTTCAATAATCTTGGGGGCAAAATAGTGTTTTTTTTATTTGTAAATAATTTTTCATTAGTTTTAGGGGTTTTAAATTCACATTTTTACTTTCATACATATTTTTTATTTTTTATGATTTTTCTAGATATAATTGGTATTTTTTATATATTTTACCAACACAAGGGCAAAATGGTAATTTCACCTCGCAAACACCATTTTAGTTCATTTTTAGTTCCAAATTCATTTTTATAATTCTTTAAGCATGTTTCTAAATTTTCTTGATTTTTTCAGAAACAATAGCTATTTTTTTGTAAATTTTTATTGTCCAAGGGTAAAATCATCATTTTATAAATGAAATTCTTTTTTCATCAATTTTTGGGTCATAAATGCATTTTCCAGTGTTTTAAGCTTATTTTTAATTTTTGGTAATTTTTTGAGGTCAATAGCTATTTTTCTGTAAATTTTCATTGTCAAAGGGCAAAATTGTTATTTTACAAATTAAATTCATTTTTCATCAATTTTTGAGTCGTAAATGCATTTTCCAGTGTTTTAAGCTTATTTTAATTTTTGATAATTTTTTGAGGTCAATAGCTATTTTTCTGCAAATTTTCATTTTCCAAGGGCAAAATCGTCATTTTACAGCTTAAATTTATTTTTTGCCAAATTTTGAGTCAAAAAGGCACTTGCTAATGTTTTAAGCTTACTTTAATTTTTGATAATTTTTTAGGCTAATAGCTATTTTTTGTGTATTTTCGTTATCCAGGGACAAAATCGTCATTTTACACCCCAAGCGCGTTTTTATTAGTTTTGAGCTCTAGTTTTTATTTTTGAAATCTACTGTGAATTCTTTTTGAAAATTTGGAGATTACTTTCAGATTCTTTGTATTAATTTTTAATTTTGAGGTTAAAAAATATATATTTTTTAATAAAATTAACATTTTAATACCGGTGGCGTTTTCGTTATTTTATAGCGTTCTTGGCCAACAAGACAAGTGGCCTATAAATACCCCTTTTAATCAGCAAAAAAGAAAAAAAAATTCTAAAACCCTAAAACACTTTTTTTTTGTGCTTTAAAGATCAAAAACATACAATACACACCAAAAATACACACACAACTTTTGTTGTCTCTTTCAAGGTGCCAAATTCCTATTCATCATCAACTGATCTTCTAAACTACAAAGGTAATATCTTAGTTTATTGTTTTGGCTTTTAATTCATTCTTTCCCATTTTATTGTGAAAATCTGATTGGATTAATAAAAAAGCAAGAACAAAGATCTGTGAATGTTTATCTTTTTCATTTTTGGTTGATTTTTCTTGATGTTTTTGTTTCTGGGGTTCTTATCTCCACCATCTACCTCCCCACTGCCCACCTCTCAACTGTCCACCACCAGACGCAGATCAATCCACCCAGCAACCACCACAAACTGAACAAAATCAGCCACCTCAAATCCAGAAACAATCGACCAATACAAAACCAATCAAAGACACCAAACATATAAACAACAACCCAATCTTCACGCCACCTACAATATCATTGCCCAATAGCCTCCAATAGCCTCAGGACAGATTCAATTTCAGTCAAATTCTCCATGACTCACCACCACATTCAACCCAACATCAACTAACAACCCCAGTTCCCACCAAATACTAACAGACAGAACAATCAAAACCCATCCCCCTGTTCAGTCCATACCACCAGATCCAAGCCATAAATCATCTATAGCCATCAAATTTACATACACACATGTTCAGTAACTCACACACACGCATAATCAATCACGTATCCCATAATCAAACCGCAAAGCCACAAAATAGCCCCATCTTCACCTCCGCCATCTCCCCTGCACCACTACCTGCAGAAACCACACATCAGTCACCTCAACCACCCTCCAAGCTGCTGCCAGCAGTCGTCAGTCCCAAAACTACAGCACCACCACCGAGTTCTCTCATCATAGCTTAGATAAAATCCTTCGATCCTCTTCAAATCCCTTTTAATGGCTTTTAAATCAGCAAAATGGGCTTGTGTTGAATTCGAATTATGAGAAGGCCGTATGTTCATGGGTTTAGGAATTCGGAGTGTATTTGGTGATTTGAAAACTGGAGTCTTGAAGGAATTGTAGAATCTTTGTTGACCCGTTTTGGGAGATTGATTTGAATTGAATGCAATTTGATTTCAGCGTTTGTATTCTACTGCACGATTTTAGAGAAAAGGATTCTAGTGGAGATGGGTCTTAGTCACGATATTGAAGGGGGGATGGAAGGGATCTGATGTATGGTCTTTGTTTAATATAACTTATTTGCTGAGTTAATAATTGGTCTCTATTTGGTTTGACTTATTCCTACTCGATTGAATATTTAATTAATCAATTAAAAGCTTTATCAAGTCGGTAGGAGTTAATTTAGTTTAGTGTCTTTAACATTTGATTGAAGTTGATATTCACGTTTGGGTCTTTAACTTTTTAAGTATTATTAATTGGCCCACCCCAAGAACTATTTTATGACATGCAATTTAGTCCCTGCTATTCGTACATTGACACCTTTAGTTTCATTTGATTTCAATTAAGTCCTCAATTAGCTACAGAAATTTTCATGAGCCCCTATAAGCTTGCTGTAATTTATATTTTGCCCCTACAAACATTGCTGAAAATTCAGTTTTTGTCCCTTTAAATTGTTGGGAATTCACTTTTGGTTTGTTTAAGTTGCCGAAAATTCATTTTTTAAGTCCAATGTTGCCGGAATTGTAACACCCTAGAAATTCATGCAAAACCATTTATATTGTATTATGTCCATTAGTAGAGAAAAAAAAAAAGAGGGCCGAAAATTAGTTGAAAATAAATAAGGAAATGATTTCTATTTTTAGGTAGCATGTTGTACCATTTCCTTTAGAAGTTGTACCTTATAAGTCCTGCAAGATTAATAGGAGGATAAATGATAAAAATCCCTTCTAATTAAGCCTAGCCAAGTGGAGTCTAAAGTTGCAAAAAAGTCAAGATCTATACTTGGTTTTGTCTTGCTTTGATCGTGTTAGTGTATGCTCTAAAACCAAGTTGGTTTTTGAGATTTTTATTACGCTTATTTCGTGTTATACTTATATATGTGGCATTTTCTTTGTCATTTAATACTTGTTATCAATATTACTTGTTTATTTGATAAAGTCCATAGAATATTAACTGTGTATAAGAGATTGTAAGAGTTACAATGATGAGACTCTTATTACACATTAAGTTATATTCTTAAATATCCCTAGTCGTAGTATTAATGAGATTGGACATCATTAATATGGGAAGACTAGCACATACTTTGCCTCTACTTAGGGTAAGTAGTAGTTGATCTCGTCAACTATGGTGTGCGACACTTAAGCTGGTACTGTGAATGCTTGTTAGAGAACAAGTTCATTGGATTGATCCGCCAAGAGTTACTATTCATAGTGCTATTGAATTATACTCTTAATGGCAATGGTGTAAGTGATCCTTAGACTTGAGATTACCATAGTATCTTGAGTGTGGATTGCTATGCTTTGACTCTATTGCTCGGTGCTCGTAAAAGAGTAGCCCATACGGTAGAGATTGGGCATAGTATGAAGCATGGAAGGATAGTGAGTAATCGATATAGAATTCATCACTCCTTATTATAGGAGAGTATATCCCGGATTGGCCACTTGTTGAAATATGACTTAAAGAATCTTTTGCGCAAAAGTGAAAGTATGACTTGAAAGAGTTTCAAGGTTATACTTTTATGGAAAGTTATATTTCGGGAACAAGAAATCATTAATTAGTCATTTAAATAGTGCGCACTACACTCTTAGACTAATTGGGATATAGTGTGCTGAAAGGATATTAATTACACGGTAACATTGTCATTGATAGGTGTAGTCTACCATATGACTTTCCTATTCACTTGGGTGGTCATGATGCATTGCTAGACGCCACTCATGATCTATAAGTGCAAATTAATTAATTAGTGAATTAATGATAAATTAAAGTGTTAATTTATCTGGCTATTAATTAATTAATTAATGAGTTATAATTTGTACTTATTGCCAACGTGAATGGAACCTAATGGGTCACACACAATAAGAACATGGTCTTTGGGTTAAATTGTTATTAAGATAAGTATATGATACTTATGGGGTTAATTTATGTGATAAATTAACTTAAAGGACTTAATTATAAATATTCTAATTCTTGATGGAAATTAGTTTCCTAAAAGGAATTAAGAAGCTATTTGGTTTCCTTTTGGAATTGGTTTCCTAAAGGAATAGGATTAGCTTAAGGTAAGCTTCCTAAACCTTCTTGGTTTCCAATTGCTCTTGTTTCCTTAAAGACTAGGATACTACATCTATAAATAAGTCCATGCCTTGACTCTTGATTGATTGATGAAACACAAGATAAAATTGAGAGAGAGAAAAATTGAGAGAGGCGTGTTTTCCCACAAGAAAAACGCCACACCCTCTTCTCCCTAAGGGTTAGGGTTTTGTCTTCCTTCTCTTCTTGTTCTTGTGTTCTTCATGATATTCAAGGGAGCTAGCACTCAAAAGGCAAGGCAAGCAAGCCCAAAGGTTCCTAAAGATCGTGTTCGTGTGGATACCGTTGGAGGCTCGACACTTGGAGGGCTTTTCGTGGTAGATCAACACCTTCATCGAATAGGATCTTGCCCTTTGAAGCATAGAAACCTTCTATGCTTGAGGTATTTGTGCTAAACACCCTTTAATCGTATAGATTATATCAAAGAGATCCATGGCTAAGGTAATAAATTTTTAAATTTTCCGTTGCGTTACTCCCCTTATTACCTTACAGATCGGTCAAAGTTTTTCCCATTTCTTTTCTTCTTTACTTAGCCATTTTTCTTTCTTTTCTCTTCACTCTTGGCCGGCTCTTCTTCTCTCTTTTTCCTCTCATTTGCTTTCATTTTCTTAGAGCTTTACTCTTCCATTTGATCACTTTTCATCCGTTGAAAGTGAGTTAATCTTCCTCCTAAGCAAAGATCTTACCTTGTTAAAGGTATTCACCATAAACTTTTCTTATTATTTCAAGTATAAGTTGTAATTTTTGTAGCTTTTAACCCATGTCTTTATTGTTAAGCATGATTGATTTGAGCCATGAAAATGAAGTTTTATTCCATGAATATGAGGTTTATGGCCTTATATGACTTGTAGATAGTGATTGAATCTTGAAATGACATGATTTAAGTATGATTTGGTTGAAGAAACTTGGAGAGGTTCATGTGTTTTTATGACAAATTTGGGTGAAATTGAATTGATTTTGATATGGAAATGGTAGAACTACTTGAGATTGGGTTGTTTGGCTGTTTTCCTTGCAGGTTAAAATTTTTGGGTTAGTCCGATTATAGGGGAAATGCTGCCGAAATATCGGTAAAACCTAAGAAGAAAAGTGAATAAGTTATGATTTAAAGCTTTATAAGCTGTAATTTAGTGATTTGAACGTGCAGAAATTTCCGTAGATGAGCTATTAGTGAATTGAACCTTTCCGAGCAAAACCCTACAAGTTAGAAAACCCTAATTTAGAAAACTCTAAACCTTATGATAAAACCCTAAACTCCAAAAGCTTAGAAATTAAACCCTAGAAAGACTTGGGGTATTTCTCGAATTTTCTTATAAAATTGCTTAGATTTTAGTCGGGTTTTTATACGACTATTTTCTCTTGAATTTCAGGATTTGGAAGTGAGACCGGACCATATTACGAAATCTTTTCTTATGCACTTCAGGTTGAGTGTTTTATGTGTGCATGATGCATGAAATGCCATGTTATACTTGACATTATTATTTAATGAAATGTGTTACTTGAGGAAAGATGTGTACTTTATCGAATCTATGCCGCAATGTGTTACATGCTTTCACTATTAAATGTGTTATTTGTGTTTGAGACTTCCATGACTAACTTCACCATTACTTCACGGTTAGTCAACCCAGTTGTAATTGGGAGGTCATAAGGTGCTGGGTGTTTTAGGTCGTGTTGTTCTTTCCCAATTGAGTTGAATTCCTCAAAGAGGCCAACTCCAGATTGAACTTTCTTGCTTGTTGGCCCTTCCAAGGTTGAGATTACTCGCTGGAGATGGTAGCCTGTACGGAGGTTACAAGGTGAATGATGGTTAGGGTACTTGCTTGTTTATACTGGCATGATTCTTGGCGAGGACCTGAGCTATCATCTCGGTCCCAACGTCTTGGGTACATGTTCAGTGCTTGCTACTTCTGCAGTTGAGCTTGCTCCCGTAATTGAGCCCCGTATCTGCCATTGACTACTTGTTAATTAAATTGTTCATATATTGTTTATTTAACTTGTCAAATATTTTCTTGAATAAAATCATAATTTAATGGTATGGTTACATGACTTGAGCACTCACTAGGCTATTATAGCTCGTCCCGTTTATTTGTTTTCTTTAACTAGGTTTTCCAAAATATTAAAGTTGGAAAAGTTGAATTTTGGACGTGTACATGTTTTGTTTTGTGTATTTTGATAGCCACTTGTTTAGGCTACTCTTGTAAATACTATGTGAATTTTAGTGTGTAAAATATATTGTCGATATTTGTACTTTCAAGTAAATTATATAAATGTGTTTTATTTTGTATTAAGTATGTTTGTACGTATTGCATGAGTGCGTGTTTGAGTCCTGGCGAGAGCTAGGCAGGCAGTCTGCTAAGCCCTTTGGTGCGTCTCTGGGTAAGATGGGGCTGTCACAGGTGGTATCAGAGCCAAGGTTTGAATCCTGTCAGAGTTTAAGTTTGAATCTTTGAAGAGTTAAGTTTGACTCTTATTAGATCTTAAATCCAAACATTATTTTATATTAGTTTGTTAAGATTTGAAAGTGCTAGTTGGCTAGTAATAAGTGAACCTCTAGTTATAATTGGGATACATATAATGTTTTCTTTGCGTATGGTTTTGGTACTGGTGGATATTGACTCTATCACATTAGGGGTATTATATTAGCAAGTGGTGGCATTAAGTATTTGAAGTGTTATTGAATGGTTAAATGGTACGATGTAGATGGTTCGATATACATTGTAAGTGATTAATTATCTATGTTCATACAATTTGGAATAGCTAATGTTTAAAATGAAATCTTAAGCTTGAATCTTATCTATGATTCTTTAAGTACAAATATTTGTTGATTCTTTTGGATGGTTAGTTTGTACATTGGACAGGATTGTTGGGACTGGTTGATGCACACTTTGGGGTGGCCAACCTTAGTGTGGGTTGACTTAGTTTTGAGATCCGTGTTCGAGTACCTATTATTAATGATTGAGGATTTTGTAGTTTCTTCTATATGGGTTTAGCTTTCTTTGCTATGGACTGTTTAGTATATGTTGCTTGGTGTAGATAGTCTAGCTCTAAACCCTGTTATATCGCAAAATGGCACCTCTTAAGAAAGTCAAGGTATGTAGAGGTTGCAATAGCGTATACTCGGGAGAATGTAGATGGAAAACAGGAGCTTGTTTCGGTTGTGAAGAGATGTTTTGGTATTAGACTTGTGTGAAATTTTATGAGAAAGAGTGTCAACTTTGGTATTCTTTACACTCATCTTTTCATTTCATGAGCATAAGAGAAAATCCGAGAATGAGAAAGTAGTAACTATTCCCTTTGCTATGCAAATCTTAAAAGCCATTAAGAAATGAGATGCCTGAAAACCTACGTGAATATAACTGAGAATGGTCTAGTTTATTTTCTATGCTTGATTTTGAGGTGTGATACTTAAGTATTGTTTATTATTAAGTCTTTCTGGGTTTAGATTTGAGTGATTTATTTTCTTTAAAACATGTAGGCATGTCAGAGAGTGGTCGAAGTGAGGCATCACGGCCATCAGATACGGCTCCGTTGCAGCATGAGTACCGTAGAAGACTAAAAGTTTGTTATTATGAGGAACCAGGGCATTCCTACCGTACATTTTCACCTGCCCGCCGAGTACGGCCTGCATATGATTGTTGGAGAACGAATTCCTACCCCGACCATGTTGTACTTTCATTAATTGAGGATAGTAAACGGGTTGAACGCGAGGGTGAAATTTCCTGAGCTCGCGTTCATGAGTTGAGAGAGATAGTGAGAATTCAGGCTTAGAGGATCCGAGAGCTTGAGGCTGCTGTTCGGGAGGAATAGCAAAGGACAGATGTTTATCGAATGCAGGATGCCCTCGCTGCCGCCACCATCGAAACTTATGAAGCCGTGGTAGGAAAAGCGCAACAAGTGGAAGAGATAAAGCCCTTGGTTCGAACGATGCAAGCGAGGAAACGAGAAAGTACTAGTGATTCTTGCCTATCAACTGATAGTGCTCCAGCCCCTAAGGCAGGAAAGGGACCTGGAGGAGTGAGAATTGGGCACGGTGCCCAATCTGGAAGCACAAGAGGGGCTCTGATGGGTAAAGCTCCGCTAGGAAATGAATGAAAGGAGGATGCTCCGAAAGAAACTCAACCTCTGGCGCTTCAAGTTGCTTGCGGATATTGTGGTAAAGGTAATCATACCGAAGAAAATTGCTGGAGGAAAAGCTGTAAATGTCTACTTTGCGGGAGTGCTGATAATCAAATAAGGCATTGCCCATGACAGACGACTAGTGGACAGGGTATAGCTCAACCGGGGCATAAGGATCTTGATAAAGCCAGAGAGAGTGGAAACGAGTGAAAAGTGTCGGCTCGAGTTTATGCTCTAGATAAGCGCGAAGTCTAGGAATATGTACAAAAACTTGTGCTAGTTTTGTTATGCTTTGCATGTGTGATATGTTTTATACGTGAACTTTTGGGAATGTGTAAATTGAATTGCCTATATACGTGCGTGACTTTGTTTGGCATAAAACTTGATCTCCTTGTTTATCCTTAAATTTGTGCATTTTGAAATATATCTCGTCATTTATTACGTGGATATTGAAATAATTCATTAATGTTATTATAGAATATTAAGCCATGAGTGGACGAGGACGTGGTAGAGGACGTCCCCGTCGCCAAGATCGGGACGAAGGTACGACTTAGAGCATAAATTCTACTTCTGGGGCTGACCCAATGATCACAGTATTGACTCGAATGACTGACGTTTTAACTCAACTTGAGAATCGGCAAAATCCAATAATGGAAACCTGTAGTTTTCATAGAAACCCCATAGTAGGGGAGGACGTAGCCCTAGAAAGGTTCAGAAATTTAACCCCCCAAGTTCAACAGCGGTCTGAATCCCGAAATTGCTGAAGAATGACTAGAGGATATTAAGAACATCTTTGCTACCTTGAAATATGTTGATGGAAGGCCAGTGACATTTGCCGTATTTCAGCTGGAAGGTGATGCCACACCTTGGTGGATTTTAGTATACCGAGGAAACCTATCTAAAGGTTGGACGTAAAGAAACCCTAGCTTCTTTGAACTTTCTCTCTGCTAAGCAAGCTTGGAAATTAATGCTCAGAAGGGCAATGGGATATCTTGCTTATTTAATTAATATCCCTGAGGATGAAGTGAGACTTGAAGATATGTCAGTGGTAAGAGAAAGAAACTTCAACCAAGGTACGTGGGACCATTTAGGACTGTTAAACGTAGAAACAATATTGCTTACCAACTGGAATTGCCTTCAAAGTTGTCTAAAATGTACAATGTTATCTATGTGGCTGTCTTGAGAAAGTAGCACCCGGACCCACAGCGCGTATTTCAACCCGATGAAATTGAGTTAGATAAAACTTTAGCATATGAAGAGCAGCTAGTTCAAATCTTGGATCGTAAAGTGAAAGAACTGAGAAATAAATAAATTTCTCTTGTTAAAATCCTCTGGAAGCAATATGATTTAGAAGGAGCCACTTGGGAAAAGCAGAAGAAGAGATGTGGAAAATTATTCCAAGCTATTCGAAAATCCAGGTAGAATTTCGAGGACGAAATTCTTTTAAGGGGGGAAGGATGTAACACCCTAGAAATTCATGCAAAACCATTTATTTTGTATTATGTCTATTAGTAGAGAGAAAAAAAAAAAGAAGGCCGAAAATTAGTTGAAAATAATTAAGGAAATGATTTCTATTTTTAGGTAGCATGTTGTACCATTTCCTTTAGAAGTTGTACCTTATAAGTCTTGCAAGATTAATAGGAGGATAAATGATAAAACTCCCTTCTAATTAAGCCTAGCCAAGTGGAGTCTAAAGTTGCAAGAAAGTCAAGATCTATACTTGGTTTTGTCTTGCTTTGATCGGTCAAAGTTTTTCCCATTTCTTTCTCCATTTCTTTTCTTCTTTACTTAGCCATTTTCTTTCTTTTCTCTTCACTCTTGGCCGGCCCTTCTTCTCTCTTTTTCCTCTCATTTGCTTTCATTTTCTTAGAGCTTTTCTCTTCCATTTGATCACTTTTCATCCATTGAAAGTGAGTTAATCTTCCTCCTAAGCAAAGATCTTACCTTGTTAAAGGTATTCACCATAAACTTTTCTTATTATTTCAAGTATAAGTTGTAATTTTTGTAGCTTTTAACCCATGTCTTTATTGTTAAGCATGATTGATTTGAGCCATGAAAATGAAGTTTTATTCCATGAATATGAGGTTTATGGGCTTATATGACTTGTAGATAGTGATTGAATCTTGAAATGACATGATTTAAGTATGATTTGGTTGAAGAACCTTGGAGAGGTTCATGTGTTTTTATGACAAATTTGGGTGAAATTGAATTGATTTTGATATGGAAATGGTAGAACTACTTGAGATTGGGTTGTTTGGCTGTTTTCCTTGCAGGTTAAAAATTTTGGGTTAGTCCGATTATAGGGGAAATGCTGCCGAAATTTCGGTAAAACCTAAGAAGAAAAGTGAATAAGTTATGATTTAAAGCTTATATAAGCTGTAATTTAGTGATTTGAACGTGCAGAAATTTCCGTAGATGAGCTATTAGTGAATTGAACCTTTCCGAGCAAAACCCTAAAAGTTAGAAAACCCTAATTTTGAAAACCCTAAACCTTAGGATAAAACCCTAAACTCCAAAACCCTAGAAATTAAACCCTAGAAAGACTTGGGGTATTTCTCGAATTTTCTTATGAAATTGCTTAGATTTTAGTCGAGTTTTTATACGACTATTTTCTCTTGAATTTCAGGATCCGGAAGTGAGACCCGATCATGTTACGAAATTTTTTCTTAGGCACTTCAGGTGAGTGTTTTATGTGTGCATGATGCATGAAATGCCATGTTATACTTGACATTATTATTTAATGAAATGTGTTACTTGAGGAAAGATGTGTACTTTATCGCATCTATTCCGCAATGTGTTACATGCTTTCACTATTAAATGTGTTATTTGTGTTTGAGACTTCCGTGACTAACTTCACTGTTACTTCACGGTTAGTCAACCCGGTCGTAATTGGGAGGTCATAAGGTGCTGGGTGTTTTAGGGCGTGTTGTTCTTTCCCAATTGAGTTGAATTCCTCAAAGAGGCGAACTCCGGATTGAACTTTCTTGCTTGTTGGCCCTTCCAAGGTTGAGATTACTCCCTGGATGTGGTAGCCTGTACGGAGGTTACAAGGTGAATGGTGGTTAGGGTACTTGCTTGTTTATACTGGCATGATCCTTGGCGAGGACCTGAGCTATCATCTCGGTCCCAACGTCTTGGGTACATGTTCAGTGCTTGCTACTTCTGCAGTTGAGCTTGCTCCCGTAGTTGAGCCTCGTATCTGCCATTGACTACTTGTTAATTAAATTGTTCATATATTGTTTATTTAACTTGTCAAATATTTTCTTGAATAAAATCATAGTTTATTGGTATGGTTGCATGACTTGAGCACTCACTGGGCTATTATAGCTCATCCCGTTTATTTGTTTTCTTTAACCAGGTTTCCAAAATACTTAAAGCTGGAAAAGCTGAATTTTGGACGTGTACATGTTTCGTTTTGTGTATTTTGATAGCCACTTGTTTAGGCTATTCTTGTAAATACTATGTGAATTTTAGTGTGTAAAATATATTATTGATATTTGTAATTTCAAGTAAATTATATAAATGTGTTTTGTTTTGTATTAAGTATGTTTGTACGTATTGCACGAGTGCGTGTTTGAGTCTTGGTGAGAGCTAGGCAGGCAGTCCGCTAAGCCCTTTGGTGTGCCTCTGGGTAAGGTGGGTCTATCACAGGAATTTTATCCTAAAAGTCTTTAGGCTTGCTGGAATTTTGGTTCTAAGTTCCCATTAATTGCTGGAATTTTTTTTTAAGTCTGTTAAACTTGCTGGAATTTCATTTTTGAAACTTTATGTTGCTGGAATTTTTTCTAAGTCCCTTAAACTTGCTGGAATTTCATTTTTGAAACTTTATGTTGCTGGAATTTTTTCTAAGTCCCTTAAACTTGCTGGAATTTCATTTTTGAAACTTTATGTATTTTGTAACTTCATTTTTGAAACTTTATGTTGCTGGAATTTCTTTTAAGTCCCTTAAACTTGCTGTATTTTGTAATTTAGTCCTCCATTGCTGCTGAAAATTGTGTTTTATCCCCCACATATTTCTGGAATTTATTTTGGACCCATCATTAGTTGCAGGAATTTTCATTAGCCCCTTAAAACTTGTTAGAATTTCAGTTTTAGATCCTCATTAGTTGCTGAAAATTGTATTTTAGCCCTTTACATATTGCTGGAATTTGTTTTAGATCCCCATTAATTGCTGAAAATTGTATTTTTAGCCCTTTACATATTGTTGGAATTTGTTTTAGATATCCATTATATTGTTGAAATTCATGTTTGACCCGTTAATATTGCTGGAATTTTATTTTTTGCCCTCTTTCTTAGATTCAATTTACAATTGTTTCTCGTGCTTGCTTTAATTTGCATTTCACCCCCTCAAACTTAGGTGAATTTCTAATTTTACCCTTTAAGTTTTATGAAAATTTGTTTTTTAGTCCCCTTAGTTGCTAGACTTTACAATTTTATCCCAATTTATCAATACTTACATATTTTGTGCTTTATTGCTTTATATTGAGATACCTTGACTCGTGTATTCATTTTCTTAAGTATTTGTACCAGGTCTTCAAAAAGGTATTTTCGTTACCTTTTGATTGCTTTTTTATGTGCTCCAATATGCTCTAAGGTGATATTTTATACATTTTTCTTAATGCATTTCTTATTTTATGCACTTTTTGCGTATTTATTTATTCTTGTGTTATTTAATTTCGAATTTTATTATTTTGACAAAAAGTGTAATAGTTTTTGCATTTAGCTAGTCAATGTAATAGTTAGGCTATATTTCTTATATTTTAGCAAAATTGTGTATTTAGATAGATAAATGTAATAGATAGGTAATTTTACTTTTTTTTCACCCCTAAAAATTGTAATTAAACTCCCGGTGTAATAGTTAGGGCTTATTTGTTTTTATGTGCTTATGTGCTTATCTGTTTTACCGTTTTCTTTAGGATTTTGCATCCAGATATCATGCTTACGTGTTAAGTGCTCTTACTTGAACTTACATGCCTTTATATGTCTAATTTGCTTTTAATTCATGCTTTACCATTTAATTCATGTTTTATGTTATTCCGTCACCACACTAGTCCAACGCTAGTTGTGACTTTATTATTTTTCTTGCTAGTCCAACGCTAGTGAGATTTTTTAGAACGAGTTAGTCCAACACTAGACCCTTGGGACATTTTAGTGTTAGGAGCATTCGTGTGCATTTCATATCATCTCACACACTAATGTTTTAGAAAATCTTCATTTTTGCATGATTTGTATATATTTTTATTTTATTATTATCTTATTATCTATTATCTTTTTTTAACAAAATATCAGTGCATGACATCTAGGTTGCATCTCACTTAGAAATTAGAACATTTGTGTGATTCGACTAAAAATAGTCGTCTACTCACGTGGGAAGCGGTGGCGTACAGGCCGTTCCCCCCTCCATGAGTAGAAATATTCAGTCACGAGTTATTAGTCCCCTGTACCCGTTATGTTGCATTCCTACTTTCTTCGGCCACTTACTATATATTATTATTTTCTTTTTCTTTTTGCATTTCATTTTTGCATTCACACTAGTGACTCCCTCGAGGCCTCGACTTGGGATTCGCAATTAATGCGATAATCTCGACTAAGCCTCGACGAAACATTTCGACCCTCTCAGTATTCACCTTTAGACTTAAGATTTGCATTCATTTAGATACATCCGAACGCGATAGAACTTAGGGTTAATTTAGGAAATTTTGATTAAACCTCGCAACTAGCCTCTGCTAGGTAGAAAGGGTGCCTTAGGCGCAAGCCTTTGCCTTCCCTTTCTTCCAATGTGACTCCCAAACCTTTTTTTCCTCTAGTTTTTCGTAGACTGGAGTCGGAAAAGGGTTTTTAAATAAATTTTCTAAAATTTTATTTTTTTGTTTTGTTTCTTTAAACGATTTTTTGGGGGACTTGGTAGACCCTAACTCAGTACCAAGTGGTGACTCAATTTCTTTGAAAATAAAACCTTTTTTCAAAAATTAGTTGGCCAAAACTGTCGCACTTTTAGTCCTGGCCTTGTTTTCTTTTAAAATACCATTTTCCTTAAAATACACTTTTTCGCTAAAATTCAATTTTTGTCACACATGCACGGTTTTTCCAAAACCTTTATTTTCAAAAAGGGTCACCGAGACCAGACCGTTCTCTTCGAGACGCAACAGTCAACGACCCGTCGTACCCGTTTACTTACAATTTTTTAGGACGCGACAACTATTTACTCCAAATCCCTACCAAACATAATCTTATACCTTCCCCTCGCACTTGGAATGAAACATTGTCCTCAATGTGTAAAGGAAAAGTAAGATGAATGATGAAACAATAGAACTCCCCTTCTTTGGTTTGAGAATCCTTAAATTGATATTGTTGATGTCTTTGAAGTCCATGGGCTTTTGGCAAGTCTCTCTTTGCAATGCTTCGTCATGTTCCTCATTTGATCCATTTGTGCTCATTGTCCCTGCTTTCATAGCTCAAAACACTTGAATGCTATGTTAGATGATAAATAGACAGCTAATGAAGCACAAGATCACCATAGCATGCTTAAAAGGTTTGATTTCCCCGACACTTAGTGTATGCAATGTGGTTCCATAGGGGTGAAAATTTGAAAAACAAGTAAGATGAGCAAATTTATTGTGTATTGATGAAGTAAAATGCTAAAGAAACTTGGTGAAAGTTACTTCATATAAAAAATCAACCATTTATGCCATGTAATCAAAATTACAAAATTAAACTTAAAATTACAAAACATGTATACAAACTATGAAACACATGTTGCAAGTGAACCCATTGAAAACCAATATAAATGAATATGAGAAATCACTTTGAAAAGTGATACGCGGATGTTGCCCATGTATCTCCTAAGAATGTTTGCGGATCTCTATGCAGTGTATCGCATAGAGGTCCCAGAAGTTAATATGTGGCAGCGATACACGAATGGCGTCTATAGACACCAAATTTTGACACACCCTTTATAAAAAAGGATATATTTTATTTCGTTTGGAGATACTTTTTATTTTTTTGGGGGCTAATTGTAACTTTTGTGTAAATTATGTCTAATTAGCTGTATCAGGGGAAAAATGGTAATTTCACCACGTAAATATTATTTTATTTTATTTTATTTCCTAAATACATAATTTTACTAATTTTGTCATTATTTATAATTTTAATGATTTTTTAGAGTCATTTAGTATTTATTTAAAATTTTAGTATTTTTAATTTAATGGCACATTTCCCAATGCATTTTCTTTTAATGAGAATTTTCAAGTAAAAATTTTATATGCACATTTTATATATTTATAAATTTTTTGTATAAATTTCATGATTTTAGAAATCGTTTGATATTTATTTCAATATTTTACTTTTTTTTCCATTAATAGCATATTTTTCAATGTTATAATTTTTTAACTTTACAGTGAATTTTATTTATTCATTCCTATAACTCCAAATTTTACCATTTTTCTTATTAAATTTAGGGGATCCAAATATCTTTTATTTTATTTTATTTCATTTGTTTTCTTGCTTTATTTTCCTTACAAATTTCTTCCTTAAAAAAAAAAGAAGAATTGTAACACCCTAGAAAATGCACATATAAGAAGCATTTTTTTTTATTATTTAGGGTTAAGTGCTAATCTTAGAATTATTAGTTGGGAGATTTCTTGAGTTAATTAAGTTAATTAGTTAAGATTTTCATTCTAAGCAAGAACACTTAGGTACTAAAGTTAGAATAATTTCTCTTGACCATTTAACTTATAGTAGTGTTTAAATTTTTACTAGTTCATTTCACTATTTTCTAGTCTTTTGACTACTTGAAATTTTGCTCAATTTTATTCAAAAGTTTCACTTATTTTCTTACCTTATTTTCTTTTTCCCTTGGCCGAAATTTTTCTCTCTCTTTTCTTTCTTTCTTGGCCGAAATTCTCTTTTCTTTTCTTTTCTTTTCTTTAGGCCGAAATTCTTCTTTTCTTTCTTTCTTATTGTGGCCGGCTTCTCTCTTTCTAATTTTGTTCTATTTTGCTTTAATAATTTATGTCTAATTATTGATTATATTAAGTGGTAAGAGTTATTAATCTTCACCAATTAAATTGATCCAAGTGGCTATTCTTGCATTAAAAGACTAACTATTTACTTTACTCTTGTAAGGATTTAATTGGACCACCATTTTCCCATCTTTTCTTCATTTCTTTTTCATTTTTCCTAGCCTAATTCTCTCTCCTTTTCTCTCACCTTGGCCGGCCAAGCTCTTTCTTCTTCTTCCCTCATTTTGCTCTCAACTTCTTGGACTTTCATCTCTCAAATTGGAACAAATCCACCATAGGAAGTGGACTTCTATCTTTTCTAAGCAAAATTCTAAGCATATCTAAGGTATTTACCATGAACCTACCTTATTAATTTCATGTTTTAATTAGTTTTTATTCAAGTTTAATACCAAGTTCTTGTTAAGATTACTTGAAGAAATTAGTTAGAACTTGATATGTACTTGTTAGATAAAGTGTTCTTGTGGTTAAATAGACTAGTATGTGGTATTGGAACCTTGAAATTTCATGAAGAACATGTTATTTGGGTGAAAGTTCTTGGAGCTTAATCCTTGACATTTAGTGAGATTTTGATTGAATTTGAGTTTGGATTGAACTAAGAAGTTGTAGAACTTGATGAATTATGGGTTGGATGATTGAAATCTTGATGAAAAACAAGATTGGAAGGGCCGAAATTTAGGGGAAATAATGCCCAATTTTTGTTAGAAAAACCCTAGAAAACCCTAAAATAAAAACCCTAGAATGAAAACCCTAAACCCTAAACCCTAAACCCTAAACCCTAGAAAAAAAAAACCTAGAATTTAATGAGGTATTTCTTGCATTTTCTTACTAGGTTAATTAGGGTATAAATTGGGTTTTTCATTAGATTATTTCTTTCAATTTGCAGGATCCAATAGTGAGACCCGACCTTTCTACGAGATATTTTCTTAGGCACCAGGTGAGTGTCTTTATGTGTGCATGATGCATGGAATGTGATAATTTTATTTTGTGACCATTATGCTTAACTTGCAAATATTATGTGAGTACATGTGTTATTTGAGGAAAGATGTGTACTTTATCGCATCTATTCCACAATGTGTTACACGCTTTTATTATTGAAAATGTTATTTGTGTGTGAGACTACCGTGACTAACGTCACTGTTATTTCACGGTTAGTCAACCGGGCTGCAAGTGGGAGGACATAAGGTGCTGGGTGTTTTAGGGTGTGATGTTCTTTCCTTTTGAGTTGTGAATCCTCAAAGAGGCCAACTCCGGAATGAACTTTCTTGATTGTGTGTTGGCCCTCCAGGGTTGAGATTTTTCTCCCCCGGATGTGGTAGCTTGTACGGAGGTTATAAGGTGATTGGCGGTTAGGGCTTGTGATTGATAAAACTGATATGTTCCTTGATAAAGACCTGAGCTATTATCTCGGTCTAAATATCGTGGCTACATGATCAGTACCTGCTCCTCTACGGTTAAGCTTGCTTCCGTAGTTGAGCCCTGTATCCGCCAGTGACTACATGTGAATTAAATTGCTCATATATTGTTTATTTAATTTATTGATTATTTTAATGACCTGAAATCATGAGTGCTTGGTATGATTGCATGAATTGGACATTCACTGGGCTATTATAGCTCATTCCATTTTATTTGTTTTCCTTTACTCAGGTCAACTGAAAAATTAAAGCTGGACCAACTGGTTTTTGGGTTATTATAAGTGTTTTAGTTGTTGTAATAGTCGCACTATGTTAGGCTATTATTGTGAAAAAATTATGTACATTATGACTTGTAACTTTTTGATATGACTTGTATCTTCAAGTTAAATAATAAGAGTTTGTTTTATTTTATTCCATGTCACTTCATGTTATTTTATTTTAAGTTAAGTACGTTTGGATTTTCACGTGAGTGCGTGCATCGAGCCCTGGCGAGAGCTAGGCAGGCAGTCCGCTAAGCCCTTTGGTGCGCCTCTGGGCAAGGTGGGGCTGTCACAGGTGGTATCAGAGCTTAGGCTTGAATCCTAACCTTAGTACTAGCCTTGTCTGGGGTGTCGGGTAGGAAATTTGGGTTGAGTCGGTTACGCTTGGGCCTGATCAACCTGAGTGTGAGAGATAAGATCCGAATTTCCGTACCTAGGCACTATTGTGTATATGCTTGAGGTTGTGTTTAGATTACTTTTAAGATTGATATTTGAGTGTGATATTTAAGTATTATTTATTATTAAGTATTTGTGGGATAGACCTAATTAATTTATTATTTAAACCTGTAGGTATGTCAGAGAGTGATAGGATTGAGGCACCATCGCCATCGGTTGCAGCGCCGGTGCAGCGTGAGCATCGCCGGAGACCCATTGTCCGTTTTCGTGAGGGACCGGGGCACCCTTACCGCACCTTTTCACCTGCCCGACGAGTCCGACCTGCCTGCGGATGTTGGAGGACCTATTCATACCCCGACTATGTTGTGCTTTCGCTGATAGAGGATAGTAGGCGAGTGGGGGGTGACAGTGATATTGCCCGAGCCCGTGTACATGAGTTGAGAGAGACGATTAGGGCTCAGGCCCAGAGGATTCGTGAGTTAGAGACTGCTGTTCAGGAAGAGCAGCAGAGGACGGATGCCTACCGCGAGCAGTGCCAGGAGCTACACGGTCGTCTCTCACGTGTGGTACAGCACGTCCGGGACCACGGGGGACGACTCGTGGATGAGAGTGGTCTATTGGTAGGCCATGTACTGGATGAGGTGCGCGATGTGGCTCCGCACCTAGGGCCAGGACAGGCAGCGCCTCCACCTCCTGGGGCCGAGGGTGCTCCTGGGGGTGAGCGAGACATAGGTGTGAGCTCTGCTGGATCGGTCCGGTTGGGTTAGGTTTTAGATTGGACCTTTGGATGGAGTTATGTACTAAAGCTTATGTTAGTTTTGTTATGTTTATATGTATGACCTGTTTTGTATCTGACTTTTGAGATGTGTAAATTGAACTACTTGTATAAATATGTGTGATCTTTTGGCATGAAATTTGGCTTCTTTGTTAATCACGACTTTGTGCATTTTATAGTGTATCTTGACATTCATCATGTAGTTATTAAAATAAATTTATTCATGTTATTATAGTATATTAAATTATGAGTGGACGTGGTCGCGGGAGAGGACGTCCCCGTCGTCAAGACCGGGATGCAGAAGCTACCTCTAGCATAAATCCACCTGTGGGAGCTGATCCCATGATCACAGTTTTAAATCGAATGACCGATGTTCTAACTCAGTTGGGAACTCGGCAGAACCCTGTGGTGGAAATTGGTGGATCTCATAGAAACCCGGTTGTAGGGGAAGATGTGGCCTTGGAACGATTCCAAAAATTTAACCCCCCTAAGTTTAACGGCAGTCCAAAACCAGAAATTGCTGAAAAATGGTTAGAGGACATTGAGAAGATTTTTACTGCCTTGAAGTACCCAGATGAACGGCAGGTGACTTTCGCCGTGTTTCAATTGGAAGGGGCTGCTACTCCTTGGTGGAATTTAATCAACGCCAAGTGGGAGAGACATCAGACCCCAAGGACGTGGAGCAATTTTACCAAGGAGTTTAAAGAGAAATATATTCCCGTGCGAGTGCAAGAAAAGCGGGAAGACGAATTTCTGAAGTTGAGGCAGGGGTTGTTGTCCGTAGCTGAGTATGAAGCTCAATTTACGAAATTATCTCGATATGCTCCAGAACTCGTAGCCACTGAGCGGCGGCGGAAGAGGAGATTTATTCAAGGGTTGAATTTGGAGATCCAGGATGCTCTCGCAGCTGCCACCATTGAAACGTACGAAGATGCCGTGGAAAAAGCACAGCAGGTGGAGGAAACCAAGTCTCTGGTCCGCACTGTGAAAGCAAGAAAACGGGGAAATACCAGTGATGCTCGCCCTTCAACTGGAAGCGCTCCAGCCCCTAAGACGGGACGGGGAATGGGAGGAATGAGAATTGGACAAGGTGCCCCGTTCGGTAGATCAAGAGGTGCTCCGGTGGGAAGGGCTCCTCCAAGAAGTGAACAAAAAGAAGATACTCAAAAGGAAAAACAGTCGTCAGCTGCTTCTGGTGCTTGTGGATACTGTGGCAAAGGTAACCACACTGAAGAAAATTGCTGGAGAAAGAATCGAAAATGTTTGCTTTGCGGCAGTGGCGAGCACCGAATAAATCAGTGTCCAAGACAGGCCGCTAGTGGACCGAGTACCGCTCAACCTGGGCCCAAGGAGACCAGTCAAGCTAGGGAGAGCGGGAATAGAAGGAGAGTGCCAGCTCGTGTGTATGCCCTTGACAAACAAGATGCCCAGCAGTCTTCCACCGTGATTGAAGGTATGATTCTTGTTTTTTCTCGTCTGGCTAAACTGCTAGTAGACCCTGGTTCCACCCATTCCTTGTGAACCCTCAATTTATGTTTGCTTTAAAGGTTCAACCTGTTAAGTTATCTTATGAATTGGAAGTAAGGACTCCGACTGGGGACCATTGTCTGATAACTAATCTTGTTTATCAAGATTGTGAACTTCGGATAGGAGAAAGGAAATTGTTGACAGATCTCATAGCTTTACCTATTCGGGGTTATGATGTAATATTAGGCATGGATTGTTTGACTCGGTATAGTGCTCAACTGAATTGTGGGACGAAAGTAGTGGAGTTTAATATACCGGGAGAATCCACTTTAAGGTTGGACGTTAAGAAAACCCTAGCTTCCTCAAATTTTCTTTCGGCCATGCAAGCTAGGAAATTGATGTTCCGAGGGGCAGTAGGATACCTTGCCTATTTAATTAACACACCTGAAGATAAAGTGAAACTTGAGGATGTGCTGGTGGTAAAAGAATTTCCTGATGTATTTCCTGAAGAATTAAGCTCTCTACCTCCGGAGAGAGAAGTGGAATTCAAAATAGAATTGGTACCAGGGGTATCGCCACTATCTAGAACTCCCTACCGCATGTCCCCAGCCGAACTTAAAGAACTTAAGGTTCAACTCCAGGATTTGTTGGAGAGAGGATTTGTCAGGCCGAGTGTATCACCATGGGGAGCCCCAGTATTATTTGTAAGGAAGAAGGATGGTACTCTTAGGCTTTGCATTGATTATCGAGGGTTAAATAGTGTTACTATAAAGAATAAGTATCCTTTACCTCAAATTGACGAACTGTTTGATCAACTGGAGGGAGCGGTGATCTTTTCTAAGATAGACCTTCGGCAAGGATATTATCAATTGAAGATTAAAGAGGAAGATGTGCCTAAAACTGCATTTAACTCTCGATATGGGCACTATGAATTTGTAGTGATGCCATTTGGGTTAACGAATGCCCCGGCGGCTTTTATGGATTTAATGCACCGGGTTTTCAGACCATACTTAGATCAGTTTGTAGTGGTCTTTATTGATGATATTTTGATCTTTTCAAGGTCCCGGGGAGAGCATGAGCAACACTTGAGGGTAGTACTACAAACCTTGCGGGATAATAAGCTGTATGCCAAGTTTAGTAAGTGCGAATTTTGGAAGGACCAAGTGTCATTCTTGGGTCATGTTATTTCGGGAAAAGGTTTAGCAGTAGATCCATCCAAAGTAGAAGCCGTGGTTAGTTGGAAACAACCCGAGAATCCCACCGAAGTTCGTAGTTTCTTGGGTTTAGCTGGCTATTATCGGCGATTCATTAAAGATTTTTCAAAGATAGCCACACCACTCACTGCTTTGACTCAGAAAAATGTTAAGTTCATTTGGGATGGACGGTGTGAGCAAAGTTTCATTGAGCTTAAGAAGCGACTGACATCTGCCCCAGTGCTAGCATTGCCCAATGGAAAAGAGACCTTCAGGGTGTACACTGATGCTTCACGGGAAGGCTTAGGAGGTGTGTTGATGCAAGGGAAACAAGTGGTGGCCTATGCTTCCCGTAAGTTAAAAACTCATGAGAGGAATTATCCCACACATGACCTAGAGTTGGCTGCTGTGGTTTTCGCACTCAAGAAATGGAGGCATTATTTGTATGGGGTCACCTTTGAGGTGTATACCGATCACAAGAGTTTGAAATATTTATTTTCTCAGAAAGAGCTAAATTTACGACAACGTAGGTGGGTGGAGTTATTGGAGGATTACGACTGCACTATTAATTATCACCCGGGTAAAGCTAACTGTTGTTGCAGATGCTTTAAGTAGGAAGGTGCAAATGGCTAGTTTGGCCGTTCATGAATGGGATTTATTGGAGCGAGTGAGTGAGAGCAATCCAAGAATAGTTGGCTCTAAAGTGATTTGTGGAAATGTAAGTGTACGATCTGAATTGTTGGGACAAATCCAAGAAGCTCAAGGCAAGGATCTCGCGTTACAGAAAAGGATAGAGAAAGCCAAAGAAGGGACCATACCTGAGTATAGTGTAGGACCGGAGGGACTGTTGAGATTCCGAAATCGAATCTTCATCCCAAGAGACGAAGAGTTGAAGAGGGTGATCCTGGATGAAGCCCATCGGTCCAAGTACACTGTGCACCCGGGGAGTACAAAAATGTACCAAGATCTGAAGAAACTCTATTGCTGGGATAATATGAAGAGGGAAATAGCGGAATATGTGCAAACCTGTCCTACGTGTCAGCGGGTAAAAGCTGAACATTAGAGACCATCAGGACTATTACAACCTTTAGAAATCCCAGAGTGGAAGTGGGAGCACATCACCATGGATTTCGTTTCCGGGTTACCGAGAACTCAAAGGGGACATGACGCAATTTGGGTAATTGTCGATCGCCTGACTAAATCCGCCCATTTTCTTCCTATGAACATGACTTACCCTGTTGGAAAAACTTGCTCGTATGTTCATTGATGAAGTAGTGAGACTGCATGGGATTCCAGTTAGTATTGTTTCAGACCGAGATCCTCGGTTTACTTCCCGACTGTGGGGACAGATGCACGAAGCTTTGGGAACGAAGTTGAACTTTAGCACGGCTTACCATCCCCAGACCGATGGTCAATCCGAAAGGGTAATCCAAATTTTAGAAGATATGCTGCGGGCAAGTGTGATGGATTTTGGTAGCAACTGGGATCAACATGTGACCTTAATTGAGTTTGCTTACAACAATAGCTACCAATCCTCGATCCAGATGGCTCCGTTTGAAGCATTGTACGGGAGAAGATGCAGAACGCCTGGCTATTGGGATGAAGTGGGCGAGCGAAAGGTGTTGGGTCCGGAAAAAGTACCCTGGATAGAAGAAGCTTATGAAAAGGTCAAGTTAATACAACAACGACTTCAAACTGCTCAAGAGTCGACAGAAAAGTTATGCTGATACTAGAAGAAAAGAGCTGGAGTTCGAGGTTGGAGATGAAGTATTTCTCAAGATTTCTTCATTTAAAGGTGGCATCCAATTTGGGAAAAAGAAGAAACTTCAACCAAGATACATGGGACCATTCAAAATCGTTAAACGTATCGGGAAGGTTGCTTATCAATTGGACTTGCCTTCGAAATTATCAAAAATGCATAATGTCTTCCATGTGTCGGTTTTGAAAAAATATCATCCGGATCCAAGGCACGTGCTTCAACCTGACGAAATTGAGCTTGACGAAACTTTGGCTTATGAAGAGCAACCAGTTCAAATCCTGGACCGTAAAGTAAAGGAACTGAGAAATAAACAAATCCCCCTTGTCAAGATCCTGTGGAAGCATCATGACCTAGAGGAAGCCACGTGGGAGACAGAAGAAGAAATGCGGAGAAATTATCCCAAGCTCTTCGAAAATCCAGGTAGAATTTCGAGGACGACATTCTTTTAAGGGGGGGAGGATGTAACACCCTAGAAAATGCACATATAAGAAGCATTTTTTTTATTATTTAGGGTTAAGTTCTAATCTTAGAATTATTAGTTGGGAGATTTCTTGAGTTAATTAAGTTAATTAGTTAAGATTTTCATTCTAAGCAAGAACACTTAGGTACTAAAGTTAGAATAATTTCTCTTGACCATTTAACTTATAGTAGTGTTTAAATTTTTACTAGTTCATTTCACTATTTTCTAGTCTTTTGACTACTTGAAATTTTGCTCAATTTTATTCAAAAGTTTCACTTATTTTCTTACCTTATTTTTTTTTCCCTTGGCCGAAATTTTTCTCTCTCTTTTCTTTCTTTCTTGGCCGAAATTTTCTTTTCTTTTCTTTTCTTTTCTTTAGGCCGAAATTCTTCTTTTCTTTCTTTCTTATTGTGGCCGGCTTCTCTCTTTCTAATTTTGTTCTATTTTGCTTTAATAATTTATGTCTAATTATTGATTATATTAAGTGGTAAGAGTTATTAATCTTCACCTAATTAAATTGATCCAAGTGGCTATTCTTGCATTAAAAGACTAACTATTTACTTTACTCTTGTAAGGATTTAATTGGACCACCATTTTCCCATCTTTTCTTCATTTCTTTTTCATTTTTCCTAGCCTAATTCTCTCTCCTTTTCTCTCACCTTGGCCGGCCAAGCTCTTTCTTCTTCTTCCCTCATTTTGCTCTCAACTTCTTGGACTTTCATCTCTCAAATTGGAACAAATCCACCATAGGAAGTGGACTTCTATCTTTTCTAAGCAAAATTCTAAGCATATCTAAGGTATTTACCATGAACCTACCTTATTAATTTCATGTTTTAATTAGTTTTTATTCAAGTTTAATACCAAGTTCTTGTTAAGATTACTTGAAGAAATTAGTTAGAACTTGATATGTACTTGTTAGATAAAGTGTTCTTGTGGTTAAATAGACTAGTATGTGGTATTGGAACCTTGAAATTTCATGAAGAACATGTTATTTGGGTGAAAGTTCTTGGAGCTTAATCCTTGACATTTAGTGAGATTTTGATTGAATTTGAGTTTGGATTGAACTAAGAAGTTGTAGAACTTGATGAATTATGGGTTGGATGATTGAAATCTTGATGAAAAACAAGATTGGAAGGGCCGAAATTTAGGGGAAATAATGCCCAATTTTTGTTAGAAAAACCCTAGAAAACCCTAAAATAAAAACCCTAGAATGAAAACCCTAAACCCTAAACCCTAGAAAAAAAAAAACTAGAATTTAATGAGGTATTTCTTGCATTTTCTTACTAGGTTAATTAGGGTATAAATTGGGTTTTTCATTAGATTATTTCTTTCAATTTGCAGGATCCAATAGTGAGACCCGACCTTTCTACGAGATATTTTCTTAGGCACCAGGTGAGTGTCTTTATGTGTGCATGATGCATGGAATGTGATAATTTTATTTTGTGACCATTATGCTTAACTTGCAAATATTATGTGAGTACATGTGTTATTTGAGGAAAGATGTGTACTTTATCGCATCTATTCCACAATGTGTTACACGCTTTTATTATTGAAAATGTTATTTGTGTGTGAGACTACCGTGACTAACGTCACTGTTATTTCACGGTTAGTCAACCGGGCTGCAAGTGGGAGGACATAAGGTGCTGGGTGTTTTAGGGTGTGATGTTCTTTCCTTTTGAGTTGTGAATCCTCAAAGAGGCCAACTCCGGAATGAACTTTCTTGATTGTGTGTTGGCCCTCCAGGGTTGAGATTTTTCTCCCCCGGATGTGGTAGCTTGTACGGAGGTTATAAGGTGATTGGCGGTTAGGGCTTGTGATTGATAAAACTGATATGTTCCTTGATAAAGACCTGAGCTATTATCTCGGTCTAAATATCGTGGCTACATGATCAGTACCTGCTCCTCTACGGTTAAGCTTGCTTCCGTAGTTGAGCCCTGTATCCGCCAGTGACTACATGTGAATTAAATTGCTCATATATTGTTTATTTAATTTATTGATTATTTTAATGACCTGAAATCATGAGTGCTTGGTATGATTGCATGAATTGGACATTCACTGGGCTATTATAGCTCATTCCATTTTATTTGTTTTCCTTTACTCAGGTCAACTGAAAAATTAAAGCTGGACCAACTGGTTTTTGGGTTATTATAAGTGTTTTAGTTGTTGTAATAGTCGCACTATGTTAGGCTATTATTGTGAAAAAATTATGTACATTATGACTTGTAACTTTTTGATATGACTTGTATCTTCAAGTTAAATAATAAGAGTTTGTTTTATTTTATTCCATGTCACTTCATGTTATTTTATTTTAAGTTAAGTACGTTTGGATTTCACGTGAGTGCGTGCATCGAGCCCTGGCGAGAGCTAGGCAGGCAGTCCGCTAAGCCCTTTGGTGCGCCTCTGGGCAAGGTGGGGCTGTCACAAGAATTACTGAATAGCAACAGCTACTGCTGTTTGATTTCTGCTATGGCTGCTTGCAGCCATATTTTAGCCCAGACACCATCATTTTTTAACATCCTAATCTACCAACTCCACTCTCTAATCACATCACTCCCTCACCTCTTGCACTCTTGGCCAGAATTTGTGTGATTTGGTTCAAGTTTTCTGCTGACATTCACCAGACAATTCACTTCTGGTTCCCTCTCAATTTTCACATTACACTCTCACACACATCAGACACAAAAAACTCATTTCATCTTTCTCTCTCTCTCATAGACAACTCTCACATTTCCTTATCTGCCTTCCCTCACAAAGCACACACAATTCACACCTGCAAAAAACACTCACCAGCACACACAAGCCCCACTCCTCTCTCGGTTTTCCTCTCACTGATTCACACACATTTGCATACAATCAACACTCACAGCTCCATCACACTCATTTGCACACCATACATACACCTGCACTTCACCAAAAAAACACACTCACAGAAGCACATTGACACACAATCATACCTGCACATTCACACACTACACACACCTACACAACGCACTTCACAGACCTACACATTTGCAAACACACTTCCATATTCACACACCTACAAAACGCACAACATCACACCTGCACACACAAACACACACCAGACTACACCAACACACACACACACTCTTTCAGCTCTCCAATTCACCTGCACAAAAACGCACATTATACACGAATTTCACATACACACAAAACACATAATTTACAGTCACACACACGGCACACACATATCACCAGTTTCAAACACACACACGCCCAATACACACACAAATTGCACGCCCCTGCAAAAAAAAAAAAAAGATCACAATCAACCCAAAATTCCAGACCACCGGCACCACCACGCCACCTCAACCACCATCACCGCCGAGGCCAGCTTCGCCAGAATCGAGCCATCCACGCGCAATCCCTTGCGAGTGCCACATCACCACCGACGAGCACCGTCAGACCACCCTTTTCTCTTGGTCCAGGTAAAAAAAAAACTCTCAACCTCTCTTTCATTTTTGTACAATTAATCGATGAAATTTAATGGATAATTTAGGGATTTTTGCACCAAGAGAGAGTGGGCAGAGAGAGAGGAATAGAGAGAGAGCCGGACAAGAAACCGGCGAAGAGAGAGAGAACAGAGATGAAATCTGGAGGAAGAGAGAAAGAAGGAAGGAAGAAAGAAATTGAGTGAGAGAGAGAGGAGAGAACGAAGAGAGAGAGAGAGAGAATGAACCAGAAGAAAAAAAGAGAGAAAAAGAAGAAATCTGGGGAAGGAAAGAAGAAAGAAAAGAAGAAAGAAAAAAGAAAGAAGAAAAGGAAAGAAAAAGAAAAAAAAACAAGAGAAAAAATCGTAAAAAAAAAGGAGTCACAAAATTACGTCGTTTTAACACAAAACGATGTAGTTTTGGTTATTTATTTATTTTTATAATTTGTAGCAGATTAGATATTTATGTTTTGCCCCCTTAGGTTCTTGACTGTTTGATTATACCCTTCAATACTTTTAGTTTACTTCATTTAAGTCCTTATTTATTTAAGTTGACCTCTAGAATTTGTATTTCCTTTCAATTATGTCCAAAATAATTGCAATTTAGTTTTAAACTTGCTAGAATTTATATTTTTGCTCTTCAAGTAGCTAAAAATTGCGTTTATACCCTTAAATGTTGTTGAAAATTACCTTTTATCCTTGAATGTTGCTGAAAATTGTAAATTTGGTCCCTAATGTTGCTAAAAATTGCATTCTTGTCCCTCAACCTTACTGAAATTTCATTTTTGCCATTATGCTTTGCTGGAATTACTTTATTACCCTCAAATGTTGCTGAAAATTACCTTTTATCCTTGAATGCTGCTGGAAATTGTAAATTTGGTCCCAAAGGTTGCTGAAAATTGCATCTTTGCTGTGATAGCCCCACCTTATCCAGAGGCGCACCAAAGGGCTTAGTGGACTGCCTGCCTAGCTCTCGCTAAGACTCGAATCACGCACTCGCTCAAACATCCAAGCGTGCTTAACCCATAATAAAATGCATTCATGAAGAAATACATTCATAAAATTTACTTGAAAGTATAAATATCACAAGAGTTTTTACATCCCAAAATATAAATAATATTTACAATAAAAGCCTACACATTTAGGCTATCAAAATACATTAAACAAAACATTTACTAGGTCCAAAATCAGCTTTTCCAGCTTTAGTATTTTGGAAAACCTGGTTAAAGAAAACAAATAAACGGGATGAGCTATACAACCATACCAGTAAAATTTAATTTTATTCAATAAAATATTTAACGAGTTAAATTAAACAATGTACTGAACAATTTAATTAACAAGTAGTCAATGGCAGATACGGGGCTCAACTACGGGAGCAAGCTCAACTGCAGAAGTAGCAAGCACTGAACATGTAACCATGACGTTCGGACCGAGATAATAGCTCAGGTCCTCGCCAAGGATCATACTAGTATAAACAAGCAAGTAGCCTAACCACCATTCACCTTGTAACCTCCGTATAGGCTACCACATCCAAGGAGTAATCTCAACCTTGGAAGGGCCAACAAGCAAGAAAGTTCAATCCGGAGTTGGCCTCTTTGAGGAATTCAACTCAATTGGGAAAGAACAACACGCCCTAAAGTACCCAGCACCTTATGACCTCCCAATCACGACCGGGTTGACTATCCGTGAAGTAACAGGTGAAGTTAGTCACGGAAGTCTCAAGCACAATTAACACATTTAATAGTGAAAGCATGTAACACATTGCGAATAGATGCGAATAAAGTACACATCTTTCCTCAAGTAACACATTTCATTAAATATTAATGTCAAGTATAACATGGCATTTCATGCATCATGCACACATAAAACACTCACCTGAAGTGTCTAAGAAAATATCTCGTAGTATGGTCGAGTTTCACTTTCGGATCCTGAAATTCAAAAGAAAATAGTCGTATAAAAACTTGACTAAAATCTAAGTAATTTAATAAGAAAATTCGAGAAATACCCTAAGTTTTTCTAGGGTTTAATTTCTAGGGTTTTGGAGTTTAGGGTTTTACCCTAGGGTTTAGGGTTTTCAAAATTAGGGTTTTCTAAATTTTTAGGGTTTTGCTTAGAAAGGTTCAATTCACTAATATCTCATCTACGGAAATTTTTGCACGTTCTAATCACTAAATTACAGCTTATATAACTTTAAATCATAGCCTAATCACTTTTACTTCTTAGGTTTTACCGAAATTTTAGCAGCATTTCCCCTATAATCGAACTAACCCAAAATTTTTAACCTGCAAAGAAAACAACCAAACAACCCAATCTCACATAGTTCTACCAATTTCACATCAAAATCACTTCAATTGCACCCAAATTTATCACAAAAACACATAAACTACTCGAAGGTTCTTCAACCAAATCATCCTTAATTCATGTCATGTCAAGTTTAAACCACTATCCACAAGTCATACAAGTCCATAAACCTCATATTCATAGAATAAAACTTCATATTTCATGGCTTAAATAAATCATACTTAACAATAGAGACATGGTTTAAAAGCTACAAAACTATAATTTTATACTTGAAATAAGAAGAGAAGTTCTTGGTGAATACCTTTAATAAGGCAAGATCTTTGCTTAGGAGGAAGATTAACTCACTTTCTATGGATGAAAAGTGATCAAATGGAAGTAAAAAGCTCTAAGAAAATGAAGCAAATGAATAGAAAAGAGAGAAGAGAGGAGCCGGCCAAGAGTGAAAGAAAAAGAGAGAAAATAACTAAGTAAAGAAGAAAAGAAATAGAGAAAGAATTGGGCAAAACTTGGACCAATCAAAGCAAGACAAAAGCAAGAGTAGAGATTGTGTAACACCCTAGAAATTCATGCCAAAACCATTTATTTTGTATTATGTTCATTAGAAAAAAAAGGGCCGAAATTAGTGGAAAAATAATAAAGAATGATTTTCTATTTTACTAGCATGTTGTACCATTACCTTTAAGATTTGTACCTAGCATGTCTTGCAAGATTTAATTATAGGATAAATGACAAAATCTCTTCTAATGACCCTTAGCCAAGTGTAGTCTTCCATGGTAAGAAAGTCAAGATTTACTTTGCCTTTGTCTTGCTTTGATTGGTCCAAGTATTACCCAAACTTTCTCTAATACTTTTCTTCTTTACTTAGTTAATTTTTCTCTCTTTCTTTCTTCTTTGGCCGGTTCTTCTCTTCCCTCTTTTCTCTCAATTTTCTTTCATTTTCTTGGAGCTTTTACTTCCATTTGATCACTTTTCATCCATAGAAATTAAGTTGATCTTCCTCCTAAGCAACAATCTTGTCTTACTAAAGGTATTTCCCAAGAACTTTTCATCTTATTTCAAGTATAAAGATCATAGTTTTCTAGCTTTTAAGTCATGTCTTTATGGTTAAGTGTGATTTATTTTAGCCATGAAATATGAAGTTTTATTCCATGAATATGAAGGCTTATGGACTTGTATGACTTGTAGATAGTGATTTAAACTTGAAATGGCATGATTTAAGTGATGATTTAGTTGAAGAAACTTGGAGTAGTTTAAGTGTTTTTGTGATAGTAATTTGGGTGAAATTGAAGTGAGTTTGATGTAAATTGGTAGAACTACTTGAGATTGGGTTGTTTGGATGGTTTTCTTGCAGGTTAAAAAATTTGGGTTAGTCCGATTATAGGGGAAGTGCTTGCCGAAATTTCGGTAAAACCTAGGAAATAAAAGTAATTAGGCTATGATTTAAAGCTTTATAAGCTGTAATTTAGTGATTTGAACGTGCAGAAATTTTCGTAGATTAGCTATTAGTGAATTAAACCTTTCCGAGCGAAACCCTAAAAAGTTAGAAAACCCTAATTTTGAAAACCCTAAACCCTAGGATAAAACCCTATACTCCAAAACCCTAGAAATTAAACCCTAGAGATACTTGAGGTATTTCTCGAATTTTCTTATCGAATTACTTAGATTTTTATCTAGTTTTTATATGACTATTTTCTTTTAAATTTCAGGCTCCGGAAGTGAAACCCGACCGTATTACGAAATATTTTCTTAAGCACTTAAGGTGAGTGTCTTTATGTGTGCATGATGCATGAAATATTTTGTCATACTTGAGAATGTTATATTATGAAAAATTATGTTATACTTGTAATTGTTATTTGATGACATGTGCTACTTGAGGAAGAATGTGTACTTTATCGCATCTATTCCGCAATGTGTTACACGCTTTCATTATCCAATGTGTTACTTGTGCATGAGACTTCCGTGACTAACTTCACCGTTACTTCACGGATAGTCAACCCAGACAGGCTTGGGAGGATATAAGGTGCTGAGTGTTTTAGGGCGTGTTGTTCTTTCCCTTTTGAGTTGTGAATCCTCAAAGAGGCCAACTCCGGATTGAACTTTCTCGCGTGTTGGCCCTCCAAGGTCGAGATTACTCCCTGGATGTGGTAGCCTTGTACGGAGGTTATAAGGTGAACGGTGGTTAGGGCGTGCGTGATAATACTGGCATGTCCTTTGATAAAGACCTGAGTTATTATCTCGGTCCTAACATCATGGTTACATGAACAGTACTTGCTTCTCCTGCGGTTGAGCTTGCTCCCGTAGTTGGGCCCTGTATCCGCCATTGACTACTTGTTAATTAAATTGTTCATAACCTGTCTATTTACCTTGTCAATTATCTTGTTCCATAAAATAATGAATTCCTGGTATGATTGCATGAGTTGGGCACTCACTGGGCTATTATAGCTCATCCCGTTCATTTGTTTTCTTTAACCAGGTTTTCCAAAACACTAAAGCTGGAAAAGCTGCTTTTGGATATAGTAAATGTTTTGCTTCATGTATTTTGATAGCCTAATTGTGTAGGCTTTTATTGTAAATATTATTTATATTTTGGGATGTAAAACTCTTGCGATAGTTATACTTTCAAGTAAATTTCATAAATGTATTTCTTTATGAATGTATTTTTTTTTTGGGTACGTACGCTTGGATGTTTAAGCGAGTGCGTGATTTGAGTCCTGGCGAGAGCTAGGTAGGCAGTCCGCTAAGCCCTTTGGTGCGCCTCTGGGTAAGGTGGGGCTGTCACAGATTGACTTTCTTGCCATTGTAGACTCCACTTGGCTAATGGTAATTAGAAGAGAATTTTGTCATTTATCCTATAATTAATCTTGCAAGACTTCTAGGTACAACTTCTAAGGGAAATGGTACAACATGCTAGTAAAAATAGAAAATCATTTCCTTATTTCTTCTTGAATAATTTCGGCCTTTCTTTTTTTTTTCTAATGGACATAATATAAAATAAGTGGTTTTGCATGAATTTCTAGGGTGTTACATTTGCCCCTATGCATTGCTGGAAATTCTATTTTTGGCCCTAGAATATTGCTGGGAATTGCAATTTAGTTCTTAAGTTTGCTGGAATTTCATTTTGATCCTCAAACGTTGCTGGAAATTTGATTTTTATCTCACCAAGCTTGCTGAAATTGCATTTTTTGCCTTTAAATGTTGCTGTAAATTATGTATTATCCAATGACTTTGCTGAAATTACATTTTTGGCCTTAAGTATTGCTGAAAATTTTTATTTTTGGCATTATGCTTGCTGGAAATTATATTTTAGCCTTTTAAATTTGTTTTAAATTGTATTATTACCTTAACTATGGTTTGAAATTGTAATTTCACCCTTTAGTTTGTTGTAAATTATATTTTTACTCTAAGAATATTACCTAAATTTCCACTCTTAACCCAAAACTTTGGAACATTTTTATTTTTGCAAAAAAAAAAAGAATTTAATTAATTCCTCAAGTTTTTTTAATTATTTTCCTTTCATATTTTATTTTTATTTTAATGTTCCAAAATTTAGTCTTTTTATCTAATTAATGCTCAAATTAGTTTCTTTATTTCTCTTTTAGTTATTTTGGTGGTTCTTATTTGGGTGTTAAAAGCTTAAGTATGTATTATTGTATTTTATTTTTTATTATTTTTATTTTCTTATTTTATTTTATTTTTTATTTTTTTACTTAAACAATTTTCATTTTCTTCCTAAATATTTAAGTATTGCTTTCTTTAATTTTTGTTTATTATTGCTATAATTGTTTTGAACTATTGTGGCATGTTTATAGTGATTAATATGAAATTATTTAATTAATGGTTTATTTATTTAAATAATGGTACCTTGATAAGTTTGTTCATATTGTTAGCATTTATACCGAGTCTTCGAATGGGAGGTTCCCCTATTATCCTTCCAATGTCTTTTTATGTGCTCCTACGTGCTCCTATGTGTTTTTTTTATGCAGCTTTTTGTGTTTATAATTTCTATTCATGTGTGAGTATTTATTTGTTTATGTCATGTTGTTTATTTGAATTTAATTTTTAATTATTCAAAGAAATGTAATAGATAGGTAATATTCTATTTAACAAAAATTTTGTATTTAGATAGATAAATGTAATAGATAGTTTATATTTTCTTCTATTTAACAAAAGCTTATGTATTTTAGATAGAAAATGTAATAGATAGGTTAGATAGGCCATCTCTTATCTTTTTTTCCATTTTTAGATTGTAATTAGGCTTCCCTGGTGTAATAGTTAGGTTTTTTTGTGTGCTATGTGTGCTATGTGCTTATGTGTTTTATTTGCTTTCCCTAGGACTTTGCATCTAGAATATTATACTTATGTGCTATGTGCTCCTATGTGCTATTATCTGATTATATGTGATTATTGCTTTAAGATATGTTTTTATTTATTTACTTGTTTATTATGATATATGTGTATTGTCGCCACACTAGTCTAACGCTAGTTGTGGTTAAGTTCCGGTTTCTTCGCTAGTCCAACGCTAGACGGAGAATTTCTAGAAAATGAGCTAGTCCAATGCTAGACCCTTAGGTCATTTTAGTATTAAAATCATTCCTCGTGTGCATTTCATACCATTTCACACACATTTTCTCTTTTTAGGCCTTTTTCCATTTTTGCATGGTTTTTATGTATTATTATTCTTATTATCTATTTTTACATGTATTTAGTGCTTGATATTTAGGTTACATATCATATAGAATCTTCGGTCATTTGTGTGATTTTTTCGACTAGAAATAGTCATGTACTCACGTGGGAAGCGGTGGCGTACATGCCGTTCCCCTCTCCGTGAGTAGGAATAGCTAGTCACGAGTCTATTAGTCTCTCGTACCCATTGTGTTGAATCCCCACTTTCTTTGTTCACTTACTATCTATATTACTATTTTCATTTTCTTTTTTTACATTCCATTTTGCATCTATACTCGTGACTCCATTGAGGTCTAAATTCGGGTTTCACGATTAATGCGATAATCTCGACCAAACCTCAATGGAACATTTTTGTCCCTTAACGATATTTATTTTTAGGTCTAGGTTTACATTCATATAGTTGCATCCAAATGTGATCAAACTTAGGGTTATATTAGGAAAATTTAGACTAAACCTCGCAACTAGTTTCGGCTAGGTTGAAAGGGTGCCTTAGGCGCGAGCCTTTGCCTTCCCTTTCTTCAACTGTGACTCCCGAACCTTTTTCTCTTGTTTTCTAAGACCTGGAGTTGTTAAAAGGGTTTTTCTTGTTTTTCTTACATTTTTCTCAAAAATCATTTTTTTAAATAAATCATTCTCGATTTTCTTACCTTTATAATATATTTTCTGGTGACTTGGTACTCCAAAACTCAATACCAAGTGGCTACTCTCTTTTCACTAAAAACCCTTTTTCAGACTCTACTTTCGGGCCCAAAAACCGTCACATTTTTAAAGTCCCATTTTAGGCCCTTTTCTTTTTGCTTTCAAAATAAAGCATTTTCTAAAAATCACATTTTTTGTCAAAATACCTTTTATAAAACATTTTCGAAAAAATCATTTTACAAAAAACCTACACTCTTTTTCCAAACAATAAATAAACATATCCCTTTTTTCCATCTTTTGAAAAATGGGGCGCGACAACGTCCGCGTATCTCTGTGGCGCGTATCACTTCCTGCAACAGGCAGTGATTTTCTAGTTTTGCAGGTTACTGTTTCATTGGTTTATTCCTTTTTCTACAGGACTTTCAACTTTAAATGTAACATGTTTTTGAACCCTTTAACACTAGGAACAAGTTTGAATCATGAAAATACACATGTGCAAACACAAATTTCGCAAATTTTGCACCAAAATCACAACACATTGCATAGGTTGAGCATGAATTTTAAAGATGCATAAATTGCAAAATTTGAATGTATTTTCCAACCCAATAATGCACACATGTTTCTTTGAGCATATTAAACATACCAATAAGGCCTATCAACATATAATCTTATTGAACCTCCAATTGACCCTTTTGCTCAAAAAGTTCATCAATCATGAATAGTTATTTTCATCAATTCCAATCTTCTAAAATACCTCATATAGCATGTAATATTCATGTTAAACATTCTCATTAGCATGAAATGTTAAAGAAGAAGGGATTTAAGAATCAAACTCATGATTGAAACTTCTTGAATCAAGCTTGATCATCAAGTTCCAATTTGCATATCTACAAGACATACAAAACAAATATACTTTAAACTACTTAATACATAAGAATACAAACTAAAATTTCACAAAAATATTGAAAACGTTGGATTGCCTCCCAACAAGCGCTTCGTTTAGAGTCTCGAGCTAGACTTTGTAGGTATAAGCTTCACTTTTGAGGACCATAACCCAAAGAATTCTCCACTCCTTTGGGTGTAGATATGTCAATGAAGTGTAATTGGTCCTTCCTTCGCATTGTCCTTCTTCTTGCGCTTCCAAGTCCTAGAAATGAAACATTAAGCAGATTATCACCCAAATCATCAAGTAAGTACATGTTAAAAGTAGAAGAGGGATATCTCATCATTTCATTCAATTCAAAGGATATTTCCTCATCCCCTACTTTTAACTTTAATGTGCCATTTTTCACATCAATTATTGCACCAGCGGTAGCAAGAAAAGGTCTACCAAGTATGATAGGCATGTTTATATCATCCTCCATATCTAAAACAACAAAGTCAACCGGGATGATAAACTTATCCACTTTTATTAAAACATTTTCAAGAACACCAAGTGGATGCCTAATGGACCTATCGGCTAGTTGTAATGTAATGTTAGTACTTTGAACTTCCTTAAAGCCTAGCCTTCTAACTATTGACATGGAGATTAATGAGACACTAGCACCCAAATCACATAAAGCATTGGAAAAATTAACATCACCAATAGTGCATGGGATAGAAAAACTCCCTGGATCCTTAAGTTTTGGTGGCAATTTGTTTTGGATCCTTGCACTACATTCCTCCGTGAGTGCTATGGTTGCAAAGTCATCAAGACTTTTCCTCTTGGTCAAAAGATCCTTCAAAAACTTGTTGTACTTAGGAACCTGCAAAAATGCATCTATAAAAGGAATATTAACATATAACTGCCTAAGTATTTCTGCAATCTTCCCGAAGTCCTTTTCTTGTTTTTCATTTTTAAGCCTTTGTGGGAAATGGAATTTGTGTTGGAAGAGGAATAGTTTGTGATTGAGATTTTCAATATTTTCAAAACCAACTTCATTATCACTTACTAATTCCTTTCCTCTTTTCTTCTTTTTCAGTCCATTTTAACTTCCACATTCTTCAATGATTGGTTCTTTTAACACTCTACCACTTCTCAATGCAATAGCTTGGACTTGTTCCTTAGGATTAATTTCGGTTCTACTTGGTAACTTCCCTTGTTTCCTAAGGTCTAAGTGTTCGGCAATTTGAGCAATTTGATTCTCTAAAGATCTTGCCATTCCTAACATTCTTCCTTCAAATTGCTCAACCCTTTCCATTACCTTCTCATTTGCTACCTCCCAAGCTAGTTTGTTTTGTGAAAATCCGGGTTGAGTTATCATCTTTGGCTTCCTCCACCCAAGATTTGGATGGTTTCTCCACTCGGGGTTGTATGTATTTGAAAAAGGATTATTAGAAGAAGAAGGCTTATAGGTGATTGACATATTGAACTTGTGCACATAATGATGGATCATGAGAATCACCACACAAATGACAATATGCAATACTTGATGAATTTTGAGTACTAGAAACATGCTTATTGAAAACATTCATCATATTTTGCATTTGAGCTCTAAGCATATCTAAAGTATCAATTTCATACATACCTTGAGTTCTTCTAGGATTACCTCTTTCATTGCCCAATTGATAATGATTTGCCGCCATCTCTTCAATCAACTCTTGGGCTTCTTCTGTCGACTTTGCCATGAGAGCTCCCCCTGCAGCTGCATCTATATTGATTTTGGTTTGATAAGTTAAGTCCATTATAGAAGGTTTGAATTATTAACCAATCGGGAAGTCCATGGTGTGGATATTTTCTTATTAAGTCCTTATATCGGTCCCAAGCCTCATAAAGAGACTCTCCTTCGCATTGGTTGAAATTTGTAATGTCCATCCTTAGTCTTGCGGTCTTTCCCGGTGGGAAATATTTGTTCAAGAATGCTTTGGAAAGGTCCATCCAAGTTGCAAAGGTATTTGGTGGGTATGCTTGAAGCCATTGCTTGGCTTTGTCTCTTAGAGAGAATGGAAATAATCTTAACCTTATGGCATCTTCGGAAACACCATTTAGTTTAATTGTATCACATATTATCATAAAATTAGCCAAGTGTGAATGTGGATTTTCATTAGCATTACCACAAAATTGATTTTGTTGAACCATTTGAATTAAACCTGGCTTAAGTTCAAAGTTATTTGCATTTACCGGCTGGTCTTATAATGCTTGTGTGAGAACCTGGTTGGATTCGGCATAGCAAAATCTCTTAAAGAACGAGTTTGAGGATTAAGGATTTTGGTTTACCTCTTCCATGGTTACCTCAATTTGTTCTTGATGTTGAGATGTACTTGAGGTGTCACCAATCTCCTCCACCTTAGCTTGTTCTTCTTGCCTTTGTCTCCTTACCTTCCTTGCAGTTCTTTCTATTTCTGGATCAAATGGAAGTACGATTCTTAAGCTCCTATGCATACACCTACAAAAGAAAAGAAAAATAATTATTTACAAGTGATTATGTACAAAGTTTAGATTAATAATGTTAGCTTTTGCCTTAATATTGCATTGATTCCCCGACAACAGCGCCAAAAACTTGACGTGGTGTAGATTAGGTATAACAATTATGAACAAAAACCCACAAATCAAGTAATAAAAACCTGATCTCCCAACTTATTCCGCAAGTGCACGGGTCGGTTGTAGTATTTGGAGTATTAGGTGTCGAATCCCACGAGGAATCAAATATGTGCAATTACTAAAGCTTTTTCACTAACTTTCATTATCTAAACATAAATGAAAATAAAAATGATATGGGGTCCCTTCAATAGAGTAGATTTATGATTAAGAACTTTTGTAGAATTCAAGCTAAGAAGTCTAGAACATAGAATCCACTAATGAACCAAGCATGAATGACTTACTAAGTGTTGTCTTGCTTTGTTTAGAATCCAATTCCATATGTGTCAAGACTAGATCTCTCTATGAAATGACAAGATTCCAACTATTCTCATGATGAAATCTTATGAAAATATGAATTGTAGTGATTCACTTAAGCATCCATTATTCTCATATGAACTACTTAAGCATTACTTGTTCATTTTCCATTGTTACATGCATCTTCTCAATGTCAAGTAGCAACTAAATGACTTGTTTAAGTTGGCCATGCAAAAACAAGTGTTAAAACTTGAACAAGCAAATAAACAAATGCAAGCTTAGTAAGTACAATAAGTTAAATCATGTTTGTTGATTCATTAGCTTCATCCATGATCTAGATGAAGCCTTTAGTTCAACATGGTGAATGAAACAACTAAAAGTTCAACTTCAAAGATAGAATTCATGGCAACTATTGAAAGTAAAAGAGATAGAGTTTGAGAATTGCTCAACCAATATGAGAATTAGTCCTCTTCTTTATTCACCTTCAAAAGATTGCACTACAAAAGTCTCTTACAATGTTCCTTACCACTCTATTGAAGGATTGAGAGAATTCTACTATTTTTCTACCAATAAATTAAAGACTATAACTACTTTCTACAACTAAGACTTCTCTCCTCTTTTTTTTTTTTTTTTACATATGACTTCTATTTATAGACAAATGTTCCTCAAGTCATTTTCCAACTTGCATAAATCATTAATGCATGGAAACGACGAAGATTTGCTTGGGGATTCCAAATAGGCACAAAAGTCTTCATTTATGCTTCCAATGTATTCTCCCACTTGCAGAACCCTATCTTCATCTGAAAATGTCTGCAAAAACTAGCTGGAAGAGGATGCAAGTTGATGCCCTAGAAAGTATAGCCATTATTACAATCCCCGGCTAGCGATACGTGGCTGTTCATCCGCGTATCGCATCCGCGGATCTCATCTTGTGGTCCCCAACTTGATTTTTTGATTTTTGCTTAACTGGACCTGATGTGTGCAAGCATTTTCCACGTATTTCCAAGCATTTTGGTGAAGAATTGGATTTTTCCATTATTTTGCATAATTGTTCCTTCAAGTTTGTTCAATCAACTTTAACTCTTTGAATCACCATTGAATTTGATCTTCCTTAACTCCAATTGATCCAAAATAAGTTTTAGTATGATGAACCTACAATTATACACAAGAATTGTGCATTAATTTGCTCAAATAAAAATTCCACCTCAAAAATCCTAATTTCGATAAAAAGCCTAATTCTCATGAATTGTTAGAAAATGAGTCATTTGCAACCAAAAAATACTATAATTATACTTAAAATATCAGTCTAAAACATATAATAATATATATAATAATATTGTTAAGTTTATTACTTATCAATAATCACTCTTGAAAAGTTGAAAAAAGTTCTCAACTCACGAACTATAGAAATCCCTCAAAGAGAGAAAACCAATTTTTCATTGATTAATTCATCATTCAACATTAAACTTAATAATAAATGATAATAGTTAGCCTTTATATAGGCGTACAAAACCCTAAGACACATAAATGGAAAGTCTAAATTAAATATAATTTAAAAAATTAAACTGAAACTAATTAAAATAATAAAATTCAAAAGATGTGGATGAAGGTTGCGGGCAAGGAGGCGGGGCGGCCTTAGGCGAGACCTTGGTCAAAAGCTATTTTGGCCTTGGCACGCTTTCTAATCCAGGCCGTGGGGGAAGGCTGTGGAACAACCTAGGACGTGGCCTCCATCAAAATGTCTGCAGCTAGCTTCCGGTCTTGTCCGTTGAAAATCCGTCCTTGCACTGTGGACCTAAAACGTGACCACCAGCCTTTGGCTCCTTAAATGGATGCTAAATTAGCCATCGTCCATGTTCCATTGCCATGCTTTATGCCTTTGAACTCCTCCAAGTAGCTCAAATTGATGAAATCTATTGGTGAAGCTTCAAAACCTGAGACAGGCATTTCTACGCACGTATCAAACTCCCCCCCCTTCGAAACGATTCATCCATAGTAGATAACGAATGTGGCACGATTTGAAGAGTCAATTCAACACTTGGTGACTCTTCTAATGGCTCTTCCAATGGTACTTCATCTTCTACCTCAATATGCGCCTTCATTGGTTATGGACGTTCTTCGATTTCAAGTGTCTCAATTGAGTGATGTTCCTTCTCATGGATTACTAGAACTTGCTTCTTTATTGGTGCAACAATACATCATTCAACCTTGTCCGCAAATTTCTTCACGCCCTCCTCTATGGTAGATGCATATTAATCCTTCACCTCATCCCATATAGAATCAAAATGATGCTTCCTAGGGGATTTAGATTTCGAAGACCGCTCCTTCCACTTTGTGGCACTGCCCTCATAGCCATATTCATCATTAACCGCCTTTATAGAGGATTTGGAATGGCTTTTCGTATCAGTTGATCTTTTGGTATCCCAACTATCTCTACTTTCATAGAAGCCTCTTTGGAATTTACAATTAAACTATTGAAAATTTTCAAAGCTTAACATCAATAGCTTGTAAAAATAAACAAATTTCCACCAATTCTTGGCTTTTATGAAGATATCACTTTTATGCCTTTTTCCACTGAAGAATTTTTTTTCCAATCTGAGTACCGTCTTTTTCTTAAAAAACACACAAAACAACTCACATAATACAAAAGATCAACTCCCAAAAACAAACAAAACAAAAACTGAAACAAAATTCTAGAAAAATCGGATGAATAGTACCCGACGTGAATAGTACTTGTGCGTGAATAGTACCGCATGAACAGTGTTCCGTGCATGAACAGTATGATGAACAGTGATGCTACAGTCATAAACAGTGGTGCAAATTTTTTTTTTTCAGATCAACAACAAAATATCACAACTTTGATTCAAGAAAAATCAGATCTTGAACCAAGAACAACACAACAAAAATTAAAACGTATATTCCAAGTGGATTGACAACAAAAGAGATATACGCAAGTGGGTTAAACGCAACGAAAAAAAAAATACCTGATTTTCTTTCAAAATCCAATAGCTTTGATACCACTTGATGGAGGAACGAGGACCCTAGGAAGGCGGCACTCCTAAAACCCTTGAATGTTCACACAGAAACATTCCCAAAGGACCGTCTTGAAGATCAGGCGATAAATTAATTCAAAACCTCCTACAGAATTAGATCAATTTACCTACGAATAATTCCACCCCAACCAAACCCGTTGATTGAAACCAAATTAATAGAAAACCCTAGACCCTTATCAAACCTGTTGATAAAAACCCAAAGTATAACCTCACAAGAATAACTTTTGAAAAGTTGGAAAAAGTTCTCAACTCAAGAACTATAAAAATCCCTCAAAGGAAAAAAACCAATTTTTCATTGATTAATTCATCATTCAACATTAAACTTAATAATAAATGATAATAGTTAGCCTTTATATAAGCATACAAAACTCTAAGATACATAAATAGAAAGTTTAAATTAAATATAATTTAAAAAATAAAAATAATTAAAACGATAAAATTCAAAAGATTCGGATGAAGGCTACGGGCAAGGTCGTGGGGCGGCCTTAGGCGCGGCCTTGGTTAGAAGCTATTCTAGCCTTGGCACGCTTTTTGATCCAGGCCATGGGGGAAGGCCGCAGAATGGCTTGGGGCACAACCTCCATCAGAATGTTTGTAGCTGGCTTCCGGTCTTGTCCGTTAAAAATCCGTCCTCGCACTTTGGACCTTAAATGTGACCACCAGCCTTTAACTCCTTGAATGGATGCTAAATTAGCCATCTTCCATGTTCCATTGCCATGCTTTATGCTTTTGAACTCCTCCAAGTAGCTCAAATTGATGAAATCCCTTGGTGAAGTTTCAAAACCTAAGACGGGCATTTCCACGCATGTATCACAAACAAATAAGATAAGATAAGAAATTACCTGATTAATGATGATCTTAGGTGGATGACATTGAAATCTTCTCTAGTATATGTTTCTGTGTGTGGTTGTGTGTGTGTTTTGATTTGAGTATATGTATTCGTGGTGTGTTGATGTATGTGTTAGGTCCTAATACATGAGTTTTTTGTGTGTTAGTGTGTGTCTTGGATTCTTGTGTGTGCCTTTTATGTGTTTTGGTGTGTGTGTAGGATTTAGTGTGTGTAAAGTTGTGTAGTGTATGCAAGACTAAGAAAAGGTATTTAGGGTTTTTCTAATTTTCCTTCCTTTTATTGTTAGCAAATGAGGTATTTATAATGTGGGGTAATTTTGTCCTCCAAGAATGAATAAAATGATTAAAATGCCCTTAACAATTAAATCACAATTTTACCCTAAAAATGATTTTTTATGCATAAGAAATTAAAATAGTGATTAAAAAAGTGTCATGATTTTTCTAAAAACACCAAAAGCAGAAAACCAAACAATGTAAATAACAAATTTTATTAAATAAAAAAATTCGGTCAAAAATGCATTTCTTGTGCAAAATGACTGTTTTACCTCCAAACGCGTATTTATCGAAAAAATAGTAATAGTTTTAAAAACATTTACCAAAAATTGGAATAAGCTTAAAAATCTAAAAAATAAATTTAGAACCCCAAAAATGGCGAAAAATACATTCGGGATGTGAAATGACCATTTTGCCCCTGAATGCGAAACATACAAAAAAATTTATTTCACCCTTGAAAAATTGTCACAAATTAAAAATAAGCTCAAAACCCTAAAAAATGAATTTAGAACTCAAAAGCTGGTGAAAAATGCATTTGGGTTACAAAATGACCATTATGTCCCTGAACGCATTATTTATAGAAAAAATAGCAATTGCCCCTGAAAAAATTTGAAAAATTTACAAACGTGCTTAAAAGCCTGAAAATTAGATTTGGGACTTGAAATGGGTGAAAATGGTGTTTGCAAGGCAAAATGACCATTTTGCCCCTATACTGGCAAAATATACAAAAAAATAGCAATTAATTTGAAAAATCACAAAAATTCAGATATACTTTTAGAACTCAAAACTGATGACTTGCTGAAAATTACCATTTTGCTCCGCAAAATTGCTGACTTTGCCTCTTTTACTAGAAATTTTGGAATTTGACCCCAATAAGTAAAAATAGACCCCTCCCCAATGTTAGAAAGATATATGGTGTTAAAATTTGGTGTCTATACATCTTTTGTGCTCAATTGATTTAGTAGAAATAGGTGCATCCTTTGTCTCAAAATAAGTGCTCCTATGTTCATGATCTATTGTGCAATCACTCCTACAACAAAGAAACACTTTGAAAGATTTATATTGCCAAGATTGGCTATGCTTTTTGTGTTAGTGCATTTTCAATACCAATGAAATCAAGTTCACTAGTGAAATAAGGATGATGATTCACATCAAGCATTTCATTTCACATCAAGCATTTCATTTCCTACCTTTGAATTCTCAATTTCCTTATCCAGAACAAGTTCATTTTTACTATTCATGTGGTCAAAAGTAGAAGAAGAAACAACTAGTTTGTCATCAATTTCTACATTTTCAACTACTTTATCACACAATACTTAATTTCTTCAATTACTTGTTCTTGCTTAAGATCAAAGGTAAAACACTCAAGCATTTCTTTTTCAATTTCACATTCATTTTCATGAAGCTCATGCATGAATTCACAGTGGGAGATTCAACATATTGAGCATTATGTTCCAATTCCATCCATTCAAAAACATTTTCCTTAGGTGCATGGTTACGATTCACCTTGTCATGTTCAAAATCATGTTCATAAGGTAAGGAATCACTACACATGCCTTCTATTTCATTATCATGTTCCTCACTTGTGCTATGCTTAGAGTTGCTTTTATGAAAATCATATAGACACGGATCATCATAACTATCTAAACATTGCTCAATTAATCCACAATCATAGATCTCATGATTACCACCACACACGAAACAATAGTAAGCAATATCCAAATAATTATCACAAACTTCATATTGCTTCTTGGTTTCCATATGATTTTCACATGCACCTCTTTGGCTTTTAACTTCATTTTTGTCACATATTGAATTAGAAGTGTTTACTTGAGGGTCATTTGGACTTGATGTATTACAAATGCTATCAAGTTTTAAATGATCAATATTGGAACATTCATGATTTTCATGGTTTCCTTCACATCTAATACAACTAACAGCATTGATATTTGACTGTAAAGCAACTTCTTGATCACAAATATGTTCATGATTTATACCTATTTAATCACATATTCTTGATTACTAGTTCTATTTTCAACACACGATGACTCTAGGCTAGTTTCATTTTCTTTCCTTATTTCATCTTCATTCCTAGAGTTCAATGCTTCCTTGATTCTAGCAAAGTGACCTTCAATTTTTCTATGTATTTCATCTAATTCATCCATATTGGCTTTTTGAGATAATTCAAACAATCTTTTTCTTATTAAGATAATCATTCGAAACATAAGTAGTACTGGCTAGCATTTCATTTTCAATTTCCCAAGATGAATTTTGCTTAACATAAGTAGGTTGATTTGGTTGATTCTATTGGTTCATCCACCCCAAATTACCATTTTGAGCACAATATTCATACTGAGGTGAATAAGTGCAATTATTACGAAATCATACATGACCATTATGACCACATTGAAAGTATGCATGATTGTTGCCATAATACAACTAGGAAAATTTACACTAGGATCATAAGCCAAATCTATTTATCAACATACCTTCTAATGCATCTATTTATGATTTTAACACTTTAATTCAAGATTGAAATATATACCCCCATGAATACTAGACTTGTATTTAGTAGAAGGCCAAGAATAATTCTATTGAAAATTGCCTGCCATGTGTTTAATGAATTGCTTGAACAACATTTGGCTTAATTTAACCATCCGTCAACCTTGATTTAAAGGTGCCTACTAAACACCAAACAAGAGATATAAAAAATGAAAAATAAAAACGTCTAGATTAATAAAGTTTGTTTTTGCCTTGATATTTCCTAAGTTTCTTGGTTTCCTCGGCAATGGTGCCAAAAAACTTGGTGCAAATGGATTAGGTCTATAAAATGTGCAATTAATTGTTCCAATTTCACTCACAAACAAGTAATAAATATAACCTAATTCTCCAATACTGCAAGTATACAGATCGTATTTGAGTATAGGGATAAATTAGGGTTGATCTCACAGGGAAACTTCAGGTGGCAATTACCAAAGCTACTAACTTTCTTTATTATCTAAACAATCAAAATTCCAAGTAGTAGACAAAATGACAATAAACAAACAAAAGAAAATTTAATAGCTTGCAAGATAACTAATGGAGAAATTTCACAAAGTACAAGTATTAGGGTATAGCATCCACTAATTAGCACTCGCTATTATCATCTTGATTTACTTAGGATTGCAATTTCATTTGTTATCAAAGCTTGTATTCACAATGAATTGTCATAAAAATCATATATTTTAATGATAAAATTTTTGTAAATTGTGGTTTAAACAACCTCAATCCATCGAAGAGTACAACTATTTTCATGTCATATTTCAAAAGTTTCATCTATCATAGTTCCATTGTTAATTTGCAAGTTTAGTTGACAAATAACTAAATGATTTGTGGTTGTTGATCAATCAACTACAAATGTTAAACCTTGAGGGCTGAACAAGTAAAATCAAGATATATCAAGGTTAATTGAAGTCACATAATTAGTTTCATCTAAACCTAGTACAAGTATTTAGTTAAACATAGAATTCATTAGTTTAGTGCACAACATGTAATAATAACAATCCATAATAAAGAAAGTAAATAATGAGAACAAGCAAGAATTTCTCATTTGATGAATCAAAGCTTCAAGACTTGTTTTTCCTTCCTCCAAGATGAATTGCTACAAGTGAAATTCTCCAAAACTCTGTCTACAAGAGTTGAGATTTTTACTAAAACTACTAGAGAATTTCTATCTACTAACTACTTGGGAGTGCTCAGATAAGTAATAAATTGACCAATAATATTATATGTCTTATTATATTTTTTAGATATTATTTTAGCATAATTATAGTAATTTTAGTTGCTAATGACTTATTTTCCAAATTTTTATAGAATTAGGGTTTTTATTTTGAAATTAGGGTTTTGAGGTTGAATCCCTATTTTGAACAAATTAATGCACAATTCTTGTGTATATTTGTAGGTTCATTATACTTAAACTAATTTTGGATCAATTGGAGTCAACGAAAATCAAATTCAAAGGTGATTCAAAAGGGCTAAGTTTAGATGAACAACTTGAAGAAATAATTGTGCAAAAATAATTGAAAAATCCAATTCTACATCAAAATGTGTGAAAATATGTGAAAAATGCCTACACGCATGGAATCCATCTCAGCAAAAATCAGAAAATCAAGTAGGACCTCCAGGGAGTGATCTGCGAGTTGCCACCCGCGAATCCCTACTCGTTGATTGACATCAACAGCAACTTTCTAGGGCTTCAACTTGCATCTTCTTTCAGCTATTTTTGCAGACTTTTTCTGATGAAGATAGGGTTTTACAATTTGAAGATTTCATTGGAAACATAAATGAAGACTTTTGTGCAAATTTGGAATCTCCAAGCAAATATTCACCATTTCCATGTACTAAATGCATTGGCAAGTTGGAAAATGACTTGAAGAACATTTGCCTATAAATAGAAGTCATTTGTAATACATTTAAAAAGAAGTTATTGGAGAGAATTAGTTGTAGTTAGTACTAGTTTTGTACTAAACTTATTAGAAAGTTAGCTAAATTCTCTTCATCCTTCAACAGAATAGTGAGGAACATTGTAAAAGAGCTTTTGTAGTGCAACTTTTGAAGGTGAATAAGAAGAGAAGATTATTCCAATTTAGTTGAGCAACTCTATCTCTTTTACTTTCATTTGTTGTCATGAATTCTTGTTTTGAATTAGAACTCTTAAGTGTTTCACTAGTCATGATTCACTAAAAGCTTCATCTAGAATATAGATGAAGCTAATGAATCCAAAAGCATGACTTAAATTATCAAAACTTGCTAAGCTTGCATTAGTTGTTTAATTGTTCAAGTTTTGACACTTGTTTTTGCTGGCCAACTTAAACAAGTCATTTAGCTACTACTTGACATTGAGAAATGCATGTAACAATGGAAAATGAATAAGTAATGCTTAAGTCATTCATATGAGAATAATGAAAGCTTAAGTGAATAATACAATTCATGTTTTCAAAAGATTTCATCATAAGAATAGTGGGAATATTGTCATTAAATAGAGAGATCTAGTTATGACACATATGGAATTGGATTCTAAACTTAGCAAGGTAACATTAACAAGTCGTTAATGCAAGATTCATCAGTATATTCTATGTTCTAGAATTCTTTACATTGAATTCTACATTTGTTCTTAATTATATATCTATTCTATTGAAGGGACCCCATCACAACCTTTTGATTTTCTTGTGTTTAGATAATAGAAGTTAGCCATAAAGCCTTAGTAGTTGCATGTATTTGATTCCCTGTGAGATTCAACACCTAATACTCCAAGTATCACAATAAACCCGTGCACTTGCGGTACACACTACAAGAAAACAGTGATTTTGTGACAACACAAAGTCGTCACAAAAACCTCAAAAGTTGTCACTATAAGCTACAGTGATGACTTTTCTAATTGTCACAAGGTCGTCATAGATTCTATGTCACTAAAGAGTCATTGTGATGACTTTAACAAGGTTGTCACAAAAGCACAGTATTTAGTGACGAGGTCAAAGTCGTCACAAATTGTTGACATTTTGTGACAACTTTTCTTGTCACTCATCCACTTGAAATTTTGTCATAAATAAAAGAAAAGTCATCACAAATACTGCTCAACAGTGATGACTTGTACTCGTCACTATAGTACTATTTATCAGTGACAAGAATTCTTGTTATTGATAAAATTTACACTTAGTGACAACATTAATAGTGTTGTCATAGACGTATGACATTAGTGACGACAAAAAATTCATCAGTAATAGTTCTACTCATCAATGACAGGAACTCTTATCACTGATAGAACTTACTGTCAATGACAATATTACAAATGTCATCACTAGAAACATAGTATTCAGTGACAACAAAAATGTCCAAACTATTAACAATTTTTGACAACTTTTCCAAGTCACACATTTGCATGTACTTTTGTTATATCTAATGCAAAAGCCATCACGAATATTAACTAAATAGTAACACCGAAACAATTACAAGCTCGGACTAATGCCATAATGAATAATAATAAACACGAAATGAACTTTCATATAGATATTCATAAACATCTGTAAATCCTATGAAAATATACAGCAACCATAATTATTTACAAGATATCAATTCAAGTACCAGTGTCATTATCCATACTAAATCCAAAAGAATGCTACCACATTAAGGTACAAAACAAAATAGAAAGTAGCAACTTCTTCAAACTGAGGCCATCTTCAAGTTCGCATCCAAAAGCTGGCTTTTTTTTCAATTCCTCATGACCATGTAATAGCATGTACTGCAGTTTAAATGTAAAACAAAGGGTAAGAAAGTAAATCAAAGAAGATACCAAAAAAAAAAAAAGGAAAAAGAAGAACATAAGCAATAAGACAACTTCAACACAAAGTACATATCATAAGCACTTTACGAAAATCAAAGATACCAATCTCACCATTTTTGCCCCAACAACTTCAGCATCTGATCAATGTCTAATTTTGGTCTTGGAAAAATCAAAACAAAAATAAACTTGAGAGAGAGAGAGAGAGAGAGTGTGTGTGTGTGTGTGTGTGTGCAAGAAAGAGAGTAAGAGAGAGATCTAAATAGCAAGATAGAGGAAAATGAGGAAAAATAACTTTTTAGTTACCTTCTCCAATTCAAGGGATTGACATATACGAAGGAAACTTTAGTTAAGCTAAAATGATTGAAAACAGACCAAATTTCAACATTTCTTTACTATCCACTTACAGAAATCAAAGAGATTAAAAACAAGCAGACACCTAATTTAACAATTGTACAAGAGTTAGGATGAAAGAATTCCTTTGTAAAGTCAATAAGAAGATTCATCTTTGCCGTTTTTCTGTCAAAAATTCTTTTAGTTAGGATAGGGGAAATTTAATGAATCAAATTACTACAACATAATCACGAGCCAAAAGCCAACCACCACAACAATTATACATAGAATTATATTGTCAAAGGGCATTATTTTATGGATCAAAGAAAAGCCGAGATTAGTACTCAATATCTATTATCAAGCTGAGATTGGTAATCAATATCTATTATCTCATATTTCTTTGCTTTCAATTTAGAATGAATAATTACTTGGCTCACAAATTTAGTCATTTAAGATTGAAAACAAGATCTGATCTCTATCATGTGCTTAATTTAAAATTGAAGCAGAAAAATCTTGCTTAGGAGTAGAGTCAAGTCATATTGTATATCAACAACTATTGTAAAGTCACTTAATCCTGGAAAGTCACTTATTAGGCAGCATGGCATTTAGAAACATGCCTGATTGGTATATCTGGACACAAAGAGGAACAAAAAGGAGCAAAAAAATTTAGAGTTAGGAACAAAAATAGGATAACTTGTTGTAAAGGCAGCACATGCATGACACAAAGAACATTTCTATAGGCCAGTAATGACAAACCTAAAATTATAAGTGCTATTGAAAGCTTTTCAAACAAAATAAGCAAGTCAATCTTGCAAACTAGTGAAACACTGTGACGCCCCGGAAATTCGCACTAAAAAGATTATTTGATTTATGTTATGTTTATTAGTAGAAAAAAAAATGAATGAGAAAAGAAAAGAAGAGGGAAATTAAAGTGCATTTAATAGGGCATTTCTTTTATTTAAGGTTTAGTGTTAATCTTTGGTTTAATAGTTGAAAAATGTCTTAAGTTAGTTAGGTTAACTAAATGAGATTTTTGTATGATTAAGTGGTACACCTAAGTACCAAACTTGGGTTAATTTTATTGGTCTATTAGTTTACAATAGTGTGTAATTTTGACTAACCAACTCTACCATTATTAAGCCTTTTGACTAATTGAACTTTAGCACAAAAATTAACTTAAAATTTTCACTTAAACCCTTGTCTTTTCCCCACCATATGGCCGGCCCCTCTTTCTCATTTTTTCCTCTCTTTTGTTTTAAAATTTTATGCTACAAAACTTGCCAAATGTTAAGTGTTAGATGATTAAAAATTTGTACCAATTATATTTAGCCAACTAGTACCTATTATGCCAAAATATCTACACTCTAGCTTGACTCTTGTTTAGTTCTAATTGGTTGCACTTTCTTCCCATTATTCTTTTATTCTTTTAATCTTTCTTGACCTAATTCTCTTTCATTTTATTCTCTCTTGGCCGAAATTATCTTCCATTTTTACTCCCTTGGCCGACTCTCTCCATCTCTCTCTCTACCCTCCCTTGTTCTTCATTTTCTTGGAGCTCTCTTCAATTTTAGACAAATTCCACCATAGAAAGTGAGGTTTTCTTCTTCCTAAGCAAGGTTCTAAGCTTGTTTAAGGTATGTACTATGAACTTTTGCTATTAATTTCAAGTTTATTTAAGTTTTATTTAAGCTTTATTTAGGGTTTTGTACAAGTTTTACTTTCACAGTCATACTGGACCAGTTTTAGTAAAACGTTCATAACTTGATATAGATAACTTGGATTCGAGTGATTCTTGTTGTTTTAGAAACTAGATTGATAGGGCTTTCCAACGGTATAAGGCTTGCACTGTGGTTCGTTGTGTATTAATCGCAGAAAGTTTGCAAAGTTGGCTGAAAATTCGGTTCTGCGTGAAACAGTTTTGATGATGAGCCAACTTGAGGGATGATTTTGAACCTGTTCTAGTTGGAATTTGGATTGATGATCTTCACGAAAGTTGTAGCCCTATAAACGTACTTTAAAACCATGTAATCAGAATTCCTTAGTTCTTGATGGATTGACCCCAATAATGGTACGAAGTTGGCTGAAAACCAACCCTGTGCAAATTTGGATAATGATTCTTGGAGTATAATTCTTGATATTTAGTGGAATTTTGATTGAATTTGAGCTTGGATTGAACTAAGAAGTTGTAGAACTTGTTGAATTATGGGTTTGATGATTGAAATCTTGATGGAAAACAAAGTTGGATGGCCGAAAATTAAGGGGAAATAATGCCAAAATTTTGTTAGAAAACCCTAAACCCTAAATCCTAAACCCTAGAACTAAAACCCTAGAATTTAATGGGGTATTTCTTGAATTTTCTTTCTAAGTTGATTAGGGTTTAAATTGAGTTTCATTAGATTATTTCTTATAAATTCCAGGATCCAAAAGTGAGACGCAACCGTTTTACGAAATATTTTCTTAAGCGTTCCAGGTGAGTGTCCCTTTTCTTGTGCATGTGAGTGTTCCCTTACTTTTGCTCATGAGTGTTTCTTCACATATTCATGATACATGTTCAAAATGTGATTTTATTTGCACTTGATGCTGGTGACTTGTCACAATGTGCCATGTGTTATTGATATTCATGAATTGCTACAATGTATTATATGAAGGGAAAGTGTGTACTTTATCGCACTTACCCCGTGAATTGTTACATGCACAATTTCTACCTGTTGTGAATATATTTGTTTGTGAATTTTTCACTACATTAAACTTGTTGGCTGGACTTCCGTGGTTATACCGCGGTTAGTCTAGTAGGACGGTAACCAGGAGGATATAAGGTGCTGGGTGTTGTAGGGCTTGTGGTTCTTTTCCTTGAGTTGTGAATCCTCAAAGAGGCCAACTCCGGACTGAACCTTCTTGCTTGTTGCCCTCCGGGGTGAGATCTCACCCTGGATGGGTCGGACGGTACTCCAGGAGGATATAAGGTGAATGGCGGATAGGGCTTTTGCTTGAAAATGCAGGTTTAACCGGCAATCCACTCTCACTATCATGGTCACACGATCAGTACTTGCTCTCGTGATTGGAACGTATCCTCCCTTGTTTAAATAATTATTTATTTAATTATTTTCCTATGTGATTTTGTGACACATGTTATTTGCTTACTTATTCTCTCTTGGTTTGCCTCCGTATCTGCATGTGTGGGAACCTCACTGAGCTATTATAGCTCACTCTTTGTTATTTGTTTTCCTTAAACAGGCTCCTATCTCTAAAGCCAGTGGTGAGGAATCCAGGGTAGAACTGGGTAGGATTTTTGGGTAGAAGGACTGCTTGAGATATTATTGTAATAACAAATGTATGTAATGTAAATTGTTTAACTAGTACTTTTACTTTTAAGTTTGAATGTGATGTGACCCTGAGAACTGTCACAGTTGGTATCTACGAGTTTTTACCGAATTGCAAATTTTTAGTGCGTGCTCGAATCGAGTCCTGGCGAGAGCCAGGCAGGCAGTCCGCTAAGCCCTTTGGTGCGCCTCTGGGTAAGGTGGGGCTGTCACAAACACAACTTACAAAAAAAAAGATTAAACACATCAAGAGATAACAAGAGACAAAGTAGTTAAAAAACAAAGACAACGAATAACAGCGGTACACATGAAGTGTTAAAAAAAAAATCAGAGAAGTAACAATGTCTTTATTTCTCTTTTAAAAAATCAATACTAATGAAATTAAGGTCATATTAAAGTTCAAGGCTAACTTGTGAACATAAATAAAGAACCGTCACTATTCAGAATGTGTGACAAAAATTATTGAAGAAAAAGTTCTATTTTCATGTATTAGTTTAGGTAAAACACAGAATGAATAGTTGATGTCATAATATTGAAAGTACAGAAAGGAGCTAGATAACAAAAACACACTCAAACAAACGGAAGGCAAATATTTTCCTCACAGGAAGGTGATAGAAATTCTTTAGATTGATGAAGCGATGTCTAGACAGCAAGCAAACATTAATACCATCAACGGTATGCCGCAAATTAAAAGGGGAAAAGAAATATGCAGAATGACTAAAGACCTATTTAATTTTTAGAATAAAGGACTTATGGCATGGATGCTGATCACTTCCTTAAAGTTTGAATAATGGAGGTATAAGAATAAAGAAAATCACATCGAAATTCTTAAATCTCACTAACTTCTATTGTTATCCTTTTGGACTGCTATGTAGAGGGCCCATAACTCAATTTTCTATCAATTATTTTGTTATACAAAGGGAATATAACTCAAAATAATCAACAAAATATTCTCACTATCTTTTGCTTTTGTTAACCTTAGCTCTAGCAGGCATTGACCATAATTCAATAAAAGAAGAGCAACAGATATATCAGACCAATAAAAATTGTTAACCATGTGAAAAAGAACTTTTGTTACCTATGTGACAAAGAAGCATCCAAAAAAAAAATCAATAACTTTCCTGAAAAAAGTACTCTTCTAAGATTACCAACATCAGACAACATTTCAAATACTAATGTTAAACAAGAGAGTAGTATGTTGGTAGTTCTATTAGTTACTATCTAATCTGTTAAAATTCCATGGCACATACCCAAGAATATATCCATGTGACACTCGATGTAGCCAAATAAGGCATTGGGATGAAAGTTCCTGGATAGCTAAAACTATGCATACTCTTCTCATCTGCTCCTTAGCAATATAATAGAATGTCCGTTTTAAGCAAGGCCTAATAACCATATCAGAATAAAGCATTAGAAATAAAAACTGCATTCTATGCAGTTTCTATTGCACAAACAATTAAAGCCATAGTTGGTCGAATGGTCCCCCATCTTCAAAATTCTTTTCTGCCCCAAAACACTTTGCCCCAATTAAATATTGGATGGTTCATGAGAACTATCTAGGTAGCATAGAATTATATTTTTGTTTCAAGAAATGCAAAATAATATCATAAACGTAAAAATCTTTATAGCTTTTTGATATAATTACCTAATGATATCAAAAACGTAAAAATCTTTATAGCTTAAAGGTATGCCATTCCTCTATTTATTTATTGCATTATTTTCTAAGCATACGGGAAGAAAAAACAACTCTATGGTACAATTTTGTATTTGGTTAAACCTTATTTTACTGGTCTACCAGTGCAAATTTTCCCCTACAGACTTTTTCTTTTCTCCTCAATAGTCAAAATAAGGGTACTGTTGGAGATTGTAGACGTCAAAATCTTGTTCCCGCTACAACCATGAAAAGGGATGATGCTAGTGATCTTAAACTGCAGCCCAGACCAATTATTGGCCTTGACACCAATAAGAAATCTCTGGATGTTGTTTCTTCCTCTACTCTCTCTCGCTAGGAATACTGCTACTTACCATACAAATAACTAGGTGAAAACTCTACTATAATATGGATTCTTGCTGATTTTTATTTTGCTCTCCTTAATTCTACAATGAGAAATTTTATGTTGTGCTCCTAAACCAACTTCGTACTGTGTTGTTTAATCTAATCATTGGTGCCAAAACTGTTACTTTTAAGTAGCATTGAAAGAAAAAAAAAATACGCAATAACTGCATCTCTTTCATTCTAGAATTAATTCAAAAAAGCAATTTTACTCCTGTAACTTCTGTGATTAAAGTCATTTATGAGTAGCAGATGCTTTTCTTCATTCAATCTCACAGCATTTATGAGTAGTAGATACTAACTATGAAGTAAAATAGTCTAACATATCATTAGACTTCAGCACTCACTCCATCACCTTTGGTCTTTAAAGCCTAACACCCGTTTCAAAATTCTGGACTTTATCGAAAAAAAAATCCCCTTGCATTTCCTCTCATATCAAAATAATTTGTAAAGTTGAATAAACTACAAATCAACTGAACATTCAGATCATTCAAAGGTAATTTTCTAAGTTCAAGTTTATCTTTCTTATAAATACTTGATATATTGTGATCCTTTAGAACCAATCACTAAAACCCAATCGTCCCACAATTTCAGTGTCTTTCATTCCTAAATTTAACTGATTAGCCCAAGCTTTTGCTTAAAATAGTTCAATTTTGTTCTAGTTTTTTAGCTGAACCAAAAAAAAAAAAAAAGTGACTAAGACTAAATCAAATAGCAATACACTTGGAATAATAAACAATTATTTAAATTAACTAGAAAAATAAATATATACAATTTTTTAAAAGTCAACAAGCTACCTTTAAGTTCATCAATGATAATCGAGATGCAATTCTGAAGAAAAGTAGAGGCATTTTCGTGATCGTCCTTAGAACGGAAGTTACTCAGGTCATGGGCAATTCCGAGGCCGCAGAGAGCGGAGGACTTGGGATTTTCCGGCAATGCCACGCCGAAAAGTAAGCCAAAGACTTTCGATTCAACAAACTCCAAGAGCTGAGCTCCGGTGACGGGGCCGTTAGGTGACGGTAGGGTCAAGTCCACCCCTCTCAGTTTCGTGCCATCCAGAATCGTTAAGCCTCCGTCAGCCATTATTTTTTTTAGGTGATTTTTCGGTTTTAAATAGGAAGAAAAGAAAATTTGGGCCAGAATCGTTAAGCCTCTGACCAGAATCCTAACTATGAAGTACCTCTCCGTGGCATTGCGAACACATCAACACGCACAGTATATTCATCCACAAAATCCCCAGGCATTAGCCCCATCACTTCACCAGCAACCTAGCGTTCCCTAATTAGTCATTTAATCAATCAACTAAACATCAACAATACTCTAATTACCTGATTAATTCAAATCAAATCAACAAATAAAAAGCTAAATACCAGATTTACCGTGTTTAAGCATCTTGAGAAGGGCGAGATGTAGACTTGCTCCGATGCTACAGTTGGAGAGTCCGGTAGAGGGCTGCATCGGTCCTGGTGAACATACTCTGTAATCTTTGTAGACACTAAATTTTGACACACCATTTACTTTTCAAACATTGGGGAGGTGTCTATATTTTTAGGGTTAAATTCTAATTTTTCAATAATCCGAGGGCAAAATAGTAATTTTATTTGTAAATATTTTTCTATTAGCTTTTGGGGGTTTTAAATTCATATTTTTACTTTTATGTGAATTTGTTAATTTCTTATGATTTTTTTTTGGATTTAATTGGTATTCTTTATATTTTTACCAACACAAGGGCAAAATGGTAATTTCACCTCACGAATACCATTTTAGTTCATTTTTAGTTTCAAATTCATTTTTATAATTCTTTAAGCATGTTTCTGAATTTTCTTGATTTTTTCAGAGATAATTACTATTTTTTCTGTGAATTTTTATTGCCCAAGGGTAAAATCGTCATTTTACAAATTAAATTCATTTTTCACCAATTTTGAGTAAAAAAATGCATTTTCTAGTGTTTTAAGCTTATTTGTAATTTTTTATAATTTTTTGAGGTCAATAGATATTTTTCTGAAAATTTTCATTGTCCAAGGGTAAAATCATCATTTTACGAATTAAATTCATTTTTCATCAATTTTTGAGTCATAAATGCATTTTCCAGTGTTTTAAGCTTACTTTTAATTTTTGAAAATTTTTTGAGGCTAATATCTATTTTTTGTGTATTTTTGTTGTCTAGGGGCAAAATCGTCATTTTACACCCCGAGCGCGTTTTTATCAGTTTTGAGCTCTAGTTTTTATTTTTGAAATCTACTGTGAATTATTTTTGAAAATTTAGAGACTTTTGTAAGATTCTTTGTATTAATTTTTAATTTTGGGGTTAAAAAATATTTTTTTAATAAAATTAGCATTTTTAATACTGGTGGCGTTTTCGTTATTTTATAGCATTCTTGGCCAACAAGACAAGTGACCTATAAATACCCCTTTTAATTAGCAAAACAAAAAAAGAGAAAAATAAGAAAACCCTACAAACACTTTTGCTTTTGTGCCTTAAGGATCAAACACACACACTTGACACCAAAAAACACACACTACACACAAAGCCACCGTTTTCTCTATTTTGATCCACAGTTCATCTTCAACCTCAACTGAAGTCTATTGTTCATCATCTTCTCTCCAACGTTCAAAAGGTGAGTTCTTCTCTCTATTCTTATTCATATCTTTCTTTTTCTTTTCTTTTCTTTTTCTTTCTTTCTTTCTTCTATTCTAGATGTGAAATTGATGGACTGTGATTATTTGTTTGTGATATTAGTTGAGTTTTGAATTTGTCTTCCTATTTTTCTCCTGGATTTTCTTTTTAGATTATTTTGGGTTTTGCATTTTCTGGGATTATGTTCTTCTCTTCTGAATTCATCTCTCAACGTTTCCTACCCTAAACCACCATCTCAATCTGCAAATTATCCTTTATCAGCAGTCACTCCAAGTCACAAACAACCCCTAAATTATTGCTAACCACCCAAGCCACCGAAAATCCCCCTACAACCAGCAAACAACCACAGAAGGTTACTGCAATGTGCCCAAGATAGGCCCTTATCAACTGCCCTCTGTGCTCTATCATCCACCCAGCATCACAACTAGTAACCAAGATTACTCAAAGCCACCGTCCACAGCCCCATAAGTCAGACATCAAACTGCAAGCATGCTCAGCCCAAGACAACCCCATCTCCACCTCCAATCAGTCCCTCTCTGTCTTCTCTGTCTTCCCCAACCAACTGTTTACCTTTTCCCATTCGTCAAGTGCCACCTGTAAAGAAAAATCACAGAGCCAATCCAACAACCATTAATTGTCCATACACGCGCCACCCCTGGTGGCCCCAAATCACCATAGAACCTCCTCAAACCACCACATCAACACCACTATTCACCAGTCATCATAACAAACCCAATCAAAGATACATCACCTCCAATCATCTCACAGCCCACCCAGAAGCCACCATCACAAACGTCTGAAACCACAATTTGTCCATTAAACAAACAACTCCAATCACCAATTTTCACGGCCAGCTCACAACTCACCCCACCATCGCGTAGAACACTCACACAGTCCCTCCACCTTGCACCATTGCTGCCTTCTCAATCCAACCAGCAGCCTCATGCCACAACCATTCCTCTCTGCTTCCATCATCCATTATCAAATCCACCAAATCACTACCACCATCGTCATGCCACTGAAACCACTAGCGTGTTTCCCCTTCCATTAATTCTGAGGAAGAATTGACTCTGGGAATCGGCTTTGATGCTTTAGAGAGACAGAGAGAAGAGAAATTATAGATAGGAACATAGAAGAAAATAGAGAGAGTTAGAGAAATTAAAGAAACAAAAAAAAATCAGAAGGAAAAGAACAGAGAGTCAAAGGGCAGAAAACGAGAGAGAGTGAGTGAGAAGGCGATAGGACTGCTGGGAAGAGAGAAGGAAAGAGAGAAATGCAAGATACAAAGAGAGGAAGCAAGACAGAAAATCAAGAACAGATCCAGACAAAGAGAGAAGGAGAGAATAGGCAGCGTAGGAGAGAAATAGAAAAAGAGAAAAAGAGAACGTGAAAGAAAGCAAGAAAGGAAACAGGAAAGAGAGGAGAAGAATGGGGAGAAGATCGAAGAAGAGAAAACAGAAACTGGAGAGAAGACAAAAAAAGATAAAAAAAAAATCTAGGCAGTTTTCCTGAAAAGAAGAAGACAGTTTTTAGGAGGATTTCAATTGGGGATTTTGTTTATTTGATTTTTTTTTATTTAGTTTAGTTAATTGAGGTTTTGTTTTCACAAAATTATTTTAGTTAATTAATCGGATTAATTAAGATTAGTTTAGCTTTTAATTTTTTTTAAGAGGAAAATATTTACATCGTAGCCCTTTAGATCTTTGGATAATGTTATCTAGTCTCGATAGCTTTTAATTTATGCATCTAAGTCCTTATTAATCGCAGATTGCCCCCTTTAAAGTTTAGTTTCTTTCAATTAAGTCCTAAATTGGTTGCAGTCATATCTTGTTCCCACTAAAATTTACTATCCCCCTCCCCCATTTAACTTTAATTTGCATATTTCCCGTTAGACTTGAGTGAAATTTCAATTTTGGCCCCCAATTTACTTTAATTTTGCATCTCTACCCCTTTATATTTATTTGATTTTTCAAGTTGACCCCTTAAATTTACAAAAGTTTAGTTTTTAGTCCCTTTAGTTGTTAGAATTTATTTATTTATTTATTTTTATTTCAATTTGTCAATGCTTATATATTTTAGGTTTTGTTTGGCTATACCAAGGTACCTTGATTTGTTTGTTAATTTTGATTAGTGTTGGTACCGGGTCTTCAAAGAGGTATATCTGTTTCTTATTAATTTTCTCTTTTATGTGCTCCAATGTGCCTTACGTGATTTTTATTCACATATTTCCTATCTTGCATGCTATTCATGTATTTATTTCTTTTATGCTATTTAATTTTAAATTTTATTTATTTCATAATTATTATTATTTTGGCGAAAAGTGTAATAGTTTTGTATTTAGCTAGTCAATGTAATAGTTAGGTTATTTTACTTATCTTAGCAAAAACTTTATATTAGATAGAAAGTGTAATAGATAGGGCATATTTTAATTTCCTCCCTTTTTTTAATTGTAAATTAAGCCCCCAGTGTAATAGTTAGGGTTTATTTGCTTTTGCGTGCTTACGTGCTTATTTATTTTACCGCTTCCATTAGGATATTGCATTTAGATATTATGCCTATGTGTTATGTGCTCTTACTTGACTTTATATGTTTTTATGTATTAAATTTGCTTTTAATTCATGCCTTAATATTTAGTTCATGATTTATGGTATTCCGTCACCACACTAGTCCAACGCTAGTTGCGGCTTCATTCTTTTCCCACTAGTCCAATGCTAGTGGGATTTTTTTTAGAACGGGCTAGCCCAATGCTAGACCCTTAAGACATTCAGTGTTAGGTGCATTCGTGTGCATTTCACATTTCACACACTTTTAGTTTTCTTTCCATTTGGTTTGATTTTATTATTACTACTATTATTATTTATCATTATTATTATTATTATTATTATTATTATTTTGACACATTTTTAAAATGCATGACATCTAGGTTGCATCTCACTTAGAAATTACGACATTTGTGTGATTCGACTAGAAATAGTCATCTACTCACGTGGGAAGTGGTGGCGTACAGGCCGTTCCCTCCTCCGTGAGTAGAAATATTCAGTCACGAGATATTAGCCTCCCGTACCCGTCATGCTGCATACCCATTTTCTTTCTTCATTTAATATATATTATTATTATTTCTTTTATTTTTTCATCACATTTTGCATAAAAGCTCGTGACTCCCTCGAGTTCTCGACTCGGGTTTTGTAATTAATGCGATAATTCCGACCAAGCCTCGAAGGAACATTTCGACCCTCTCGATATTCACATTTAGACTTAAGATTAGCATTTATATAGATACATCCAAACGCGATAGAATTTAGGGTTAATTTAGGAAAATTTGATTAAACCTCGCAACTAGCCTCGGCTAGGTTGAAAGGATGCCTTAGGCGCAAGCCTTTGTCTTCCCTTTCTTCAAATGTGACTCCCGAACCTTTTTCTCTCATTTTTCGTAAACCGGAGTCGAAAAATGGTTTTAAAATATTTTTTTTTGTTTAAAAGATTTTTCGGGTGACTTGGTACACCCTAACTCAGTACTAAGTGGCGACTCCATTTTTCAAAATAAAACCCTTTTTCAAAATTAGTTGGCCAAAACTGTCGCATTTTTTTAGTCCCGGCCTTATTTTCTTTTAAAATACCATTTTTTACTAAATAACATTTTTTCACTAAAACACGATTTTTTCTCACACGCACGGTTTTTCCAAAACCTTTATTTTCGAAAAGGGTCATCGAGACCGGACCGTCTTTTTGGGACGTGACAGTCAACGACCCCACCCGTACCTTTACTTTATGATTTTTTAGGGCGCGACAATCTTTCCATTCCCGATATCATTTTTGGGCTAGCTATAAAAGGATTTGACGAAGAAACTAGAGAATACACAATATTAGTCTTATAAAGTGAAAGGAGCTTAGATCGAAGAAACTAAAGAAGAGAAGGCTAGAAGAGGGCTGGAGTTTACTTTTTGGGAGAAGCTGCAAAGGAACTAAGGAAAAGAGAAGAAAAAAGGAGGGAATTATTACATTTGGACTTTGGAAAGGGAGGGAATGAGAGAATTAAAATTTTGGTGAAAATTTGGTAAGGCGGAAGGAGGGAAATTAATATATTTTCTCACAAATGATTTGTTATAAAAAAAAATTTACTAACATATAGAGTTGGCAATTAAGTTTCAATACCCAATAGGTACCCGTGCCTAAATTTAATTTGGGCGGGATGGAAATAAAAAATATGGGATTGGACCTAAATGGGAGTATACTTAACAATTCCAATTTAAATATGGATGTAAATAGGATTTATTTGGGACTCCCATGGGTATGATAAACAATTATTTAGACATTATTTAAATGACTTAAAATTAAAAATATAAATATTTGATAATCAAATATCATTTAAATGTCTCAAAATTACAAGTATATCCAATAATTTCTTTATTTTGATGTTAAAAAAATTACTATTGGGTATTTAGGCAATACCAAAATGGGTCTAAATCCATTTTAATCCCATCCATATTGATCCAACGGCCAATATAGAACAACATAGCTACAACCCATATTTTAGGGTCCTAATTAAGTCCCGTTCATCCCCCCCCCCCCATTTGTCATCTCTACTAATATATTATATAATAGTTTAAATTTGTGTAATTTTTTTCAAGATAGAGAAAGTTTTTATGATACAAAAAATTAATTTATTTTAAAAATTTTATATTTTGAAAGTTTTACTAGTACGATAGATATACATTTGTATGTATGTATACATACACACACAAATGTGGACACATAAACACACACACACACAGAGATACGCACACATACAGACACGTACATACATATACGTATATAAGTGTATATAAATATGTGTGTGTGTGTCTACGTATATGTACACACATATATGTGTGTGTGTGTATATGCGTATGTATGTATGTGTGTGTGTATGCATTTATGTATATACGTATAAATGTATATGTGTGTGTATATGTATGTATGTATGTATTTATGTATGTATGTGTATGTATGTATGAATGTACGTAAATACGTACATATACGTATATACACGTAAGTACAAGTATGTACATACTTATATATGTATGTACTTACATACGTATGTACAAGTATGCACATACTTCACCTCAGGGATGGTTGAAGCTAAACAATGATGCTTCTTTAAGGTCAGGTAAGTGTTTTGGGGGTGGTGTGCTAAGAGATGAAAATGGGAGGGTAATAACTGCCTTTTATAAGGAATTTGGGGAAATGGCGATTTTATTAGGGGAAGCATTTGCTTTATTTTTTGGATTATGTTTGTGTGAACAAGGTGGGTATACTAATATTGTGGCTGAATCTAATTCAAAATTATTGGTTTCTTTGTTGGAGAATGGTAATATAGGCTCTTGGGATCTTTGTCACATCTTGGAGAATATCAGAAGAAAACAAATTAAGAATGGGATTATAATTTCTCATGTTTTTAGGTAGGTGAACACTGTGGCTGATGCACTGCTTCTCTACAACTTGCACAACATGCGTTTTTTTCAGCTGATGAGCTTCCTGATTTTATTTGTAGGCTAGTTTCATTAGATAGGAATCATATTCCCCATATTCATATTTGTCATGTATAGTTTTCTCTTTTCTTCATGTACTGGAACTCTTGTCTCTAAGTTTTTTATTCTAATAAAATTTGGGGGTGGCGTCCCTCCCTGTGTCTGGGATTAGCCAAAAAAAAAAGTATGCGCATACTTATATACAAATGTACTTACATACGTATGCACAAGTATATATGTATATAAGTACATACGTATATGTACGTATATACATACATATATATGTATGCATATGTATATGAATATATATATACACGTAAATATACATATATATAGATACATACATGTATACATATATATATCTACACACACAGATATGTGTGTATATATATACATATATGTATATGTAGATATGTATGTATATATATACATACATATCTACATATACATATATGTATATATATATACACATATATGTGTGTGTAAAAAAAAAGTGTGTGTGTGTATATAGATATGTACATACATACATATATATATGTACATGTATATGTATATGTATACATACATATACATACATATATGTACACATATGTGTGTGTGTATAGATATGTACACACATACATATATCTATGTATATGTATATGTATGTATATGTACACACATACATATATGTATATATGTGTGCGTGTGTGTGTATAGATATGTACATACATATATGTATTTATATGTATATGTATGTATCTACGTACGTACATACAAACATGCAATTCGACAATACTTGACAATCAATTCAGCTGTTCAAATAATCAAAATCATTTGCTAATGCATGCACGAAACACTAAATCCATTTGGTTCGAGTATCGATTCATTAACAACAAATAGTTTGACTATTACAATCAATAGCAACCTTTTATCATGCAAATGTGAAGATTACACTTAATTTCGTATCAAATTACGATTTTTGTAGTGAATTTGTAGTAACCAAAAAGTAACCCATCACCCTCAAATGAATGATAAAAGCTCAAAATTGCATGTTCCTAGAAATACTTATTAACCCGAAATCGAAAAATAAAGGGCATAGATTGCATTTTATACACTAATCAACAAAAGATATGAAAGAGGAAAAAAAAAAGAAGTACTAGAATGATAAAGGTATTAGAGTAATCACACTAGATAAAAGTTTGGTTTGAGGAATAAACCTACCACTACAATTAATAAGATTAGTGGTAGGAAAAGATTTTTAATTGGCTAATTTAGGCGCATAAACTCTTTAAAGCTTTTGAGTGAACTTTAGAAGCCAAAGTCAATGTACACCTCCTACAGTTAATCACACCAACTAATTTCAAATTTTAATTCTCTATAAGGTGTTAGTAAATCTATTAAGTACTAAGAGTTTGTAAGTTAATATATATATTTTTAAATAAAAACCTTTTGAGTTCAACATTAAGTTAAACATAATTTTCTTACTATTTATAATACATTACATCATGCTTAATTTATGTTCAAAACTTAATGAGTTATTTGGCTAGAATTCAACAATTAGTGTCAGTATGAGTATGATAAACTCATTAATATGCTTTCATTGATAGTGTTCTATCTTGTGAAATAGCTACACCCTTATCTTCCTTTGTTGTGGGACTAAATTGCAATACATAAGGTGCCATTGTAGAATTAATGAAATTCGTTTGTCATACATGGGTCTAAATTGCAAAAGACATGGTGCTGTAGTAGAGATAATGAAATTGTTTTATCACATATGGGGTTAAATTACAAAATATAAAGTGCCATAGTAGAATTAATGAAATTAGTTTATCATATTTGAGGCTACTTGAACTCATCAGTAACGACACCAATGTCGTCACTAAAGTGTGTCAATACTGACAACATTTGTGTTGTTACTAATGATGAGTCTGTGATATCCCACATCGGTGGGAGAAAGAAAAAATGTATAGTATATAACATCCTACGTTTGGGCCACTAAATAACTTGGCTTAAGCATTTTGAGCATGTGGTTTAAAAGCTCAAAAGTTATTGGGCCAGCTCAGACGCGAGATGTTACAAATGGTATCAGAGCGAACCTCGTGTGGTCTCTGCACAAGGTGAGACTGGGCCTATGGTATTTGGGCCGGACTACGCAAGGAAGTGAAGGAACTAAGTGCTGTGCGGGGCTAAGTGCTACGTCGACTTAAGGGCGGGAGCCACCTCTAAAGCCCGTACAAGCCACCTCTAGAATCCGACACAACCGAGTGGACAGTCCAGATATGAATTAGGCTTTGCGAGGACGCAAAGGCCTAAAGGAGGGGTGAATGTGATATCCCACATCAGTGGGAGAAAGAAAAAATGTATAGTATATAACATCCTACGTTTGGGCTACTAAATAACTTGGCTTAAGCATTTTGAGCCCGTGGTTTAAAAGCTCAAAAGTTATTGGGCCAGCCCAGACGCGGGATGTTACAGAGTCTACTAGAACTCAATTGTGACGACACAAATGTCGTCACTGATGTGTATCAATTGTGATGACCAATCAATGTTGTCATTAATAACAAGTCTACTTGAACTTGTCTGTGACAACACCAAATGTAGTCACTAAAGTGTGTCAACAGTGACAACATGTGCGTTGTCACTAACGATGAGTCTACTTGCACTCAACTATGACGACACAAATGTCGTCACTGAAGTGTATCAATTGTGACGACCAATCCTTGTTGTCATTAATAATGAGTTTATTTGAGATCGTTTGTGACAACACAAAATGTCGTCACTGAAGTGTGCCAACAGTGACAACATTTGTGTTGTCACTAACGATGAGTCTACTAGAACTCACCTGTGACAACACAAATGTCGTCACTGACGTGTATCAATTGTGATGACCAATCCATGTTATCATTAATAACGAGTCCACTTGAGCTCGTTTCACTAAAATGTGTCAATAGTGACAACATTTGTGTTGTCAGTAATGATGAATCTACTTGCATTCAACTGTGGCAACAAAAGTGCTGTCACTGATGTGCATCAATTGTAACGACCAATCCACATTATCACTAATAACAAGTCTACTTGATATCATCTGTGACGACACAAAATGTCATCACTGAAGTGTGCCAACAGTGACAACATTTGTATTGTCACTGACGATGAGTCTGCTTCAACTCAGCTATGACGACACAAGTGTCGTTACTGATGCACATCAATTGTGACGACCAGTCCATGTTGTCACTGAAAGTCTCGTTTTGGTGACAACATTTTTTTAGGTTGTCACAACACTAATTTCCCCCTACACTATCCCTTGCATGCCACACCATTTTGTGACGATTTACTGTAAGTTGTCACTAAGGATGAGTGCATATGAGGTCATCTGTGACGGCATTTTAAGGTAATAGCATAGGTAACGCAGTGCAAAAATAAAATTTTATTACCTTAACTATGGATTTCTTTGACATATCTATATGATTAATAAGGGTGTTTGTATGAAGATTACCTCAAACACAGAAGATTTCTATGCTACTAGGCCAAGATCCTTCGAAGAAGAGGTTAGATCTACCACGAAAAGCCCTCCAAGCATAGAGCCTCTAACGATAGCCACATGAACAACTTCTTTGGGAACTTGTAGGCTTGCTTGCTTTGACTTTTGAGTGCTAGCTCCCTTGAATTATTTAAGAATAAAAGAAGAAGAAAAACCTAACAATTAGGAGGGAGAGAGAGAGAGAGACGCATAGAGATAAAAGTGGCGTGCTTTTTCTTTCTTTAATTTTTCTCTCACTAGTTTTCTTTTGTGTTGCAATAATTAATTCAAGAGTCAAAGAACGAACCTATTTATAGAGGAAGTATTCTAGTCTTTTAGGAAATAAAGCTAATTGGAAACCAAGAAGGTTTAGGTAACTTACTTTAAGATAAACCTTCTCCTTTAGGAAATCTATTCTATAAGGAAACCAATTAGTTACTTTATTTCTTTTAGGAAACTAACTTCCTACAAGACTTAGAATATTTATAAATAAGTCCTTTAAGTTAATTTATCTCATAAATTAACCCCGTAAGTATCTCATACTTATCTTAATTACATTTTAACCCAAAGATTTTGTTTTTTTATGTGTGTGACCATTAGGTTCCATTCACGTTGGCAATAAATATAAATTATAACTCATTAATTGAGCTAGATAAATTAAACACTTTAATTTATCATTAATTCACTAATTAATCAATTCATACCTATAGATCATGAGTGGCATCTAGCAATGCATCATGACCACCCAAGTGAATAGGAAAATCATATGGTAGACCATATCCTTCAATGACAATGCTACCGTGAAATTAATATCCTTTCACCATACCATATCCCAATTAGTCTAAAAGTATAGTGCATAATATTAAAATGACTAATTTATATTTTCTTGTTCCAGAAATACAACTCTCCATGATTTATAAACTTGAAACTATTTCCAAGTTATACTATCACTTCTGCAGAAGATTTATGAGTTAATATTTCCAACAAGTGGCCATAAAGGGATATACTCTCCTATTAAGGAGTGGTGAATCCTATATTGATTACTCACTATCTTTCCATGCTTCAAACTATACCCAATCTCTAACCTATGGGTTACCCTTTTACAGGCACCGAGGAATAGAGTCAAAGTATAGCAATCCATGTCGCACCCCATTTTTTTTCAAAAGTCGGAAAAAGGGATTTAATGTTTATGCTATGTTTATTTATTGGAAAAAGAGTGTAGGTTTTTGTAAAATGATTTTTTAGAAAATGCTTTTATTTTAAAACAAAAAGCAAAAGGCCTAAAATGGGACTTTGAAAATGCGATGATTTTTAACCCGAAAATAGAGTCTAAAAAAAGGATTTTTAGTGAAAAAGGAGTCGCCACTTGGTATTGAGTTTTGGTGTACCAAGTCACCAGAAAATATTTTATAAAAGGTAAGAAAATCGAGAATGGTTTATTTAGAAAATGATTTTAGAGAAAAAATGTAAGAAAAACAATAAAAACCCTTTTAGACAACTCCAGGTCTTTGAAAACAAGAGAAAAAGGTTCGAGAGTCACGGTTGAAGAAAGGGAAGGCAAAGGTTTACACCTAAGGCACCCTTTCAATCTAGCCGAAACTAGCTGCGAGGTTTAATTCAAATTTTCTTAATGTAACCCTAAGATTTTATCACATTTGGATGCAACTATATGAATGCAAATCTAGTCCTAAAAATGAATATTGTTAAGGGACAAAATATTCCATTGAGGTTTGGTCGGGATTATCGCATTAATTGCGAAACCCGAGTCTAGACCTCGATGGAGTCACGAGTATAGATGCAAAATGAAATGCAAAAGAAAAGGAAAATAGTAGTATAGATGGTAAGTGAACAAAGAAAGTGGGGATGCAACATAATGGGTACGGGGGACTAATAGACTCGTGACTAGCTATTTCTACTCACGGAGGGGGGGAACGGCATGTACGCCACCGCTTCCCACGTGAGTAGATGACTATTTCTTAGTCAAAAAAATCACACAAATGACCTAAGATTCAATGTGTAGTGGAGTCTAAATGTTATGCACTAAACATTTGTTTAAAATAGATAATAAGTGATAATAATAAATAAAAAAAACATACAAAATGAGAAAAGGCCTAAAAAGAGAAAATGTGTGTGAAATGGTCATGAAATGCACACAAGAAATGATTTTAATACTAAAATGACCTAAAGGCCTAGCATTGGACTAGCCTATTTTCTAGAAATTCTTCGCTAGCATTGGACTAGCGAAGAAAACGAAATTAACCCCAACTAACGTTGGACTAGTGTGGCGACGATACACATATATAATAATAAAGCAAGTAAATAAATAAAGCATAGATCAAAGCAATAATCACATAAAAGCACATAATAGCACACAGGAGCACATAGCACATAAGCATAATATTCTAGATGCAAAGTCCTAGGAAAAGCGAATAAAACACATAAGCACATAGCACACAAAACCCTAACTATTACACCGGAGAAGCCTAATTACAATCTAAAATGAAAAAAAAAAGACAAGAGATGACCTATCTAACCTATCTATTACATTCTCTATCTAAACTACATAAGCTTTTGTTAAATGGATAAAAATATAAACTATCTATTACGTTATCTGTCTAAATACAAAATTTTCGTTAAATAGAATATTGCCTATCTATTACATTTCTTTGAATAATTAATATTAATTCAAATAAATAACATGACATAAATAAATAAATACTCGCACATGAATAAAAATAATAATACAAAGAGATACATAAAAAAAACATATAGAAAAACATATAGAAAAGCACATAGGAGCATATAAAGAGACATTAGAAGGATAATAGGGGTACCTCCCATTCGAAGACTCGGTATAAATGCTAATAAAATGAACAAACATGTCAAAAATACCACTGTTTAAATAAATAAACTACTAATTAAATAATTTCATATTAATCACTATAAACATGCCACAATAATTCAAAATAATTATAGCAATAATAAACAAAATAAAAAAATAATAGTTAAATATTTAGGAAGAAAAATGAAAATCGTTTAAGTAAAAATAACTAAGTAAATAAATAAATAAAGTAAAATAAGAAAAATAAAAATAATAAAAGATAAAACACAATAATACATACTTAGACTTTTAGCACCCAAATAAGAATCATCAAAATAACTAGAAGAGAAATAAAGAAACTAATTTGAACATTAAGTAGATAAAAGACTAAATTTTTTGGGAACATTAAAATAAAAATAAAATATGAAAAGAAAAATAATTTTAAAAAAAAACTTGAGGAATTAATTAAATTCTTCTTCTCTTTTTTTTTGACAAAAATTAAAAGTATTCCAAGATTTTAGGTTGAGAGTGAGGATTTAAGCAACATTTTAGAGTAAAAATATAATTTACAACAAACAAAAGCATGAAATTACAATTTTAAACCCTAATCAAGGTGATAACATAATTTACAACAAATTTAAAAGGTTAAAATATAATTTCCAGCAAGCACAATGCCAAAAATGAAAATTTCCGACCATACTTAAGGTCAAAAATGTTTCAGCAAAGTAGGGGGGTTAAAAATGCAATTTCAGCAACATTCAAGAGTAAAAATACAATTTTCAGCAACATTCAAAGGTTAAAATTCAAGTTCTAACTACTTGGGGGGCAAAAATATAAATTCCAGCAATATTCTAGGCCTAAAGTACAATTCCAACAATGCATGGGGAGTAAAAATGAAATTTCCAGAAATATTGGAGGGTAAAGAGGTAATTTCAGAAAAGTATAGGGGTCAAAATGTAATTTTATAAAAATATAGGGGTCAAAATGTAATTGCCGAAGAATATAGGGTCAAAAATGGAAATTAAAAAAACATAGGTGCCAAAATTATAATTATATAAAAGTCGGGGGACCGAAATGCAATTAATTGGGACGTGATTGAAAAGAAAATAAAATTATAGGGGTCAATCTACAAAAAATAGAAACTTAAATGCATAAATCGTAAATGTTTAGGGCCACAATAACATTAATAAAAGTCTAAAGACCATAAAATAAATACATATTATTAATTAAAAAACAAATTAGAAAAACAAAACCAACAAAACGACGTAGTTTTGAGTGAAACTACATCAAAACGACGTAGTTTCACCAAAGCTTTTTTTTTTTTTCGGTTTCATTTCTTTCCCTTTTTTTTCTTTCTTTTTCTTCTTTCTTCTTTCTTCTTTCCAGATTTCTTTTTCTTTTTTCCAAATTTCTTCTCTTTTTCTCTCTTTTTTTTCTAGTTCGTTCTCTCTCTCTCCCTCTCTCTTTGCCGGATTTCTCTTTCCCTTTCTTTCTATCTCGGCTTGCTCTTTCTCTCGGCTTCTCCGTCCGGTTCTCTCTTTCAATTCTGTCTTCTCTCCTTCTTTTTTTGTTTCTTTCTTCTCAAAATTCAAATTCCTCTGCCAACTTTTTCTACCCCCCACACCCGGTTGGTTTCTAAAGAAGAAAACCCCATTCCTACCAAATTGAATTCTCAAAAAAATGGGGCAAACTCACCCCTCAAATCGGTTCCATGGTAAACCAAATAACATCCAAGAAAAAAATTATCCTACATATCAAAAATTGAAAGAGAGACAGAAGAATTTTACCTCACTTAGGATGCGGTGGAGATGGGATTTTCGATTGTGGTGGAAATGGAAGGACCCTGTAGTACCCTAGAAAATGCACATACAAGAGACATTTTTTTTCTTATTTAGGGTTAAGTGTTAATCCTTGATTTATTAGGAGGAAGATTTCCTTAAGTTAATTAGGTTAATTAACTAAGATTTTCATTATTGAGCAAGGACATTTAAGCACTACCTTTAGAATAATTTTACTTGACCATTTAATTTATATTAGTGTTTAAATTTTGCTTAGCTTATTCTATTATTCTCTAGCCTTTTTACTACTTGAATTTTAGCTCAATTTTACTCAAAAATTTCACTTATTTTCTTGCTTTATTTTCTTTTCCCTTAGCTGAAATTTTTCTCTTTCTTTTCTTTTTCTTTTTGGCCGAAAATTCTTTTTCTTTTTCTTTCCCCTTAGGGCCGGTTTCTCTCTCTCTATTTTTACTCTCTTTTTGCTTTAATAATTTGTGTCCTATTATTGCTTATATTAAGTGATAAGAGTTAATGATCTCCACCAATCAAATTAATCCAAGTAGCTACTCTTGCATTTAAAGACCAACTTTTTTGCTTTACTCTTGTGAGATTTTAATTGGTTAATCATTTTTCCACCTTTTCTTCATTTCTTTTCCATTTTTCTTAGCCTATTTCTTTCTCTTTCTTCTCCCTCTTGGCCGGCCACCTCTCCTTCTCTTCTTCTCTCATTTTTGCTCTCAACTTCTTGGAGTTTATTCCCTAAATCTTGGGCAAATCCACCATTAAAAGTGAGGTTTTCTTCTTCCTAAGCAAGGTTCTAAGCTTGTTTAAGGTATGTACTATGAACTTTTGCTATTAATTTTAAGTTTTATTTAGTTTTTGTTCAAGTTTTATGCTAAGTAATTGTTAGTAGTACTTGAAGATTTAAGCTTGAACTCAAGAACACTTAAACAGTCATGCTGGACCAGCTTTAGTAAAACTTTCATAACTTGATGTAGATAACTTGGATTCGAGTGATTCTTGTTGTTTTAGAAACTAGATTGATAGGGCTTTCCAACGGTGTAAAGCTTGCACTGTGGTTCATTGTGTATTAATCGCAGAAAGCTTTGCAAAGTTGGCTGGAAATTTGATTCTGCGTAAAACAGTTTTGATGAATGAGTCAAATTGAGGGCTGATTTTGAACCTGTTCTAGTTGGAATTTTAAGTGATGATCTTCACGAAAGTTGTATCCCTATAAACTTACTTTCAAACCATGTAATCACAATTCCCTGGTTCTTGGTGGATTGACACCCACAAGGGCACGAAGTTGGCTGAAAACCAACCCTGTGCAGATTTGGGTGATTATTCTTGGAGTAGGAATTTTGAATTTGAGTGGAATCTTGATTGAATTTGAAGTTTAATTGAACATAGAAGTTGTAGAACATGTTGAAATGGATTGGGTGGTTGATTTTTCATGCAGGGAAAAATTTGGGTTAGTCCGATTTAAGGGGAAATGCTGCCGAAATTTCGGTAGAATTAAAAGAAGAAAAATTGACTAAGTGAAATTTTAAGCCTAGAATGTGTTCAATTGAAGGAAATTGAAGTGTAGAAATTTTTAGAAATGATCTAGTGATAGATTAGACTTTCTTAGAATAAGTAAACCCTAAACCCTAGAAACCCTAAAACCAAAACCCTAGAAGTAAGTGGGGTATTTTCTTGACTTTTTCTTACTAAATTTACTAGGATTTTAATCGAGTTTTTATGTTATTATTTCTTTTAAATTTCAGGGTCCGAAAACACATCACGACCATTTCACGAGATATTTTCTTAGACATTCCAGGTGAGTGTCTTTATGTGTGCATGATGCATGTAATGTGCTATTTCCATTTTGTAAATATTATGTCATGACTGCAATCGCTATGTGATTAAATGTGCTACTTGAGGAAATATGTGTACTTTATCAGCATCTATTCCGCAATGTGTTACCTGCTTTCATTACCCAATGTGTTACTTGTGCTTGAGACGTCCAGTGACTAACTTCACCGTTATTTCACGGATGGTCAACCCGGCTGCACGTGGGAGGACATAAGGTGTTGGGTGTTTTAGGGTTTGATGTTCTTTCCCTTTTGAGTTGTGAATCCTCAAAGAGGCCAACTCCGGATTGAACCTGCTTGCTTGTTGGCCCTCCAGGGTTGAGAATATCTCCCTGGATGTGGTAGCCTGTACGGAGGTTATAAGGTGAACGGTGGTTAGGGTTCTTGCTTGCTTGCTTGATAATACTGGCATGACTCTTGATACAGACTTGAGCTATTATCTCAGTCCTAACATCGTGATTTCATGGTCAGTGCATGCTCTTCCTGCGGTTAAGCTTGCTTCCGTAGATGAGCCCCGTATCCGCCATTGACTATTTGTTAATTGAAATGTTCATAACTTGTCTACTTAAATTGTCAATTATTTTGTTCAATAAAATAATAGATTTGTGGTATGATTGCATGACTCCGATACTCACTGGGCTATTATAGCTCATTCCATTTTATTTGTTTTCCTTACTCATGTTTCCTGAAAAATTAAAGATGGAACGACTGATTTTGAGTATGCTAGATGTCTTCGTTATTGTAATAGCCAAACTGTATTAGGCTATCTTTGTGAAAAAAATCATGTATATTATGACACGTAAACTTTTGATGTGAATTGTACTTTATGTTGAATAAAATGAGTGTATTTTATTTATTCCATTTTATTTTAGTTTATTTTATTTTAAGTTAAGTACGCTCGGACGTTTGCGTGAATGCGTGAATCGAGACCTGGCGAGAGCTAGGCAGGTAGTCCGCTAAGCCCTTTGGTGCGCCTCTGGGTAAGGTGGGGCTGTCACAGACCCTGTTGCTGGAAGAGGCACTTTCCATTGGTGGCAAGTCTGCAATTGACTGCAATTGGTGGCTTTAGGTGGCGTTGTGCTGGTTGTGATTTTTGTTTTATGTGTAGGTGACTTTGTGGAGAGGTGGTGATAAGCCAGATGGTGGTGAAGAGCTGGTGGGAATTTTGATTATTCCAGGCACTTGTGTGTGTCCTAATTGTGTGTGTGCGTGCGTGTTTTTGATGTGAGTGTAGTGTGTGTTTGTGGAGTGAATGAAGCTGGTGTGTGTGTGTAAAATCTGTGTGCAATGTGTGTGTTTGTGCAAGTGAATTGGATATGTTGTGTGTGTGTTTGTGTGTTGTGGCTGTGCAGGTTGAGTGTGTATGTTGTGTTGTGAGAGAGACCGAGAGAGAGGTCTATGTGTGAGGGAGCCTGTGACTTGTGTGCAGGGGAAAGGGATCGAGAGAGAGTGAGGTGAGAGTTGTGATTGTGTGTTGTGGTCGTGAATGGTTGTCTGATGAGTGTTTGTGCAATGTATGTGTATGTTGAGAGGAGAGGAGTGTGTGCAAAGGAAGATGGTGGAGTGAGTTGTGGTCCTGTCTGTGTTTTTGCAGGTGTGGGAAGTCGTTTGTGAATTTGTGTCTAGTGTGTGTTGTATGTGTTGTGAGAGAGACCGAGAGAAGTGAAGAATTGTGCAGGTGTGATTGCGGTCTTGTGTTTTTGTGTTGTCTTGGTGTGTGATGTTTGAGTGTGCAGGTCAGGTTGAGAGAATGGTGAATGTGTGTTTCTGTTAAGTCATGATGGTGATTTTAGAAGGAAATTTGAGCAAAATCCCTCAAAATCTGATGAAGGGATTGCAAGTGGGGATGAGAGTGATGATTAGAGGGTGGAGTTGGTTTGATGGGTTAAGTAGAATTGGATGTGTAGGTGGCTAGAAGTATGGCCATAAGGCTGTTTTTTTATGGCTGTAGTAGCAGCAGGCTGCAAACGTTGCCTCTCTTTTTTTTTTGTTTGGTGAGGAAAATAAAACAAAATCAAATCAAACTAAATCAAATATACTTGGACTCCTTAAACATTAAAATAATAATAACAATAATAATAATAAAGTTTGACATTGCACAAAGAAAGAAATTTCACTGTAAAAATTCCACATTAATGGAATATTGGGAAATGCGCAACATGTCCAGAAAACTTACGAAAAATGCAAAAAACATTAAATGACTTTGAAAAATCACAAAATTTTTTATAGAGAATACATCACCACGCAAAACACATATACTAAAATTTTCACTTGACGATTTTAACATTAAAGCATTCTTGGAAAATGTGCCTTTAATAAAAAAATACAAAAATTAAATAAGTACTAAACGATCCCTAAAAATTACGAAATTTTCATAACAAAACTATAACTACATAAAATGCACATAAAAAAAAAATTTTTTTCACAAGAAAATTCTAAAAAAAAAATGTGCCTTGGAAAACATGCAGCTAAGTTAAAAAATACTAAAATTTTAAACAAACAATAGATTAATCCCAAAAATCATTAAAATTAGAAATAATGATAAGAATAGTAAAACTATGTATTTAGGAAATGAAATGAAATAAAATAAAATAAAATAAAATAATATTTACATGGTGAAATTATTATTTTGCCGCTGATAATCTAATTAGACATAATATATACAAATATTGTAATCGACCCCCCGAAAAACAAAAACACCCCCTGAATAAAGTAACACACATTTTTACAAGAGGCGTGTCAAAATTTAGTGTCTACAATACACACTCAAGATACTATGATAATCTTAAGTCAAAAGATCACTTACACCATTGCCATTAAGAGTTCAACCATTGGCACTATAGTTGAAACTCTTGGCAGATCAATCCAATGAACTTGTTCTCAAATAAGCATTCACATACCAGCTTAAGTGTCACACACACCATAGTCAATGAGATCAACTACTACTTACCATAAGTAGAGGCAATGATGTGCGCATGGTTGCATTGCCAAGAAAGTCTTGGATTTCAGGTATGCAACTCGTTGAACTCAAGACCTCGTTTGATTCGTAAACCAAAGAACTCTTGACGTGGAGTTGTTTTGCCTTGAATTTTCCCTTGAAGATGAGCACGCCTATGGAACAACTAGAGTAGACCAAGTTGAGCGAGCTCAATCGTCTAACCTAATTAGCTCTAAAGACTTGATCAAAAACTCAAGAAAACTCTAAGCGAAGTTGGTGGTTGCCACAAGCAAGCTTGATAAGACCAAGAGTAGTTCTTAATCGACAAAGAACCAAGAAGATTCTCACAATAGAGAAAACACACTAAATTTTTGAATAATTCTTGTTTAAAATTCGTAACTAATGAGAGGCCTATAAATAGGCTTACATAGAACATTCTAGACTTGAAAATTTAAGCAACTTCTAAGTCTATACCTAAACTAATAATAATACTTAGCTAAAAACACAAATATAGAAGAATTCTAATAAGTTAAACTAACTAAAAACATAAAAGATATAAAATTCATCCAAAGGTCTTTCATGGGCTAGACATCCTTCATTAAGTTCCATTGGGCCTCTATTTAGCAACTTCAAGGGCCCTCCAAGCAAGTCCAAGTGACTAGTCCCTTGTAAGATTGTTTTGGACAGCTTAATATCTTCTTTTAGGGCCTTGTTTGTAGATGAACTTGATCCACAACCAATGCTTGAACCCTTGACCCAATGCGAAAGTTTGAATATTGTGAACTTTAAGCTTGTGAAAAAATTCAAAATCATGTAACTTTGCAATCCAACCACCATGTTCAAATGTTCCATGTATGATTATGACTTCTTCAAGATCTTCTTGATCCGTATAAATGGCCTCTTCAAATCCACCAAATATAAGTCCAAGTCCAACAAATGTAAGCACTCCTTGGATCACAACAGGCAAAGTGTGTGCTAGTCTATCCGCATTAATGATGTCCAATCTCATTAATACTATAACTAGGGATATTTATGAATATGACGTTATGTATTAGAGTCTCATAATTGTAACTCTTACAATCTCTAATACATAGTCAATAGTCTAAGAACTTTATCAATTAAACAAGTAACATGGAAATACAAGTATAGATGATAAAGAAAAATACCACATGAATAAATATAACATAAATAAGTGTAAATACAAAATACCTTAAACCATCTTGGTTTTTAGGGCATACACTAACAAACTCCCACTTGCACTAAAACCAATCACTCATTTGTTTTAGGCCAAAGGCATTTGCATGAGCATCATGCTTTTTCTGGGACATGGCTTTAGTGAGATGATTAGCTATATTGTCATCAATGGGAACCTTTTCTATCTTTACATCATTCCTACCAACTATTTCCCTAATAAGATGGTAGCACCTAAGTACGTGTTTGGATCGTTGATGAGACCTAGATTCCTTTACTTGGGCGATGGCACCATTGTTGTCATAATACAAAGGTATAGGATCAACAATGGAAGGAACCACTCCTAACTCAGTGATGAACTTCTTGATCTAAACAATCTCTTTTGCAGCTTCAGAAGCAGCAATATACTTAGCTTCAGTTGTAGAATCAGCGGTAGTTTCTTGCTTCGAACTCTTCTAACTCACATCACCACCATTCAACGTGAATATAAATCTAGATTGCGACTTGCTATCATCCCTGTCCGACTGAAAACTTGCATCAGTGAAACCACACACTTCTAAAGTGTGTCCTCCATAAACTATGAATAATTCTTTAGTTCTTCTCAAGTACTTAAGAATACTCTTGACAGCTATCCAGTGACCCTCACCAAGGTTAGTTTGGAATGTGCTCGTAACACTTAGAGCATAGGAGACGTCGGATCTCGTACATAACATATCATATATAATGGATCCTATTGCTGAGGCAAAAAGAACCTTTTGCATGCTATCAATCTCAACAGGGTCTTAGGACACATGTCTCTCGAAAGAGTAATCCCATGTCTTATAGGTAAGTTCCCCTTTTTCGATTGCTCCATGCTAAACCTCTTTAGCATCTTGTCTATGTATGTCGATTAACTAAGACCAAATAACCTCTTGGATCTATCTCTATAGACCCTAATTCCCAGAATATAGGTTGCCTCTCCTAGATCCTTCATGGAGAAACTTTTGGACAACCATACCTTTACAGTTTGTAGTAAAGTTATGTTGTTTCCCATCAACAATATGTCATCCACATAAAGTATTAAGAAAACGACAACGCTCCCACTCACCTTCTTGTATACACAAGGCTCGTCTTGTAGCAGCCCCACCTTACCCAGAGGCGCACCAAAGGGCTTAGCGGACTGCCTGCCTAGCTCTCGCCAGGTCTCGATTCACACACTCACGCAAACGACCGAGCGTACTTAACTTAAAATAAAATAAACTAAAATAAAATGGAACAAAATAAAATACACTCTTCTTATTTAACTGAAAGGTACAAGTCATACCGCAAGTTTACAAGTCATAATATACATGATTTTCACAAAAATAGCCTAACACAGTTCGGCTATTACAGTAGTTACAACATCCATAATAATCGAAAACAAGTGGGTCCAGCTTTAATTTTTCAAGTAATCTGAGTAAAGGAAAACAAATAAAATGGAATGAGCTATAATAGCCCAGTGAGTGCTCAAGTCATGCGATCATACCAGTGAAATGTGATTTTTGTTCGATAAAATATTTAATGAGTAAATAAACAATTTGTGAACAAATTAATTAACAAATAGTCAATGGTGGATACGGGCTCACTGCAGAAGCAAGCTTAGGTCCAGCATACTCATAAAATTCAATCCGGAGTTACCCTCTTTGAGGAATGAAACTCTTATCGGAAAGAATATCAAGCACCTATATTCTCCAGCACCTTATATCACCCCAAACGCTCCCGGATGACTAACCGAGGAGTAACGGTGAAGTTAGCCCCGGAAGTCCAAGATCAAGAATAAATTCAATCATGAGTTAGCCTTTTTCAGGACTTTACTCAGATAAACAATTAACAAGCACCAAATAACGCCCAACACCTTATATCTCTCCCATACGCTCCCAATTTGATTAACCGTGGAAAATAGTAAAATTAACCATGGAAGTCACAAGCACAATTAACACATTAAATAGTGAAAGCATGTAACACATTACGGAATAGATGCGATAAAGTACACATCTTTCCTCAAATAACACATTTTTATTATATACTCATGTCAAGTGTAATCATACCATTTCATGCATGGAAATAATAATAACTAGTATGACATGGCGTTTCATGCATCATGCACACAGAAGAACACTCACCTGGTGCCTAAGAAAATATCTCGTAGAAAGGTCGGGTCTCACTTTCGGATCCTGAAATTCACGAGAAAGAATCGTGTAAAAACCCTGACTAAAATCTAAGAAATTTCATAAGGAAATTCAAGAAATACCCCAAGTCTTTCTAGGGTTAAGTTTCTAGGGTTTTGGAGCTTAGGGTTTTACCCTAGGGTTTAGGGTTTTCGAAATTAGGGTTTTCTAACTTTCTAGGGTTTTGCTCTGAGAGGTTTAATTCACTAATAGCTAGTCTACGAAAATTTCTGCACGCTTAAATCACTAAATTACAGCTTATAAAGTCTTAAATCATAGCCTAATCACTTTTATTTCCTAAATTTTACCGAAATTTCGGCAGTACTTCCCCTATAACCGGACTAACCCAAAAATTTAAAACCTGCAAGAAAATCAACCATCCAATCCAATTCAACAAGTTTTACAACTTCTATGTTCAATTTAAACTCACATTCAATCAAGATTCCACTCAAATTCAAAATCCCTACTCTAAGAATCATCACCCAAATCTGCACAGGGTTGGTTTTCAGCCAACTTCGTGCCATTTCTGGGGTCAATCCATTAAGAACTAAGGAATTCTGATTACATGGTTTTAAAGCAAATTTATAGGGCTACAACTTTCATGAAGATCATCAATCCAAATTCCAACTATAACAGGTTCAAAATCAGCCCTCAAGTTGGCTCATCATCAAAACTGTTTCACGCAGAATCAAATTTTCAGCCAACTTTGCAAGCTTTCTGCGGTTAATACACAATGAACCACCATGCAATCTTTATACCGTTTGAAAGCCCTATGAATCTAGTTTCTAAAACAACAAGAATCATTCGAATCCAAGCTATCTACACCAAGTTATGAAAGTTTTACTAAAACGGGTCCAGCATGACTGTTTTAAGTGTTCTTGAGTTCCAACTTAAGTCCTCAACTAAACCACATATAAAACATAAATTTCCAAGGTTTAAAGGCCACATACTAGTCTATCTAACCACAAGAACACTTTATATAGCAAGTATATATCAAGTTTTAACTAATTTCTTCAAGTAGTATTAACAAGAAACTTGGTATTAAACTTGCATAAAAACTACTTAAAACATGAAATTAATAAGGTAAGTTCATGGTAAATACCTTAGATATGCTTAGAACTTTGCTTAGAAAAGATAGAAGTCCACTTCCTGTGGTTGATTTGTGTCAACTTGAGAGATGAAAGTCCAAGAAATTGAGAGCAAAAATGAGGGAAGAAGAAGAAAAAGCATGGCCGGCCAAGGTGAAGGGAAAAAGAGAAAGAAATAGTCTAGGAAAAATGAAAAAGAAAAGAAGAAAAGATGGGAAAATGGTGGTCCAATTAAAATCTTACAAGAGTAAAGTAAATAGTTAGTCTTTTAATGCAAGAGTAGCTACTTGGATTAATTTAATTGGTGAAGATTAATAACTCTTACCACTTAATATAATCAATAATTAGACATAAATTATTAAAGCAAAATAGAACAAAAATAGAAGAGAGAAACCGGCCCTAAGGGAAAGAAAAGAAAAAGAAATTTCGGCCAAAAGAAAAGAAAAGAGAGAGAGAAGAATTTTCGGCCAAGAGAGAGAAAGGAAAGAGAAAAATTCCAGCCAAGATTAAAGAAAATAAAACAAGAAAATAAGTGAAACTTTTGAATAAAATTGGGCAAAATTTCAAGTAGCCAAAAGACTAGAAAATAGTAAAATGAACTAGTCAAAATTTAAACACTAATATAAGTTAAATGGTCAAGTAGAATTATTCTAACTTTAGTACTTAAGTGTTCTTGCTTCAAAATGAAAATATTAGCTAATTAACCTAATTAACTCAAGAAATCTCCCAACTAATAAATCAAGGATTAACACTTAACCCTAAATAAGAAAAGAAAATGTCTCTTATATGTGCATTTTCTAGGGTGCTACACGTCTTCTTTCTTAAGAAAACCAAACTCTTTGATTGTCTCATCAAAATGAATGTTCCAACTCCTTGAAGCTTGCTTGAGTCCATAAATGGACTTTTGTAGCTTGCATACCTTATGACTATCAATGGAGTCAAAACCATCAGGTTATGTCATGTACACATCCTTTTGCAAATTCCTGTTAAGGAATGCAGTTTTGACATCCATTTGCCAAATCTCATAGTCATAATAAGCAGCTATGGCAAGCAAAATCCTAATGGATTTAAGCACAGCTATTGGCGAAAAGGTTTCTTCAAAGTCAATTCCTTGCCTTTGTTTGTAACCTTTTGCCACTAACTTTGCTTTGTAGGTAACAATGTTACCATCCATGTCAGTCTTTCTTTTAAAGACCCACTTGCACCCTATGGGTTTTATCCCTTCAGGTGGCTCGACCAAGGTTCATACCTTGTTCTCATATATGGAATCCATTTCAGATTTCATGACTTGGCGCCACTTCAAAGTGTCTACATTAAACATAGCTTCTTCGTAACTAGTAGGATCATCATCATCTACGACTAACACATCATTGCTCTTAATAATGAGAAATCCATATCTCTTAGGAGCATAATGTGTTCTACTAGGTCTACGAAGTTCTTGTGTAACTTGAGCTTCTGACTACTCCTCATCAACATGTGGCATAAGCTCTTGTTCCAATTGTTGACTACTTTGTGGTTCTTGAATTTCTTCAAGTTCTACTTTACTCCCACTACTTCTTTCAAGAATAAATAATTTTTCTAGAAAAATAGCATGTCTTGAAACAAATACCTTTTGCTCAAGGGGATTGTAGAAGTAGTATCCATGACTCTCTCTAGGATACCCCACAAACAAACATTTGTCAGACTTAGCCTCTAGCTTGTCTAACATGCTCTGCTTCACATAAGCAAAACAGCCCCAAATATTCAAATGATTAAGATTCGGTTTCTTACCATACCAAATCTCATAAGGTGTGGTATCAACAAGTTTTGATGAAACACGGTTGAGTATATAGGAGGCAGAATCTAAGGCATAACCCCAAAACGAAATAGGAAGTGATGCATGGTCCATCATGGAACGCACCATATCTAATAAGGTATGATTTCTCCTTCAGACACACCATTTAGTTGTGGCGTGTATGGAGGAGTCCATTGAGGAATAATCCTATTTTTCTCTAGATATTGTTGGAACTCTTGACTTAAGTATTCTCCACCTCGATCAGATCTAAGTGTTTTGATACTCTTGCCAAGTTGTTTCTCAACTTCAGCTCTAAAGACTTTGAACTTTTCAAAGCCCTCGGATTTGTGCTTCATTAGAAACACATAACCATATATAGAATGGTCATCTGTAAAAGTGATGAAGTAGGAGAAATCACCTCTAGCATGGATTGACATTGGGCCACAAATATCAGTATGTACAAGCCCAAGAAGATCACTAGCACATTCACCCTTTCCGGTAAAAGGTGTCTTGGTCATTTTGCCAAGTAAACAAGATTCGCATGTCCCAAATAATTCATAATCAAATGAGTCCAAGTATCCATTTTTATGTAACTTGGATATGTGTTTCTCATTTATATGACCGAGTCTACAATGCCAAAGGTATGTTTGGTTTACAATATCTAATTTTTGTTTCTTGGTGTTTATGTTGAGAATGGACTTTTGTTTATCTACAATGTATAAACCATTAATTAATGTACCAGTACCATAAGTAATACCATCACGTGAAAAAGAACAACTTTTATTCCTTTGAATGATGGTAAAACCATCCAAATCTAACAATGAGATAGAAATGATGTTCTTTGTAAGTACGAGAACAAAATAACAGTTTCTTAATTCTAAAATAAGCCCAGTGGGCAAAGAGAGTACATAGGTTCTCACATCTAATGCAGCAACTCTTGCTCCATTCTCCACACGTAGCTCGACCTCTCCCCTTGCCAGGGATCTACTATTTTTAAGACCCTGCATATTTTTACAAATATGAGATCCAGATGCTGTATCTAATACTCATGAGTCTTGGTTAGTAGATAAATTAATCTCAATCATAAACATAATAGAGGTTGACGCTTTACCAAGCTTCTTTGATTTCGGAGAGTCAAGGTAGGCCTTGCAGTTTCTCTTCCAATGCCCATCTTTTTCACAATGGAAGTATGTGCTGTAGACATCAAATTTTGATACATCATTTATTTCAAACATTGGGGGCATGTTTGTATTTTTGAGCCAAATTTTAATTTTTCAATAATCTGGGGGCAAAATAATAATTTTATCTGTAAATATTTTTTATCAGCTTTTGGGGGTTTTAAATTCATATTTTTACTTTCATGAGAATTTGTTAGTTTTTTTATGTTTTTTCTGGATTTAATTGGTATTCTTTTACATTTTTTTAGCACAAGGGCAAAATAGTAATTTCACCTCGCAAACACCATTTTAGTTCATTTTAGGTTCCAAATTTGTTTTTCTAATTCTTTAAAGCATGTTTCTAAATTTTCTTTATTTTTTCGAAGACGATAGCTATTTTTCTGTGAATTTTCATTGTCCAAGGGTAAAATCGTCATTTTATAATTAAAATTTATTTTTTATCAATTTTTGAATCATAAATGCATTTCCCAGGGTTTTAAGCTCATTTTTAATTTTTGGTAATTTTCCAAGGTCAATAGCTATTTTTCTGTGAATTTTCATTATCCAAGGGCAAAATCGTTATTTTACAGTTTAAATTCATTTTTCACCAATTTTAAGTCATAAATGTATTTCCTAGGGTTTTAAGCTTATTTTTAATTTCTGAAAATTTTCCAAGATCAATAGTTTTTTTTTTGTGAATTTTCATTGTCCAAGGGTAAAATTGTGATTTTATAGTTTAAATCCATTTTTGATCAATTTTTGAGTCATAAATGCATTTCCTAGGGTTTTAAGCTTATTTTTAATTTTGGTAATTTTTTGAGGCTAATAACCATTTTTTTTGTGTATTTTCGTTGTCTAGGGGCAAAATCGTCATTTCATACCCCAAGCGCGTTTTTTGTCAGCTTTAAGCTCTAACTTTTATTTTTTGAAAATTTTAGAGACTGCGGTCATTTCTTTGTATTAATTTTTAATTTTTTGAGGTTAAAAATATTTTTTTAAAATAAAATTGAAATTTTTATTACCGATGGCGTTTTTGTTATTTTTGTAGTATTCTTGGTGCCCAAGACAACTAGTACTATAAATATCTCCACTAAAGAATAAAAGGGAATTAATTAGAATATACTAGGTTCATTCTTCCATTACACACACACTTACACTTTTTTTCACACACTAAAATACTACACGCACACTTCACACTTTTTTTCACACACTAGAATCCTACATACACTAACACACATTCTTTTTCACCTACTAAAATCCTACACACACACTAACACACTTTTTTCACCTACTAAGATTAAATACACATACTAACACACTATATTCACACACACTAAGATAAAAAAAACAAAAAATTAAGAACACCAAGAACACTATAAAAATTTCAGCTTTTATTTTTTCAAGAGAGGAAAGTCCAATCCACCTTCTTTCATTCTAAGGTACCATCTTTGCTCTTTGTTACTCTTTTACAATTATTTGATATCAATTACACAAAATTTTTGCTTTTTTTTATGAGCTTTAGGTTTTGTTTTTCTCTTCTTGTTCTTGAAATTATTTTTTAGATTTTTTTTGTCTTTTTTTTTTTGTGTTTATTTTTGTTTGTTTGATGGGATTTTGGGTTTTTCTTCTTCTGGGTATGATTTTTACCATCGTTTCTCTTCTCTCTCTGCTCCCTCTTCCACCGCCTCACCACCATCACTCCTCCCTCTTCCACCACCTGAACCACTATCCCTCCTCCCTTCTCCACCACCTGAACCACCATCACCACTGTACAACCACCATCACCACCGTACAATCACCATCACCAGAATCCACAGCCACATCACACCAACACCAACCTGCAAAGCCTCCATCACCAATACTCTCATAACCACCATCTAGTACTTGCAAATCCCTCTCCCTTTGCCCAAACCTGCAAAGAAAATTCACAGACCACAATCGACCACAAACCTATAACTAATTACTATAGTCAACTTCAAATAAGAACCAAGGTTGTTCTTGAAATCATTTCCAAAACCTGCAAAAGACATCCAAACCATAAAACACCATATACACAGCCCCAAAACAACAAAAATCAGTTGCAAGCCCAGCACTGCCGTACTACCTCTGTCTCTCCATAGTCAAAGCACCACATTGCCAATGTACCATCACCACCATCCCAAATAGTTTCCAAAATAGCCCAAAGCCCGTCTGTTTTCCACCTAATTCCCCACCATTCCCATTGTAACACCCTAGAAAATGCACTTACAAGAGACATTTTTCTTATTTAGGGTTAAGTGTTAATCCTTGATTTATTAGTTGGAAGATTTCTTGAGTTAATTAGGTTAATTAGCTAAGATTTTCATTATTAAGTAAGGACACCTAAGTACTAAAGTTAGAATAATTTTACTTGACCATTTAATTTATATTAGTGTTTAAATTTTGATTAGCTTATTCTACTATTTTCTAGTCTTTTGACTACTTGAATTTTAGCTCAATTTTACTCAAAAATTTCACTTATTTTCTTGCTTTATTTTCTTTTCCTTGGCTGAAATTTCTTCTCTTTTGGCCAAAAATTCTTCTTTCTTCTCTTTTCTTTTTGGCCGAAATTCTTTCTTCTTTTTTCTCTCCTTATGGCCGGATCTCTCTCTCTCTCTATTTTACTCTCTTTTTGCTTTAATAATTTGTGCCATAATATTGCTAGTATTAGGTGATAAGAGATTACAAAGTTTTACCAATCAAATTGATCCAAGTAACCACTATTGCATTAAAAGACTACATCTTCACTTCATTCTTGTTATGTTTTTATTGGTTAATTTTTTTCCCACCTTTTCTTTATTTCTTTTCCATTTTCCTAGCCTATTTCTTTCTCTTTCTTTTTCTTCTTGGCCGGCCATCTCTCTTTCTCTTCTTCCCTCATTTTGCTCTCAACTTCTTGAAGCTTATTCTCCAAATTTTGGGCAAATCCACCATAGAAAGTGAGCTTCTTTCCTTCCTAAGCAAAGTTCTAAGCATATCTAAGGTATTTACTATGAACTTTTCCTACTAATTTCAAGTTTTAATTAGTCTTTTATGCAAGCTTAAACCTAGATTCTTGTTGCTACTACTTGGAGAACTTAGTTTGAATTGGAGATTTACTTGCTAGATAAAGTATTCTTGTGGTTAGATAGACTAGCAAATAGCATTTAAACCTTGAAATTTCATGTGTTATAAGTTGTTTGGTTGAAGATTCTTGGAGTAGAATTCTTGAAATTTAGTGGAATCTTGATTGAATTTGAGCTTGAATTGAATATAAAAGTTGTAGAACTTGTTGAATTTAGGTTGGATGGCTGATTTTCTTGCAGGAAAAAAATTTGGGTTAGTCCGATTTTAAGGGGAAATGCTGCCGAAATTTTGGTAGAATTAAAAGAAGAAAAATTGACAAGTGAGATTTTAAACCTAGAATATATTCAATTGAAGGAAATTGAAGTGTAGGAATTTTTAGAAAATGATCTAGTGATAGATTAAATTTTCTTAGAATGAGTAAACCCTAAACCCTAGAAACCCTAAAACCAAAACCCTAGAAATAAGTGGGGTATTTTCTTGAATTTTCTTACTAAATTTACTAGGGTTTTAATTGGGTTTTCATTATATTATTTCTTTTAAATTTCAAGGTCCGAAAACGCATCGCGACCATTTTACGAGATATTTTCTTAGGCATTCCAGGTGAGTGTCTCTATGTGTGCATGATGCATGAAAGGTTATGTTTCACTTGTAAATATTATGTTACACTTGCAAATATTATGTGATAAATTTTGCTACTTGAGGAAAGATGTGTACTTTATCGCATCTATTTCGTAATGTGTTATATGCTTTCACTATTCAACGTGTTACTTGTGCGTGAGACTTCCGTGACTAACTTTACCGTTACTTCACAGATAGTCAACCCAGATAGACTTGGGAGGTTATAAGGTGCTGGGTGTTTTAGGGCGTGACGTTCTTTCCCTTTTGAGTTGTGAATCCTCAAAGAGGCCAACTCCGGATTGAACTGTCTTGTGTGTTGGCCCTCCAAGGTTGAGATTGCTCCCTGGATGTGGTAGCTTGTACGGAGGTTATAAGGTGAATGGTGGTTAGGGCTTGCGTGATAAAATTGGCATGTCCTTTGATAAAGACCTGAGCTATTTTCTCGGTCCAAATGTCATGGTTACATGATCAGTACTTGCTTTTCCTGCGGTTGAGCTTGCTCCCGTAGTTGAGCCTTGTATCCGCCCTTGACTACTTGATAATTAAATTGTTCATATCTTGTTTATTTAATTTATCGATTATTTTATTTACTAAAATAATGAGTTCTTGATATGGTTGCATGACTTGGGCATTCATTGGGGCTATTATAGCTCATTCCTTTTATTTGTTTTCTTTTACTCAGGTTTCCTAAAAAATTAAAGCTGGATCGACTGGTTTTGAATATTGTAGATGTTTCAGTTATTGTAATAGCCAAACTATTTTAGGCTATCTTTGGGAAAATCATGTATATTATGGCATGTAAACTTTTGGTGTTACTTGTACCTTTAAGTAAATAATATGAGTGTATTTTATTTTATTCCATTTTATTTTATTTTATTTTATTTTGAGTTAAGTACGCTTGGATGTTTGCGTGAGTGCGTGATTCGAGTCCTGGCGAGAGCTAGGCAGGCAGTCCGCTACGCCCTTTGGTGCGCCTCTAGGTAAGGTGGGGCTGTCATACCCATCCCCTCCACTAGCTATCAGTTGGAAACCAACCTACCCAAACAAGCAATTGCCAACCTCACTAGCTCTCTTCCACCAATGGCCTTCACCACCAATTATCAGCCTCACAGAACAACCACTAAAACCACAACCCACACAATGAATTACCACTGCCGACAACCCATCACTATCAGCAAACTCATCCCCAAAAATCAACCCAATCCTAGAACCTCCCCTACAAAAAGCCCAACAACTAGTCACCTCTCATCTGCAACCTCAATTTCCATTTCCCCTGTCACTAGGAACCACCATATCAGTAACCCAAAACCCACGACATCCGCACCAACCTCTGTCGCACCACCAGTACAAAGCAACCCTCAGTTAGCTCATTCAACCACCGAAAGCTCCCTTCACAGCCTGCAAATATCATCACAAAATAACCGCCCAACCACCAGTCATCTCCAATCCCATTACCACCCCTGCTACCCCAAGTGCCCACCAAACAACACCTCTAACCCACCACTTGCAGTCCTGTAGACACCAAATTTTGACACACCTTTTGTAAAATATGTGTGTTACTTTATTTTAGGGGACATTTTTCATTTTTCGGGGGTCGATTATAATTTTTGTGTGTATTACGTCTAATTTGTCGCATTAGGGGCAAAATGGTAATTTCACAATGTAAATATTATTTTATTTTATTTTATTTCCTAAATATACAATTTTACTATTTTTATCATTATTTATAATTTTAATAATTTTTAGGAGTCATTTATTATTTATTTAAAATTTTAGTATTTTACACTTAATGCCACGTTTTTCAATGCACTCTTTTTACGAGAATTTTCAAATGAAAAATTTTATATATGTATTTTGTATATTTATAAATTTTCTATAAAAGTTACACAATTTTTAGAGGCCATTTGGTATTTATTTATTTTTTGTCTTTATTGTTCATTAAGGGCACGTTTCCCAAAAATACGTTAATCTTAAAATTTTTGAGTGAAAATTATACTATGTGTGCTTTATGTGATAATATATGTTGTGTAAGATTTTTGTGATGTCATTTATTAATTTTCATAAATTTTATAATTTTGCCATATTTAGGCCACGTTTTCCAATGCACTTTTTATTTAAAATTTTTCTTTATGAGAATTATGTGTGTGTGCATTTCATAAATTTTATGTAAAGAAAAATTTCATAATTTATTTATTTATTTATTTTAAAGACCATTTGTTATTTATTTTAAATTATATTTTTCTAATTTAGAATTAACTTTTTTGTTACACTAAATTTTTCTTTTTCCTTTTTATAATATTATATTTCAGTTTTAATGTATAATTTAAAAAGAGTTCAAGTAGTTTTTATGTTATTTTTATTTTTATTTTTTATTCTTATTTTTCTATTTTGCTTTGTTTTCTTCCTAAAAAAAAAAGAGAACAGCAACAGCAGCGTTGCTGCTGCTGCTGCTGTTGCTGTTGCTTCTGCAAACTCTATCTCCATGCCATACCTTCAACCACCCTATCAATCAAGCCATACCAATCACCCAACCACCCTTTGTTTAATCACGTCACACACCTGCACTCTCCCAAGCACAGACACACTCACCTGCACTCCCTCACTCCCTCTGCTTCACCACACTCACAAAAACACACACTTCAGAGACCTCTCCCTCTCCTCTCTCACATTTCATCTCCACACAGCCTCACAGAAAACGCACCACAGACATACCCCCTACACTTCCCTCTCGGATCCCTCCCTCTCTGCAACAAAAGCTCACACACAGGCACAAAACACACCACACACACCAGCATAACCACAACATCACTCCACCAGACATCTCACAACTCTCCTCACTCACATCACACCTGCACATACAAGTTTTAGCTCACAGACACAATTTCCTACAAACTTCACAAAACCAGAACGCACACTACACACACCTCACGCCTCACTCCCTCTGCCTCCCCTTTCCCCTGCAGACAGACAACCCACACCAATTCACAGTTCACACACTCACCATTCACACGCCTTCTTAGTTTCCTTTCCCTCGGCACACACCACACTCAGTCCAAACAACACTCACACATACGCATAAACACACTACACACACCTGCAACATTCACAGATTCCAGCAAAACATACACACACGCACAAAAACACACATTCCAGCACACACTCACCTGCATACAATCCATTCAAACACACACACACACGCACAATACACGCACAATCCATTACATACACCTGCAAACAGACACATCAGTCCAAGCCCAAACCTCACTAAAACCTGCAAAAACAAACAAATACATTCAACAAAGTCATCCTTCCACCACCGAAGCCAACGGCTCCACCAATCAGCAGCCCCAAACAACTCGCCACCACCATTGCCCAACCAACCGGCCGAACATCACCACCAGATTCTCTCTCGGCCAAAATAAGGTTAAATCTCGCTTCTCCTTCAAATTACTTATGGCTGTAGATTTGATTGATTAATTCTTGAGGGAAGCTGCTTAATTTGTATGTTTTTTTTACTTTGCTTTTAGGAACAAAGTTTTGGGAAGTTGGATTTTCTTTGGTCAAAAAATCAATTCACGATTTGGGGAGGGAAGTAGAAAAACCGAGAGAGAGATGGACCGGAAAGAGAGGTCCGGTGAGAGAGAGAGTGAGACCAGAAATCCTGCGAGAGAGAGAAAGTGAGATCGAGAGAGGGCAGAGAACAGAACCGGATGGGGAAGACGAACCAGGGGAGAAAGAAGAGAGAAAAAGAAAGAAGAAAGAAAGAAAAGAAAAGAGAGAAAAAGAAAGAAAAAGAAAGAAAGAAAGAAAAAAAAAAAAGAAAGGAAAACCGGTAAAAAAAAAATTAAAAAAAGAGTTTTAGTGAAACTACGTCAATTTGACGTAGTTTCACTCAAAACTACGTCGTTTTGATGGTTTGGTTTTTTTAATTTGATTTTAATTAATAATAGATATTTATTTTGTAGTCCTTATACTTTCATTAATGTCACTGTGGCCCCAAAAGTTTTTGATTTGTGCATTTAAATTTCTGTTTATTGTAGATTGACCCCCATAATTTTATTTTCTTTTCAATTAGGTCCTAATTAATTGCATTTAGGTCCCTTGACCTTTAGATAATTATAATTTTGGCCCCTACATTTTTCAATTTTCATTTTGACCCCTATATTTTTATAAAATTATATTGTGACCCCTATACTTTTCTGAAATTACATTTTACCCCTAAATATTTCTGAAAATTTCGTTTGACCCCCTTTTATTGTTGGATATTGCAAATTGGTGTTTAATGTGGCTATAATTTACAAATTGAACCTTGAATGTTGCTTAAAATTGCAATTTGGTTTTAAAATTTGTTGGAAATTGTATTTTGCATATTTTAACTTGCTGGAATTTTATTTTGTACCCCAACATTGCTGGAAATTCTATTTTTGCCTTAGAATGCTTGCTGGAATTTCATTTTTATCCCTCCCAACCTTGCTGGAATTTTATTTGAGTCACTTATACTTGCTGGAATTTTATTTTTGGCCCCCTATTGTTGCTGGAATTTATATTTTGGTCCTTTATGTTGCTGGAATTTGTTTTAATACCTCCATTAATTGTTAGAAATTGTATTTTAGTCTTTTATTTGTTGCTGGAATTTGTATTTTAATACTTATAGTTGCTGGAATTTTTATTTTAGCTCTTTTATATAGCTGAAAATTGCAATTTGACCCTATACATTGCTGTAAATTATGTATCATTTAATGACCTTGCTGAAATTATATTCTTGGCCTTAAGTATTGCTGGAAATTTTATTTTTGGGCATTATACTTGCTGAAAATTATATTTTAGCCTTTAAATTTGTTGTAAACTATGTCATTACCTTAATTAGGGTTTAAAATTATAATTTTACCCTTTTGTTTGTTGTAAATTACATTTTTACTCTAGAATATTGCCTAAATTTCTCATTTTAATCCAAATCTTATAATATTTTATTTTTGCCAAAAAAAATATAATTAAATTAGTTAAGTCCTCAAAGCTTTAAATTATTTCTTTTCACATTTTATTTATTTATTTTATCAAATTTATAATTAATGTTCTAAAATTGGGTCTTGTTAGTCTAATTAATGTTCAAATTAGTTTCTCTATTTCCCTTTTAGTTATTTTGATAATTTTCATTTGGGTGTTAAAAGTTTAAGTATGTATTATTGTGTTTTATCTTCTACTATTTTTTTACTTATTCATTTTCCTTGTTTTACTTTATTTATTTATTCACTTATTTATTTTTACTTAAACAATTTTCATTCTTTTCTAAATATTTAATTATTATTATTTTAATTTTGTCTATTATTGCTATAATTGTTTGAATTATCATAGCATGTTCATGGTGATTGGTATGGAAATTATTTAATTAGTAGTTTATTTATTAAATAGTGGTATTTTTAACATGTTTGCTCATTTAGTAGCAATTTGTACCGAGTCCTCGAACGGGAGGTACCTCGATTACCCTTTTAATTTCTTTTTATGTGCTCCTACGTGCTCCAATGTGTTTTTCTATGTGTTTTCATGTATCTTTGTGCTTATAATTTTTATCCATGTGTGAGTGTTTATTTATTTATTTATGCCATGTTGTTTATTTGAATTTAATCTTGATTATTCAAAGAAATGTAATAGATAGGTAATATTCTATTTAGCAAAATTTTTGTATTTAGATAGTTAATGTAATAGATAGTTTATGTGTTATCTATTTAATAAAAATCTTATGTATTTTAGATAGAAAATGTAATAGATAGGTTAGATAGGTTACCTTTATTTTTATTTTTAGATTGTAATTAGGCTTTCCCGGTGTAATAGTTAGGGCTTTTGTGTGCTATGTGTGCTATGTGCTTATGTGTTTTATTTGCTTTCTTTAGGACTTTGCATCTAGAATATCATGCTTATGTGTTATGTGCTCCTATGTGCTATTATGTGCTTTTATGTGATTATTGCTTCAATCTATGCTTTATTTATTTACTTGCTTTATTATTATATATGTGTATCGTCGCCACACTAGTCCAACGCTAGTTGTGGTTAATTTCGGTTTCTTCGCTAGTCCAACGCTAGCGGAGAATTTTTAGAAAATAGGCTAGTCCAATGCTAGGCCTTTAGGTCATTTTAGTATTAGGATCATTTCTCGTGTTCATTCATGCCATTTCACACACATTTTTTGTTTTAGGCCTTTTTCATTTTGTATGATTTTTATATATATATACTCTATCATTTATTATCTATTTTTAAACACTATGTTTAGTGCATAACATTTAGATTCCACTACACATAGAATTTTAGGTCATTTGTGTGATTTGACTAGAAATAGTCATCTACTCACGTGGGAAGCGATGGCGTACATGTCGTTCCCCCCTCCGTGAGTAGGAACTAGTTAGTCACGAGTCTATTAGTCTCCCGTACCCGTTATGTTGCATCCCTACTTTCTTTGTTCACTTACTATCTATATTACTATTTTCCTTTTCTTTTGCATTCCATTTTGCATCTATACTCGTGACTCCGTCGAGGTCTACATTCGGGTTTCGCAATTAATGCGGTAATTCCGACTAAACCTCAATGGAACATTTTGTCCCTTAACGATATTCATTTTTAGGACTAGATTTGCATTCATATAGTTGCATCCAAATGCGATAAAATCTTAGGGTTATATTAGGAAAATTTAGACTAAACCTCGCAACTAGTTTCGGCTAGGTTGAAAGGGTGCCTTAGGCGCGAGCCTTTGCCTTCCCTTTCTTCAACTGTGACTCCCGAACCTTTTTCTCTTGTTTTCAAAGACCTGGAGTCGTCTAAAAGGGTTTTTCTTGTTTTTTCTATATTTTTCCAAAAATCATTTCTTTAAATAAATCATTCTTAATTTTCTTATCTTTTATAAAATATTTTCGGGTGACTTGGTACACCAAAACTCAATACCAAGTGGCGACTCCTTTTTTACTAAAAAACCCTTTTTAGACTCTATTTTCGGGCCCAAAAACCGTCGCATTTTCAAAGTCCCATTTTAGGCCCTTTTTCTTTTGTTTTTCAAAATAAAGCATTTGTTTGTCACATTTTATCAAATTATCTTTTATAAAGTATTTTTTATAAAAAAAATTATTTTTACAAAAATGTACACTCTTTTTTCCAATATAAACAAAATCACATTTAATTCTTCATTTTCTTTTTTCTCGACCTCACTTACACTTTATTATTTCCCTTTCGAAAAATGGGGTGCGACAAGTCCTACACCGAAATTACCACAACCAAGCAATCCCGGTATCACTACCGTTCTTAGACAACCCTACCAATCACCTCTACTTCTTCTTAATTCGCGCGAGTTCAAAGCCCTCTTTCAATTTCATTCTAGCAAGTTTTAGCCAAATTGCTTCCCTATTTTGAAAGAAATTAAGAAGGAATTAGGGCAAATTAGAGAAAGAAAAGAGAGAAAATGTGACAGCCCCACCTTACCCAGAGGCGCACCAAAGGGCTTAGCGGACTGCCTGCCTAGGTCTCGCCAAGTCTCGATACGCACTCACGCAAACGTCCGAGCGTACTTAACTTAAAATAAAATAACTAAAAGAAAATGAAATAAATAAAATACATTCATTTTATTTAACATAAGGTACAATTCACATCAAAAGTATATGTGTCATAATATACATGATTTTCACAAAAAATAGCCTAACACAGTTCGGCTATTACAATAACTGAAACTTTTATAATAATAAAAAACCAGTCGGTCCAGCTTTAATTTTTCAGGTGACCTAAGTAAAGGAAAACAAATAAAATGGAATGAGCTATAATAGCCCAGTGAATGTCCAAGTCATGCAATCATATCAAGAACTCATTATTTTAGTAAATGAAATAATCGAACAATTAAATTAATAAATCAAGATATAAACAATTTAATTTAACATGTAGTCAAAGGAGGATACAAGGCTCAACTACGGAAGCAAGCTTAACCGTAGAAAGAGCAAGTACTAATCATGTAGCCACGATATTTGGACCGAGATAATAGCTTAGGTCTTTATCAAAGAACATATCAGTTTTATCAAGCACAAACCCTAACCGCCAATCACCTTATAACCTCCGTACAAGCTACCACATCCAGGGAGATATTCTCAACCCTGGAGGGCCAACAAGCAAACAGGTTCAATCCGGAGTTGGCCTCTTTGAGGATTCACAACTCAAAAGGGAAAGAACATCAAGCCCTAAAACACCCAACACCTTATGTCCTCCCACGTGCAGCCGGGTTGACCATCCGTGAAATAACGGTGAAGTTAGTCACGGTAGTCTCATGCACACACAAATAACACATTGGTCAATGAAAGCAAGTAACACATTGCGGAATAGATGTGATAAAGTACACATCTTTCCTCAAGTAGCACAGGTATTCACATAGTAATTGCAAATTTTCGCATAATATTTATCAAATAAAATATCACATTTCATGCATCATGCACACATAAAGACACTCACCTGGAAAGCCTAAGAAAATATCTCATGAAATAGTCGTGATGTGTTTTTGGACCCTGAAATTTAGAAGAAATAATCTGATGAAAATCCGATTTAAACCCTAATTAATTTAGTAAAGAAATTCAAGAAATATCCCACTTATTTCTAGGGTTTTGGTTTTAGGGTTTCTAGGGTTTAGGGTTTAGGGTTTCATTTTAGGGTTCTCTTTTTCTAGGAATTTTGCTCATTACTAGATCATTTTACCTAAAATTTCTGCACATTAACTCTTTAATTTTAACATGTTCTAGGTTGGAAGTTTCATTTTCCATTTTTCCCTTCTTTATTCCTACCAAAATTTCGGCGGCATCTCCCCTTAAAATTGGACCAAACCAAATTTTTTTCCTGCAAGAAAATCAGCCATCCAACCCAAATTCAACAAGTCCTACAACATCTAGGTTCAGTTCAAGCCCAAATTCAATCAAGATTCCACTAAATTTTAAGAATTCTACTCCAAGAATCTTTACCTAAATCTGCACAGGGTTGGTTTTCAGCCAACTTCGTGCCATTGTAGGGGTCAATCCATCAAGAACCAGGGAATTCTGATTACATGGTTTGAAAGTAAGTTTATAGGGCTACAACTTTCGTGAAGATCATCAATCCAAATTCCAACTAGAACCGGTTCAAAATCAGCCCTCAATTTGGCTCATCATCAAAACTGTTTTACGCAGAATCAAATTTTCAGCCAACTTTGCAAACTTTCTGCGATTAATATACAATGAATCACAGTGCAAGCCTTATACCGTTGGAAAGCCCTATCAATCTAGTTTCTAAAACAACAAGAATCACTCGAATCCAAGTTATCTATACCAAGTTATGAAAGTTTTACTAAAACTGGTCCAGTATGGCTGTGAAAGTAAAACTTGAACAAAACCCTAAATAAAACTTGAATAAAACTCAAATAAAACTTGAAATTAATAGCAAAAGTTCATAGTACATACCTTAAACAAGCTGAGAACCTTGCTTAGGAAGAAGAAAACCTCACTTTCTATGGTGGAATTTGTCTAAAATTGAAGAGAGAGCTCCAAGAAAATGAAGAACAAGGGAGGGTAGAGAGGGAGATTGAGAGAGTCGGCCAAGGGAGAATAAAATGAAAGAGAATTTCGGCCAAGAGAGAATAAAATGAAAGAGAATTAGGTCAAGAAAGATTAAAAGAATAAAAGAATAATGGAAGAAAGTGCAACCAATTAGAACTAAACAAGAGTCAAGCTAGGGTTTAGATATTTTGGCAAAATAGGTGCTAGTTGGTTAAATTTGATTAGTGAAAAATATTGGTCACTTATCTCCTAACATCTTGCAAGACTTTGGCACAAATTTTAAAGCAAAAGAGAGAAAAATAAGAGAGAGAGAGGGCCGGATTTTAGAGAGAGAAAGCAAGAGAAATTAGTGAAATTTTTAGGTCAAAATTGGAACTAAGACTCACTTAGTCAAAAGCCTTGAAAATGATAAAGTTAGTTAGTCAAAATTAAACACTATTATAAACTAATAGACCAATAAAATTAACCCAAGTTTGATACTTAGGTATACCACTTAATCATGAAAGAATCTCATTTACTTAACCTAATTTTACTTAAGTAATCTTCCAACTAATAAGTCAAAGATTAACACTAACCCTACCTAAAGGAAATTCTCTTATTGAGGGCATTTTTAATCTTGACCTCTCTTCTTCTTTTTTTTTTCCCTCATTTTATATATTTCTTTCTACAAATAAACATAACATGAATTATATAATTTTATACGAATTTCTGGGGTGTCACAGAAAAGTGAGGAAAACAGAAGAGAAAGAGAATGGAGAAAAGAGAAAGCAGAGAACAGAGACAAAGGAGAGTGATTCTGTCAAGAAAGAAGAGAGATCAGAGAGAAGAAGAGAAAAAGAAGAAGAACCGAAAAAAATTCTAATAAAAGGTGGTTTAGGTTGTAGGAATGAAATGAATATGGTTTTAAGACTCCTTGTTTAGTGTAATCCAATGATTTGTTTGTTTGATTGTTTCTATTTTGTTAATTCACTTCTATATTGAATGTTTGGTTTTACTAATTAAGTTATTCTTTGGTTAATTTAGCTGTGTTTGGTGTTTTTGATATGTAGTTGAACTGGATGTTTGTATTTTTACTTGTTTTAGACCTTGAGGTCTCAGTTAGTTCATTGTGCCCCTTGCCACCTTTTGATTTCTACAATTTAGTCCCTTTTATTTATAGATTGACTCCTTATATATTTTATTCTCCATTAATTAGGCCCTATCTTTTGCAATTAGGTCCTAGTGCTTGCTGGAATTTTTTATTTTTAGCCTCATGCTTACTGGAATTTTGATTTTAGGCCCCCTTAATTGCTGGAAATTGCAATTTGGTCTCCATGTTTGCTGAAATTATATTTGTACCCTTGAATATTTCTAAAAATTGTAATTTGTCAATTGATGCTTGCTGAAATTACGTTCTTGTCCTTGAATATTACTGAAATTTCATTCTTGGCTTTAAACACTTGCTGTAATTTTTATCTTTGGCTCCCCATAATTGCTGTGATTTAATCTTTATCCTTAGGCTTGCTAAAATTTATGTTTTGTCCCCTTAGTTTGCTGGAATTTGCATTTTTCTCCTTAGAATATTGCTCCATTTACATTTTTACCCCATAAATTATTGCGATTTATTTTTATGATTTATTTATTTATATCGTGATACCTTGACTTATGCGTTCATTTTTTTAAGTATTGGTACTTGGTCTTCGAGAGATATCCCTATTTCTTATTAATTTCTTTTTTATGTGCTTCAATGTGCCTTACGTGATTTTTATGCATTTTATTCACATATTTCCTATTTGGTATGCTTTTTGTGTATTTATTCCTTTCATGCGATTTCATTTTAAATCTTATCATTTCTTTATTATTATTTTGATAAAAATGTAATATTTTTGTGTTTAGCTAGTCAATGTAATAGTTAGATTTTTTTTCTCATATTTTAGCAAAAATTGTGTAATTAGATAGAAAGTGTAATAGATAGGGCATTTTTAATTTCCCCCTTTTAAATAGTAAATTAAGCCCCCGGTGTAATAGTTAGGGTTTATTTGCTTTTGCGTGCTTATGTGCATATTTCTTTACCACTTTCATTAGGACTTTGCATCTAGATATTATGCCTGTGTGTTATGTGCTCCTACTTGACTTTATATGTCTTTATATGTTTAATTTGCTTTTAATTCATGCTTTACTATTTAAATTCATGTTTTATGTTATTCCGTCACCACACTAGTCCAACGCTAGTTGTGGCTTATCGTTTCCCCGCTAGTCCAAAGCTAGTGGGAATCCCTAGAAAGGGCTAGTCCAACGCTAGACCCTTAAGGCATTTTAGTGTTAGGTGCATTTGTGTGCATTTCTCATCCCAATTCACACACTTTTAGTTTTCTTTCCATTTGGCATGACTTTTATTATTATTATTATTATTATTATTATTTTGACACATTTTAAAATGCATGGCATCTAGGTTGCATTTCACTTAGACTTTAGGACATTTGTATGATCCGACTAGAAATAGTCGCCTACTCACGTGAGAAGCAGTGGCGTACATGCCGTTCCCCCTTCCGTGAGTAGAAAGATTCAGTCACGAGATATTAGTCCCCCGTACCCATCATGTTGCATACCCACTTTCTTTCTTCACTTACTGTATATTATTATTTTCTTTTCTTTTTGCATTTCATTTTGCATTCACACTCGTGACTCCCTCGAGATCTCGACTCGGATTTCGCAATTAATGCGACAATCTCGACCAATCCTCGACGGGACATTTCGACCCTTCCGATACTTACATTTTAGACTTAGGATTTGCATTCACTTAGATACATCTGAACGCGATAGAACTTAGGGTTAATTTAGGAAATTTTGATTAAACCTCGCAACTAGCCTCGGCTAGGTGGAAAGGGTGCCTTAGGCGCGAGCCTTTGCCTTCCCTTTCTTCAAATCTGACTCCTAGACCTTTTTCTCTCGTTTTTTCATAGACCAGAGTTCGAAAAGGGTTTTTAAATATTTTTTAATTTTTAATTTTTTTTGTTTTGCTAAATTATTTTTTGGGTGACTTGGTACACCCTAACTCAATACCAAGTGGTGACTCCAATTTTCAAAATAAAACCCTTTTTCAAAATTAGTGGGCCAAAACTGTCACATTTTTTTAGCCTCGGCCTTATTTTCTTTTAAAATACCATTTTTTACTAAATAATATTTTTTTAACCAAAACACGATTTTTTCTCACACACGCACGGTTTTTCCAAAACTCGATCTTTTCAAAAAGGGTCACCAGACTGAATCGTCTTTTCTGGACGCGACAGTCGTGACCCCACTAGTACCTTTTACTTACGATTTTTAGGACGCGACACGTGCCCTTGAGTTTGTCCTTTCTAACCCCACCCTTAGGCTTGCTTCTCCTTTTCTTGGACTTCTTAAGTCCAGAATTGGACTTCTTTTTCTTGGAGCCCGAGACAAGCATAACGATGCTCTTCTCCTTCTTAAGATTGGGCTCAGCAATCTTGAGCACGTACATCAATTCAGTCAATGTGCACTCAACTTTTCGCATGTTGAAGTGCAGGATGAATTGTGAATAACTCTCAAGGAGGGACTGAAGAATTAAGTCAATACTTAACCCATTGTCTAAGACATGTCCCAGATTAGCTAATTTTTCAATTAGCCCGATCATCTTCAGTACATGGGCAGCCACTGAAGATCCCTCTGCCATCTTGCATCGATAAAGCTCCCTTGAGGTCTCATACCTCTCAGTCTTAGCTTGTGCGTCAAACATTTCTTTTAAATGCACAATCATGGACAGAGCATCCATCTTAAAATGTTGCTTTTGCAATGCCGGGGACATAGTAGCTAACATGATACATGTTGCAGTATCATTGTCGGCTTTGTGCATCTCATATGCATCTATGTCCTCAGGTGATGCAATAGCAAGAGGAGGAGGGGGCAATGGTCTATCAAGGACAAACTCAATTTTTTCATGTTTGAGAACAATTCTCAAATTGATATTCCAGTCTTCGAAGTTGGTTTCATTGAGTTTGTTGTCAAGAATCGGTCGCAAATTCACGTTAGAGATTCTACAAAAAGTAAAGATAGAAAATAAGTATTTGTTTTATGTTATATATGCAAACCAAAAATGTGGATTCATAAATTTATTCGGTTTGCTCCCACTATTCTACTTCAAATCAATAACCCTCAATATTAATTCGGAAATCCGTTGGAGATTTTAGTGGGCTAGGATCCCATCTAATTAGCTTTGAGTTTGACAGAGGCCAATGCTCCAAAGATAAATTTGATTAGGTAGATAACTATTTATCAATCACAACTGTTGTGACTCCTAGATAGTTGGGTATCAACTCTTTGAAATTTACATCTTATGTATTACCCAACATTGCCTCAAAAAATATCATAACATTGACGGAGGTCAAACTCGTTTTGCATTTTTTGTTCAGTCAAACCCATTATTCAGAGATCATATCTCATAACAAAAAACATATTTTGAGTAAGGTGACCTTAACAGAGGCCAATGCATCAACCTTAATAGGAACATATTGTTTTTTGTTATAATAATGGAAGGCAACTTGTATTTTTGACTTAATATTTAGTTTGAGGGATTTTAGTTTAAATATTAATATCACATCATATCATGCAATTAAAATATATCAATCATATAAAATAAAAGCACAATAAACGTGGATGATTATGGACTTTAACTAGTAATATTTTTTTTTGAGCCTTGAAGAAAATATTTGGTCAAAATTCCTAAGGGACGTTTCAACTCCTTGATGCACCTCCTTGGTTGCTCCTTGGTGCCACCTCCATCTTCTTGTACATTACATATGTAATTTTAGTCTAAACAGTTTAGAAAATAAACCTATTCCTAATCTATACTGTGTATATTATAAGTATTGATCAAGAAACCTTGAGTTTCATTCGAGGGGGTTTAGGTGAGAAAAGAATTACATTAGAAAAATAGAGAGAGAATGACATGCAAGTCCTATTTATAAAACCAATACAGGCCAACCATAAAAGAAAAAATAACCATTCAATCACATTGGTCTAGTCCATAACCATCCACCATGCCATCTTCAATTTAACAATTAATTAAATTAATTTATTTAATTCTAGTCATAAATCACATGGTCTAAATGAATTAGATTAATGTTCTTAAATTATTTGTCTAAAAAATAATGTTATAGAAGGTTAAGGTTTATAAAATTTAACTTTTCAAATATTAACAATTAAAATTGGAAAGTGTTTTAATAGAGAAATTACCAAAAATTTGCGTTTTTGAAAAATTTAGGAAAAATCCCGCTAAGATTCTGCTTACAAACCGTGGGACAAAACGTGCACGATTTCATCCGCGGTTTATAAATCGTGGGACAAACCATGCGTGGTTTCATTCGCGGTTTGCAGATAGAAAGTACGGGACTTTAACTGTGGGTCAAACCGCACGCAGTTTATTGCGCAGTTTGTGCCCAGAAAATATGACTTTTGAAATTCTTTGGTATTTTTCATAACTCTTTTGAATCAAAACATGTTGAAACCTTTTTAGCACGTAAAAAATAATTTAGAAACCATAAAAATAACCTTAAGAACTTATCTTAATTATCTAAAACGCTTTTAAACAATCAAGAACTTTTCTTAAAAATCAAACTCTTGATTTTTCTAAAACAATTTTGAGATAAATTTCATCAAGAACAAACCATCCATATTTATGACAATTAAATAAACACAAATCATATAGATATAGTCAAAGGAGGCTTTGATACCACTGTAAGGTAATAGCATAGGTAATGCAGCGAAAAAATAAAATTTTATTAGCTTAACCATGGATCTCTTTGACATATCTATATGATTAACAAGGGGGTTTGCATGAAGATTACCTCAAGCACAGAAGATTTCTATGCTACTAGGCAAAGATCCTTCGAGTGGTTATTTGTGTGGTTATTCTCATGATCCATCTTCATGTGCACAAGTTCAATATGTTAACAATTTCAAGTCTTCTTCTAATAATCCTTTTTCAAATACATACAATTTGGGGTGGAGAAACCATCCAAACTTTGGGTGGAGGGAACCTAAAATGATCACTCAATCCAGATTTTCTCAAAACAAACCGGCTTGGGAGGTGACAAATGAAAAGATGTTGGAAAGAATGGAGCAATTTGAGACTAGGATACAACGAATAACTAGATCTTTAGGAAATCAAATTGTTCAAATAGCGGAACAAATTAACCTTAGGAAACAAGGAGAGTTACCAAGCAAAACGAAAATTAATCCTAGGAACATGTTCAAGCAATTGCATTAAGAAGTGGCAAGGTGCCAAATGAACCAATTATTGAAGATTGTGGAAGTGCAAAAGATGAAAAAGAAGAAAAAGGAAAAGAAATAGTGAGTGATAATGAAGTTAGTGTTGAAAGTATGAAATCTTAATCACAAACTATTCCTCTTCCCACAAAAGTTCCATTTCTACAAAGGCTTAAGAATGAAAAATAGGAAAAGAAGTTGGGAAAGATTGCACAAATACTCAAGCAGTTACATGTTGATATTCCTTTTGTAGATGCATTTTTGCAGGTTCTCAGATACAACAAGTTTTTGAAGGATCTTTTGACAAGAAGGAAAAGTCTTAATGACTTTGAGACTGTAGCACTTACAAAGGAATGTAGTGCAAGGATACAAAACAAACTTCCACCAAAACTCAAAGGTCTAGGGAGTTTGTCTATCCTTGGTACTATTGGTTAATCGATTTTTTTCAATGCATTATGTGATTTAGGTGCTAGTGTGTCTTTACTTCCTATGTCAATAGCTAGAAGGCTAGGCTTTAAAGAAGTTCAAAGCACAAACATCACTTTGCAACTAGCCAATAGGTCCATTAGGCACCCACTTGGAATTCTTTCAAATATCTTAATGAAAGTGGATAAATTGATCATCCCGGTAGATTTTGTTGTTTTAGATATGGAAGATGATATTAATATACCTATTATACTTGGAAGACCTTTTCTTGCTACTGCTGGTGCTATAATTGATGTTAAAAATGGTACACTAAAGTTAAAAGCAGGAGATGAGGAAGTAGTTTTTGAATTGAATGATATGATGAAACGTCCCTCTTCTACTTTTGACATGCATTTGATTGATGATTTTGATGAGGACGTGCCAAATGTTTCAATTTTAGGTCTTGGAAGCACAAGCAAAAGCATGTCAAGAAGAAAGGACCAATCACACTTCATTGACATATCTATACCCAAAGCAGTGGAGAATTCTTTGGGTTATGGTCCTCATGAGTGAAGCTTACATCTACAAAGTCTAGCTCTAGACTATAAATGAAGCACTTGTTGAGAGGCAACCCAATATTTTTACTATTTTTGTAAAGTTTGAGTTGGTTGTAATATGTATGATGTAGCTCAAAATGGGTTTGTTTTGTAGGTTTTTAAAATAAGGAACAAAAGGTGTAAGATTGATTAAAAGAAGTTTCAAGACCATGAGTTTGTTTCCTAATAATCCTTTGTGAATGCATTCCATATTGAAAACTATGTTGAACATGTATTATGTATGGTTTGTTATGTGTTTTTGAGGATAGAATCATTAGAAGTTACCATTCATAGTTGAAGAACTTTTTGATCAAAAAGGTCATTTGATGCTTTATTGAGATTATATGATGTTTGACCTTGGTTATAAGCTTAATATGCTTAATGAAACATGTGTGCACAGTTAGATTGAAAGTTGTATTAAAATTTTGCAATATATGCAACTTTGAAGAATCATGCTCAATCCATACAAAAAATTGTGATTTGGATGCAATTTTTGAGGAATTTATGTTTGTACATATGTATTTTCATAATTTGAACTTGTTCCAAGTGTTAAGTTGTTCATAAACATGTTAAATTTAAGTTTAAAATTGCTGCAGAAAATGATAAAAACTAGTGGAACAGTAACCTGCAAGATTTGGAAATTCACTGCCTATTGCAAGAAGTGATCTATGGGTCACAGCCTGTGGATCGCACTCACGGATCAACTTATGGGAGGTATGCTCAATCTGCGTGTGCAGTGACATGCGGCTAATGGTAATGAACAACGGGTATCCCACCTGTGGATCACATGAAATTTCTATTTTTCATTTTCATTTTCAGTGCTTTCCATTTGATTCTTTTACAACTTCTTTTGCATGATTTTTGTACATGTTTTGAACATTTTAATTAACACTTTAACCTGCTTTAATCTTGCATCTTCAATGTTCCATTTTCCTTTATATCTTTGACTAATGGCATGAGTTGGTTGACTTTTGACATGGAGTAAATTTGAACAAGTTTCCTTCGCTTTTCACTTCATAATACCATAATCAATTTGCTCATGTCACTTGAGTTTTAAATTCCGACCCCTTTGAACTACATTGCATCAACTAAGTGAGGGAGAAAACAAGTGTTTCAAGGCATGCTGTGTTTTCATTTGTGCTTATATGCTGGTGAACTATAATCTAACATATCATTCCAGTAATTTTGAACTTTAGAACAAGGTTAATGAGCAAGATTGGACAAAATGAAGAATTGGTGAAGTATTACAAAAAGAGACTTAACAAAGGCCAATGGACTTAAAGGACCACAAACAATATCAAGCTTTGGACTCTCAAACCAAGCAAGGGGAGTTTTTCTTCATCTTTCTTTCTTCACTTTTTCTTTACACATTGAGGACAATGTATTATGTTAAGTGTGAGAGGAAGGTAAAAGAATACGTTTGGCTGGTTTTGATTAATTGTGTAAAGATAATGTTTTAATAAATAGGGCCAAAATTTTTGAAATTTTTGAAAATTTGCTTCATTAACATGCTTTCATGCCATAAACTAGTTGAATTCCTTTACCTTTTGAAGTAATTTAGGCAACTTTGATTGAATGCATTTTACAAATATATGAAGAAATAGTCATTATGTGATTAGGAGTTTTGTTTTTAAGAAAGTATATCTTGTAAAATGGTTGTAATTATGTCTTGATTTGGCATGTTTGATTTTAAATTTCTTTTCTTTACTTAATTTGATAGTCTTAAGTAGTAGATATGGACAACAAGTATACTTATGCATTGTTTGAATAAAGAGACATCTATATTATGAGCAAAATGATAAATTATTATTTATTTCTACTCCAATATTTCAAATTGCTTACTAATTGGGAATTGGCATTCAAAAATGTTGATTTTTGTGTCAAACGGCATCTAAATTAAGAGTATGCATACCAAGTTTGATTGAAAGTGAATCGTTGAGTAATAAAGGATCTTCATCAACCAATGTTGATCTTTTCATCAAAAGACAATTTCACTTCTCAAACTAAAGATTGAAAAGAGGTTAAAATGATCAAAGTGTTGAGTAGCCGGGGGTTTTCATCTACAAATGTGAACCTTCACGTCAAAAGACACTTACAACTAGTACAATTTCAACATGCATATTGTGTGTAAATTGAGTTGTATATAATTGTTACTTAGTATGTGAAATTTTGTATGGCATTGAAATTTTGTTAAACTAGCTTTAATATTGATATAATTACTTCTCTTTTACTTGACATGATGAGTATTGAAAACTTAACAAGGAATTGCATAATGCCTATTTATTTTGAATTGTAGATTTACATTCAACATTGCGGCATTTATTATTTCAATACTTGAATCATAGTTTTGATCTCTTGATTTTCTAATTGATTGAGGACAAGTAATGATTCAAGTGTGGGGAGTTTGATAAGTAATAAATTGACCAATAATATTATATGTCTTATTATATATTTTAGATGTTATTTTAGTATAATTATAGTAATTTTGGTTGCAAATGACTCATTTTCCAAATTTTTATATTAGGGTTTTTATTCTAAAATTAGGGTTTTGAGGCGAAATCCCTATTTTGAGCAAATTAATGCACAATTCTTGTGTATATTTGTAAATTCATCATACTTAAAATTATTTTGGATCAATTCGAGTCAAGGAGAATCAAATTCAAAGGTGATTTAAAAGGGCTAAGTTTAGATGAACAACTTGAAGAAATAATTGTGCAAAAATAATTGAAAAATCTAATTCTACATCAAAATGCATGAAAATACGTGAAAAATACCGGCACATGTGGAATCTATCTCAGGAAAAATCAAAAAATCAAGTCGAACCACTAGGGAGTGATCTGCTGGTTACCATTTGCAGATCGACGTTGGTAGCAACTTTCTAGGGCTTCAACTTGTATTTTCTTCCAGCTATTTTTGCAGACCTTTTCAGATGAAGATAGGGTTTTGCGAGTTGAAGATTTCATTGGAAACATAAATGAAGACTTTTGTGCAAATTTAGAATCTCCAAGCAAATCTTTATCATTTCCATGTATTAAATGCATTAGCAAGTTGGAAAATGACTTGAAAATCATTTGCCTATAAATAGAAGTCATTTGTAATACATTTAAAAAGAAGTTTTTGGAGAGAATTAGTAGTAGTTATTTGTAGTTTTGTACTAAACTTAGTAAAAATTTAGCTAAATTCTCTTCATCCTTCAATAGAACAGTGAGGAACATTGTAAAAGAGCTTTTGTAGTGCAACTTTTGAAGGTGAATAAGAAGAGAAGATTATTACAATTTGGTTGAACAATTCTTAAACTCTATCTCTTTTACTTTCATTTGTTGCCATGAATTCTTGTTTTGAATTAGAACACTTAAGTGTTTCACTTGTCATGATTCACTAAAGGCTTCATCTAGAATATAGATGAAGCTAATGAATCCAAAAGCATACCTTAAATTATCAAAACTTGCTAAGCTTGCATTAGTTTGTTTACTTGTTCAAGCTTTAACACTTGTTTTTGCTTGGCCAACTTAAACAAGTCATTTAGTTTTTACTTGACATTGAGAAATGCATGTAACAATAGAAAATGAACAAGTAACGCTTAAGTTATTCATATGAGAATAATGAAGGCTTTAGTGAATCAATACAATTCATGTTGTCATAAGATTTCATTATTAGAAAACTTGGAATATTGTCATTTCACAGAGAGATTTGGTTATGACACGTATGGAATTGGATTCTAAACTTAGCAAGGTAACACTTAGCAAGTCGTTCATGCATGATTCATTAGTAGATTCTATGTTCTAGGATTCTTTACATTGAATTCTACATTTGTTCTTAATCATATATCTATTCTATTAAAGGGACCCCATCATGACCTTTTGATTTTCTTGTGTTTAGATAATAAAAGTTAGCCATAAAGCCTTAGTAGTTGCATGTATTTGATTCCCTGGGATTTGACACCTAATACTCCAAGGACTACAATAGACCCTTGCACTTGTGGTATAGATGGAAGATTAGGTTTTTATTACTTGATTTGTGTGTATTTGTTCATAATTTCTATATCTAATCTACACCACGTCATACTCTTCCCTCTAAGACATGGTTTAGATCTCTTCTATTGCCCCACAAAATATTCTGCAAAACATCCTTTTTATAGAAAAATTTAGCTCCAAGTACTTGTCCAATTTACAAGATGAAAACTTCAAATTTGATTCCAATATGCTCAAAAGTCTTGCCTTGAATTTGAGATTTATTTTTGTGCAAATAAATGCAACCGTCATATGGATTTGTCTAGAAAAGATCATGAAATTTAGTCTAAAATGTAAACAAGTTGCAGCCGCCGCCATGGACCATTTTTGACCAACATATGTTGACTGGTTAGCTGTTCAGGTGTCTACGTAACATTGGTCCACAAATTTCACCCTAACTATGGATTAATTGCTTTTCCTTAAAGCATGAAAGTTGTAGTCTTTGCGTTAGCTTTATATCACAACACAAATCAGATCATTTGAAGGTCGAACACTAAGATATTGCCAGAACACTAAGACATGGTCAGAAGAGCTTCATAGCATAAATGTACTTCAATAATTAGGATTTTTGGCAATGAAAATGTAAGAACTGGATTTTAATGTCTTCATACGAATTGTAGAGCATGTTCTTAGCTTCACAATTCAACAAGAATCATCACAATCCAATTACTCTATCTCAAGTTATAGCCAAGAAACCAAAATATGTCATTATTGCCAAACCCTAGTTTTCAGGTAAAAAAAACTAATTGAAGGAAAATGATTTTTTTGGAGCCAAATTCATTCTACATACGTTAAAAACACAGTAAAAACATATAATAAAAATATAATAACATAGGTAAATTTAACACCTATCAATCTTCATCACTAAATACATTAAATATATTTTGCAACTTGAAAAATGACTTGTAGAACATTTGCCTATAAATAGAAGTCATTTGTGATATATATTGGGAGGTTTTAGAGGTTGGCTAGTGTAGTTTCAAGTGAATGGATAGAATGCTCTCACAAATCAATAGAATAGTGAAATTCTGTAGTGAAACTCTTGTAATTCAACTTTGGAAGAAGAAATAGAAGTCTTGAAGCCTTGTTCTATCTTAAACAAGCCATTCTATACTCTATCTCTTTAATTTCAATAGTTTGAACATGAATTCTTGCATTGAAGTTGAAGTTTTTGTTGTTTCATTAGCCATGTTGCATTAAAAGCTTCATCTAGAATATAGATGAGGCTAATGAACCTTCAACATGATTTAATCAATCTTTACTTGCTAAGCTTTCACCTCTTTTGTTTACTTGTTCAAGTTTTAACATTTATTTTTGCTTGGCCAACATGAACAAATTATCTAGTTGTTACTTGACATCAAGAAATGCATTTAACAATAGAAAATAAACATGTAATGCTTTTGTTGTTCATATGGAAATAATGAATGCTTTAGTGCATCAATACAATTTATGTTCTCATAAGATTTCATCATGATATTGGAATTCTTACAAGTTGTTTATCATCTCTTGCCTATTGTATTGCAATTTTCACTTCCATCCATACATCTCAACTCAATCAGTGATTGTTTAAACAATAGAGTTAGTAATTAAGCCTTAGTAATTGCAACTCTTTGATTTCTCGTGAGATTCGACACCTAATAATCTACGTGCTACAACCGACCTGTATACTTGCAAAACAATAAGAGATTAGGTTTTTTTGTTACTTGATTGGTGTTTGTTTAATTCAAATTTGCATACCTAGTCTACACTTTGTCAACCTTAGCAGTAGTTGAAATGTTAGAGCAGTGGAACAGGTTTTCTAGAATGAAAAGCCCTATCGTTGACTATTTACCATACCAAAAACTAGTATTCTGTCCATTATCAACAATTTTTTATATACATAAGTGTATAAGCTGGCTCCCTCATCGTCAACGTATTTCTTCAAACCCCATAGGGAAGCATTCTTAAATTTATGGATGAGTCCACTTTACTCTTAATGAATCTTTTTTGTTGTAGATTTTCTAGACTAGCTTGAGAATTAGACGTTTATTCCAAATCATCCAGTCAATAAACACAAACCTCTTTCCTTCTTAGGCAAACAAACATCATGCCAAAATACTTTTGTACAGTAATGCTAGTTTTTGCTCTTGACCAAAGAAAAGAGGTCATAAGTGTATTAATTCTCTTTATCACTAACCTGGAAGAATGAACATAGTGATCCAGTAAAAATAGAATCCACCATGCACAGCCTTAATCAACTCAGATTTGCCCTCACAGCTCAATTTTTTAGCTGCCCAATCATTTAACTTTCTTTGTGTTTTAATAAAAATTGGCTAACTATCCTTGTAAATGATCTTATAAGTTATTAGTGGCAAACTAAGATACTTAAATACTAGAGTTCCTATTGGCATTTGAACTATCTCAATGAGTCTATCCTTTTGAACCCATCAATACCAACACAGAATAGTTGACATTTCTATAAGTTTAGGCTTCAATATGGGTAGTACCTCAAATTCGTTCAAAAGGCACTTGCTATGAGCTGAAAGGATTTCATGGTAGCAACTGTAATTATTGGAAGAGACACTTTAATTGGAAGCAAGGAGATTTGTATTATATGCTAACCTTCTAGCTTATCTCTAAAGAAATCAATTCTTATCTCTTTAGAGTTTGAAGAGATAAAAATATATAAATATTACACCACTTGAAATATTATCTTTTTCTTTATTTTTGTTAATAGAAAATAAATATTAAATTGTATGTCTTTGATTGGCCAAGTTTAGCTAAGAGACATGTGATATGTCACTCTTTAATTGCATGAGCCACTTTAATATATTTGATAAGTCACTACATAATCTTGACATGTGAATAAATAATTGCCTATTTTCCAAAATGGATGACATGTGCTAATATTTAATTAAAAAATTAAATATGCCACTTAACTAATTTATAAATAAATTTTAATTTTAATTTCACTAAAATTCAATTGCCTGCAAGAGTTTTGCAGCAAAAATTTGGTCGCTATTGATCATATTTGGCAGAATACTTACATTTTTATTTAGAATGAGTATCTTGGTGTTTTATGTCCATCGCAAGGACTTCCCGTTTCCTTGCTAAACACACAGCATATTAGCAAGGCCATCAACCCATAGCAAGAAAATTTAACACGTATTTACGAGGAAAATTTGGACGCTGAACGCTTCAAAATTTGGCCACAAAAGGCTTTTCCTAGCTATTGCTTCTCTGATTTAGCGATAAACTAGCATTTTCTCGCCAATGACTTTTAGCAACAGGGATCTATCAAGGAAACTTTTGTGAGGAATGCTCTTCACTCACATTTATTGGCTAATTCCGATAATTCAGGGAGATATTTTTCTCCGTTAATATAGATGTTTCTTATAGTAGTTCATTGTATGTGAGAATTGATCAAGGAACAACTTTGAATACATCTATAACATATGTAAAATGAAGAGGTCTATGTACGGGAATCCACTATGTGGCAAGCAATGGGTATGCCTCCATTAATATTATATAGTTTGATGAACCAAAGTCATAAATCATGAGCGAATAGACAAAAGTAAATATTGATGGGAATCATTCATCTTTGGCTTGTAAAGAAGTTACTCCCTCCGTCCCATTTTGATAGACTTACAATTTTTTTCACATAATTTAAGAAAAATTAATTAACTTTATTGAAAAAATAAATTAATTTATATTGTTCCTAAAAACCCTTATATTTATTATTAAACATTTACATTAAATACAATATAGAAAATTACACCATAAGTCAAATTAATTCCACTTGATATGTGAATGCACGGTTTGCTATGCACCTCTCACTTATAATAAAGTAATTAAATAGGGGCATTTTAGAAAAGTTAAAAATTAATTACATTATTCAACTGAAAAGTAGACTATAATTTGAGATGGATGAAAAAGAAAAACAATTCTATCAAAATGGGACGGAGGGAGTATTAGGGAAGAGAATGCTTAGATGGATAATTAGGGATATAATTTAGGCTAGAACGAGAATATTTCATTTCTATTGGGAATTCAAATCATTGCCAAGTTGACTTTGTCTCTCCAGTTTCAATTATCCCCTTTGTTATGTATTGGTTCTTGCAACTTAATAAACTAACACTTCACATCCGAAAGAACACAACTCTTCTTCCTACTAACCATTCTACGATGCAAAAGGAATCCAAAAGAAAAATAACTACGTACTTGATGGTAAGAGATGCAATTTAAGAAATTCGTCTGGGTTAATTATTATCTGATCATCATTGGCCAATCAAACTTGCGGCTTAATATTGATACACGCAATCGATGGCACGGAAAAAATTGAATTGTGATTTAGTCCGTTAGGTGTTCTGCACTTTATTTTTTACCTTACTTTTGTTGCTTTCTTTATCTTTCTGTTTCTCTCTCTCTCTCTCTTTTTGATGAATTCTTGGAAACTGCTCTTTCCTTCCTTGTCTCTGCTTTGGTCGAAGGGCAATTCTTCTTTTCAGTTTTCTTCTTTTTGCTCACAGTTTACATATATTTTCAGGAAGAGATTGGGTTCATATCGTAATTATGCTGATTTGATTGATATTACATATTGCTCAAAAGATTAAAAGAAATTCATAAGACATCAATTTGTGTTTAAAAATATAGCTTTGTTGGTATAAAATGTGGAAAAGAATATAAAAGGGATATGAATCCATATTTGAGTGTTTTTTGGTAGAGAAACATGCTAGATGACACGACAATGTTTACTCAACAAGAAAAATGACAAACCCTACTTTGATAATAAGTATTCAAAAAAGTCGCATAATGATTATTGTTTATTCTTAATCAAAATTGATAGTCACAAATTACAGACATAATCTAATCTCGTCATGAGCTCGGGACTATTAGATAATATCTATTATTTGTTATTGCAAACTTGACCAATCTTTGTCCTATTACGTAAGAATAAACTTTAACCATAAGCTATCCCATATGGACCAGTTAACAGCGAATTGCAACTGAGAACCCAGTCCTAATTCCTTCAACTATATTGCAAACTTTTTAGAAAGTAGTATTAGTAACGATAACAATAAAAATAACAATTAACAATAATAATACACGATGAAAAGAAAAAGCAAGAAGAAAAGCAGTGGGTAGAACTGGCAAAGAGAATAAAGTAACCATTTATTATGTGTATGAGGTTCCTTTTTCCTCGTAGAGAATCCAATGCCAAAGTTAAGCTCAAGGAGTTGAAAGAATTAGATATTTCGTGGGATTGCATACTCTGGCCTACAAATCCCTTGTGGGTTTTCGGTTCTTACTAGATGGAGAAAATGAGGCTAAAATTGCTTCCAGAGTAACACAAAAAGACAGATACCAAATCAATATAGCTATAACTTTTTATTGAAAAAAATAGTTATATAGCATTGATGCCAGTGACCCTTTCTCAAGTGAATCAAATATTAAACGAAGAATAATGAACAAGAACTGTTTCTGCTCTGGGATTGGTCAATTGTAGAAAGGGATTGAGTACCTTCCCTAGTCCAGGCCAAGACCATGAGAGATCTGGGGTAATGATTTCCTTAAACAAAAAAGAGTGCTGATGTCGACTGAAATATATTCAAAGTGGAACCAGTTTTTAAGAGGCTGTGAAGGAAACAAAAGTGCGTAAAATTATCTTCAAAATCTCCTGCATCGAGCACATGTCCTTCTATGTGCATGATGTATGAATTAAACAAAATAATATTACCGTTAACCATGAGCTTCTAAACAAAATAATAAAGCTTTTGGTCTTTCTCTATATTAATTGCCAATTAGTTTTTGAGTTCGTTAGCATGATACCAGAGTTAGCCGTGGGTCACATCTCCCATAACGCATGACTTGAACTCTTCTGAGCATTGGGTTTGACTTTATTGCTTTTGTTCATGCAAATTTTCTGTTTCACTTGGTTTAATCTTGGCTTATTTTTCATGCCTTATCAATTCAGTTCCCATGCTTTTCTTTCGAGTCAGGTGTAAGAATATCTTATATTTGTTAGCAAATACCTTTAGCTTCGGCATAAAGATTAGTGACTCTTTATTCATTGTTAATTGGATTCAGCTAAAAGCTAAGGTCTTTAACATTGTGAACCAATTTGTTCAACCACTCAGCTTGAGGCGGATAGTTGATTGAGGGTTCACATTGCATCGCTTTTTAGTCGATGTCCATAGAAATCCGTGGATACTGATTTGGATTCTCTACCACCGATTTTTACGGTCAAAATTTAACATTTTGTTGTTGTTTTTAAAATAGAAGATGATGAAATTTCGTTAGTAAACTTATAGTAATACAACAGTAGTAGATGACATATGAAACTATAAGATCTGCCAGAAGTATCTATAACTAATTGAGAATAATGAATTGTCTTCTAAAATAGTACAATACATATACATATAACAAAGTTTTTTGTTTTTTTTTTTCTTTTTGATATCATTAAGAAAGCATTACAAAATGGTTAACAATACAGCCAGCTTATGTGCCGCCTGTACCTCACGCCGATCTACTTTAAACACTTTATAATATGACTAAAAAAGAAGCTAAGATCTTAATATCATCAAAAGCATCATAAGATAATAAGGTATTAGTTAGATAATAGGTATTAGTTAGGGGTGTTTATGGACTGGGTACCTGGTCCATGAACAAAATTTTTGAACCGAATTGGTCCTACCGATTCGGCAAAATTGGTTCAAATAGGCCGGTTACTCGACCTGGTTCATCATAATTCACCAGTATTTTAAAAATAAAATTAAAATAAGAAAAAATTGTAAACCATTATTAAATCACTGATAACACAAGTATCAATGATCTTAAAGTTAAATTACATCATAAAACTGTAATTTTCAAAGCAATCAAAAAACAAAAAACTAAATAAACAAATAGTTGTTTAGTTTTTCAAATTCATCATCACATTTCAATTAGTCATAAAAATAAAAAATATTTACTAAATAGTCAAATGAACATCCAAATAATAAAATAAATACTCAAATGTTTATCAATCAAGGATGAAATAGAAGTACAAATTAGTAGTAACAATAAAATAAATAAAAAAATAAACAATGAATTAGTAAAACAATATCACATTCAAAAATGACAAAACTACCCGTCACGTCCTAAAAATCGTATAGGTACTGGTGGTCGTGACTGTCGCGCCCCGAAAGGCTGTCTAGTCTGATAACCCATTTCGAAAAGATAGAGTTTTGGAAAAACCGTGCGTGTGTGATGAAAATTGGGTTTTTAGTGAAAAAGTGTATTTTTAGGAAAAATGGTATTTTAAAAGAAAATAAGGCCGGGACTAATAGTGCAATAGTTTTGGCCAACTTATTTTGAAAAAGAGTTTTATTTTAAAAATGGAGTCGCCACTTGGTATTGAATTAGGGTGTACCAAGTCACCTGAAAAATAATTTATCAAAACAAAATTTTTAGAAAACACATATTTAAAATCCTTTTTCGGTTCTAGTCTATGAAAAAACTAGAGAAGAAGGTTCGGGAGACACATTTGAAGAAAGGGAAGACAAAGGCTCACGCCTAAGGCACCCTTTCCACCTAACTGTGGCTAGTTGTGAGGTTTAATCAAATTTTTCTAAATTAACCCTAAGTTCTATTGCGTTTTTGATGTATCTACGTGAATGCAAATCCTAAATCTAAGGTGAGTATCGAGAGGGTCGGTGTAACAGCCCCACCTTACCTAGAGGCGCACCAAAGGACTTAGCGGACTGCCTGCCCAGCTCTCGCCAGGACTCAAGTCGAGCACTCACTCAGAACATGCACGCGTGCTTAAATCCAAATAAAATGAAATAAAATAGAATAAAATAAATATATTCACATTACTTAAATTAAAGGTACAAGTAACATCAAGAAGTTTACACGTCACCATATACATAATTTTCACCAAGGTAGCCCAAAATAGTTTGGCCATCAAAATACACGAAATAAAACATGTACACGTCTAAAATCAGCTTTTCCCGCTTTAGTATTTTGGAAATCTGGTTAAAGAAAACAAATGAACAGGATGAGCTATAATAGCCCAGTGAGTGTCCAAGTCATGCAGTCATACCCAGAATCTATTATTTTCTTGAACAAAATAATTGACAAGATTAAATAAGTAAGGCATGAACACTTTAATTAACAAGTAGTCAATGGCGAATACAGGGCTCAACTACGGAAGCAAACTTAACCGCAGAAAGAGCAAGCACTGATCATGTAACCATGATGTTAGAACTGAGATAATAGCTCGGGTCTTTATCAAAGGTCATGCCAGTATTATCAAGCAAGAACCCTAACCACCATTCACTTTATAACCTCTGTACAGGCTACCACATCCAGGGAGAAATCTCAACCCTGGAGGGCCAACATGTAGCACCCTAGAAAATGCACATATAAGAGACATTTTTTTTCTTATTTAGGGTTAAGTGTTAATCCTTGATTTATTAGTCGGGAGATTTCTTGAGTTAATTAGGTTAATTAACTAAGATTTTCATTTTAAGCAAGAACACTTAAGTACTACATTTAGAATAATTTTACTTGACCATTTAATTTATATTAGAGTTTAAATTTTGCTTAATTTATTCTACTATTTTCTAGCCTTTTTACTACTTGAATTTTTGCTCAATTTTACTCAAAAATTTCACTTATTTTCTTGCTTTATTTTCTTTTCCCTTAGCTGAAATTTTTCTCTCTCTTTTCTTTCTTTCTTGGCCGGTTCTCTCTCTCCCTAATTTACTCTATTTTTGCTTTAATAATTTATGTCTTATTATTGTTAGTATTAAGTGATAAGAGGGTATTTAGCTCCACCAATTAAATTAATCCAAGATAGCACCTCTTGCATTAAAAGCTTACTTTTTACTTTACTCTTGTTATGATATTATTGGTTAATTATTTCCTCACCTTTTCTTCAATTCTTTTTCATTTTTCCTAGACTATTTCTTTCTCTTTTTCTCTCCCCTTGGCCGGCCATCACCTTTCTCCCTCTTCCCTCATTTTTGCTCTCAACTCCTTGAACTTTCATCTCTCAAGTTGGAAGAAATCCACCATAGGAAGTGGGCTTCTATCTTTTCTAAGCAAAGTTCTAAGCATATCTAAGGTATTTACCATGAACTTATCTTATTAATTTCATGTTTTAATTAGTTTTTATGCAAGTTTAAGACTAAGTTTCTTGTTAATACTACTTAGAGAAATTAGTTAGAACTTGAGAATTACTTGCTATATAAAGTGTTCTTGTGGTTAGATAGACTAGTATATGGCCTTTAAACCTTGAGAATTTATGTTTTATATGTGGTTTAGTTGAAGATTTAAGTTGGAACTCAAGAACACTTAAAACAGTCATGCTGGACCAGTTTTAGTAAAACTTTCATAACTTGGTGTAGATAGCTTGGATTCGAATGATTCTTGTTGTTTTAGAAACTAGATTCATAGGGCTTTCAATCGGTATAAAGCTTGCATGGTGGTTCATTGTGTATTAACCGCAGAAAGCTTGCAAAGTTGGCTGAAAATTCGGTTCTGCGTAAACAGTTTTGATGAAGAGCCAACTTGGGGCCTGATTTTGAACCTGTTCTAGTTGGAATTTTAAGTGATGATCTTCACGAAAGTTGTAGCCCTATAAACGTACTTTCAAACCATGTAATCACAATTCCCTAGTTCTTAGTGGATTGACCCCAGAAATGGCACGAAGTTGGCTGAAAACCAATCCTGTGCAAATTTGGGTAATTATTCTTGGAGTAGGAATTTTGAATTTGAGTGGAATCTTGATTGAATTTGAGTTTAAATTGAACATAGAAGTTGTGGTACATGTTGAATGGATTGGGTTGTTGAATTTTCTTGCAGGTTTAAAAATTTTGGTTAGTCCGATTTAAGGGGAAATGCTGCCGAAATTTCGGTAGAATTAAAAGAAGAAAAATGGATAAGTGAAATTTTAAGCTTAGAATGTGTGCAATTGAGGGAAATTTAAGTGTAGGAATTTTTAGAAATGATCTAGTGATAGATTAGACTTTCTTAGAATAAGTAAACCCTAAACCCTAGAAACCCTAAAACCAAAACCCTAGAAGTAAGTTGGGTATTTTCTTGACTTTTTCTTACTAAATTTACTAGGATTTTAATTGAGTTTTTATGTTATTATTTCTTTTAAATTTCAGGGTCCGAAAACACAGCACGACCGTTTCACGAGATATTTTCTTAGGCTTTCAAGGTGAGTGTCTTTATGTGTGCATGATGCATGAAATGTGATATTTTATTTGATAAATATTATGCGAAAATTTGCAATTACTATGTGAATACCTGTGCTACTTGAGGAAAGATGTGTACTTTATCACATCTATTCCGCAATGTGTTACTTGTTTTCATTGACCAATGTGTTATTTGTGTGTGCGTGAGACTACCGTGACTAACTTCACCGTTATTTCACGGATGGTCAACCCGGCTGCACGTGGGAGGACATAAGGTGTTGGGTGTTTTAGGGCTTGATGTTCTTTCCCTTTCGAGTTGTGAATCCTCAAAGAGGCCAACTCCGGATTGAACCTGTTTGCTTGTTGGCCCTCCAGGGTTGAGAATATCTCCCTGGATGTGGTAGCTTGTACGGAGGTTATAAGGTGATTGGCGGTTAGGGTTTGTGCTTGATAAAACTGATATGTTCTTTGAAAAAGACCTGAGCTATTATCTCGGTCCAAATATCGTGACTACATGATCAGTACTTGCTCTTTCTGCGGTTAAGCTTGCTTCCGTAGTTGAGCCCTGTATCCTCCTTTGACTACATGTTAAATTAAATTGTTCATATCTTGATTTATTAATTAATTGTTCGATTATTTTATTTACTAAAATAATGAGTTCTTGATTTGATTGCATGACTTGGACATTCACTGGGCTATTATAGCTCATTCCATTTTATTTGTTTTCCTTACTCAGGTGGCTCGAAAAAAATTAAAGCCGGACTGACTAGTTTTGATTATTATAAATATTTAGTTATTAGTAATAGCCAAACTGTATTAGGCTATCTTTGTGAAAAATCATGTATATTATGACATGTAAACTTTTGATGTGAATTGTATCTTCATGTTAAATAAAAATGAGTATATTTTATTTTATTCCATTTTATTTTAGTTTATTTTATTTTTAAGTTAAGTGCGCTCGTACGTTTGCGTGAGTGCGTGAATCGAGACCTGGCGAGAGCTAGGCAAGGCAGTCCGCTAAGCCCTTTGGTGCGCCTCTGGGTAAGGTGGGGCTGTCACACAACATGCAAGAAAGTTCAATCCAGAGTTGGCCTCTTTGAGGATTCACAACTCATAAGGGAAAGAACATCATGCCCTAAAACACCCAGCACCTTATATCCTCCCAAGCCTGTCCGAGTTGACTATCCGTGAAGTAACGGTGAAGTTAGTCACGGAAGTCTCATGCTCAAGTAACACATTGGATAATGAAAGCGTGTAACACAATGCAGAATAGCAGTGATAAAGTACACCTCTTTCCTCAAGTAACACATGTCATAAAATAACAATTTCAAGTATAACATAACATTTCATAATTTAACATTCTCAAGTAGGACAAGCATTTCATGCATCATGCACACATAGAGACACTCACCTGAAATGCCTATGAAAATATTTCGTAAAATGGTCGTGATGCGTTTTCGGACCTTGAAATTTAAAAGAAATAATATAATGAAAACCCAAGTAAAACCCTAGTAAATTTAGTAAGAAAAATTCAAGAAAACACCCCACTTATTTCTAGGGTTTTGGTTTTAGGGTTTCTAGGGTTTTAGGGTTTACTTATTCTAAGAAAATTTAATCTATCACTAGATTATTTCTAAAATTTCCTACACTTCAATCTCCTTCAATTGAACATATTCTAAGCTTAAAATCTCACTTGTCAATTTTTCTTCTTTTAATTCTACCAAAATTTCGGCAGCATTTCCCCTTAAAATCGGACTATCCCAAATTTTTTTCTTGCAAGAAAAATCAACAATCCAACCCAATTCAACAAGTTCTACAACTTTTATGTCTAACTCAAGTTCAAATTCAATCAAAATTCCACTAAATTCCAAGAATTCTACTCCAAGAATCTTCAACCAAACAACATATAACACATGAAATTTCAAGGTTTAAAGGCCATATACTAGTCTATCTAACCACAAGAACACTTTATCTAGCAAGTAAATCTCAAATTCTAACTAATTTCTCCAAGTAGTACCAACAAGAATCTTGGTTTAAACTTGCATAAAAACTAATTAAAGCATGAAATTAATAGGAAAAGTTCATAGTAAATACCTTAGATATGCTTAGAACTTTGCTTAGAAAGGAAAGAAGCTCACTTCCTATGGTGGATTTGCCCAAACTCAAGAGAGAAAACTTCAAGAAGTTGAGAGTAAAATGAGAGAAGAAGAGAAAAGGAGATGGCCGGCCAAGAGGGAGAAGAAAGTGAAAGAAATAGGCTAGGAAAAATGGAAAAGAAATAAAGAAAAGGTGGGAAAAAAATTAACCAATTAAAACCTCACAAGAGTAAAGTAAAAAGGTGGTCTTTTAATGCAAGAGTTGCTAACTTGGATTAATTTGATTGGTGGAGCTCATTACCCTCTTATCACTTAATACTAACAATAATAAAACACAAATTATTAAAGCAAAAATAGAGTAAAATTGGAAGAGAAAATCCGGCCATAAAGAAGAAAGAAAAAGAAAAAGAATTTCAGCCAAAAAAGAAAAGAGAAGAGAAAAGAATTTTCGGCCAAGAGAAAAGAAAAGAAAGAGAAAAATTTCAGCCAAGGGAAAAGAAAATAGAGCAAGAAAATAAGTGAAATTTTTGAGTAAAATTGAGCTAAAATTCAAGTAGTCAAAAGACTAGAAAATAGTAAAATGAGCTAATCAAAATTTAAACACTAATATAAATTAAATGGTCAAGTAAAATTATTCTAACTTTAGTACTTAAGTGTTCTTGCTTAAAATGAAAATCTTAGCTAACTAATCTAATTTACTCAAGAAATCTTCCAACTAATAAATCAAGGTTTAACACTTAACCCTAAATAAGAAAAATGTCTCTTGTAAGTGCATTTCTAGGGTGTTACAGTCGGAATGTTCCGTTGAGGCTTGGTCAGGATTGTCGCATTAATTATGACACTTGAAATGAGGCTCCGAGGGAGTCACGAGTGTGAATGCAAAATGAAATGCAAAAGGAAAATAGTATAGATAGTAAGTGTCAAAGAAGGTGCGTATGTAGCATAACGGGTACGGGGTACTAATATCTCGTGACTGAATGTCTTTACTCACGGAGAGGGGAACAGCATGTACGCCACTGCTTCCCACGTGAGTAGGCGACTATTTCTAGTTGGATCAGACAAAATGACCTAAATTCTATGTGAAAATACAACCTAAATATCATACAATGAATTTTTCTCAACAATAGATAATAGATAATAAAATATATACAAATCATGCAAAAATGAAAATTTCCTAAAAAATTAGTGTGTGGAATGATATGAAATGCACACGAGTGCACCTAGCACTAAAATGCCTTAAGGGTCTAGTATTGGACTACCCCTTTCTAGAGATTCCCACTAGCGTTGGGCTAGCAGGGAAACAATAAAGCCACAACTAGCGTTGGACTAGTGTGGTGACGGAATAATAAAAACTAATAAAACATGAATTTAAATAGTAAAACATGAATCAAAAAACAAATAAACATATAAGTCATATAAGAGCACGTAGGATTAACTAACACGTAAGCATAATATCTAGATGAAAATCTTAAGAAAAAGTGGTAAAACAATTAAAGCACATAAGCATGCAAAAGCACCAGGGAATTTTGCAACAATTAAAGGGGGAAAAAGGTAAAACGACCTATCTATTACACTTGCTATCTAAATACAAAAATATTTATAAAATACGAAATATAATCTAACTATTACATCGGCTAGTTAAATACAAAATATAGACAAAAAATAAAAGAAATTGTGATCTAAATATTACATTTTTGTAAAATAATAAAATTTGAAACTAAACAACATAAAGCAAATAAATATGCAAAAAGATGTTTAAAATAAAGACACATAAAGAAAATGTATAAAAATATCACATTGGAGCACATAAAAAGAAATTAATAAGTAATAGGGATACCTCTTTGAAGACTCGGTACCAATACTTAAGAAAATGAACACATAGGTCAATGTATCACAATATAAATAAATAAAGCCTAAAATCTGTAAATATTGACAATTTGGGATAAAATAAATAAATAAATTCTAGCAACTAAGGGGGCTAAAAATAAAATCCTATAAAGCTTAAGGGGTAAAATTGAGAAATTCACATAATTAAGGGGTAAAATTGGAAATTAAAATCAAATTGAGGGTATGATGGCAATTAAAGTAAAGTGGGGGCAAAATAGTATATTCATGCAAATATGGCGGGTAAATTGCAAATTGTGGGACTTAATTGAAAGAATGTAAAACTTCGAAGGTGTGGAACTATAAAATTAGGACTTAATTGCATAAGAAACTTGGAGGCAAATTAACACTAACCAAAAGCCAAGGACTCAAGTACAATTATTAATCTCATGTTTAAAGTCAGAAAAAGAAATTTTCAAATAAAATGAAATTTCAGTTAACTTGAATGACTAAGATAACTACTTAAACCATGTTACAACTGAAACCAAATTAAAAAAAAAAAAAGAAAAAGACATAAAAAATTAAAAATTAAAAATTAAAAAATAAAATTAAAGCCTAAACTAAAAACTCACGCCCCTAAGTCATTCTTCCTCTCAGAAACTCCCCTATTTCTCTTTGCTCTCTTCTCCATTTTTTTTCTGTCCATTTTCTTCTTCACCCTAGCCTTTCTTTTTCTGGTCTTCTCTCACTCTTTCTCTTCTCACGCTTCTTTGTTTTTTTCTTTTCTTTTTATGGTTCTAATCTTTCTTTGTTTTCTCTATTTTCTTTTTCTATTCTCCTTCGTTTTATCTTTACTGGCCGTCTCATCTCCTCTCAAAACTAGAAATAATTTTCCCAGTCATCTCTTCCATCAAAACAAGCGAGGGGAAGGTGTGGTAGAGGAGAACAGATGTGCGACGGTGGGGAGATTGTCTAGCAAGGGCTGTGACAGGGATTTATGGGCTTGTGTGAACAGGGCGAATTGGTTATTATGATGTTCCGATTGATGGATGGTGTAATTGGTAGCGGTAAATTTGGTTGCTGGTGGTGTGTGTGGTGTTGTTTGTGGAGTGTAACAGACGACAATAATGGTGGCTTTAGGGCTGATTGAGTGCAATTGGACCTATCTTTGATAGCGGTTTTTGGGATGGAACTGGTGATGATAGAGGTGCTAGTACAGGTTGTGGGTGAGAGGGCTACAAGGGTGTGTGCTGGTGAAGGTAGTGTTGGTATTAGGTAGTGGTATGGCGGGCCTTTGGGCTTGTCGATGGGGCGGTTGTGATAGCTTGACTATCCGGTGGTGTTTGGTGGTAGTGATTTAGGCGAGGCACTGGGGTTGTCATGGCAAGGATTGAGTTGTGGTTTTGGGGCGACAATGGAGGTCATTGGTGGTGAAGACGAAGATAGGGGAGGCAGTCGTGGTGGCATTTTGGTGATTTGTGGAAGTTTGGGCTGCAATTGGTTGCGTGGCTTGGGCATATAAAATGGTGATGATGGTGATAGGGTGCCACGATGGGGATAGTTATGGCTATTTGATGGTGGAGCTACTGATTTTGGGGTAGTCGAGTGACTGTTTTCGGTGGCGGTGCTATCTGTGCTGTTTGCTTGTTTGTGAATGGTTTTGGGCTTTTGCTTTTGCTATTTTTGTTTGTTTTGTGCAGGTCTTGGCAATTGGATTTGAGCTTAGGGCGACTATGGGTTGAGTTTAGGAGTAGTGGAGGCATGGGGCTGTTGATTCGGGTAGACGGTAGCTGATGATTGGGAATTGCAATTTTATGGGTTGTTTGTTTTCTTTTTCTTGCCTTTGCAGGTAATTCTGTGAATTTGGAGGCTATTGTTGGTGGCAGGGATTTGATGGTGGTATTATGACTGATTGGATGTGTGATTATACATGTGTGCAATTGTGACTCTGTGTTTGTTGACTGGTGTTGTATCTGGTAATGAGTTGGGAATGGTGGGCTATGATGGCTTGGCGATTCAGGCTGAAGGTGAAATTTTAGGGGGCTTGGGTGGTTGATTATGGTGATTTGTTTTGATTGCTAGTGATTGTTTGGGTTTTTGGTTGACGTAGATGATGTGGTCAGGCTATTGTTCTATTGGTGGTGTTGGATGAAACTGACGGTGGAGCAGATATGGTTGGTGAAGATACGGTTGAGAGGAGTTACTAGAGGAGGCGGTGGTGAAGAAATTAACAAAGGAGAAAAAAACCAGAAATGGAAGAAAAACAAACCAGGAATGGAAGAAGAACAAAACCTAGAAAACAAATCCTCAAGAAGACCAATAGGCGAACCCAACAATTAAAATAAAAGCCCAAAAAACAAGAACAAGAAAACAATCTGATGACTTGATTAAAATTTCCAATAAAGAAACACAATTAATTAGATTTACCTAGAAAAATAGAAGAAAAGTGAATCAAAAAAAGATAAGAACTAACCTTTTTAATGCTTGAAAATGATCTGATGAACAGTAATGTGAACTTGAGATTGAAGATGATGAATAGTAACCATTTTCTTGAACGATTGATGTGTGTGTATTTTTGAATAGTATAGGAGGCCTATTGGAGACCTATTGGTGACAGAAAGCTTCAGTTAAATGGTGGACTGAAGGAGACAAGAATACTAAAGTTTTTCATGCCATTGTTGCTGAACGATGATCTTGGGCTGCCAGGATTGATGAATGCAATGCAAGGTCTAGGTTGCCAGACTTGGAATTGTAAATAAACAAATGCCGACCAGGCTGCTGGATGGATGCATGAGCTTGGGCTGCCAAGGTTGATGAATGCAAAGTTTGGGTTGCCAAACTTGAAAAAATAAATGAATGATCTTGGGTTGCCAGGAATCATAGAACGCAATGCAAGGTCTGGGCTGCCAAACTTAAAAATGTAAATAAATAGATGCCAACTAAACTACTGGATGGACGCATGACCTTTGGCTACCAAGGTTGATGAATGTAAAGTTTGGACTACCAAACTTGAAAAAGCAAATAAACATATGCCAACTAGGTTGCTGGACGGATGCATGACCTTAAGCTATCAGCGATCATGGAATGCAAAGTCCGGGCTGTCAAACTAGAAAAAGTAAATGATCAATGCATGATCCTAGGCTGTCAGGAATCATGGAATGCAAAGTCTGGTCTGTCACACTTGAAAAAGTAAATGACAAATGCATGATCCTAGGCTATCAGGAATCATGGAATGCAAAGTTTGAGTTGTCAGACTTGGAAAAGTAAATGACAAATGCATGAACTTGGGCTGTCAGGAATCATGGAATGCAAAGTCTGGGTTGTCAGACTTGGAAAAGTAAATGACAAATGCATGATCCTAGGCTGTCAAGAATCACGGAATGCAAAGTCTGGGCGATCAGACTTGGAAAAGTAAATGACAAATGCATGATCCTCGGTTGTCAGGAATTAGGGAATGCAAAGTCTGGGTTGTCAGACTTGGAAAAGTAAATGACAAATGCATGATCCTAGGCTGTCAAGAATCACGGAATGCAAAGTCTGGGCGATCAGACTTGGAAAAGTAAATGACAAATGCATGATCCTCGGTTGTCAGGAATTAGGGAATGCAAAGTCTGGGCTGTCAGACTTGGAAAAGTAAACGACAAATGCATGATCATCGGCTATCAGGAATCAGGGAATGCAAAGTTTGGGCTGTCAGACTTGGAAAAGTAAATGACAAATGCATGATCCTCGACTGTCAGGAATCACAGAATGCAAAGTCTGGGCTGTCAGATTTGGAAAAGTAAATGATAAATGCATGATTCTGGGCGGTCAAGAATCATGGAATGCAAAGTCTGGGCTATCAGACTTGGAAAAGTAAATGACAAATGCATAATCTTGGGTATCAGGAATCATGGGATGCAAAGTTTGGGCTGTCAGACTTGAAAATGTAAATGACAAATGCATGATCCTGGACTGTAAGGAATCATGGGATGCAAAGTCTGGGCTGTCAAACTTGGAAATGTAAATGACAAATGCATGATCCTGGGTTGTCAGGAATCATGGGATGCAAAGTCTGGGCTGTTAGACTTGCAAATGTAAATGACAAATGCATGATCCTGGGCTGTTAGGAATCATGAAATGTAGAGTCTGAGTTTGAGCTTTTAGACTAAGATGATCAAAATTAAAACCCAACAACAAAAATTAAAACTCAATAGACTAGTTAGAGTAAAACTAACAAAAAGTGGTATGCAAAATGCTAGACAAAGTAAAGTAATGTGCAATATGCTAGACGAATGCTAAACAAATGCTTATTCGGAAAAATGAGACATGTTGATGTGATGCAGGCTATTGGATGAATGCATGCGTGTATGATGCTAAACTAGTGAACAAAATGTAGTATCTAAGCTACTAGACTAAAATAAATATGATGGAGTTCAGGCTGTAGGACCAAAATACATAGAGAAATTTAAAACATAGGAAAACATAAATCAATTGTCGAACATTGCATCCAAATCAACTCAAAAAATCAAAATTTTTAAAAAATTTTGCCCTAGTGTATGGCATCCAATTGACTTGACATCACCTTTTTCGAGATTCGGTGTCATGTAAAATATCAAAATCCATTTAAATTCAACCCTTGCAAAAAATTTGTCCCAATATAAATCAATCTCAAAATTAATCTAAAAATCAAATTTTTAAAAAATTTGCCCGAGTGTCAATTTTGAAATCAATCTTTGAATTGACTTGTGGTTTTGATTAAACCATCACTTAAAAATTGCTCCATTTTTTATCCTTGATGAAGCTCTCAATTGATGACGATGTGATCGCACCTACAAAAAGAGAAAAGTAACAAAAATTGCAAAAATGATGCCACCACTCGACGGTCCCTTGACACCACTGGTGCATATAAACATGAGCATTACCCTCTTGAATCTCTGATATGGTCTCTTGCTTTACTTTCTGCAAGTTTTTCTAAATTCAATGACCTCCGACTCACGATTCAAATCAAATTCTCCAAATATCCTTTCAATTCATATATGCCTTTGCTTTTATTCAAATTCTAACAAAGCAAATGTCAAAATTTTCAAAACAAGAATTGGTCAGAAAGTGCTTCACATGCAATAATGTAAAAGAAACTCTATACAATAAACAACACGAAACACGCAAAGACTAAATGAAATGCAATTAAATGAAATCTTTTTTTTTTAAAAATTAATTTCGAAATGATGGCTTAAAAGATGCCTTTTGATCTTTGAATGTCATTCCCATTTGAATTTTGACATTGTCACAAAATGATTAATACGGAAAAGGAGTCTCAAGCAACTGTAGTCATCAACTTCCAAAGAAATCCCATGCCGACATACTGGTTTTCTCATTTGTGAGCCTTCAAATGTCACATTCTCCTATCCATAGGATCCTTCTGAATTCCTGACTTCAGGGGAAGAAATGAAATGAATGACAATGTCCAAAATTGAGACAATCTTTCCTTTTTTTTTTATTAAAATAGATTAGTACTTAAAAAAGATTTGGCATTAGTAAGGCAATCTTCCCTTGTTGATTTGGGATAGATATATTAACATCATCTGCCCTTTTTGATTTGCAAATTTTCATTTCAAAAATCATCACAAAGTGAAGACGGAGGTCGGTAACATTATCAGCTTTTGAAATCGGGTCGGATCATATGTTGAAAATGTTGAGGCAAGAAAATGAAAATTATGAAGGGTTTAAACAACTTTAGGTTGCATTTGCAAAGAAATTTGCCCCAATTTTGATAGTTTTCACCTTTTATTTTCTTTCTTCAAAATTTTTCATCCTAGTTTTGCGATTGGCTTTTGGGGTTCTTCTTTTTCCTTTCTCTTTTCAAAAAAATTTGCCCTAGTTTATTACTTTCTTTGGGGTTCCCTTTTTCTTTTGTCTATTTTTTCTTTTTTTTTCTTTTTCTTTCTTTTTTTTTTGGAAACACAAATTGAAATAAATTTTTCCTTAGTAGGGGATGAAACTACTGCAAAATTGCCCCAATGTGGGGTACGACCTTCAAGTGGGTTGTCAAATGAAAATCATATATTCTGAAGACTCAAAAAGGGAAAAACTAGAGAAGAAAAGTTTTTTTTTATGGAAAAGAAAGAGGGCTCAACTTTGATCCGTCTCTTTTGCAACAATTTTTTAAAAGAAAATTTACTAAATCAAATGAGAAAGTCTTTTATGGTATCTGAACTAATGATCGAGGGAAATATCGATCATCCACTTTTGTTAGAACGTGGTGATGCTTTTCCTCTTTTCCTTTTGAATGAGAAATGCCGTGCTCCAACTAATCTAATCTATTTGAATGTCTTTAGCCTGCAAAAATTGCAAAAACTTGTGTATCAATTTGCTCAAATTATTGTAGCCTTAAAATTCTAAATTCGAATGAACAATATACAAAATGAGTCTGGTTTACACTAAAACAAATAAATTAGAATCATAATTATGACATTTGTCAATTCCCCCACATTTGAATCATTGTTTGTCCTCAAGCAAATAGAAAGTGTGAGATCAACTAATGATTCAAGCATTAAAATCACACATGTGCATTCTAAAAATGTATTTCCTCAAGACTGAGTAAATAACCATTATGCAATTTATTGTCTTCTCTTTAATACTCATAATATCAAGCAGAGAGGAAGGAATTATATCACAATTAAGTTAGCTCAACTTAATTTCTTCACCTTACCAAATTTCACAAGCAAATAAATCATATGATCAATCAAAGAGCAACACATGTCTATGATCAATTTCGTTTTTCATTTGAGGGGATTTTATTCTAGTGAACTAATCACTCAACATACGAGAGTGTCTTTTGACGCGAAAACCGACATTGGCTATGAAGGTTCCCGGTTACTCAACATCTCAACCCTTAAGCAAGTAGCAAGAACTGTATTTGAGAAGTAAAATTGCCTTTTTACGCAAGAATCGACATTGGTTGGATGAAGATCCCTGGTTACTCAACAATTTACTTGCATAAATTTGTAATGCTTTACTTATAATTCAAATGCCGTTTGACGCGAAAGTCGACATTTGTAGATGAAGACTCCCGGTACTAAACATAAGAACCATTGGAGTAGAAAAAGCTACATTATTCTTTTTTCTTTCTTTTCCTCTTTTTTTTAGCATAAAAACCCCTCATAATAAATGTTACATCACAAATCACATGAGTGCACCATAATCAACCTTTAACATGTGAAATTAAGTAAAGAAGAGAAATTCTCATCAAACATGCAAAATGTAGCATAATTCCAACCATTTTACAAGATATACTTTCTATAAGAACAAAACTCCAACCACATAATAATTATTTCTTAGTACTTGAAGAAAGCATTTGCCAAAGCACATAAAGTAATTTCAACAAGTAGGAGAATTTAGACAAAAAATCACGATTGTGAGCAATAACTCAAAAGCATGTAACATCCCCTATTTTAACCTCACAATAGCTTATACAACACATTCCAAAGGTGAATAAGAAATTGTGGACATGAAACAATAAAACTCCCCTTGTGAATTGGTTGAAGTAGCATCCCCTGCATGTTTGTTCCTTTTGTTGTACTTGAATTCTCCAAACATTCATCCAAACTTGCTTGGTGAAGTTTGCTAAACATTTTCAAGGTCTCTGGAGTAAAAGCGCATCTTGCCCTAGCTCCTTAACCCATTTCTTGGTGCCAATATTTGTAACTTCTTTCTCTTTCAGGTTAAGCTTGGATTCCCTTTTTGTACTATTCAAATTTCTTAGCACAAAGTCCAAATTTCTTTTCGGTGTCATTCTAGCTCATCATAACAGCTTGTGTTATTTTGAAATCTGGAGGGATATTGACGTGGCCATCATTTGTTTCAAGTAAGGTGACATCCAAAGACCATAGGTATTTATTTTCACCATCAAAATATACAAGAAAAAATATATTTTTTTGTGCATTAACTCATCTAAAGAGAAAACTTTACAATTACACAAACCTAGTATCAGGCTTTGAAAAAATGTAATTTATTTCAAGGTCTCATCAAAGAATCATTTGCTCAATATAACAAAAGATTTGAAGAAAAATTTTTCAAAAGCTAAATGCAAGACATGAAGGGAAAATCAAATGTCATAAATAAATTTCAGAAAGCAACTTATTTAACACCTCATTTTGAGAAAAAATTTTGAACACAAGGCAATCTTAAATTTATAGAAGGAGTGCAATTATTAGCATCCAAATTATTACTATTCTTATTACATCTAATAATGAACAACTATCTAGCTACGAAATACAATTTATTTATCACACTGCTTATCCTAAACAAACTCACCTATCTAGGTTCTAGGCACTATCAATTCTAAAAAAAATTGATTATCCATGATCCTTCGAATAATTCATAAGAGCACTCATGTTTTTATGTCCTTATGGGTCTCGAGCATGTGACGGTTTATTTGGAATTAGACCATAATTTAAAAATACTCGAACGTAAGACCAAATACGTATCAAATGTCATTTTATTTTACTGCCTTTGTTAGAGGACCTGTAAAAATGAAAAAAAATAAAAATTAGTATAGGTGAAAAACAAAAGCAGATGCATGTCCTACGGGGGGCCCTTGTTATGCCAAGGGTAGGCCTAGCATAAAATGCAATCCTTTAAGGTGAGACCCCCCTTTTAACGAAGATACGCCAGATTCGCTGGGAAAAGATGCCTCCATTCTGCTCGTATTACCTTACCTAGGGTCTCACCCGTCAGGATATACCGAAAATATAAATGTGCCTATCCTTTGGGGTTAAGTACCCAAGATAAAAGGGCGGCTTTCCTATTATGGGATTCCCAAAATGGCATTCCCTCTAAGGTTCATGCATGATGCCAGTTTATTAAAGCAGGTTAGAATAAGCGAAAATGCAAAATTGTAAAAATGACGCAGAATTTCTTTGAGAAGATGGACCATAAATTGTATAAAAGATTATTGACTTCAAATTTATATGATTGAAAAATCAAGCCCCAGGTAGTCATGGAACACAACATTGAAAGAAAGTCAAAAGTCGTGACTTTATCTAGAAATATACAAGTCAAAATGCTAGTTTATTAAAGTCAAAAGAAATATGTGCTAAAATCACTTTTTGTGTAATGTGGGATGGGAGGGTGGGGGATACAATAAAAATGACGCATTAATTTCTTTGAAAAAAAAACATAAATGCAAAGCAAAAGTTTGACACTTGGATACATTTATTGATTCTAGGCAAATTTGATTCGGAAAAAACTGACAAGTGCATCTAGGATGTGTAAACTTTGGAAAAGACCTGAAATTACACCTCTTATTTAGAATATACAAGCTAAAAATCAAAATTTTGGGCACATTTTTTTTAAAAAAACCTATAATGATTGAACCCTTGTACTTTTCTAAAATCTTATGAAAATCTCATTTCCATCTTTATCGAAGAAATTAATTATGAAAATGAAATTTAAACGTGCAGAAAGAGGGTGGGCTACCTACGAGAGCACCATGCCAGGGCTCTTTATTCTATAGTTGTGAATGCGATCAAAGAATAAGAGAGAGTGCGTTAGTTTATTCAACAAATAACACATAACACATTGGCAAAAACAAATAATACACGTAGATAACAGTAAATGGTATAACAAGGAAAATAAAAGAGGTGGGTTCCCTCCTCTCGTGCCTGGTGTACCTAATAGGGTAAGGCTGACTCTACCCTAGGTTATTCTACATGGATGCATGAGGTTAGGCTCACTAATGCATCTAGACTCAATTAAGGCTTCGGTTCCCAAACCTTCAGATTGAGGATCCAAAAAGTAACAAGTTCGTCAAATCCAAGAATCCCAGGTTGGTGGTTTGAGTGATCCCCTGGACACTGCTACGCGCACGTCGAGCCACGGCCACGTGTCCAAGCAAATCAATTTTTAAAGCTTGAATCTCTAGACTTATAGACTTAAGCCGAGAGTTCGGGTGATCCCCTAGACAATGTTACGTGCATGTTGTGCCACGGTCACACGTCTAAGTAGATCGATCCTAATTCCTAAAGGGATGGGTGGGTGACAACCACCAAAAAAGAAAAAAGGGTAAAAAGTATCGAATGCACGTATGGAGTGCTCCTTATGAGAGGAGGGAATGTAATAGTAACACACATGGGCTCTAAGGGTAATTGACCCCTTCCCTAGATGCAAGCACAGTCGGATAAAGCAAAAGTAAATAAAACATACATCACATAAGTAGCCGAGAGTCGAGGTGTGTGAAATGCAAAAACAAACCCTAAAAATCTAAAAGCAAAAATGCCAATCCTAACATCCAAACGCAGTGGAATAGAATGGATAAAGGAGGAAAAGGTGACTAATCATAGTGCTTGGACTCACTAGTGATCCCCAGCAGAGTTGCCAAAATCTTGTCGCGTCTGAAATCGATAAACACGAGTGGAGTCATGACTATCACGCCTCGAAAAAGCGGTTCGGTCCGGTGATCCTTTTTAAAAATAAAGTTTTTGGAAAAAATGTGCGTGTGTGAGAGAAAAAAAAATCGATTTTTAGTGAAAAAGTGTTATTTAGAAAAAATAGTATTTTAAAAGAAAATAAGGCTGAGACTAAAAGTGCGACAGTTTTGGCCAACTTATTTTGAAAAAAGGGTTTTATTTAAAAAATGGAGTCACCACTTGGTATGGAGTTAGGGTGTACCAAGTCACCCAAAAAATTATTTAACAAAAAAAATAAAATTTTTATAAAAACATAGCTAAAAATCCCTTTTTCGACTCCGGTCTATGAAAAAAAATAGAGAAGAAGGTTCGGGAGTCACATTTGAAGACAAGGGAAAGGCAAAGGCTCGCAGCCTAAGGCACCCTTTCCATCATAGCCGAGGACTAGATTGCGAGGCTTAATCAAAATTTTCTAAAGTTAACCCTAAAGTTCTATACGTGTTTTGGATGTTCTATATGAATGCAAATCCTAAATCTAAGGTGAGTATCGAGAGGGTCGGAATGTTTCCGTCGAGATTGGATCGGGATTATCGCATTAATTGAGAAACCCGGAATCGAGAGCCTCGAGAGGAGTACAATGAGTGTCGATGCAAAAATGGAATGCAAAGGAAAGGAAAAATAGTAATATAGATAAGTAAGTGTCAAAGAAAGGTGGGTATGCAGCATAATGGGGTACGGGAGTACTAATACTCAGTGAACTTGAATGTTCTCTACCCACGGAGAGGAGGAACGACATGTACAGCCACACGTTCCCACGTGAAGTAGTGACTATTTCTAGTCGGATCAACACAAAATGACCTAAATTCTAAGTGAAAATGCAACCTAAATGTCATACACTGAATTTTGTAAAAAATAGATAATAGATAATAAAATATATACAAATCATGCAAAAATGAAAATTTCTTAAAAAATTAGTGTGTGGAATGATATAAAATGCACACAAGTGCACCTAGCACTAAAATGCCTTAAGGGTCTAGCATTGGACTAGCCCTTTCTAGAGATTCCCACTAGTGTTGGACTAGTAGAGAAACGATAAAGCCACAACTAGCGTTGGACTAGTGTGGTGATGGAATAATAAAAACTAATAAAACATGGATTTAAATAGTAAAACATGAATCAAAAAACAAATAAGCATATAAGTTATATAAGAGCACGCAGGAGCAACTAATAGGTAAGCATAATATCTAGATGAAAATCCTAAGAAAAAGCTGTAAAACTAATAAAGCACATAAGCACGCAAAAGTGCCAGGGAGTTTAGCTACAATTAAAGGGGGAAAAAAGTAAAACAACCTATCTATTACACTTGCAATCTAAATACAAAAATATTTATAAAATATGAAATATAATCTAACTATTACATCGGCTAGTTAAATACAAAATATAGACCAAAAATAAATGTAATTGTGATCTAAATATTACATTTTTGCCAAATAATAAAACTTGAAACTAAACAACATAAAGCAAATAAATATGTGAAAAAATGTATAAAATAAAGACGCATAAAGAAAATGTATAAAAATATCACATTGAAGCACATAAAAATAAATTAATAAGTAATAGGGGTATCTCCTTGAAGACCCGGTACCAATACTTAAGAAAATGAACACACAGGTCAAGGTATCACGATATAAATAAATAAAGCCTAAAATCTGTAAATGTTGACAATTTGGGATAAAATAAATAAATAAATTCTAGCAACTAAGGGGGCTAAAAATAAAATTCTATAAAGCTTAAGGGGTAAAATTGAGAAATTCACATTATTAAGGGGTAAAATTGGAAATTAAAATCAAATTGGGGGTATGATGCCAATTAAAGTAAAGTTGGGGCAAAATAGTATATTCATGCAAATATGGCGGGTAAATTGCAAATTGTGGGACTTAATTGAAGTAATGTAATACTTGGGAGGTGTGGAACTATAAAATTAGGACTTAACTGCATAAGAAACTTGGAGGCAAACTAACACTAACTAAAAGCCAAGGACTCAAGTACAATTATTACTCTCATGTTTAAAGCCGGAAAAAGAAATTTTCAAATAAAATGAAATTTCAGTTAACTTGAATGACTGAGATAACTACTTAAACTATGTTACAACTAAAACCAAATTAAAAAAAAAAAGAAAAAGACATAAAAAAATAAAAATTAAAAATTAAAAAATAAAAATTAAAATTAAAATTAAAGGCTAAATTAAAAACTCACGCCCCCAAGCGTTCCTCCTCTCAGAAATTCCCCTATTGCTCTTTGCTCTCTTCTCCATTTTTTTCTATCCATTTTCTTCACCACCTCAGCCCTTTCTTTTTCTAGTCTTCTATCACTCTTTCTCTTCTAACACTTCTTTGTTTTTTCTTTTCTTTTTATGGTTCTAATCTTTCTTTGTTTTCTTTGTTTTCGTTTTCTATTCTCCTTTGTTTTCTCTTTACTAACTGTCTTATCTCCTCTCAAAACTAGAAATAATTTTCCCAGTCATCTCTTCCGTCGAAACAAGCGAGGGGAAGGTGTGGTAGAGGAAAACAGAGGTGTGACGGTGGAGAGATTGACTGGCAGGGGCTGTGATAGGGATTTATGGGCTTTTGTGAACAAGGTAAGGTGGTGGTGGTTTTGTGTTAAATTGGTTATTGTGATGTTCCGATTGATGGATGGTGTAATTGGCAATGGTAAAATTTGGTTGCCGGTGGTGTGTGACACCCTAGAAATTCATATGAAACTATTTTATTCATGCATGTTTATAAGTAGCTCAAAATAATAATGATAATGGTAGAGAAAAAAAAAACCCTAAAACGTACTTAAAAGAAAAATTCTTTCATTTGAAATCTAGCATTAACTCTTGATTTATTAGTTGGAGGATTTCTTAAGTTAATTAGGTTAATTAACTAAGTTTCTTTCCTCATTGAGTAGAAAACTTAAGAATTAAACTAGGATTAAATTCATTAGATCATTAGTTTTTCATAGAGTTTCATTTTAACTAGTTTATATTACTATTTCTAGTTTTTTTTACTACTTAAACTTTAGCTCATTTTTCTCAAAAATTTCACTTATTCACTTGTTTTATTTTCTCTTCTTGGCAGAATTTTTATTTCTCTCTTTTCTTCTTCCTTGGCCGAAAATTCTTCTTTCTTTTCTTTTTTTTCCCTTGGCCGAATTTTTCTCTCCTTTCTCTCCCTCATGGCCGGATTTCCCTTCTCTTTATTTCTTCTCTTTTTGCTTTAATATTTATGTCATAATATTATTAATTACTAGGTGGAAGAGATCTTTCTTGTGTCACCAATTAAATTAAAACAAGTTTACCACTAATGCCTACAAAGCCTAAAGCCTAACTTGCTTCTTGTAATATTTTTATTGGTTAATCTTTCTCCCAACTTTTCCATTATTTCTTCTCTATTTTCCTAGACTATTTCCTTCTCCTTTTCATTTTCCTTGGCCGGCCTTGCTCTCACTCTTTTCCTCTCATATTTCTTTCAACTTCTTGGAGCTTTTTCTTCCAACTTTGAGCAAATTTCACCATAGGATGTGAGCTTACCTTCCTTCTAAGCAAAGTTCTAGGCTAGTTGTAGGTATTTACTTCAAGCTTTAACCATTAATTTCAAGTTTAATTGGGTTTTTGTACTAGTTTAATCTTGACTTCTTATGATTTTAACTTGAAGATTTATGCTTGAATTGAAGTCTTACTTGTTAGAGATAGTGTTTTCTTGGTTGGATTGAGTAGTAATTGGTATTTAAACCTTGAAAAACTTCATGGGGTATATGGTTTGGTTGAAGATTCTTGGAAGTGAATTCTTGAATTTTAGTGGAACTTTGATGGAATTTGAACTTGGAAGTTGTAGAACTTGTGGAATTATGGATTTGATGGTTGAAATCTTGGTGAAAAACCAAGTTGGAAGGACCGAATTTAAGGGGAAATAATGCCAAAATTTTGTTAGAAAACCCTAAAATAAAAACCCTAAAATGAAAACCCTAGAATGGAAACCCTAAACCCTAAACCCTAAAACAAAAACCTTAGAAAAAAAGGGGATATTTCTTACTAAGCTAATTAGGGTTTAAATCTAGTTTTCATTAGATTAATTTTTTTTATTATTTCAGGACCTGAAAGTGAGACCCGACCTTTTTACGAAATATTCTCGTAGGCATTTCAGGTGAGTTTCTTTATGTGTGCATGATGCATGTAACGTGATATTTCATTTGTAAATATTATGCTTTGATTGCAAATATTATGCGATAAAAATGTGCTACTTGAGGAAAGATGTGTACTTTATTGCATCTATTCCACAATGTGCTACTTGTTTTCATGATTAAATGTGTTACTTGTGTTTGAGACTTCCGTGACTAACTTCACCGTTACTTCACGGATAGTCAACTTGAACGGGCGTGTGAGGATATAAGGTGCTGGGTGTTTTAGGGCGTGATGTTCATTCCCTCATGAGTTGTTAATCCTCTAAGAGGCCAACTCCGGGTTGAACTTTCTTGTGTGTTGCCCCTCCAAGGTCGAGGTTACTCCCTGGATGTGGTAGCATGTTAGGAGGTTATAAGGTGTGTGGTGGTTAGGGTCTTGCTTGATAATACCGGTATGACTTTGGCACGGACTTGAGCTATTATCTCGGTCCCAATGCCTTGTTTATATAATCGGTACTTGTTTCTCCTGCGGTCGAGCTTGCTCCCGGGGTTGAACCCTGTATCCGCCATTGACTAATTGTTTAATTATTTGTTCATGTGCTGATTAACTATCTTGTTAGATTATTTTATTTTTCTGAAATAGTAGATTTTTGGCCTGCCTGCATGATTTGGGCACTCACTGGGCTATTGTAGCTCATTCCTTCATTTGTTTTCTTTACTCAGGTATTTCTCACTCTTAAAGCTGGGAATGGCGAATTTAGTTATAGTAGACGTTTGTTTTGTATTTCGGTCAACCTAGTTGTTTGGTTACCATTGTAAATAATATGTATATTTTGGACATGGAAACTTGTAGTACATGGCCTGTACATTTTAGTGACTTTTGTATCTTAAGTTGAACTATGTGAATGTATTCCATTTTGGGTTAACTGTACGTGTATGTGCTGAGTGCGTGTTTGAGTGAGTTCTGGCGAGAGCTAGGCAGGCAGTCCGCTAAGTCCTTTGGTGCGCCTCTGGGTAAGGTGGGGCTGTCACATGGTGTGTGTGGCATTGTTTGTGGAGTGTAACAGACGACAATGATGGTGGCTTCAGGGCTGATTGATAGCGGTTTTTGGGATGGAACTAGTGATGATTGAGGTGTTGGTACAAGTTGTGGGTGAGGGGGCTACAAGAGTGTGTTCTGGTGAAGCTAGTGTTGGTATTAGGCAGTGTAGTATGGCAGGCCTTTGGGCTTGTTAATGGGGCGGTTGTGATAGCTTGACTGTTTGGTGGTGTTTGGTGGTGGCAGTTTAGGCGAATTCCAGGCGTTGGGGTTGTCATGGCAGGGATTGAGTGGTGGTTTTGGGGCGATAGTGGAGGTCATTGGTGGTGAAGACGAAGACAGGGGAGGCAGTCGTGGTGACGTTTTGGTGATTTGTGGAAGTTTGGGTTGCAATTGGTTGCGTGGCTTCGGCATATAGAATGGTGATGATGGTGATAAGGGTGCCACGCTAGGGATGGTTATGGCTACTTGATGGTGGAGCTGCTGACTTTGGAGTAGTCGAGTGACTGTTTTCGATGGTGGTGCTATGTGTTCCGTTTGCTTGTTTGTGAACGGTTTTGGGCTTTGCTTTTGCTATTTTTGTTTGTTTTGTGCAAGTCTTGGCAATTGGGTTGGAGCTTAGGGCGATTGTGGGTTGAGTTTGGGAGTGGTGGAGGCATGGGGCTGTCGATTCGGGTAGACGGTAGTTGATGATTGGGAATTGCAATTTTATGGGTTGTTTGTTTTCTTTTTCTTGCCTTTGCAAGTAATTCTGTGAATTTGGAGGCTATTGTTGGTGGCAAGGATTTGATGGTGGTATTATGATTGATTGGGTGTGTAATTATACATGTGTGCAATTGTGACTCTGTGTTTGTTGACTGGTGTTGCATCTGGTAATGAGCTGGGAATGGTGGGCTGTGATGGCTTGGCGATTCAGGCTGAAGGTGAAATTTTAGGGGGCTTGGGTGGTTGATTATGGTGATTTGTTTTGACTACTAGTGATTGTCTGGGTTTGTAGTTGACGTAGATGATGTGGTCAGGCTGTTGTTCTATTGGTGGTGGTCGATGAAACTGACGGTGGAGTAGATATGGTTGGTGAAGATATGGTTGAGAGGAGTTACTAGAGGAGGCGATGGTGAAGTAATTAACAGAGGAGAAAAAAACCAGAAATGGAAGAAGAACAAACCAAGAATGGAAGAAGAACAAAACCCAAAAAACAAATCCTCAAGAAGACCAAAAGGAAAACCCAACAATTAAAATAGAAGCCCAGAAAACAAGAACAAGAAAACAATATGATGATTTGAATAAAATTTCCAACAAATAAACACAATTAATTAGATTTGCCTAGAAAAATAGAAGAAAAGTGAATCAAATAAAGATAAGAACTAACCTTTTTAATGCTTGAAAATGATCTGATGAACAGTAATGCGATCTTGAGGTTGAAGATGATGAACAGTAACCATTTTCTTGAACAGTTGATGTGTGTGTATTTTGGTGTATGAGTGTGTGTTTTGATCCTTATTGGGTAAAAATGTATTTGTTTTGAGAGTTTTTTTTTCTCCTTTTCTTCTGATTTTAGTGGGGGGTATTTATAGAGCTAGTTGTCTTGATCACCAAGAATACTAAAAAATAACAAAAATGCCATTGGTAATAAAAATTCTAATTTTATTTTTAAAAAATATTTTTAACCCAAAAAATAAAAAATTAATACAAAGAAATGACAATAAACTCCAAAATTTGAAAAAAAAATTCAAAGCAGATTTCAAAATAAAGGTTAGAGCTAAAAACTGGTCAAAAACGCGTTCGGGGTGTGAAATGACGATTTTGTCCTTGAAAAACGAAAATACACAGAAAATAGCTATTGATCTTGAAAAATTACCAAAAATTTAAAATAAGTTTAAAACCCTAGGAAATGCATTTTTGACTTAAAAATTGGTGAAAAATAGGTTTGAAATGTGAAATGGCAATTTTGCCCCTGACAACTAAAATACACAAAAAAAAAATAACTATTGGCCTCAAAAAATTATCAAAAATTACAAATAACCTTAGAACCCTAGAAAATGAATTTATGACTCTAAAATTGGTGAAAATGCATTAAAAATGTGAAATGATGATTTTGCCCCTACATGTAGTATTTACAAAAAAAATAGTAATCGTCCTCGAAAAAATCAAGAAAATTTAGAAACATACTTAAAGAATTAGAAAAATAAAATTGGGACCTGAAATGAGCGAAAATGGCATTCACGAGTCGAAATTACCATTTTGCCCTTATACTGGTAAAATATAAAAAGAATACCAATAAATCCAGAAAAATCACAGAAAATTAAAAAATATGTATGAAAGTTAAAATATGAATTTAAAACCCCCAAAGCTAATGGAAAAATATTTATAGAGAAAAATTACTATTTTACCCCCGAGATTATTGCAAAATTAGAATTTGACTAAAAAATATAAACATGTCCCCTAATGTTTGAAAATAAATGGTGTGTCAGAATTTGGTGTCTACACTATCCTTAACTATGGACCGGGTCAGTTACCCGCTAGTTCACAAGAACGTGAACCACTACTAACTCGTTATTTGACCTGGTGTTAGTAACTGGTTCGGTTATCCTCTTTTTTCAGTTTGAGGCGGGTCAGTTTTCTCAGTTTTTTAGTTTTCTGGTTCTTTTTGAACAACCCTAGTATTAGTGGATCATTTAAAAGGCACCTGGTTAAAAGTAGGCAATATGTGCTAATGGATATATGTGTAAATTTGTGTTGAAATGTCAGGGTAACAACTTCTAAACATGCAAGAACTTGTGTTTGGAAAGTCAAAATTAGCTTGAGTTTCTGTAGCGTGCCATGGAACCTGAGTTCCCAAATTATTCTTCACTACGACTGCTACAACTGGCTTTGCAGTATCCTGAATAAAAGATCCATCCACCAGTATGGCTAAATTTTCATCCTTACTTATGTGTGGTCGATGAAAGTTGGACTATTCTATCATATTCTTGTTTCCTCTAAATTTGTTTTCGCTAAATTTGTTGATCATGCTAATCCACTGCATACAATATAATTTCATTAACCATACTCTTCCCCTGATTGCATACCTTAAGTGGATCAATAGGATCTTCATGCCATAGAAACTAGTTTCTCGCCAATCAAATCTGGCATAGAAAAAATCTGGAAACTCCAATCATGGTTTTATCTGGAGTATTTTGAAACCACTGAGTTACCCATTGATTAAATTTCAATTTGTCATCTATTCTAAGATTGAATCCAAGTGGCAAACAATGCCAAGTTAGCTTGTACGTCTCACATTGAAAGAATAGGTGTTTGATAGTTTCATTTTTTCATTCCAAATAGTAAATAGAGTAGTGAAGCCACAATAGTTCTCCCAAACAATACCAAAATGGTAGGCAGATATTGTGCATTGACCGCAAACATAAAAATTGCAAATTCGATGCTATATGTAGCTTCCACAAAATTTTAAACACCCAATCTTGCTTCCCCTGGGCTTCTGCGTTACTATTATGAGGTTTAGCATGACTTGTTAGATTAAATACAAGAATATAACCAAATTTTATAGAATATGTCCCATTCTTTTCTCCTTTCCAGATAATGATATCTAGTTTTGGAGTTCTTGGGATGTAAATAGAAGTATTGTGTTGCAGTGTCTCATCTGGGAACAAAATTACACCTAAATCACTAAATTACAGCTTATAAAGTCTTAAATCATAGCCTAATTACTTTTATTTCCTAGGTTTTACCGAAATTTCGGCAGCACTTCCCCTATAATCGGACTAACCCAAAAATTTTAAACCTGCAAGAAAATGTCCAACAACCCAATTTCAACTAGCTCTACTATTCTCACATCAAACTCAATTCAATTCCATTCAAATTCATCACAAAAATACATAAACCACTCCAACTTCTTCAAGTAAATCAAACCTAGATCATGCCATTTTAAGTTTAATTTACTATCTACAAGGCATACAAGTTCACAAGCTTCACATTCATGGAATAAAACTTCACTTTTCATGGCCAAAATCAATTATACTTAACCATAAAAACATGTCTTAAAAGCTAGAAAACTATGATATTTCACTTGAAATTAGAAGAGAAATTCATGGGAAATACCTCTTGGTAGACAAGATTGTTGCTTAGGAGGAAGTTTCACTCAATTTCTATGGTTGAAAAATGAGTAAATGGAAATAAAAGATCCAAGAAAATTGAAAGAAAATGGAGAGAAAATGGAGAAAGAGTAGCCGACCAGCAAGAAGAAAAGAAGAGAAAATTGGGTAAGTAAAGAAGAAAAGAAATGGAAAAGAATTGGAAAAAAAATGGACCAATTAAAACAAGACAAAGATAAAGAAGTCTTGACTTTTTCTCCATGAATGACCACACTTGGCAAGAGTTAATTAGAAAGGAATTTTGTTATTTATCTTCCAATAAGTCTTGCAAGATTTCCTAGGTACAACTCTTAAGGAACTAAGTACAACATGCTCATTTTTTTTTTCCACAAATTCGGCCACCACTTTTTTCTTTTTCCTAATGAACATGATACAAAATAAATGGTTTTGGCATGAATTTCTAGGGTGTTACATCCTTCCCCCCTTAAAAGAATTTCGTCCTCGAAATTCTACCTGAATTCTCGAATAGCTTGGCTAGACCGTAGAAAACAAGAATCGTACCTTCAAGGCCTTCTGATGATTTCTGGACATCACGTTTATCTAGAGCATAAACTCGAGCCGGTACCCTTCGCTTGTTTCCATTTTCTTTGGCCTTATCAACATCCTTGTTTCCCGGCTGAGCTATACCCTGTTCACTAGCCAGCTGTCTTGAGCAATATCTCATTTGATGATCGGCACTACCGCAAATTAGACATTTATGGTTTTTCCTCCAGCAATTTTCTTCAGTATGATTACTTTTACCACAATATCCGCAAGTAACTTGAACCGCCGGAGATTGAGTAAAAGTTCTCTTGAATCTATAATGTTGCGAATTGCAGTCTTTCTTAAGCCCTGACATATTAAATAAACAGGAATTCGAAGCAGGTGTTTGTGATGTCTAATCAGCCCATGCTCTATCCCAAAATATTTCGATCACTTTTAATGAGCGAATGTGCCAAGGTCTAAGAATTATAACGAGTCAACAAACGCTATCTTTTCAAAATTTGGAAATATTCCCATGTTTGATATTTATACGTTCTACCCACGAGGGCCATCAGCAAGACCTTCTTAATGGTCTCACTCTTAAATAGCATTGTCGATAACTCCCAACATCAATGTCTTCATATACATGCTGAAGAAGCTTAATCATTTTCTTTCTCAGCTTCATTATATACCGGTTGCAGCAATTTAGTTTATCAGCTTCAACTTATATTTCCTATGACCAAGGATAACAGAATCAACAAAATGACATTAATCATTATTTTCTTGGTTCTGTATCAGCACTTCGAGATGATTGCAGCATCAAGACTGGCAAAAAATTTTCATGCACCAGCTCTGACGCCTACTTTAATCAGGCCAAAACCTCCCTCGTTTAACACTGTTCCATTCAACCGTTACAAGAAGATGGCAATACAAGCTTTCAGGCCAACAAAACTGGGACCTAGCCCTGCTATTGGGCATAATGGACCAGGTCCCCCTGGATTTTGAAGGTAATGTGATGACAACCATTTGCTGCTCGGTGAGTTGACAGCTGCAATATGCGATGGAGATCAATAGATCTCTAGCTGAAAATCTTTTTCAATGCTTAAGAATCTAGTATGTTTTTTGCCGTAATGCTTTTTTTGATAGCTTTCTTTCCTTTTTTTTTCAGGTGCGCTTTCTAATAGATGAGAATCAAAGCCTCAAATGCAGTGCTAATGCTGCATGTATGCTACACTTCTACTTTTTGTGAAACTAGATATTTTTGTCATAGTTTTGGATACAACTATTTGCACACAAAATTAGCAACAAAGCACTCTCGATAGTTTAGTCGTTGGCGTTTATAGATTTTGTAGCAGCCCCACCTTACCCAGAGGCACACCAAGGGGCTGAGCGGACTGCCTGCCTAGCTCTCGCCAGGTCTCGATTCACGCACTCACGCAAACGACCGAGCGTACTTAACTTAAAATAAAATAAACTAAAATAAAATGGAACAAAATGAAATACACTCTTATTACTTAATTGAAAGGTACAAGTCATACCGCAAGTTTACAAGTCATAATATACATGATTTTCACAAAAATAGCCTAACAAAGTTCGGCTATTACAATAGCTACAACATCCATAATAATCGAAAACCAGTGGGTCCAGCTTTAATTTTTCAAGTAACCTGAGTAAAGGAAAACAAATAAAATGGAATGAGCTATAATAGCCCAGTGAATGTCCAAGTCATGCAATCATATCAAGAACTCATTATTTTAGTAAATGAAATAATCGAACAATTAAATTAATAAATCAAGATATAAACAATTTAATTTAACATGTAGTCAAAGGAGGATACAGGGCTCAACTACGGAAGCAAGCTTAACCGCAGAAAGAGCAAGTACTGATCATGTAGCCACGATATTTGGACCGAGATAATAGCTCAGGTCTTTATCAAAGAACATATCAGTTTTATCAAGCACAAACCCTAACCGCCAATCACCTTATAACCTCTGTACAAGCTACCACATCCAGGGAGATATTCTCAACCCTGGAGGGCCAACAAGCAAACAGGTTCAATCCGGAGTTGGCCTCTTTGAGGATTCACAACTCAAAAGGGAAAGAACATCAAGCCCTAAAACACCCAACACCTTATGTCCTCCCACGTGCAGCCGGGTTGACCATCCGTGAAATAACGGTGAAGTTAGTCACGGTAGTCTCACGCACACACAAATAACACACTGGTCAACGAAAGCAAGTAACACATTGCGGAATAGATGTGATAAAGTACACATCTTTCCTCAAGTAGCATAGGTATTCACATAGTAATTGCAAATTTTCGCATAATATTTATCAAATAAAATATCACATTTCATGCATCATGCACACATAAAGACACTCACCTTGAAAGCCTAAGAAAATATCTCGTAAAATGGTCGTGATGCGTTTTCGGACCCTGAAATTTAAAAGAAATAATAACATAAAAACTCAATTAAAATCCTAGTAAATTTAGTAAGAAAAAGTCAAGAAAATACTCCACTTACTTCTAGGGTTTTGGTTTTAGGGTTTCTAGGGTTTATTTATTCTAAGAAAGTCTATTCTATCACTAGATCATTTCTTAAAATTCCTACACTTCAATTTCCCTCAATTGAATATATTCTAGTCTTAAAATCTCACTTATCCATTTTTCTTCTTTTAATTCTATCGAAATTTCGGCAGCATTTCCTCTTAAATCGGACTAACCAAAATTTTTAAACCTGCAAGAAAATTCAACAACCCAATCCGTTCAACATGTACCACAACTTCTATGTTCAATTTAAACTCAAATTCAATCAAGATTCCACTCAAATACAAAATCCCTACTCCAAGAATCATCACCCAACTCTGCACAGGGTTGGTTTTCAGCCAACTTCGTACCATTTCTGGGGACAATCCACTAAGAACTAGGGAATTCCGATTACATGGTTTGAAAGTACGTTTACAGGGCTCCAACTTTCATGAAGATCATCACTTAAAATTCGAACTAGAACAGGTTCAAAATCAGCCCTCAATTTGGCTCATCATCAAAATTGTTTTCCGCATAATCAAATTTTCAGCCAACTTTGCAAGCTTTCTGCGGTTAATACACACTGAACCACCGTGCAAGCTTTACACCATTTGAAATCCCTATGAATCTAGTTTTTAAAACAACAAGAATCATTCGAATCCAAGCTATCTACACCAAGTTATGAAAGTTTTACTAAAACTGGTCCAGCATGACTGTTTTAAGTGTTCTTGAGTTCCAACTTAAATCCTCAACTAAACCACATATAAAACATAAATTTCCAAGGTTTAAAGGCCATATACTAGTCTATCTAACCACAAGAACACTTTATATAGCAAGTAATTCTCAAGTTCTAACTAATTTCTCCAAGTAGTAATAACAAGGTTCTAGAATTAAACTTGAACAAAGACTAATTAAAACTTGAAATTACTAGGAAAAGTTCATAGTACATACCTTGATCAAGCTTAGAAGATTGTCTAGGAAGAAGAAAAACTAAGTTTCTATGGTGAAGTTGCTCAAATCTTGGAGAGAAAGCTTCAAGAAGTTGAGAGAAAAAAGAGAGAAAAATGAGAGGAAGAGAGAGACCAAGAGGGCCGGCCAAGGTAAGGAAAAAGAGAAAGAAATAGGCTAGGTAAAAAGAAAAGAAATAAAGAAAAAGGTAGGTAAAGTGATAGCCAATTAAAATAGAACAAGAGTAGGATTAGGTTTTAGTCTTTTAATGTATTAGTGGCTAACTTGGTTTAATCTAATTGGTGGAATTCTAATCCTCTTTATCACCTAGTAATTAGTAATATTCTTGGCACAAATTTTTAAAGCAAAAATGAAAGAAAAATAGGGAGAGAGGGCCGGATTTTGGGAGAGAGAAAAGCAAGGGAAATTAGTGAAATTTTAGGTCAAAATTTTGAACTAAAGCTCACTTAGTCAAGAGTCTTGAAAATGATAAAGTTAGTTAGTCAAAATTAAACACTATTATAAACTAATGGTCCAATAAAATTAATCCAAGTTGGGTACTTAGGTGTACTACTTAATCATGAAAGAATCTCATTTACTTAACCTAATTAACTTGAGGAAATCTTCCAACTAATAAATCAAAGATTAACTCTAAACCCTAACTAAAGGAAATTCTCTTATTGGAGGCATTTTTTTTTCTTGACCTTTATTTTTCTTTTCTCATCATTTTATATATTTCTTTCTACTCATAAACATAACATGAATCATATAATTTTATACGAGTTTCTGGGGCGTCACAGACTTGCTACTCGGTTGACACCAAGAATGCGATGTGTGATAGACAAAAATAGTTGAAATAGTGCGCCGATTAATTCTAACCTCGAGATCGATTGCTGTTCATCCCATCTTAGATAGCTCAAAGGACTTCAAAATCCGAAACCTTTAACTACTCACAATGGCTGAAATTGAAAATTAATGAAACTAACAAACAGATGGACTCAAGAACATAAGTTGTGGAACATCAAAATTGCATTGAAATTGAACATATTTACATCGATTAAAAGCTAGAAACACAATGACTAAGACTAGAATTTGGAAGAAACTGGAAATACATAAATCGAGCATGAAAACAATTGGAAGGCTAAAGTTCTAAATCGCTGGAATTAAAAAGAAAGCTTCTGCTAAACTAAATTAAAATAAAGTGGGATTTTAGGGAACTAAAAGTATTTATGATGCTTGAGCTTTTCTTCTCCTCTCTTAATATGTTGTTCGTCTGGTATTTATAGATAAACTTTCAAAGATATGGTAGTTATCTATTGATAAGACCACTCCCTCAATTTGGTAACTCACGTTTAGTAGTGGTCCATTATCTGATATAACTTCTCGAAATATTTGTCACGTCCATTAGAACATGGATAATGCCATATCTATTAGTAACTTTCTACAACATTATACAAATCTATGGAAATATGGATAACAATAACCAGCCACTCTTTGACTTGTAGGGGTGGTTTGTCATACTAACAATTGCCCCTTTCAAATAATTCATCGGCACTTAAGGTAGCCAATGGAGTGTTTGATTTTTTAATGACAACATATTAGCTGATCCATTTGTCTGAAATTGGCAGTGGGATCATAATTTTTATGGGCATTTATCGACTTGGTTTATTTGTTATTTGTGCGCAATTGTGTTTGCGGATTAGTCCATATTGTATCATACATTAATTATTACAGATTGGAGTCACTATTGCTCATCAGCAACTAGAAAATCATCACTTGAAAGATCAATCGATGACTATCACTCATTGATGATGAGAAAATTTAAACCTAAAGGCTGATCGATGAGTATCGCTTATCGAAAATGAGAAAATCGATACCAAAAAGCTTAATAGACTAGTATCACTCATCGAAAGGGAGATAATCGGCATCACTGATCAACGACATCTGACAATTGCCACTTATCAGTAGTGAGGGCTTAAAGTGATTGACACAATAGTCGATGAAGACAATGGCTGTTGTAAAGAACAAATGTCGATGTAATAGAAATAAAGTAGAGCTGATTTTGCTAGTTGATTCTTCAAGGATTGACATGCTAAATAGGCACATCCTAGTATCCTAGGCACTTAGAAGTCCTAGTGTTGATCCTCTTCACATAGCCATCGGTATATACAAGCTTGACCAGGCTTTTGCTTGATAAGCACACAATGAACTTGTCTTACTTGGTTAGCCCATTTTTGCCAATCCCTCATCGATAGGAAAATAGTATAGCCACCTCTTATTTTATGCTGTCCATTGCCGCTTATAACCATTGAAACTATGTGAGATTGCTAATTTTGCCCCCTATGCTGATCACTGTTCACAGACACTCCCTTGCGGATTATCAACATGCTAGGTAGGAGTGCTGATTTCTCAAATATTGGTACACGGGATGCAATATCATTCTCTTATCGGTGAAGTTCATCAGCCACTGCCTTGCCTTTACTCCTATTGATCTTTTTACTTCGCTGAGCAAGGCTCATCATGTTTGCCACTGTAATTTCTTTTGGTGGTTGAACAATCAATGGTCTATCAAAAATGACAACAGCCTTTTTGTAAATGGGGCCCATCATTGTTAATTGTGCCTACCTCCCAAACTGAGTCAATAATAACTTCACTTGCCCTCCAGCCGCTAGCTTTCTGAAATGACATTGGCCTTTTTGCCAACAGAGGCTATTTTCGCTATGTGTGACTGTCTCGAGACCTAGTCGATGACAACTGTACATGCCCCCCAGTTCTAGTCAACAGCAACTATACCTGCCTCCCAATTAATAGCTTGTCCAAAATGATATCGATATTTCTATCGACGAAGCCTGTCGATGTTGAGTGTGTCTGCTCTCCAAACTGAGTTGGCAACAATTGTACCTGCTCATTAGTTTGAGACAACAACAATATCTAGTCTCCGATTTGGGACTCAATTGTTAAGGCAAGTTTCTAGAGATTTGATCCAAGCGAATGGCATGCACATCAAAATTGGAGCCGACAATGTCAATGGCATTACCCATTGCTGCAGTTTCTCGCTTCAAATTGCGCAGATCAACTTATATATCTTGCATCGCTCTTTTCATTGACCTGTTTTGCACGTGTATCTTAGCCACTAGGACAGTGTGTGAATCTAGCACCTTGCACATTAGTTGATCCGGCGTTTTTGTTGGCGCGTCGTTGATCTCAAGCTGGGCTGGGGTTGATGGTCCTTCTGACTTGACATGGTCATCCTTTGAGAATGATGGAGTGACTACTTCAAAATTAAGGGTCCGGGTCCTGCCCTTAACTACTTCCTTCTCCTTAACCACTACCTTGTCCTTAGCCATTTTTTAGTTTAGTTTGGTAGTGTTTGAAGACCATTTGGTCTAAATCATCAAAATTTTGATGATTAACAAAACCTATGATGAAGCACACTAATGTTTTAAATAAGTGCTCTTTGCAGTTAGAAGCAAACAAATTGAAAAAGGCGACAAAATATCATCAGAACGCCCATCCAGAAGCATCAGGCTGACATCCAGATCAATGGAATGAACAGCATCAAAACTGGCAGAGAGCACCCAGATGCCCATCCAGACGTCCGGATTACTAAAAGGCTCCAAAAGTAAAAAAGGTAGAAGGTATGTAGACGTACATGCAAATGTGCATACGAACATCTAGATCAACAAAAAGCTTCAAAACAAGATTAGGCAGAAGGTATACAGATGAGGGTGCGAATGAGGCATATGGATGTCCGAACCTTTAGGATGGCCAGATCAGAAACTATCTAGACAAAGCTCTAGATGAGGATCCGAACAAGCATCCTGAACTCCAGACCCTCCCTTGCAAATGTCCGGATCAGCCAGTTTGTGTCTAACATAGTATAATTTTTCAAATTTGATTTTTAGAGCCTAAATTGAGCTATTTTTCTACCCCCTATAAAAAGAAAATTGTGTAGAATGATAGATACTTTTTATCTACTTGAATTATAGCAATTTTAGAGTTATTTTTGTGAGAAAAAAATGCCCTCCTTTGTAAAGCTTTGAATTTTCAAGCTAGATAATTGAGAATTGTTCTAGTGTAGTTTATATTTCTATAAATTAATTAATGTAATAAATTTCACATATTTCTCACTGGTTACTTAAATTATTACTTTCAACTTTCCCTCTTTTAAAACATATGCCAAATTAAACTAAGATACTCATTTGTGGATGAGTAGAGAGTTTAATGGAGAGAGACAATATTTAAGAGGATATTCAAATTCAATCCAGTACTACAAAATATATTTTGCGTGAGATCTCACATGAAGAATGTGTGATTGTTTGGAGTTGGCATTTGAAGGATGCAAAAACCATTCTTGCAAAAACAGTATACCAAAAGCATTAGTTTTGTGAAATTCTTTTGAAAACTATAATAATTTTAGAATTTCCTTGAAGATGTCCTAAATTTAAGAGGGAAAGTGTTTACAAAGGCAGCAAAGGGATGAGAAATATTAAGGGTATAGTTTTCTTAAACGATGGAACTTAACGCTAGTCTCAGTTACATTTAACCAATTGGGAAATGGAAACGCTATAAGAGTTGAATTTATGTCATGGGGCCTGTTGATAATATCATGGGAAAATTTCTTATTAGGGCGGTGGAAGTTTTGTAATTAATAAAGAGGGTGAAACTTTTGCATAATTCTTATAAAGGGTATCACTAATACATACTTGAATATAAAATTTTTTTGATTAATATTAAAATAGAATGATAGTTTATACATCTTTCCCAGATAGAGCAATGGATTTTTTGGAAATTTTACTGTAATCAATTTCGAAAAATTGATTTTATTTTGATTTCGACTAGAATTAATTATTAGAAAAAAGTTCCATCTTCAAAAAATTACACTTTCATAATTTTGTACCCAGACTTTTGAACTAAAATTATGAAGAAATTGATTTTATAACTTTGACAAGATAAATAAAATTGCCAATACATTTTTATTTTTGATTAAAAACTCTAATATTTAAAAATTTTCAAAAAATGATTTCATTTTGATTTTGGTTGCAATTGGCCAGCAAAAAAAGGTTCATTTTTAAAAATCATCTCATTCATAATTTTTGCTGGGACACTCTAAATTAAAATTTAGAAGAAATTAATTTTACTACTTAGATATGATGAATAAAAATACCAACATATACTTTTTGTTTTTGATTAAAAACTCTAATATTTATAAATTTTCACAAAATTGATTTATTTTGATTTTACTTAAAACTAATAGCCAAAAAAGACCCACTTTCAAAAAAATCGTACGCTTCATAATTTTGTACATGAATACTTTGAATCATAAATTTAGAAAAAAATGATTCTACTACTTTGGATGATAAAATTGTAATGCCCATTTTTTATTAAAAATGCTAATATTTAGTAAATAATTTGATTATATTATTTAAAAATAATATTATATTCTTGTACGTGAAGTTGAATGTTTTTAGTAATAACGCCTTTACAGGAATTATGTAAAAGTTTCGCTCTCTTTATGCATTACCAAACTTCCACTGCACTTATAAGAAATTTTCCCTAATATCATTCATGTCTACAAATACTCCAGATATTGTTTGCTTGGACACTATCTGGATTAGTTGGTACATTTTCCCATACAATGAATATCACGCCCCAAACTCAAGTTGGATGGACTGGATTCAAAATATGACACGTTGTATTCATGGGAGCTTTATCCCACAAATGAAAATAAAAATTTAAAATAAATAATACATAGTGAAATCACGGGACACGGTGTGATTAGACAATAAAAATTTACAATAAAAACTTTACACTAATCAAGTAATAAGACCTAGTTCCCCATATATCTAAAAATATACAAGATATTGTAGTATAGGAAATTAGATGTCAAATCTCATAGGGAATCAAATGCTTGCAATTACTAGGGTTTTATCACTTGCTATATTATCTAAAGGCAAAATCACAAAATGCCCCCTTGTATTGTTGCATAAATAGCAAATTAGCCCTTGTACTAGAAAATACACAAATTACTCCCTTGGATTGCTAAAAGACATTTGTGCCCTTCTATGCACAATGCCTTGAGAATTTTTTTCTTTTTTGTACTAAAATCTAAGATATTTATAGCATCCATGAGCGGGTCGAACAAAATAATAAAGGAAAGAGAAATTTCAAACACATTAACCACAATATATACATGTGTGTGTGTGTGTGTGTAGTTTTGCTACTTTTGTAATAATATGAAGTTGGTCTTATGTTGTTTTGGTTAGAAATACAGGTTTGTAATTGTTATATTTTTTATTGTTGTTACTAACAGAAATGATATTACTAGCATTTCTTCATACTCTATTTTAAGTTTCAAATTCAAAAGTAACTTAAATAGAGTATGAAGAAATGGTAGTAATATCATTTTTGTTAGTGACAACAATAAGAAATTTATCTGACAGGGTTCTAGAAATGCTAGAAACTTAGGGCTCTAGCTTGGCCATGGTTGCCCTCCATTTGACTGGGGGGCAACCACCGCCACCTATAAGACCTCTCAAGACGTTTGTTGCGGCCTTCAACTTGCAGCCTCCTGGTGGTGATAATGAGATGGATATTGGGTAGCTTGCAATATACAAAGGAGAACTGGCTTTCAAGATATCTCGTCAAGACCTCTTCGAATTTCATAGCCTTTATAGAATTCTTCAGTAGGGAGATTCTCGATGGGAAGACCGACAGTGGAGATGATCAGAAAATTCATTGTTTCGCTGGGTTTGATGGGGGACTGTCCAGTGGGCTTATTGCATGCCAAGCATGTGTTGTTATGTCCAACTTTAGAAGAGGATTACGCTAGGCTTTGGTGTAGACAAACATGGTACATCCAAAATTTTCAAATGACCATCTCCAAATGGACTATCGATTTTTGTCCAGACCATGAGTCTTCAGTGGCACCAGTTTGGGTCTGTCTTCCAGGTCTTCATTTACCCTTTTTCCACATGAATAGACTTCACAGGTTGACAAAATTATTGGGGAGGCTGTTAAAGGTCGATGAGGCAACGCTGTCACCGAAACGTCCTTTGGTTGCATGAGTCTTGGTGGAGATTGATGTTGCAGTGAAGCCGAAGAAAAGGATACGGATCGGTGATGAAGAGCCTGGCTTTTGGCAGATAATTGAGTATGATAATACGCCATCCTTTTGCCATTATTGTTCCAGAATTGGTCACACCGAAGATTCATGTCACAAAAAGTTCCCGCATATGAAACCGAAATGAGAGGTTGATTATGGTAAAAATCAAAAGTGACAGGTGTTTGTACCCAAAGGCAATGGAGCAGTATCAGAACCTAACAAGGAAACGATAAACCAAGAGGTAATGCATCAAGACAATCAATACTGCCCAAAAAAGATGGAGACATAGGCAACCCAACAGAAACCTTATGTGTGTTCGGATGAGATTGATGCCTAGGCTCAAATGACGCAGATGCAGAACACAGGTGAATAGGAGAGAATTGAGCAAGAGAAGTTTCAATAATAGGCAAGTGATCATCTGCAAGGTAAAGAACCTATTCTGGTAAGATTACAAATGGCGGAACATCATACTCCAGATGAAACATATCCACAAAAAGGGAGGAACTCTACAAGGGACACTAATACACCACTTTATCTCCTAAGTGCAACGATCATCGTAGTGCTAGATTGCGGCCTTTAGGAGGAGGTAATGCGGTACTGCAAGCAGCATTAATGGAAGAGTTGATGAAATTTCAGATTCTGATTGAACTATGATTAAAGATTTTCGAGTAGGTGGACTGGTTAGAGGATGGAGATTTGTTGAATTAGTTGGTTCCAAAGAAGTCGGGCAGACCTCCAAAGAACCTGTAACATAGGTTGACAGAGAGCACGCTCCCAAAAGCTAAGTATTCTCTTCGTTCCCATGTTAAGTCTGTCTAATTTTCTGTATGGAATATATGTTAAGCGTCCCAACAGGATTCTCTACGGTATTTAGGTGATATGTGTAGAAAAAGTAAAGTAAGATTTTTGGCTTTACTTGAGCTTTTATCTGAAGTGAATCAAATAAATGCTATTCGGTTGGCATGAAATTTTGATCACGAGGGATCTTTCCTCAATGGTAAAATTTGGTGTTTTTGGCAGATATATTTTAGTTGTACTTTTTATGAAGTAGCTGGTCAATTGGTTTGTTGTAGTGTCATTTTTCCCTTGGGTAATGAACTGCTATTATCAATTGTGTATGCTAAATGCACTAGGATTGAGCGGAGATTATTGTGGCAAGCAATGGAGTCTCTTGGGGTTGATAAACCATGGTTAGTGGCAGGAGATTTTAATGTGATTTCAGAAGTAGATGAACGTGTGGGAGGGAGGCCTCCCTCCTTCCATTCTATGGAAGATTTCAATGAAGAAATTGGCAAAGCAGGACTCTCATCTTTCCCATTTGAGGGATCAGCCTTCACTTGGACAAATGGCAGGGTTTGGCAACGGCTTGATAGAGCGTTAGTAAATAGTTCTTGGTACACAACATATTTTTCTTCTAGGGTTTGGCATCTTGCTAGAGGAAGGTCAGATCATGCACCTTTGTTGATAAAGGCGGGGAAGGCAGAGAGAAAAGGATCTACATTTCAGTTCCTAAACATTTGGTGTAAACATGATCTCTTTTTGCCAATTGTAGAAAGTGCATGGGAATAGCCAGTAGTGGGTCCTCCTTTACAGAGATTCTTCCAAAAGCTTCAGAGAATGGCTAAAAGGTTAAAAAAATGGATCAAAGAGATTTGTGGTAATGTTCTTGACAAGTTCAACAAGCATATGACAGGATGTTGAACTTGGAGAGGCACTTTGATCAGAACAATGATGATGTGGATAGAGCCCAATGGAGTACTGCAAGGGTGGAATATAATTGCCTTCGAGCATTGGAATGTGAATTTTGGCGTCAAAAGTCAACTATCAAATGGATTGCGGAAGGTGATGCAAATACATCATTTTTCATGCAGTGGTCAATTAGAGAAAAAATAAAAATTTCATTGGCAGAATCAAAGATGCATCAAATAATTGGACGAAGGATGTGGAAGAAATTCTTCAATCTGCTATCACATTCTTCTCATCCTTATTCCAATCAAGTAGGGAAGCAAGACCGCTAGCAGCATTTGCATTTCAGCTTCCCAAGATAACACAGTAGATGAATAAGGAAATGGGAAAGATTTCGTCAATTGAGGAAATCAAAAAAATTGTATTTTCATTGGAGGATCAAAGTTGTGCAGGCCCAAATGGTTTTAGTGCTGTCTTTTACAAACATTGTTGGGATATAATCAATAATGATTTAGTGGAGGCAATTCAGGATTTTTTTAAAGGTGCCCAAATTTCAAGGAGAATCTCAAGTACAATGATTATTTTAATTTAGAAGAAATAGGGAACAGTGCACTGGAAGGATTACTGTCCAATTAGTTTGTGCAACACCATTTCAAAGATTATTTCCAAAATTTTGGCAAACAGAGTGAATAGGGTATTATCGTATATCATTTCCTCTTGGCAGACGAGTTTTGTCCCTAATAGGAGCATAACGGATAATATCTTGTTGGCATAGGAGATGGTGGATCAATTGGATAGAAAATTGGTTAAACAGAATTAATTTTGAAGTTAGACATGGAGAAAGCATACGACAGAGTTGAATGACCATTTCTCATCTATATGTTGTGAAGCTGTGGTTTTCATGAACAGGTGGTTGATTTAATATATCGGAGTCTTTCAAATAATTGGTTTTCTATTTTGATTAATGGGCAAGCAAGTGGTTTCCTTAAATCATCTAGGGTAGTAAGGCAAGGAGACCCTCTATCAACAGCACTATTTTTGATCGTTGCTGAATATATGGGAAGAGGACTAAAAAATTTGTTTTGCCTTGATTCTAGGAGGGCTTTTACCTCAGGGGGTGATCAGGTGCCTTATTTAGCTTTTGCTGATGGCATTATTGTCATTCCAGAAATCAATTTGCCCATTTCTTAGATGCCAAGAGATAGACTATTCAACACAATTCCTTATATCCAACATTCTTCTCCATGTTGCTGAATCAAAAGGAGAGCTTTCCACTTGCACTGGATGTCTAGAAAAACAATACTTAGCGATCATGAACTCAGCCCACAGTGATTCCTATTTTCTAAATTTCTACCATAATTTTATTGAAAGGGCGTCATGCACAACCTTTAAGGCCCTAACTCTTACTCCTTCCTCGGCTGTGGGTAAACATAACTGCTTCCATTGAATCCAATGATACCTTGGCCCATCCATATCCGACCTCCAGACGAACTTAGAAAAAAGTCTCTCCAGATGCATAAATATTTCCCTTAGGAGGGGATGATACCACAAGAATATGCATAGGCACAGATGACAAAACATGCTTGGTAAGAATTAACTTACCCCCAACTGACAAGAATTTATTATGCCAAATCAATATTCTGTTAACAATGGATTAGACTAGATTGGAATAATATGAAGATTTTTTCCTTGCACAAAATAGAGGACATCCTAAGTAGCACATAGGAAAAGATTTTCTCACAAAACCTGTTACCTGATGAATAGCGAATAATCTAGCTTATGACGTATTGGGATGACAGAAAAAACCACTTTCGATAAATTAATCCTTTGGCCCGAGCATCTTTCATACTTCCTCAAAGTAGCTTCAAGGTCCTTTTATCTCCACCTGAAAACAAAATAACATCATCTGCAAAGCCCAGGTGACTAATAATAGGACATGTTCGAGGTACTCTAAATGGAGTAAAGCTATTTGAGCGAGGTAACTCATTTAAAGCCCTTGATAAACCTTCTGCAGCAATAATGAACAACACAGGTGAGAGTGGGTCCCCTTGCCTAAGGCCTCTAGAAGATTTAAAGAAAGCCCTAGGAGCTCCATTGATAATAACATAAAACCAGCAATTTGACACCAACTGCCACACCATATCAATCCATTTTTTGCCAAAGCCAAAACCTCTCAAAACACCCAACAAATATGGCCATGAAACCCTATCGTATGCTTTGGCAATGTCAAGTTTCAACATGACATTCCCTCCTCTGTTCTTTTTTCCCATTCCAAATACCAACGCTTGCGCTAACAAAAAATTTTCAGCCATCTGCTTGCCCTTAATGAATCCAGTCTACTGCGGAGAAATAATTCTAGGAAGAACTTTAGCTAGCCTGTCAGCCAATAGTCTTTAAATAATTTTGTTAACAAAAGTACATAGACTAATGGGCCTAAATTGGGAGAAGTCTTGAGGTTGAAGAATCTTAGGAATTAATACCAACATTGTAGAAGTGAAACTCCGTGGTAGTTCTTCACCACAAAAGAAAGCTAGCACAGCTTTATAAAGATCTTCAGACACAATATTCCAAGCCACAGCAAAAAATTTACCTGTGAAGCCATCCAATCCAGCTACGCTCTCTTCATCTGTAGACACCAAATTTTGACACACCCTTTATAAAAAGGATGTATTTTACTTCATTTGGGGATATTTTAAATTTTCGAGGGCTAATTGTAATTTTTTGTATATATTGTGACTAAATAGTCGTATCAGGGGCAAAATAGTAATTTCATCATGTAAATATTATTTTATTTTAATTTATTTTTAATACATAATTTTACTGTTTTTATCATTATTTCTAATTTTAATAATTTTTCGAAGTCATTTAGTATTTATTTAAAATTTTAGTATTTTTTAACTTAATGGCACATTTCCCAATGAACATTTTATATATTCATAAATTTTTTGTATAAATTTCATGATTTTTAGAAATCGTTTGGTATTTATTTCATTATTTTACCTTTTTCTATTAATAGCACGTTTTTCAATGTTATATTAATTTTGAACTTTATGGTGAATTTTATTTATTCATTCCTATAACTCTAAATTTTAGTATTTTTCTTATTAATTTTAGGGAGTCCAAATATCTTTTATTTTATTTTATTTCATTTGTTTTTTCTTTATTTTCCTTACAAATTTCTTCCTTTTTATAAAAATAAAAAATAAAAAAAAGAGCCAAATAGCAGCAACGTTGATTGCTGCTGTTTTCTTTCTGCCATGGTTGATAGCAGCCATACTTTCTCCCTCACAAAACACCATCATTTCTTAGCCACTTCATACCACCAACTCCACCTCTAATCCCATCAATTATCCCTCACCTCTTGCACTCATTTGCTACTAGATTTTTAGGGATTTGGACTCAGTTTTGCTTTCACCATTTACACACTCAACACACACCTGCACACACCCCTCTTCTTCTCCCTCTTGGCCTCACTTCACCTGCACTACATTGCACACAATACTCACGACTCCATCATCTTCATTTGCACACCCTCACTCTCCCCTCAAGTCTCTCTCTGACTGAACACAAAACACACACCATTCCCCAATCACACAATTCACACACGGTCCTGCAACTCACACACAATTCAAATGCACACACTACCACTAGACACCATCATTAGCACCACCACACACAACTCACTTGCACTCTCCTTGCACCTGTCATAAACACAGAGACTCACCAAAATTCAACCATCCAAAATCATCAAAAACACACAGGGAACACTCACTAGATAACACACACACCTGTACACACTCTCAAGCTATCCCTGCACCTGTCAAGAACACACAATTATTAAGCACAACCAATTCACAAACTTTCCCCATCTCTGCCTTCACTACACCAGCACACACACACTCTCTCGGCCCCTTCCCTTGCACACAAGAAATACAAACACTCACAAACTCACTCTTGCATTCTCACACCTTTGCACACAACTCTCACCTCTTCCCCTCGGTCATTGCCACCTCCCCTCACCACACCTGCAGACACAACTTACCATCTTCGCAACACTCTCAATCTCTTCCTCATTGCACACAGACACATAAAACTTCACTCTCTCCTCTCAGTTCTCTCCCACAGAGAACAGACATAACAACACCACTTCACATTCACCCTCACCATCGCCAATAACAACACATCTCACACACTAAACTCAGATTCACTCACCATTACCTTCACCTGCACAGCAGCACACACTTTCTCTCAGTTCTCAACCCACACTCACAAACACACTTGCACGCTTTACTCTGCCAACAACACAGGCAGCACCACTATTTCACTCCAACTTCATTCAACACTCTCGCATAGCTTCCCTCCCCCTCTCGACTCTTACAGCACACACACACAATTCACGCACACTCATCCTCTCTGCAATACACAAATCACAACATCACAAACACACACACACATGTTGCGTCTGAAAAATCATAGGTAAAGTGTGCGGGTGTGGTCATTGACTGTCGCGTCCCGAAGAGACGGTCCGGTCTCGATGACACTTTTCAAAAATAAAAATTTTGGAAAAATCGTGTGTATGTGATAAAAATTGAATTTTAGTGAAAAAGACGTATTTTAAGGAAAATTGTATTTTAAAAGAAAACAAGGTCGGGACTAAAAGTGCGACAGTTTTGGCCAAATGATTTTTGAAAATGGGTTTTATTTAAAAAAAATGGAGTCACCATTTGGTACTAAGTTAGGGTGTACCAAGTCACCCGAAAAATCATTTAACTAAAATAGAAATTTTAAAAATCATTTAAAACCCTTTTCCGACTCTGGTCTACGAAAAACGAGAGAAAAAGGTCCGGGAATCACATTTGAAGAAAGGGAAGGCAAAGGCTTGTGCCTAAGGCACCCTTTCAACCTAGCCGAGGCTAGTTGCGAGGTTTAATCAAAATTTCCTAAATTAATCCTAGATTATATCGCATTTTGGATGTATCTATATGAATGCAGATCCTAAATCTAAATGTGAATATCGGGAGGGTCGGCATGTTCTGTCAAGGTTTGATCGGAATTAACGCACTAATTATGAAACCCGAGTCGAGACCTTAGGGAGTCACGAGTGTGAATGCAAAGTGAAATGGAAAAAGAAAAGAAAATAATAATATATAGCAAGTGAAGAAAGAAAATGGGTATGCAACATGATGGGTGTGGGGGACTAATATCTCGTGACTTAATGTTTCTACTCACGGATGGAGGAATAGCATGTACGCCACCGCTTTCCATGTGAGTAGGTGACTATTTCTAGTCGAATCACACAAATGTCCTAATTTCTAAATGAGATGCAACCTAAATGTCATGCATTTTAAAAATGTTTCAAAATAATAATAATAATAATAATAGTAATAATAAAATCATGCCAAATGAAAAGAAAACTAGAAGTGTGTGAAATGTGAAATGCACACGAATACACCTAATATTAAAATGTCCTAAGGGTCTAGTGTTGGATTAGCCCTTTTTAGGGATTCCCACTAGCGTTGGACTAGCGGGAAAACGAGAAAATCACAACTAGCGTTGGACTAGTATGGGGATGGAAAAATATAAATTAAATAGTAAAACACGAGTTAAGAGCAAATTAAACATATAAAGGCATGTAAGGTCAAATAAGAGCACTTAACACGTAAGTATGATATCTGGATGCAAAATCCTAAAGAAAATGATAAAACATATAAGCACATAAGCACATAAAAACAAATAAGCCCTGACTATTACATCGGGGAGTTTAATTACAATTAAGAAGGGGAGAAATTAAAAAAGCCCTATCTATTACACTTTCTATCTAATTACAGAATTTTTGCTAAAGAATATGAGAAAAATAATCAAACTATTACATTGACTAGCTAAATACAAAATATTATATTTTTTCAAAATAATAAAAATTCAAAATTAACTAAATTAAAGACAAAAATACGCAAACAGTATGTAAAATAAGAAACAAACAAATAATAATAAAAATAATGCATAAAATCACATTGGAGCATATTGGAGCACATAAAGAGGAAAATAATAAGAAGTCAGGATACCTCTTTGGAGACTCAGTACCAAAGCTTAAAAAACGAACGCACAAGTTAAAGGGACAACTATTTAATAAAATAAAAAGTAAAATACGAAATACTAACACAATTAGAAGGATGCAAATTATAGAAATTTAGAGGGGGGAAAATGAAAAGTAGAGTAAATTGGGGCCAAATAATAAATTTAAACTAATTGGGGCAAAAATTGAAAATTTACACAAGTCTACGGGCGAAAATATAAATTAACGCAAATTGGGGGGGACAATAGTAAATTCTAACAACTAAGGGGACTAAGAATAAAACTCCATAAGACTTGAGGGGAAAAATAAAAACAAATAAATCTAATTGGGGTAGAGATGCAAAATCAAAGTAAATTGGGGGAATAAAACAATAAATTCCAGCAACTAATGGGGTTTAATTACAATTAATAAAGACTTAATTGAAAGAAATCAAACCTAAAGGGGGTCAATTTGTAATTATTAGGGACTTAATTGTATAAAAATAAAAATCTTTAAGGGATTGTTAATAATACCCAAAGAAAATAGACACCTAAACCTAAATAAATAAATTAATTTGTCATGAACATAAACTTAAAATGCCCAAAACAAATTAAGCATAAATTAACCAATCAAATTAACTAAATTAATTACTGAATCATAACTAAATTAAAGCCAAATTAGAAACTCATTGAACATTAATTAAACTAAACCTAAGACAAATAAATAAACAAAATAAACCCATAAAAATTCCCAAATCCCAAACTGGATTTCATATTTTTTGCTTCCTTTTTCTTTTTCATTTTTTTTTCTATTTTTACGTTCTCTGATTCTCTCTTTCTCTCCTTGTTTGCTTTCCGTCTCTCCCCTTCTAGCCATTTTCTCTATTGTTTTCCCCCAACTCTCTTCTCTAATCTTTCTACCTCACTCGAAATCCCCTCTTATTTTTCTCTCCTCTACTTTCTCTCTCGATTCTATCTCTATTTCCTTTTCTTCTTTATATCTCCTGCTTTCTTCTCATCCAATTTCTCTATTTCAAGTTTTCTATTCCCTATTTGAAGCTCACTTTTCACTTTTTCTCTTCTCTTCTTTCTGTGATATCCCACATCGGTGGGAGTAAGAAAAAAAGAATAGTATATAACATCCTACATTTGGACTACTAAATAACTTGGCTTAAGCATTTTGAGACGTGGTTTAAAGCTCAAAAAGTTATTGGGTCAGCCCAGACGCGAGATGTTACACTTTCTCTCGTTGTTCTCTCTATTCTCTATGCTCTCTCACCGAACGCCCTCTCTCTGGTTTTCTAGTCTCCTCTTCCTTCTCTTTCTGGTTGTCCTTTTGTGTTTTCCAGCTACCTCTCTCTCGTTTCTATCCTATATGGTAGTGAAGCTGTGATTTTTGTAGAATCTTGTGCTGGGATGGGAGTAATTTTGATGGTAATTTGACGGGTGTGGGGAGAGAAGGGATGGCCGTGATTGATGGCAGTGGGTGTGCCTGTGACTTGACGGTGGAGCTTGGGGCTGATATTGTTGTGGTTTGATCAGTAAATAGGAGCTGTTCTATGGTTGTTCGTATAGTGAAATAGTTGTTCTGGTGATGAAAGGAAACAGGGGATGTAGCTATGGCTGTTGCAGATTGTGTGCGTGTGGGAATTGATGGATGTCATTGGGCTTGTGGTGCGATGTTAATGGAGGTATGGGTTAGAATTTGGGATCTTGACAAAGGCTTGAGGGGTTTGGGATTTTGCTGTTTTGTTGTTATTTTACTTGCAGGTGATAGATGCTGGTGGTTTTGGTGTTGGGCTGATGATGATGGGTAATGGAAGACGATTCTGTTGTGTTTGTTTGGTTGTTGTTATGGTTTGTTGGTTGTTCCGGTGGATTGATGGTGGTAGACGGTGGTGGAAGGAAGAGTTGTGGTGGTGGCTCAAGTGGTGGAAGAGGAGGAGAGGAGAGAGAGAGCCAGCAATGAAAGAAGAATAACAACCCCAGAAAGCAAATCCTCAAAAAGACTAAAAAGAAATCTCAGTAATAAAAATGAAAACAAGAACAAGAATAAGCTAATAATCTGATTACAATTTTAATAAACAGACACGATTAATCAAGTTTGGCTTAGAAAATAGAAGAAAAGAAGATAAATTAAAGATAAGAACTAACCTTTTTAAATGCTTGAAAATGATCTGATGAACAGTAACGTGATCTTGAGGTTGAAGATGATGAATAGTAACCAGAAAAAGAACAGCAGCTTTGTGTGTGTTTTTAGGTGTCAAGTGTGCGTATTTGATTCTTAAAGCACAAAAATCAAAGTGTTTGTAGGGTTTTCTATTTTTTCTCTTTTTCTTTTGCTGATTAAAAGGGATATTTATAGGCCAATTGTCTTGTTGGCCAAGAATGCTATAAAATAACAAAAACGTCACCGATATTAAAAATACTAATGTTATTAAAAAAAATATTTTTTAACTCCAAAATTAAAAATTAATACAAAGAATCTGACAAAAATCTCTAAATTTTCAAAAAGAATTCACAGTAGATTTCAAAAATAAAAACTAGAGGTCAAAACTAATAAAAACGCGCTCGGGGTGTAAAATGACGATTTTGCCCCTAGACAACGAAAATACACAAAAAATAGATATTAGCCTAAAAAATTATCAAAAATTAAAAGTGAGCTTAAAACACTGGAAAATGCATTTATGACTCAAAAATTGATGAAAAATGAATTTAATTTGTAAAATGACGATTTTACCCTTGGACAATGAAATTTTTTAGAAAAATAGCTATTGACCTAAAAAAATTACCAAAAATTAAAAGTAAGCTTAAAACACTAGAAAATGCATTTCTGACCCAAAAATTGACAAAAATGAATTTAATTTGTAAAATGACGTTTTTGCCCTTGGACAATGAAAATTTACAGAAAAATAGCTATTATTTTTGAAAAAATAAAAAAAATTTAGAAACATGCTTAAAGAATTATAAAACTGAATTTGGAACTAAAAAATGGACTAAAATGGTGTTCGCGAGGCGAAATTACCATTTTGTCCTTGTGCTGGTAAAAATATATAAAAAATACCAATTAAATTTAGAAAAATCATAAAAAATAAAAAATATGTATGAAAGTAAAAATGTGAATTTAAAACCCCCCAAAACTAATGAAAAAGTATTTACAAATAAAAAAAATACTATTTGGCCCCCAAGATTATTGAAAAAATTAAAATTTGTCCTAAAAAATATAAAGACCTCCCCCATGTTTGACAAGTAGATGGTGTGTCAAAATTTGATGTCTACGGTTTGCCCCTCTTTGTCAGGAATCTTGTAGAGAATTCTGACAAAAACATAGACAACACCAAATTTCGACTCAGCCAAATGTGAAAACAGACATTGCTGTGAACAAAACGTCTAATCATGTATTAGTGCATAAATGTGATGAGATGTAACTAATGACCAGGGAACACATATATAAACATGTGACTGAGCTCTCAAAGAGCTGCCTACGTATCCCGGTGATGGAAATCAGGTCGAACGTAGTTCGAATACTAGTGAACGGTGGATGTGAAACACAATTGCAAATGGCAAAACAAGGGTTCAAACTTGTGATCAAAAGAAAGAAATGCAACATTCGAATTGCTAAGTAAAGATAACATAGATTGGTAAGAGACTACAAGACAAAACAAAGTGCTTAAACTAACAGACAAAAAATGAGTTCAGGTTGCTAAACAAAATAAATACTGATAAGTTAAATGCAATGTCTGGGCTGCTAGACTTGAAAATGTAAATAAACATATGCCGTTCAGGCTACTGAATAGATGTATGACCTTGGGCTGCCAAGATTGATGAATGCAATGTTTGGGCTGCCCAACTTGAAAAAGTAAATAAATGATCCTGGGCTTCCAGGAATCATGAAATGCAATGCAAGGTCTGGTTGCCAGACTTGGAAACGTAAATAAAAAGATGCTGACCAAGCTGCTGGACGGATGCATGACCTTGGGTTGCCAAGGTTGATGAATGCGAAGTTGGGCTGCCAACTTGGAAAAGTAAATAGACAGATGCCGACCAGGCTGCTGGACGGATGCATGACCTTAGGTTGCTAAGGTTGATGAATGCAAAGTTGGGCTGCCAACTTGGAAAAGTAAATAAATGATCCTAGACTGCTAGGAATCATAAAATTTAATGCAAGGTCTGGGCTATTAGACTTGGAAACGTAAATAAAAGATGCCGACCAGGCTGCTGAACGGATGCATGACCTTGGGCTGCCAAGGTTGATGAATGCAAAGTTTGGATTGTCAAACTTGGAAAAGTAAATGACAAATGCATGACCTTGGGCTGTCAAGGATCATGGAATGCAAAGTTTGGGCTATCAGACTTGAGAATGTAAATGACAAAAGCATGACCCTGGGCTGTCAGGGATCGTGGAATGCAAGGTTTGGGCTGTTAGACTTGAGAATGTAAATGACAAATGCATGATTTTCAGTTGTCAGGGATCACGGAATGCAAAGTCTAGGTTGTCAGACTTGAAAATGTAAATAACAAATGCATGATCCTGGGCTGTCAGGAATCATGGGATGCAAAGTTTGGGTTGTCAGACTTGGAAAAGTAAATGACAAAGGTGAGTTCAGGCTGCTGGACAAAATAAATGCGATAAAGATTTTAAACAAGGGAGAAATAAATATTGAGCATAGGATGCAATCTAACTCAAAATTTTTTCTTTTTCCTCTTTTTCCACCTTTTTCTTTTTTTCTCTCTTTTTTTTTTCTTCTCTTTTTTTTCTTCTTATTTTTTTTCTTTTTCTTTTGAGAAATATGAAAATAAATAAACTAACATGACGATTAATGCATGATGACATAAGAAGAATAAGAATGGTAAAATAAGACGCATGAGTATGCAATTAGAATGACATGGTATTTAATGCTACAAATATAACTATTGAAAATTGAAAAATCGGTACCTAATGTTGAAGATTAAGCCTACCGTAAACTGAAGATGAAAATCAGTACCTAATGCAAGGATTGAGCCTACCGAGAATTGAAAATAAGGACGGTACCCAATGCTGACGATTGAGCCTACCGCAAACTGAAAATAAAAATCGGTACCCAATGCAAGGATTGAGCCTATCGAGAATTGAAAATAAAGACGGTATCCAATGTTGACGATTGAACCTACCGCAAACTGAAAATGAAAATCGGTATCCAATACAAAGATTGAGCCTACCGAGAACTGAAAATAAAGACGGTACCCAATGCTGACGATTGAGCCTACCGCAAACTGAAAATGAAAATCGGTACCCAATGCAAAGATTGAGCCTACCGAGAACTAAAAATAAAGACGGTACCCAATGCTGACGATTGAGCCTACCGCAAACTAAAAATGAAAATCAATACCCAATGCAAAGATTGAGCTTACCGAGAACTGAAAATAAAGATGGTACCCAATGTTGACGATTGAGCCAACCGCAAACTGAAAATGAAAATCGGTACCCAATGCAAAGATTGAGCCTACCGAGAACTGAAAATAAAAACAGAGCACAATGCTGACGATTGAGCCTACCGCAAATTGAAAATGAAAATCGGTACCCAATGCAAAGATTGAGCCTACCGAGAACTGAAAATAAAAACGATACCCAATGCTGACGATTGAGCCTACTGCAAACTGAAAATGAAATTCGGTACCCAATGCAAAGATTAAGCCTATTGAGAACTGAAAATAAAGAGGGTACCCAATGCTAACGATTGAGCCTACCGCAAACTGAAAATGAAAATCGGTACCCAATGCAAAGATTGACTGAAAATAAAAAAAGGTACCCAATGCTGACGATTGAGACTACCGCAAATTGAAAATAAAAATCGGTACCCAATGCGAGGATTGAGCCTACCGAGAATTGAAAATAAAGACGGTACCTAATGCTGACAATTGAGTCTACCGTGAACTGAAGACGAAAATCGATAACATGCGAACAAAGTATGCGAACTACTAAACACATTCAAACACCATGCAGTATGCTGGACAAATGCAAGACAATTGCTAAATGAATGTAAATTTAGAAAAGTAAAACATATTAATGGGGGTTCGGGCTACCGAACGAATGCAGGATATATAAAAATAAAAATGCAAAATTTAAGCGGTCATATTAAAATAAATAGAAATTGAAACCCAACGGACGAGTTGGGGCTTAAACAGAAATGTAAACCCAACGGACAAGTTGGGGCCTAATAGACGAGCTGGGACTTAAGCAGAAAAAGTAAACCCAGCGGACGAGTTGGGGCCCCGCGGATGAGCTGGGACTTAAACAAAAAAGTAAACCCAACGGACGAGATGGGACTTAAGTAGAAAAGTAAACCCAACGGATGAGTTGGGGCTCAATGGACGAGCTGGAACTTAAGCTAAAAAGTAAATCCAACGGACAAGCTAGGACCCAATGGACGAGATGGGACTTAAGCAGAAAAGTAGACCCAACAGACGAGTTGGGACTTAAACAGAAAAGTAAACCCAATGAAAGAGTTGGGACCCAACGAACGAGCTGGGACTTAAGTAGAAAAGTAAATCCAATGGACGAGCTGGGACTTAAGCAAAAAAATAAACTCAACGGATGAGTTGGGGCCCAACGCATGAGCTGGGACTTAAGTAGAAAAGTAAACCCAACGGACGAGTCAGGACTTAAGTAGAAAAGTAAACCCAATGGACGAGCTGGGGCCCAACGAATGAGGTAGGACTTAAACAAAAAAGTAAATCCAATGGACGAGTTGGGGCTCAATGGACGAGCTGGGACTTAAGCAGAAAAGTAAACCCAACGAACGAGTTGGGGCCTAACGGACGAGTTGGGATTTAAGCAGAAAAGTAAACCAAATGGACGAGTTGGGACTTTAATAGAAAAGTAAACCTAACAAATGAGCTGGGGCCCAACGAACGAGTCGGGACTTAAGCAGAAAAGTAAACCCAACGAACGAGCTAGGGCCCAACGGACGAGGTGGGACTTAAGCAGAAAAGTAAACCCAACGGACAAGCTGGGACTTAAACTGAAAAGCAAACCCAACGGACGAGTTGGGACCCAACGAACAAGCTGGGACTTAAGACACGATGATATAGCACAGGCTGCTAGACAAAATGCATGAATACATGATCCTAAACTGGTGAACAAAATGTATCAGACTAAAATAAACAAAAATGAGATCCAGACTGCTGGAGAAATGCATAAAGAAATTTGAGACATAGGAAAACTTAAAACAATTATCAAATATTGTATCCAAATCATCCCAAAGATCAAAATTTTCAAAAAATTTTGCCCCTGTGTAGGGCATCAAACTAACCCGAAACCATTCTTTTTGAGGTTTGGTATCAAAATCCAATTAAATTTAATCCTTGCAAAAAATTTGCCCAATCAAAATCAATCTTAAAATCAAATTTTTCTCAAAAAAAAAAAATTTTGCCCCAGTGTCAATTTTGAAATCAATCTTTGAAATGAATCATGCCCTTGATCAAATCATCATTATCTTAAAAAATTGCCCCATTTTTTATTCTTGACGAAGGCCTCAATTGATGACGATGTGATTGCACCTGTATAAAATAATAAAAAAAAAAAGCAATTACAATTGCAAAAGTGATGCCACCACATGACAGTCTCTGGCATATATAAACATGAGCGTCGCCACCCTGAATGTCTTAACATAGTCCTTTGCTTCACTTTCTGCAAAGTCCCAAACTTAATGCATTCTAATTCACAATTTAGATCAAATCATCCAAATAATCTTTCCATCCATGCATGACTTTGACTTCTGATAAATTTAAGATTGCCTTTGCTTTTATTTCAAATTCATACAAAGTAAATGTCAAAATTTTCAAAACATGAATTGGTTAGAAAATACTTCTCATGCAATAATGTAAAAGAAATTATATATAATAAACAACACAAAACACGCAAGAACTTAAATGAAATACAATTAAATAAAACATTTTTTTTAAATTTATTTTGAAATAATAGGTTAAAAGATGCCTTTTGATCTTCGGATGTCATTCCTACTTGAATTTTGACATTGTCGCGAAATAATCAGTGTGGATCAGAAATTTCAAACAACTCTAGTCGACAACTTCCAAATGCATTCTATATCGGCATACTGACTTTCTCACTTATGAAACTTCAACTGTCATCTTGATTTAATTGTAGCACCCTTTCGGATTATCATCTTCAGAGGAAATGAATGAATGGTAGTATTCAAACTTGAGAGTTTTTCCCTACAAAGATCACAAACTCGTGTGTCAATTTGCTCAAATTATTTCTGTCTCAAAATTCTGAATTTGAATGAAAAATATACAAAATGAGTCAAATTCACACTAAAAGGAACAACTCAGAAGTATAATTTTGACGTTTGTCAATTCCCCCACATTTGAATCATTATTTGTTCTCAACTATTTGGCAAATGCGAGCTCAACTAATGATTCAAGCATTGAAATCACACATGTGCATTTTAAAATGCATTTTTTTTTGGCTAACCTCGTGTTTGGGGGAGGACGCCACTCCTAAATTTATTAATCACAACCAAAAGGAGGGAAAAAATTACTCTCAGAAGCACAGAGTAAATGTAAAATACTCAAAAGGTAAAAAAGGAGTACTACTCCCTTACATTAAGATCAAGATTTACTTCTACGAAAGGAATAAAAACCTAGTCTATCAAGTCTAGATTCTCCTCTTGCTGCCCTTGGAAGTTCTTTCTCCTGAAAAAATATGGAAACCCTCTGATGATCACACCCATCTTTGGCTAAGACATCTACAACCTTATTCGCTTCACGATATACATGTTTGAATGTAATCAAACTATGGCAAAAAGTGAAACAATTCCTCAATATCGGAAAGCCACGCACCATGGGATCTCGACTTGTTTTTGTAAATATCGAAATAAGCACTTGAGAGTCGCATTCCACATGAAATCTTCCATACCCAAGATTAGCACACTTTTTTACTCCAAAAAGCAAGGCTTTAACCTCAGACATCATACTACTACCATTTCCAAAATAACACGAGAAAGCAAAAATCAACTTTCCTTTAGAATCACGCAATATTCCACCTCCACCACAAGGGCCCAGATTCCCTTTACAGCACCCATCCGTAGTTGAGCTTCAATTCCAACAAAGGAGGAGAAATCCATTTCACCAGTTTGACAGAGAAAGATTTTTGAAGGCCTTTAACTGATAGCACAAAAGAGGACCAACTATCCTTGGCTACCACAACTTTTTAAATCTACAATTAAACATATCTTGTATTTCTCCGACAATGTTAAAAATTAAAGTACCAAAGGGCAAAACCTTCCCTTGGAATCTTGCCAAATTTCTCCATTTCCAAAGATGCCAGCAAATAATCAAAGGACTAATATGAAGAAGATAGGCATAATATTGATTTTTTAGTCTCTTTGAACCACCATGACGCAATTAAAGGACTGAATGGAGGACAGAGGCAAGTAACAAATCACATTCAGTAGAGAAAAAAGTCCAAACTTTTCTTGCAATATCACTAGAGCAAAAAAGGATGGTCTAATGATTCTTCATGAGGCATTATGCAACAATGACATCTAGAAGGCTCGTAAACCCTGAAAATTTGTAAAGAAGAAGTCCAAGGGAAGCTTACTTAAAATGAGTCTCAACATGAAAAAAGAAACTTTTAGAGGAACACAAGAAACCCATAATTTATCATTCATGAAAGAGGAGCCATTGGAATGCCGGGTCAATTGAAAGGCCGAAGCCAAAGAAAATTTCCCTGAGGAATTTAGATTCCAAATGCAATAGTCTCTACTGGAAGAAATTGGCGGATGGATGCGACTGATTTCATTACAAAGAGAATGTCCAAACAGGCGAGCCAGAGTGTCTATGTTCCATTGATAATTCTCCACAAAGTCTTTTACCAAAGTAGCATTAGTTTGATGAACATGAGCTGCCAAACAACCATTACCAGTCCAATTGTCGAAAAACATACTAGTATCACCACTATTAAGTTTCCACAAGATATGTTCTTCTGCCTTTTCATGCACCATTAGCATTCTTTTCCAAGTAAGTAGAAGCTAAAGGCGATCTTATAGCCAAGACCGGATGAAGTAGCTTGACAATATTTAGCATGCATAAATTTGACCAAAGAGAATCATTCACTCTAAACACTCCACCATAATTTAATAGAAAAGGCTTCATATAACATCAAATAAAGACCGAAAGCCAACACCACCCTCATCCACTGGTAAGCAAAGTGTTTGCCACTTTAACCAATGGAATTTATTTTTATGATCTAATTCTCCCCAAAAGAAATTGGACAACACTTTTTCAAGAGCCCGAATCACACCTCCTAGTAGGATTAGCTAGCTGCCAAAACATGTATTGGAAATTGAAGACAATACATTTTTGATAAGCGTAATCTTACCACCCATTGATAGCAGACGATTCTCCCATCCATTTATTTTGGACAATAATCTTTTGTGCAAGGTCTCCAAAAAAAAGCAGTCTTCCTTCTTCCTGAATACAAAGGACAACCCAAGTATTTTACTGGGAAAGATCTGTATGAAAATCCCAGTGATTTGACCAATAGCCTGCCTTCTCATCCTGGAAGCCTTATCATGCACCAGAAAACAACTCTTACCAGAATTAATTTTTTGACCAGACACCGCTTGATAATCATCCAGAATCCCTCGTACCCTTCTTAAGGATCGACTTTCCTCCATTACAAAAGATCAACTACATCATCTGCAAATGCCAAATGAGACACCATAGGACATCCCCTAGGAACAGAAAAACACATCCAAGGGTTATCCCTAAACTCCTTGTTCAAGCTCCTCGATAAAACTTCTGCTCCCAAAATAAAGAGGGCAGGAGAAATAGGAATCACCCTGACGAAGACCACGAGAAGATTTAAAGAATCCATGGGACGCTCCATTTAGAACAATGGAAAACCATGAATTGGATATCAACCTCCAAATCATGTCAATAAACTACTCACCAAACCCAAAGGCTCTGAGAACCTTGATCAAGTAAAGCCAAGAGACCCGATCATAGGCCTTAGCCATGTCGAGTTTTAAAGCCACATTGCCCCCTCTCGCTTTCCTTCCCATGCCCATGATAACCTCTTGAGCAAGAAGAAAATTCTCAGATATCAACTTACCTTTGACAAAACCACATTGATTAGGAGAAATCAACCGAGGTAAAAGCCTTGCTAGCCTATTAGCAAAAATTTTCGAAATAACCTTATTAGAGAAATTACACACACTAATAGGTCTGAATTCCGAAAAGTTTTGCAGGATGAGGAACTTTTGGCAGGAGAACAATTGAGGTAGCCGTGACACTCCTTGGAAGATCCAAACCACAAAAGAAGCCAACAATTGCATTATATACATCTTGGCATATTATGTCCCATGCTGACGTAAAGAAAACCCCAGAGAAGCCATCTGGACCCAGCTGAGCTATTTCCATCCATGGAGAAGACAGTATCTTTAACTTCTTCAAAGGTTGGAACATCACTCAAGAAAAGATTATCCTCTTGAGACACTATATTGGGAATAACTTTAATCATGTCATCTGATCCCGACAAATCCTCAGAAGAGAATAAAGATTGAAAGAAAAGAACTAGCTTCATTACCCATATCCTCATCTGTTTCAATCCAAGTCCCATTGTCTCTCTTGATACGATGGACAATAGACTGAACTCTCCTTTGCTTCACAACCAAGTGAAAAAATTTGGTGTTACGGTCACCTTCTTGTAGCCATTTAACCCTGGATTTTTGCTTCCAGAAAAGCTCCACCACAGAAGAATGAAATTGTAACGAAGCCCTAGCTTGCCCAAGTCTCTCCATGACTTGTGAAGAATCATCCGTCTCTATAGCTTTTTCAGCCTCCTCCATCTCACGTTCGCTTCCTTAAAATTATTGAAGAAATCTCCAATTGTATGTTTGCTCCAACGGCTCAAATCTATCTTGAGCCTTCGAAGTTTTGCAGATAAAATAGTCAGAGGATCACCATGAATAGGAGACTGCCAAGAAGATTTTACCACATCCAAAAAATCCTTATACCGAACCCAGGCCTGTAAAAACCTAAAAGGTTTAGGTTTGTTGTCCAAACGGGTAGCAGTTGTAATGAGTAAAGGAGAGTGATCAGAAGGAGATCTTGCTAAGTGAGAGACCGATACACTTAGCTTGTTTGAGCACTCCAAATTTACACAAAGTCTGTCTAACCTCTTCCAGATTCTCCCTCTGCCTTGTCGATTATTACACCAAGTAAACTTAGAACCTGAAAATCCCACATCAAACAGACCAGAAGCAGATAAAAATGATAAAAATTCCGCTGCTTCACCTGGAGAAAAAGCCCTTCCCCCACGTTTTTCTGAAGAATCAATGATTAGATTGAAATCTCCAACCAGGATCCAAGGAGAATCAATAGGTTTATCCGCAAGCAAAGAATCCCAAAGTGGCGCCCTTTCATGTGGCAAACATTTAGCATGAACCGAAGACAAAATAAAAGAATTAGGCAGTTGAGGATGGATAACTGATAGAGAAATATGTTGACTACTCTGAGCAACCATTGAACACACAAACGGTTTATTATAGAAAACCCATAACGAACTGCAAGAATTAGCTAAGGCATTGTCAAACTTCAAACGGACCTTAAACCAATCCAATTTCTCAACATCTTGTTTGGGTTCACAAATCATCAAGAATTGAATTTTATGTAATCGCAACAATATCTGCAATCTCTTAAAATTTCGGGCTTTAAGAATACCCCGAATGTTCCAAAATAACGACGAAATCATTGATTCCCATTAAGAGAAGAAGTTTGAGAATTTTTTACCGAAGACCGAAGCTCACGATCAGATGGATACCTGGCCCTGATGCCTCGAAAAGATTTTGGCTTTTGTACCTGCCACATAGATTCATGAGCTACCATGGATTCCAGATTGCCCGCTTCAGCTGAGTGTGAGACATTCGCTATCTGAACAGGTCCAAAAGCAGCTCCCCTTGGCGATAGATTACCTGCACTCACAGGTAATGCATCCTCTTGCAAACCACCAAGTTCATCCTCGTCAGAAACATGGGTAGTTACAGGTTCCAATTGTTGCTGTGAAACCTGCATTTGAACACCAGGATGACGAATGTTCACCAGCAAGGAAGATAGTGGGTTTTCATTTGATGTCGTGGAAGGTTTTTCAGAGGTACGAAGTTCATGTTGGATCTCCAGTTCCTTAATCTGAACACCATTCTGTTGCTGAGTAGCTGCAGCAGGAACAATCAGCCTGCATTCCATCAATGTTCGTCTGCAAAGTAGGTCGTGGGTTTTCATTTGATGTCATGGAAGGCTTTACACAGGTAAGAGGAGCATGTTGGACTACCAGTTCCTGAACCTGATCCCCCTTTAGTTGCTGAGTCGCTACATGGGCAACAACCTGCGTTTCATCCATATTTGGCATGTCTTTTACAACCCATTGTTTGGCAACGCCTTTCTCCTTACTAGCATCTACTGATTTGCCCACTCTACAGGAGGAATTACAATGCCCAAGCTTACAACAACTGCTACAATATTGAGGGATATTCTTATATTTACGGTCTGCCAAAAACCAGAATTGCCATTGTTAATCTATAATTTATCCGGTAAAGTTTGCAGCAAATCCACCTCCACGCAAATACGAGCGACACTGGGTCTAGCCAACAAAGTAGTCGAAGCATCCATGTGTAAAGGAGATCTAACCAAATTCGCAATGGAAAAGAGAGGCCCTTGGAAAAGATATGAACTAGGAAGTTGTGGCAGCCGAATCCACACAGGTACCAACGATGATTCCATGGCTACTGAGAACGATGGAGACCATTTGAAGACTCTCATCGCAAAGCCTTGAAATGTCCAGAAACCACGCAGCCAGCAACGATGGAAATCTTTCTCAAGATCAAATCGAATCAGCACATGCCTAAAGTCAAGAAGTCCCAGTGAACAAGGATGTTTAAAACCCACGGCCAGAAATTCTTTTCTCAGGCTCTCCATTGAAGGTCTTCCTTTAGAGAATTTCCCCACCAACGCATGCTTAAAAGGAGTGGCCATCCTCTTCACCTCATCGTCCGAAAAAGAAATAGCAGGATAACCCCTATGCATCTCAAGATTCTTCAGCAATGGTGCAACTTCAGGTTCTGCATTGGAGAAAAGGTCTGCAAAAGACCGAGTAGAAGGAGAAGGGAGGATCTTGGGTCCTCCCAGTTGTTGAGATCCTGCCATAAGGCCAGACCCAAACCAAACCAGAAGAGCCGAAGCTCACCTGACCAGAAAGAGGCCCTCCGGCCAGCAGTAAAATGGAACAACCAAGAAATTTGAATTTTAAAAACCCACATTTTTAGGAGGAAGGAGACTAGGGTTTTCCTACTAGGATTTATCTATCAAGGGATTGCCTTTCTAGAAACTAAAAATGCATTTCTTCAAGACCAAGTAAATAACCATTATGTAATTCATTGTTTTGCCTTTAATACTCATAATATCAAGCAAAGGAGAAGGAATTATATCACAATTGAGCAATTTCAACTTAATTTCTTTGCCTTACCGAATTTCACAAGTAAACGAATCATATGATCAATCAGAGAACATCACATGTCTATGATCAATTTCATCATTTTTTTCACTTGAGGGATATTTGTAATATCAAACTAATCACTCGAGCTATGAGAATATCTTTTGACGCGAAAACCAACATTGGTTATGAAGGTTCCCAGTTACTCAACACCTCAATCTCTAAGCAAGTAGCAAAAACTGTATTTGAGAAGTACAATTGCCTTTTTACGCAAGAATCGACATTAGTTAAATGAAGACCCCTGGTTACTCAACAATTTACTTACTCAAATTTACAATGCATTACTCATAATTCAAGTACCTTTTGATGTGAAAGTCGGTATTTTTGGATGAAGACTCCCAGTTACTAAGCACAAGAACCATTGGAGTAAAAAAAAGTTATGTCATACTTTTTCTTTCTTCTTTTTTTTTTCTTTTTCTTCTCCCCCCCTTTTTTTTGTAGTATAAAAAATCCTTCATAATAGATATCATATCGCATATTAGATGATGCACTAATTGACCATAATCAATATTTAATGTGTGAAATTGAGTGAAGAAAAGAAACTTTCATCAAACATGCAAAATTTTGGACATAATTTCAACCACTTTACATGATATATTTTCTATAAGAACAAAACTCCAAACCACATAATAATCATTTCTTAGTACTTGGAGAAAGCATTTGCCAAAGTACATAAAGTAATTTCAACAAGTAGGGGAATTAGACAAAAATCACGATTGTGAGCAATAATTTACAAGCATGTGGCATCACCTTATTTTAATCTTATAACAACTTATACAACACATTCCAAAGTAGATTAAGAAAGTGTGGACATGAAACAATAAAACTCCCTTTGTGAATTGTTGAAGTGGCATCCCTTGCATGTTTGTTCTTTTATTATGCTTGAATCGTCCAAACATACGTCCAAATTGGCTAGACATTTTGTAGATCTTCGAAGCAAAAGTGCATTTCGACTTAACTCCCTGACTGATGTCTTGGTGTCAATGTTCGTGGTTTCTACCTCTTCCAAGTTAAGCTTGGATTTTCCTTTTGTACCAATCAGAATCCTTAACACAAAATCTAGATTCCTCTTCGGCATCATTTAATTCTCCCTTACAATTTGCATTATTTTGGAATCAGAAAGATACCGAAATGGCAATTATCAACTTCAAATAAGATGATATCTGAAGACCATGGGCATTTATTTTCACCATAAAAAAAATACAAGAAAATGTTTTTCTTTTCATTCAATTTGAGCTTACACTTACTCATCAAAAGAGAAACTTTACAATGACACAAACCTAACATTAGGTTTTGAGAAAAATGTGACTTATTTCGAGGTCTCACCAAAGAATCGTTTGCCCAATAGAACAAAAGATTTGAAGAAAACTTTTTCAAAAGCTAAATGCGAGACATGAAGGGAATATCAAATGTTATAAACAAAGTTGAGAAAGCAACTTATTTAACACTTCATCTTAGAAAAATTTTGGAGACAAGGCAATCTTAAATTTACAGAAGGAGTGCAATTATTAGCATCCAAATTATTTCTATTCTTGTTACAATTGTCCAGCTATGACATGCAATTTCATTTATCACATTGCTTATCCTAACCAAACTCACCTATCTAGTTTCTAGGCATTATCAACTCTAAAAAATTGGTCATCCATGACCCTTCGAATAATTCAAAAGAACACTCATGTTTTTGATGTCCTTACGAGTCTCAAACATGTGTCGGTTTATTTAGAATTGGACCATAATTAAAAATACTCGAACGTAAAACCAAAAATGTATCAGATGTTTTTCTTATTTTACCGCCTCTGTTAAAGGACCTGTCAAAATGAAAAAATTAAAATTAGTATAAATAAAAATAAAAACGGATACATGTCCTAAGGGGAGCCCTTATTATGCCAAGAGTAGGTCTAGCATGAAATGCAATCCTTTAGGATGAGACCCCCCTTTTTAATCGTAAATGGGCCAGATCCACTGGGAAGAAATGCCTCCATTCTACTCGTATTACCTTACTTAGGGTCTCACCCGCCACGATTTACTGAAAATATAACCGTGCATGTCTTTCAGGGTTAAGTACCCAAGACAAAAGGATGGCTTTCCTATCATGGGATTCCCGAAATGGCATTCCCCCTAGAGTTTATGCATGATGCCAGTTCATTAAAACAAGTTAAAATATGCAAAAATGTCAAATTTGAGAAATATCCTAAAGATTTTTTTTTATCTAACAATGATGCAAAAATTTTTTCAAGAAAGACGGACCATAAATTGTACAAAAGAAATTATTGACTCCAAAAATATTTGATTGAAAAATCGAACCTCCAAAAGGTTACGGGATACAACATTGAATAGAAATCAAATATCATGATTTTATCAGTCAAAAATGTCTATTTATGGAACGATTTTCGTGTAATGTGGGACGAGAGGGCGGGGGATATGGCAAAAATGACGTATCAATTTTTTGGAAACAAAATGATAAACGCAAGCTGTGCAAAAAATTTGACCACCTGGGTGCATTTATTGACTTTAAGAAAATTTAATTCAGATAAATTGACAAGTACAACAAGAATGAGTAAACTTTGAACAAATTTTGAAATTACACCTCTTATTAAAAAATATATAAAATTGAAAAATTGGATTTTTAGGACTTTTACAACGACTTGACCCTTGGGTATTTTGTTTACAATCCATCTTTCTCGAGGAAATTAATTATGAAAACGAAATTTTAAACGTGCCAAAAAAGGGTTGGCTTCCTATGAGAGCACCATGCCAGGGCTCTTTATTTTATAGTTGTGAATGCAATCAAAGAATAAGAAAGAATGCATTAGTTTAATCAACAAATATCATATAACATATTGATAAAGCAAATAGAAATAAGCAATACAACAGAAAAAGTAAAGGGGTAGATTCCCTCCTGTCGTGCCTGATGTACCTAGTAGGGTAAAGCTGACCTATCCTAGGTTATTCTATATGAATGCATGAGGTTGGGCTCACTAATGCATCTAAACTCAATTAAGGCTTCGGTTCTCGAACCTTCAGATTGAGGGATCCAAAAAGTAACAAGTCCATCAATTCCAAGGTTTCCAGGTCAGTGGTTCGAGTGATTCCTTGGACCCTGCTACGCGCACGTCGAGCCACGGCCACATGTCCAAGCGAATCGATTTTTAAAGCCCAAATCTCTAGACTTGTTGGCTCAAGCCAAGAGTTTGGGTGATCTCCTAGACAATATTATGTTCATGTCGTGCCACGGTCATACGTCTAAGTAGATCGATCCTAATTCCTAAAGGGATGGGTGGGTGACAACCACCAAAAAGATAAAAAAGGGTAAAAGTATCGAATGCACGTATGGAGTGCTCTTTATGAAAGGAGGGAATGTAATATTAACACGCGTGGGCTCTAAGGGTGACTGACCCCCTCCCAAATGCAAACGCAGTCAGATAAAGCAAAAGTAAATAAAACATACATACATCACATAAGTAGCCGAGAGACGGAAAGTGTGTGAGATGCAAAAGAGAAACCTAAAAACCTAGGAAAGAAAAATGCAATCCTAACATCCAAACGTGATAGAATATAAGGGTTAAATAAGGAAAAGGTAATTAAGCCTAGTGCTCAGACTCACTAGTAATCCCCAGTGGAGTCACCAAAATCCTGTCGCGTCCGAAAAATCATAGGTAAAGTGTGCGGGTGGGGTCGTTGACTGTCGTGTCCTGAAGAGACAGTTCGGTCTCGGTGACCCTTTTCAAAAAATCATGTGTATGTGATAAAAATTGAATTTTAGTGAAAAAGATGTATTTTAAGGAAAATTGTATTTTAAAAGAAAACAAAACTGGGACTAAAAATGCAACAGTTTTGGCCAATTGATTTTTGAAAAAGAGTTTTATTTAAAAAAAAATTAGAGTCACCACTTCGTACTGAGTTAGGGTGTACCAAGTCACCCAAAAAATCGTTTAACTAAAATAAAAATTTTAAAAATCATTTAAAACCCTTTTCCAACTCCGGTCTACGAAAAGCGAGAAAAAAAGGTCCGGGAGTCACATTTGAAGAAAGGGAAGGCAAAGGCTTGCGCTAAAGGCACCCTTTCAACCTAGTTGCGAGGTTTAATCAAAATTTCCTAAATTAACCCTAGATTCTATCGCGTTTTGATGGAGGTATGGGTTGGAATTTGGGATCTTGACAAAGGCTTGAGGGGTTTTGGGATTTTGCTGTTTTGTTGTTATTTTACTTGCAGGTGATAGATGCTGGTAGGGTTCGGTGTTGGGCTGATGATGATGGGCACCAAAGTTATACCTTGTGCTCTAGAATATTTAGCTTGCTCTTCTTATTTTATTAATAGGATGAACACGCTTCCGATGATTTCTCTTCTTTTATTTGGTTTATGAATTCATAAATAGTTAATACTGTACAAAATTTTTATTAACTAAAAGCTGACCTGACCAAATCCTTGTATGCTGTTCAGATGACAATAAATTTGATTACATTATTGAATGATTTAAAGTTTTGTTTGATAAACAAAATGAATTTTGCTATAACTTATACCTAGAAGTTTAAAAAGTTATACAAATATTATAGACTTCAATATGGGTAAGTTGTTGACGATAAAGTGCTACTTCTAGAGCATCATCTATTGTGCAAACATTGTAAACTTCCAATTTGGAATTGCTAAGTCTACTATGTTGTTGCCATCCTTCCTCTAGGGTCTTTTCTTCTGTTGTGTTTGTTTGGTTATTGTTATGGTTTGTTGGTTGTTCCGGTGGACTGATGGTGGTAGACGGTGGAGGAAGGAAGAGCAGTGGTGGTGGCTCAAGTGGTGGAAGAGGAGGAGAGAGAGAGAAGAGAGAGAGAGCCAGCAACGGAAGAAGAATAACAACCCCAGAAAGCAAATCCTCAAAAAGATTAAAAGGAAATCTCAGTAATAAAAATGAAAACAAGAACAAGAACAAGCTAATAATCTGATTACAATTTTAATAAACAGACACAATTAATCGGATTTGGCTTAGAAAATAGAAGAAAAGAAGATAAATTAAAGATAAGAACTAACCATTTTAAATGCTTGAAAATGATCTGATGAACAGTAACATGATCTTGAGGTTGAAGATGATGAATAGTAACCAGAAAAAGAATGGCGGCTTTGTGTGTTTTTAGGTGTCAAGTGTGTGTGTTTGATTCTTAAAGCACAAAAATCAAAGTCTTTGTAGGGTTTTCTATTTTTTCTCTTTTTTGTTTTGCTAATTAAAAGGGGTATTATAGGCCACTTGTCTTGTTGCCCAAGAATGCTATAAAATAACGAAAAAGCCATTGGTATTAAAAATACTAATTTTATTAAAAAAAATATTTTTAACCCCAAAATTAAAAATTAATACGAAGAATCTAACAAAAATCTCTAAATTTTCAAAAATAAAAACTAGAGTTCAAAACTGATAAAAACGCGCTCGGGGTGTAAAATAACGATTTTGCCCCTGGATAATGAAAATACATAAAAAATAGATATTAGCCTCAAAAAATTATCAAAAATTAAAAGTAAGCTTAAAACACTGGAAAATGCATTTATGACTCAAAAATTGACGAAAAATGAATTTAATTTGTAAAATGACGATTTTACCCTTGGACAATAAAAATTTTCAAAAAAATAGCTATTGATCTCAAAAAATTACCAAAAATTAAAAATAAGCTTAAAACACTGGAAAATGCATTGATGACCCAAAAATTGACAAAAATGAATTTAATTTGCAAAAATACGATTTTGCCCTGGGACAATGAAAATTTATAGAAAAATAGCTATTGTTTCTGAAAAAATAAAGAAAATTTAGAAACATTCTTAAAGAATTATAAAACTAAATTTGGAACTAAAAAATGAACTAAAATGGTGTTTGCGAGGCGAAATTACCATTTTGCCCTTGTGCTGGTAAAAATATATAAAAAATACCAATTAAATCTAAAAAAATCATAAATCATATAAACACCTCCCCCATGTTTGACAAGTAGAAGGTGTGCTAAAATTTGGTGTCTACAACACACACACACACACAGAGAATCACATATACACGCATACAATTAGTACACACCAGCAATATGAATCCATAACCACCAACACATCACATCCCCATAACCACAGCCTCCTTCGCAGAAGCCACTCACAGCCCTCCCCCCCACCCATTCTCCACCTTCCAACCGCTACCTATTTCCATGATCTTCACAGCCATAACCACTAATTGCCTATACAAACCACCGAACCACCATTGATCGCCTGTAGGAACTACCGAAACCACCTTCAGCTTCCACTAATCCCTCCTCCCTTGAGCCATAGCAGCTACGAATCAACCACCACCACGGCCATAGCCAAAATTCATGCCCATCGCTGCCATCTTTCTCGGCCAAATAAGGTGAGATTTCTGCCTTTTTTTTTACAGCTCCGGTTTAATTTTGTGGGCATTTATTTGTTTAGTTTGGGCTTTTGACAGATTTAAAATGTAATTATATTGTGAAGATTTTGGGTTTTAGATGTTAGAAGGAGGATAAGAGAGAGAAGTTGGAGAGAGAGAAATTGAAGTTGAAAGAAGAAGAACAAGAGGGAGAGAGAGAGAAGAGAGGCAGAATGAGAGAGACGAGAGAAGAGAGGAACGAGAGATAGGGAGAAAGAAAAAAAAGCTGGAGAAACAGGGGAAGAAAGGAAAAAGAGAGAAAGGAAGAAGAAAAAAAAAAGGGAGAGAAACGACGAAGAAGAAGAAAAAAAAGAGAGAAATAAGAAAAAGAAAGAAGAGAGAAAAGAAAAAAAACGGGGAAAGAAAGAAAAAAAAAGAAAAGAAAAAAAGGAAAGAAAGAAAGAAAATAGGGAACGAAAAAAAAAGAGAAAGAAAAGAGGGAAATAGAAAAAAGAAAGAAAAAAAGGGGAAATTGGAATTTTGTGAAAAGAAAAATCGGTTGGCAAGTTTGTTTATGTCTAATTTTTTAGTTAATTTTAGTCTTTTTCTTAATTTCTTAATTTTTATTTATTTATTTTATTTCATTCATTATTTACTTAATTGTCTACCTTTTTTTAGATTTGTTTAATTTGGTTAAATATGGCCATTGATTGAGTATTTGATTTACCTAATTAGGATAGTGTAGTTGTTAATTTAGTTTAACTTAGTTTAAGGTTTTTGTTAGCCATTTCATTATAGTATAAGTATTTATCGATTGGCCCCTAAATGTTTAGTAATTTTGTAATTAAGTCCCCTAATTTGCTAGAAATTACAATTTGGCCCTTTAAGATTTCTAGAATTACATTTTTACCCCTTTGATGTTGCTGAAAATTACAAATTGGTGTTTAATACTTGTTGGAATTGACAAATTGGGGCTTATTGTTGCTGTAAAGTTCATTTTTATCCTTGAATATTGCTGGAAATTGCAATTTAGTTCTTAAGTTTGTTGGAATTTCATTTTTGATCCTCAAATGTTACTGAAAATTTGATTTTGACCCTCCCTAGTTGCTGGAGTTTTTACTTAGTCCCTTTAAGCTTGCTGGAAATTATGTTTTTGTCATTGTGTTCGCTGGAAATTATGTTTTGGCCCTAGAATATTGCTGAAAATTGCATTTTTACCCCCCATACTTAACTGGAAAATTTCAATTTAGCCCAAATACTTGCTGTATTTTTTTAAGCCCTAAACCTTGCTGGAATTTGTGTTCTTGCCCTCTTGTTTAGTATAAATTGCATTTTTTCCTTTTTAAGTATTGCTGGAAATTATCTTTGCCCTCATACTTGCTGAAATTTACATTTTTTACTCCCTAGGCTTGTTGAATTTTTGTTTTGTCCCTTAGTTTGCTAGAATTTATATTTTCTCCCTAGGATATTCGCCCTATTTACATTATTACCTCACAAATTATTCGGGATTTACTTTTATTGCCTTATTTATTTAAATAGTGGTATTTTTGACATGTTTGTTCATTTTATTAGCAATTTATACCGAATCTTCGAATGGGAGCTACCCCTATTATCCTTTCAATGTCTTTATATGCTCCTACGTGCTCCTATGTGTTTCCTTATGTTTTTTTTATGTATTTATTTATTTATTATTTTTATTCATGTGTGAGCATTTATTATTTATGTCATGTCATTTATTTGAATTTAATTTTAATTATTCAAAGAAATGTAATAGATAGATGATATTCTATTTAGTAAAAATTTTAGTATTTAGATAGATTAATGTAATAGATAGTTTATATTTTCATCTATTTAACAAAAGCTTTTGTATTTTAGATAGAAAATGTAATAGATAGGTTAGATAGGTCATCTCTTATCTTTTTTCCATTTTAGATTGTAGTTAGGTTTTTCCTCGGTGTAATAGTTAGGGTTTTTATGTGCTATGTGTGCTATGTGCTTATGTGTTTTACTCGCTTTCCATAGGACTTTGCATCTAGAATATTATGTTTATGTGCTATGTGCTCCTAGGTGCTATTATATGCTTCTATGTGATTATTGCTTTAATCTATGTTTTTATTTATTTACTTGTTTATTATGATATATGTGTATCGTCACTACACTAGTCCAATGCTAGTTGTGGTTAAGTTCGGTTTCTTTGCTGGTCCAACACTAGTGAGGAATTTCTAGAAAATGGGCTAGTCCAATGCTAGAACCTTAGATCATATTAGTGTTAGATCACTCCTCGTGTGCATTACATAATCATTTCACACACTTTGTCCTTTTCAAGGCCTTTTTCCATTTTTGCATGGTTTTTATGTATTATTATTCTTATTATCTATTTTTACATATATTTAGTGCTTGACATTTAGGTTACATTTCACATAGAATCTTAGGTCATTTGTGTGATTTTTTACTAGAAATAGTCATCTACTCATGTGGTAAGTGGTGGATCAACAAGCCGTTCCCCCCTCCATAAGTAGGAATAGTTAGTCACGAGTTTATTAGTCCCCCGTACCCGTTATGTTGCATCCCCACTTTCTTTGTTCACTTATTATCTATATTACTATTTTCCTTTTCTTTTTGCATTCCATTTTGCATCTACACTCGTGACTCCATCGAGGGCTAGATTCGGGTTTCTTGATTAATGCGATAATCCCGACCAAACCTCAATGGAACCATTTGTCCCTTAACAATATTTATTATTTTTAGGTCTAGGTTTGCATCCATGTAGTTATATCCAAATGTGATAAAATCTTAGGGTTATATTAGGAAAATCTGGACCAAACCTCGCAACTAGTTTTAGCTAGGTTGAAAGGGTGCCTTGGGCACGAGCCTTGCCTTCCCTTTCTTCAATTGTGACTCCCGAACCTTTTTCTCTTGTTTTCAAAGACCTGGAATTGTATAAAATGGTTTTCTCGTTTTCTTACATTTTTCTCAAAAATGTTGTTCCAAAAAAATCATTCTTGATTTTTCTTACCTTTTGTAATAAAACGTTTTCTGGTGACTTGGTACACCAAAACTCAATGCCAAGTGGCGGCTCCTATTTTTTTTATAAAAAAACCCTTTTTAGACTCTATTTTCGGGCCCAAAACTGTCGCATTTTCAAAGTCCCATTTTAGGCCTTTTTCTTTTGTTTTGCTTTATTTTCAAAAACTAAAAACTATTTTCTAAAAACTATTCTACAAAAAACTTCTTTTCGTTTTGTTTTTAATAAAGCATTTTTTAAAAAATTGCATCTTTGTCAAACCACACCCTTTTTCCACCTACCTTTTTCTTTTTTCCAAAATAAAACATTTTTCAAAAATCATTTTTTACGAAATCTACACTCTTTTTCCAACAAAACATATCTTTTTTTCGTCTTTCGAAAAATGGGGCGCAACAGCTGGCGACTCCACTAGGGACCACTAATGAGTTCGAGCACTAGGTTTAGTCATCTTTTTCCTTCTCTAAAATCTTTTTCCTTCTCTAACCCTTTTATTTTATCTCAATTGGGTGTTTAGGATTGCACTTTTTCTTGTTTGGGATTTTTCTTTGTATTTTACATACACCTTCATCTCTTGCTTCTATGTGTAATGTATGGTTTATTTGTTTGTGATGTATGTTCGTATCACGCTTGCATTTGGGGAGGGGCTTAGTCACCTTTAGAGCCTTTTGCGTGTCAATATTATTATTCCTTCCTCTCATAGGGAACACTTCATACGTGCATACGATATATTTTTACCTTTTGCTCTTTTTGGTGATTGCCACCCACCCATCCCTTTAGGATTAGGATTGATCTGCCTAGACATGCGGGCATCGCATTCGTGCATGTAGCGGTGTCTAGGGGATCACTCAAACCACCGACCTGGGATTCTTGGAATTGACGGACTTTTTTTTTTGGATCCCTCAGTCTGAGGTTCGGGAACCGAGGCCTTATCGAGTCTAGATGCATTAGCAAGCCTAACCTCATGCATCCATATAGAATAGCCTAGGATAGAGTCTGCCTTAGCCTGTTAAGTACACTAGACACGAGAGGACAGAAACCACCCTTCTTTTACTTTCCTTATTATGCCATTTGTTGCTATTTACATGTATCATTTGTTTTTGTCAATGTGTTATGTGTTGTTTGTTGAATAAACTAACGTAATCTCTCTTATTCTTTGATTGTATTCACAACCATAGAATAGAGGGCCCTGGCACGATGCTCTTATAGGAAACCAACCTTCTATTAGCACGTTTAAATTTTTGTCTTACTATTAATTTCTTTGAGAAAGATGAAAATGAGATTTTTTTAAAATTTTAGAAATAGCGTTTTTGTTGTAAATAAGGCACCTCAAGGGTCCAACAGTGACAGCCCCACCTTACCCTAAGGCGTACCAAAAGGCTTAGCGGACTGCCTGCCTGGCTCTCACCAAGACTCGAGTCAAGCATGCACTAGATTTCACGAAACAACTAATATATATATATATATATATAGAAAACTCGTAATTACATTCATATTATTCAAACTTAAGAGTAAAGGTACTATTTAAGTAGTTTACTATCAAAGGCAGAGATTGTGGCATAAATCAAGGGGACAGATTATGGCAGAAATTATGGTGACTGAAATTATGGGATTTATTCTACCATAATTATGTGTATTAGCTGTGTATATATACTGTTACTTATATTAGAATATTTGTAATTAATAGATTTATATTCTTACTTAAACTAGATTGTACAGAATTCTTATTTAATGGAAAGAATCCTCCAAAGGGAGGCATTCAGTCTTTTACTAAAAAGTTGTCATGGTATCAGAGCTGAATCTTTGGATCTCTGCTTCTGCCTAAGTTTTCTAGTTCGATTTTTGTTTGTTTGATCATTTCGTTTCATCTTTCGTGTCAACTATATTGTGGTTGACAACCTTTCAATTTAGAATTTTTGTGCTTGAATTCTGGAAAAATGTCTATGGAAAACTCTTTTGGAAAAACACCTACAGAAACCTTAGCTATCAAATTTACTAGAAAGAATTATGCAGCTGTGGGAATTTCAGTTCAGAATGTTTCTGAAAGGGAAAGAACTTTGGAGTCATATTGACGGGTCTTCTATGGCACCTAAAGATGATAAAGAATTTAGTCAATGGGAGGCAAAGGATGCTAGAATTATCTCTTGGATTTTAGCATCTATTGAACCACATATGGTGAACAATTTACTGTTCCTTTGGCACAAGCAAAAGAGATGTGGGATTATTTGAAGCGCATATATCATCAGGATAATACAGCAAGAAGATTTCAGCTTGAACTTGAGATTAGTAACTACAATCAAGGTAATCTCTCTATTGAGCAATATTATTCTAGATTTCTTAATTTGTAGGAGTGAATATTCTGGCATAATTTATTCTAAGGTACCAAGAGAAGCCTTAGCCAGCCTTCAAGCAGTTCATGAAGTCAGTATGCTGTGACCAATTTTTAATGAAATTAAGGCCTGAATTTGAAGCAGTACAGGGCTGGATTGTTAAATAGAAATCCAGTTCCTTCTTTAGATGTGTGTCTTGGTGAATTGTTGCGTGAGGAACAACGATTGGCTACCCAAATAGTCATAGGTGCGTCTAAGGAGATATCTGAAGTTGTCAATGTTGCCTATGCTGCTCAAGGAAGAATCGAGGAAAGGGATAGGTACAGTGCTATAGTTGCAAGGAATTTGGGCATCTTGCTCGCAATTGTGGGAAGAAAGTTTTGCTAATTATTGCAAGCAGAATGGCCACATTATCAAGGAGTGTCCTACACGTCCTGAGAATCGGCGAGCCCAAGCCTTTCAAGCTGCTGTTCAAGATTCTAAGACTCTTGGTTCTACTATCTACTACCTACTAGCCAATCAATCTACTCTTACTCCAGAAATGGTTCAACAAATGATCTTTTCAAGCAATCTCTGCCCTTGGACTTCAAGGTTAAGGTAAAAATATTTCTTGTTCCGTGGTTTGTTGATTCTGGAGCATCCAATCATATGACTGGATCATCTGCTTCATTACATAATCTACGACAGTATACTGGTGCACAAACTATTAAGGTTGCTAATGGCGGTAATCTTCCCATTCACAGCCATTGGTGATATTGGACCTTCTTTTCGTCATGTATTTGTCTCTCCTGGGCTGTCTACTAGTCTAATTTCTGTTGGTCAGATGGTGGACAATAACTGTAATGTCCAATTCTCTCATAATGGTTGTCTTGTGCAGGATCAAGTGTCGGGGAAGGTGATCGCGAAGGGGCCTAAAGTGGGCAGATTATTTCCATTGCAGTTTTCCATTCCTAGAACTTTGTCTTTTACTTCAATTATTGTTGACAATAAGGCTGAAGTATGGTATAGACAATTGGGTCATCCAAATAATGTGATTTTATCTAATTTAATGAAGCGTGGTTTTCTTGGTAGCAAAAATCAGCAAACTGCTCATACATTATCTTTTGATTGTTCGACTTGCAAGTTAGGAAAAAGTAAAATTTTGCCTTTCCCTACTCTTGGTGGACAGTGCTAATACATGTTTTGAGATTCTTCATAGCGATGTTTGGGGTATTACTCCCGTTATTTCACATGCGCAATATAAATATTTTGTGACCTTCATTGATGACTATAGTCATTTTCACATGGATATATTTTTTGCGCTCTAAAGCTGAGGTGTTCACTGTATTCCTAGAATTTTGTGGCTTATATCGAGATACAATTTTCTACCTGCATTAAGGTTTTCAGATCTGACAATGGAGGCGAATATATGTCACATGAATTTCAAGCCTTTTTACAACAGAAAGGCATTCTCTCTCAGCGTTCATGTCCTCATACTCCTCAACAGAATGGGGTCACTGAACGCAAAAATCTGTCACTTGTTGGATATGGTTCGGACATTACTTTTGGAGTCTTCAATTCCATCTAAATTTTGGGTGGAAGCTTTGTCCACTGTAGTTTATTTGATTAATCGGCTGCCTTCTCAACAATTGAATCTTGATTCTCCTTATTATCGTCTTTTTGGTATGCATCCTGGATTATCGTACACTACATACATTTGGATGTGTTTGCTTTGTTCACTTATATCCTCATGAGCGTCATAAGCTGACAGCTCAATCGGTACGGTGTGCTTTTATGGGTTATAGTACCGTTCATAAAGGGTTTATATGTTATGATGCTGTTGCTAATCGTTTACGCATTTCTAGAAATGTGATTTTCTTTGAACATGAGTACTACTTTCAGCAACATGTTTCATCACCCGAAGGTGTCATTTTGCCTAGCTTTGATGATATCTCTCCACCAGTTGAGCGCTTTAAACCTTAGGCTCGTCTATCAGCGACGACAAGCTTCATCATCACAAGACCTTCCTGAACCCTGACTCTGATCCAGTACCAGCTCAAACATCTCTTCGAAGATCTCTTCGTATCAGTCGTCCTCCTTGATAGGTATGGTTTTTCTGCCACTTTAATTGACACTACTAGTTCCTACATCCTATTCTGAGGCAGCTAATCATGCATGTTGGGTAAAAGCTATGCAAGAAGAGCTTCAAGCTCTTCAAGAAAATTCATACTTGGGATATTGTTTCCTGTCCTACTGGTGTTAAGCCCATCGGTTGTAAATGGGTTTATTCCATTAAGCTGCGATCTGATGGCTCACTTGAATCGGTACAAAGCAAGGTTGGTGGCTCTCGGCAACCGACAGGAGTATGGGGTGAATTATGAGGAGACCTTTGCACCTGTACCAAAGATGACAACTGTACGACTTGTTCTAGCCATTGCTGCTTCTAAGGGCTGGCCATTGCGACAAATGGACGTTAAGAATGCCTTTTTGCATGGAGATCTTAAAGAAGAGATTTATATGACTCCACCACCAGGGTTATTTTCCACACCTTCTACTGATGTTTGCAAGCTAAAAAGGTCACTTTATGGTTTAAAGCAGGCTCCACGTGCTTGGTTCGATAAGTTCCGCTCTACGCTTCTTAGCTTCTCATTTGTCTAGAGTCAGTATGACTCCTCTTTGTTTCTACGCAAGACTGATAAAGGACTTGTTTTACTTCTGGTATATGTTGATGATATTGTTATCACAGGGATGGACTCCAAATTAATTTCTCAGCTTCAAGAGCGGCTTCAACATTCTTTTCATATGAAGGACTTAGGTCCTTTACAGTATTTTTTAGGCCTTGAAGTGCAGTCGACCTCGAGCAGGTATTTTCTTACACCAGCATAAATACATCCAAGAATTAATTTCTTTCGCTGGTCTTCAAGGTTGTCGTTCTGTTGATACTCCCTTGGAAGTGAATGTTAAATATCGCCGTGATGAGGGCGACTTTCTTTCAGATCCCTCTTTGTATAGACAACTAGTGGGAAGCCTAAACTATCTAACCATTACTCGGCCTGATATTTCCTATGCTGTTCAACAAGTCAGTCAATTTATGCAAGCACCTAGGCATCTACATTTAGCTGCTATTCGTCGAATTATTCGCTATCTACAAGGCACTTCTGCCCGTGGTCTTTTCTTCCCTGTGAACTCTCCTATTCGTTTGGTGGCATATAGTGATGCAGATTGGGCTGGTTGTTCTGATACTCGACGTTCAATTACTGGTTGGTGCATGTTTCTGGGTAACTCTCTCATTTCTTGGAAAAGCAAGAAACAAGATCGGGTGTCTAAGTCCTCTACTGAATCAGAGTATCGAGCTATGTCCTTCCGCATGTTCTGAAATTATTTGGCTTCGTGGCCTATTGGTGAGCTTGGTTTTCCCCAAATTGATCCTACTCCTCTCCATGCGGATAATACTAGTGCTATTCAAATTACTGCTAATCCAGTATTTCATGAGCGCACCAAACATATTGAAGTTGATTGTCACTCTATTCGTGAAGCATATGATGCTCATGTCATCTCTCTTCCACATATCACCACTAATCTCCAAACTGCTGATATATTTACTAAGGCTCTTTCTCAACATCAACATAACTTTCTTGTTGACAAATTGATGCTTCTTAATCATCCAGCATCAATTTGAGAGGGGATATCAAAGGCAGAGATTGTGGCATAAATCAAGGGAAGAGATTATGGCACAAAATTATGGTGACTGAAATTATGGGATTTATTCTACCACAATTATGTGTATTAGCTGTGTACATATATTGTTACTTATATTAGAATATTTGTAATCAATAGATTTATATTCTTGCTTAAAATAGATTGTACAGAATTCTTATTTAATGTAAAGAATCCTCCAAAGGGAGGCATTCAGTCTTTTACTCAAAAATTGTCATTCACATCATTAACACTGAGCTAATACAGTAAAATCTCAAACATTCTTTTACTAACAAAATCCTACCAAGAACTACTCTTGAATCCTCACCACCAGCCTTAATAGTAGGAGCCTGTTTAAGGAGAACAAATAAAAAGGGGTGAGCTATAATAGCCTAGTAAGGTTCCCACACATGCAATCACACATGTAGACAATTAGAAACATAAATAAATAGATAACATGTGCCATAAAACAGTATAAGAACAAGTTGAGTAAACAATTGATCAAATAAGGAAGGATACATCTCAACCGCGGGAGTATCAAGTACATAATCATGTGGCAATAGTGTTTGGAACAATATAGAAAACCAGGTCGTTGCCAATGATCATGTAAATATTAGATAACAGTACTCGAAACCACCCATGCACCTTTACCTCCTCAATACCTCCACTCTAGGGTGAGATCTCAACCTTGGAGGGTAAAACAATTTGTTCAATCCAGAGTCGGCCACTTTGAGGATTCTCAACTCAAGGGAGAGAACACAAATCCCTAACGCCCAACACCTTATATCCTCCTCAATACTAGTATGACTAATCGTGGTGTAACTGGTGAAGTATGACCACAGAAGTCTAGCCTAAAGGCTCAGTTCAATTGAAAGTTCACAAACAAGTATATTCACATTTGATAGAAGTTGTGCATGTAACAAGTTGCGGGACAGATGTGATAAAGTACACATCTTGCCCTCATATAGCACATTGTAGTAGTTAACAAGTATCAGGTATAAAATAGAATTAACACTTAAACATATATTAGGCACACATAAGGAAACACTCACCTGTAAATCTCAAAAAAGTGCCTCGTAAAACGTGTGAGGTTCAGACTCAGATCCTGAAATTCATGAGTAGCCTAATTAACCTACTGGATTTTCTTTCAAAAGAATTTTATAAAATGTACCCAAGTTTAACTAGGGTTTTAAAATAAATGTAAATTGGTTATAAGGAAAATCCAAGAAGTTGTAATTAAGGAATCCGAGTAAAACCCTAAATCAACCAATTAAAGAAATTTAAGAAATTCCCTTTTTGAAAGTACTTTGGTTCTAAGGGCAAATAATTCATCAAGTGTCAAAATTAAGGTTAAATTTCAAAAGGAATAATTAATACTGGAAATTCGTTACTAATTTCCGCTTTATATACCATATTAGTTGCAAAACTTTAATAATTCACCATAAATTTTGGACCAAAAGAAAATATTGCTAAATAATATGGACTAAAGAGGTATTTTAAATAAATATTGATTAGGGTTTAAAGTTTTTGGTGTAAGAAGAAATTTTGTCCAAAATAATTAATTTATAGGTAAACTAGCTTTTAAAGTCCAAGAAATATTTATTGGTAATAGTCAAGTATAATTTAATAACTTAGCAAAACTAATATAGGTTAAAATGAGAAAACTCTGATATATCCTATACTTAGGTAACTTAATGATTTTAAACTAATTAATATCAAACTAATGATATTTAATTAAATTAAGACTAGTTAAATAACATATTAGGGTTATTAGGTGAAAACATACTAAATTAAGTGTAAAGTTAAACTAGTCAAAATTTCACCTACACATTTATAAGTCAAGTTTCTAACTAGTTTAAATCTTCAAGAATTTATATGAGTTTCTTCTTAAAATTGATTAACAAGGTTCCAAAATTATTGTACAACATTTTCTTAAAAACTGCTTAAGTAGATTAAGCTTATGGTGCTCAATATTTGATGTCACTTCAACCAATTCACAAGCTGAAATTTCCAGCAGTTTATGTCATCAAAACTTGGCCAAAACAAGGTTAATATACCTAGAAATATTTGGTTATCAAAGCTGAAATTTTATATAGTAGAAAAGCTGAAATTTGTTCAAGGTTTTGGAACAAGGAAATGCCGGTTTGCAAGCTGAAATTCCAGCCACTTCAGCCCGCTAAACAAGCCTTAAATGCTGAAAATTTTCCAGAATTTTTCCTCTAACAAGACTAACCAACATGCCTTCTAACTCTAGTAAAAATTTCAGCCATAAATTTCAAGGTTTGCCACTTAAATAAAGCATCAATTCTTATACAAGTCCATACTTAATCAAGTAGGTCATAACATAGTTAATCTACCATTAAAGAAAGGATCAAAACAAGGAAAAACCTCATAATATGAGCATAAATATTCATATATATAACAAGAGAACAAAATATAACCATAAATCTTATGTACTTAATGAAATCATAAGAAAAGCATAAGAAATCTTCTATTAAAACTTGAAAGAACTTGAAGTTTCTTGATGAATATAACTCAAAATAGGTAGGGTTTTAGTTGAAGAAGAGTGAATGGTTAATCCCTTAAGAACCTTCAACTTTGAGCAAAAACTTGAGCTTGAAACTTGGAGAGAATTTGATGAAATTTGAGAGGATTTCTTTTCTAGTTAGGTTAAGCTTTTGATGAAAGATTAAGTTAGCCTTTTGAGTGTTTTAAAATGGTTGAAATTGAAGAGATTATTGGCATTATGGTGGCCGGCCAAGAGGGAGAAAGATGCAAGAAAAGTTGAGCCAAAAATTTGAAAAGAATTGGTAAAAAGTAAAAGTAAATAATAGGTGGCCATTCATGATATTAGGTGGCATTAATCTCCTAAATATCTAAGTAATAGGTGGCCTTACTTTTCTAAATATCTAAGCTTGATTGGTAACATTTAATTGGTGGAATTTTCCTATGATTATCATCAAACATGTATTAATAATAATTCAATAAATCAAATTATAAAAGAAAATTATACAATTTACATTCATAACATAAAAACTAGGTGGTTTTAAGCTTCTAGGGCTTTACACCAATTATTGTAAAATCTCAAAAATTTGATTTTTTTAACTTGTACCTTTTTGAATAAGATTTGTAACTTTAGACTATTATCAAAGTTTAACTTGCCCTTGTGGTACCTGTTAGTTTTACCCGAACCAATTCTTCTCAGAGTCGATAAATGTACCCAAGTAGGCAAATTTTTTACACAGTTATTGTGACAGCCCCACCTTGCCCAGAGGCGCACCAAAGGGCTTAGCGGACTGCCTGCCTAGCTCTCGCCAGGGCTCGAAGCACGCACTCACATGAAAATCCAAACGTACTTAACTTAAAATAAAATAACATGAAGTGACATGGAATAAAATAAAACAAACTTTTATTATTTAACTTGAAGATACAAGTCATATCAAAAAGTTACAAGTCATAATGTACATAATTTTTTTCACAATAATAGCCTAACATAGTGCGACTATTACAACACTAAAACACTTATAATAACCCAAAAACCAGTTGATCCAGCTTTAAATTTTCAGTTGACCTGAGTAAAGGAAAACAAATAAAATGGAATGAGCTATAATAGCCCAGTGAATGTCCAATTCATGCAATCATACCAAGCACTCATGATTTAGGTCATTAAAATAATCAATAATTAAATAAACAATATATGAGCAATTTAATTCACATGTAGTCACTGGCGGATACAGGGCTCAACTACGGAAGCAAGCTTAACCGTAGAGGAGCAGGTACTGATCATGTCGCCACGATATTTAGACCGAGATAATAGCTCAGGTCTTTATCAAGGAACATATCAGTTTTATCAATCACAAGCCCTAACCGCCAAACACCTTATAACCTCCGTACAAGCTACCACATCCGGGGGAGAAGAATCTCAACCCTGGAGGGCCAACACACAATCAAAAAAGTTCATTCCGGAGTTGGCCTCTTTGAGGATTCACAACTCAAAAGGAAAGAACATCACACCCTAAAACACCCAGCACCTTATGTCCTCCCACTTGCAGCCCGGTTGACTAACCGTGAAATAACAGTGACGTTAGTCACGGTAGTCTCACACACACAAATAACATTTTAAATAATAAAGGCGGTAACACATTGTGGAATAGATGCGATAAAGTACACATCTTTCCTCAAATAACACATGCACTCCCATAATATTTGCAAGTTAAGCATAATAGTCACAAAATAAAATTATCACATTCCATGCATCATGCACACATAAAGACACTCACCTGGTGCCTAAGAAAATATCTCGTAGAAAGGTCGGGTCTCACTATTGGATCCTGCAATTCGAAAGAAATAATCTAATGAAAAACTCAATTTAAACCCTAATTAATCTAGTAAGAAAATTTCAAGAAATACCCCATTAAATTCTAGTTTTTTTTTTTTTTCTAGGGTTTAGGGTTTAGGGTTTAGGGTTTAGGGTTTAGGGTTTAGGGTTTAGGGTTTAGGGTTTAGGGTTTACATTCTAGGGTTTTTAGGCTAGGGTTTTCTAGGGTTTTCTAGGGTTTTTCTAACAAAATTTGGGCATTATTTCCCCTTGATTTTCGGCCCTTCCAAACTTGTTTTTCATCAAGATTTCAATCATCCAACCAATAATTCATCAAGTTCTACCACTTCTTAGTTCAATCCAAACCCAAATTCAATCAAAATCTCACTAAATTTCAAGGATTAAGCTCCAAGAACTTTCACCCAAATAACATGTTCTTCATGAAATTTCAAGGTTCCAATACCACATACTAGTCTATTTAACCACAAGAACACTTTATCTAACAAGTACATATCAAGTTCTAACTAATTTCTTCAAGTAATCTTAACAAGAACTTGGTATTAAACTTGAATAAAAACTAATTAAAACATGAAATTAATAATGTAGGTTCATGGTAAATACCTTAGATATGCTTAGAATTTTGCTTAGAAAAGATAGAAGTCCACTTCCTATGGTGGATTTGTTCCAATTTGAGAGATGAAAGTCCAAGAAATTTGAGAGCAAAAATGGGGAAAGAAGAAGAAAGGCTTGGCCGGCCAAAGTGAGAAGGAAAAGAGAGAAAAATAGGCTAGGAAAAAGAAAAAGAAAAGAAGAAAAGATGGGAAAAATGGTGGTCCAATTAACTCCTTACAAGAGTAAAGTAAATAGTTAATCATTTAATGCAAGAATGGCCACTTGGATTAATTTAATTGGTGAAAAATTAATAACTCTTATCACTTATATATATTCAATAAATAGACATAAATTATTAAAGCAAATTAGGACAAAAATAGAAAGAGGAAAACCGGCCACAAGAAGAAAAAGGAAAGAAAAGAATTTCGGCCCAAAGAAAAGAAGAGAAAAAGAAGAATTTTCGGTCAAGGGAAAAGAAAATAAAGTGAGAAAATAATTGAGATTTTCAAGTAAAATTGAGCTAAAATTCAAGTAATCAAAAGACTAGAATATAATAAAATAAGCTAATCAAAATTTGAACACTAGTATAAATTAAATGGTCAAATGAAATTATTCTAACTTTAGTACTTAGGTATTCTTGCTTACTAATGAAACCTTTAATTAAGTAACCTAACTAATTCAAGAACTCTTCCAAGTAATAAATCAAGGTCTATCACTTAACCCTAATTAGAGAAAAATGTATCTTATGTGTGCATTTTCTAGGGTGTTACAGTTATCCTTTTTTTAAAGAAATTAATGCGTCATTTTTTTTGTATCCCCCACCCTCTCATCCCACTTTACACAAAAAGTGATTTGAAAACATATTTCATCATACTTTAAATTGACATTTTGACTTATAGGTTCCTAAATAAAGTCATGATTTTTTTTTGTTTTGTTTTCTTGTAATATTGTGTCCTGTAACCTCATGAAGGCTCGATTTTCAATCAAACAAATTTGAAGTCAATAATCCTTTGTACAGTTCATTTGCCATCTTTCTCGGCAAAATTATGCACTATTATTAGAGTAAAAAATTTAGAACATTTTGCGTATTTGCATATTTTAACTTACTTTAATAAATTAGAATCATGCATAAACCCTAGAGGGAATGCCATTTTGGGAATGCCATTATAGGAAAGCCATCCCTTTGTCTTGAGTACTTAACCCTAAAAGATATGCACGTTTATATTTTCGGTAAATCCTGGCGGGTGAGACCCTAGGTAAGGTAATACGAGCAGAGTGGAGGCATCTCTTCTTAGCGAATCTAGCCTATCTATGATTAAAAGGAGGGTCTCACCCTAAAGGATTGCATTTCATGCTAGGCCAACTCTTGGCATAATAAGGGCTCCCGCTAAAGCATGCATCCGTTTTTGTTTTCACTTATACTAACTTCGATTTTTTCATTTTTACAGGTGCTCTAGGGAGGGAACAAATTGGGAAACGCATCGGATGCATATTTGATTCAAGCATTTTAAATCATAGTTTTACTCCAGTAAAACGCTATACACTTGACATTTACAATGCCAGTGCTCTTTTCAAACTATATGAAGGACCGGGAGAAACTAGCTTTTTAGAATTGATAGTGCTAAGGGTCCAGATTGATGAGTTTGACTTGAATGATTAGTGTGATAGATGAAATTGTAGCTAGATAGTGGTTCATTTAGATGTAATAAGAGTAGGAATACTTTGGACACTAATAATGTTTTTCTTTTTGTAAATTTAAGATTGCCTTGTGTTCAAATTCTTTCTCAGATGAAGCGCTAAATAAGTTGCTTTTTCAAAATTGTTTGTAGCATGATATTTTCCCTTCATGTCTTGCATTTAACTTTTGAAAAGAATTTTCTTCAAATCTTTTTGTTATATTGAACAAATAATTCTTTAATGAGGCCTCAAAATAAGTCACATTTTTCTCAAAGCCTAATGTTAGGTTTGCGTCATTGTAAAGTTTCTCTTTTGATGAGTAAATATAAGCTCAAATTGAATGAAAAAGAAAATATTTTCTTGTATTTTTTTATGGTGAAAATAAATGTCCATGGTCTTCGGATGTCATCTTATTAGAAGCTAATAATTGCCGCTTTCGGTATCTTTCTGATTCTAAAATAATGCAAATTGTAAGGGAGAATTAGAATGATGCCGAAAAGGAATCTAGACTCCATGTTAAGGATTCTGAATTGCACAAAAGGAAAATCCAAGCTTAACTTGGAAGGGTAGAAACCACGAACATTGACACCAAGAAATTGGTTTGGGAATTAAGTCAAAATGCACTTTTGCTCCGAAGATCTACAAAATGTCAATTCAATTTGGATGAATGTTTGGAGAATTCAAGCACAACAAAAGGAATAAACATGCAGAACATACAACTTCAACCATTGCACAAGGGGAGTTTTATTGTTTCATACCTACAGTTTCTCATTCACCTTTCGAATGTATTGTATAAGTTGTTGTAAGATTAAAATAAAGTAATGTCACATGCTTGTGAGTTATTGCTAGGGATCATGATTTTTGTCTAAATTCCCCTACTGGTTGAAATTACTTTATGTGCTCTGACAAATGCTTTCTTCAAGTACTAAGGAATAATTATTAGGTGGTTTGAAGTTTTGTTCTTATAGAAAGTATATCTTATAAAGTGGTTGGAATTATATCTAAATTTTGAATGTTTGATGAAAATTTCTCTTCTTTACTTAATTTCACATGTTAAATGCTGATTATGGTCAATTAGTGCACTCATGTAATATGTGATGTAACATCTATTATGAGGGATAAACAAAAAAAAAAAAATAGGAAAGAAAAATTAAAAAAGAGAAAAGGGAAAAAGAGAAGAAAAAAAAGAATAATGTAGTTTTTTTTTTCTACTCCAATGGTTCTTATGCTTAGTAACCGGGAGTCTTCATCTACAAATGTTGACTTTCGGGTCAAATGGCATTTGAATTATGATTAATGCATTGTAAATTTGAGCAAGTAGATTGTTGAGTAACCAGGGATCTTCATCCAAATAATGTCGATTCTTGCGTCAAAAGGCAGTTTTACTTCTCAAATACAGTTTTTGCTATTTGCTTAAGATTGAGGTGTTGAATAACCAGAAACCTTCATAACCAATGTCGGTTTTTGCGTCAAAAGACACTCTCATATTTTGAGTGATTAGTTCACTAAACAAAACTCCCTCAAGTGAAAAACAAAATTGATCATAGACACGTGTTGCTTTTTGATTGATCATGTGATTCATTTGCTTGTGAAATTTGGTAAGGCAAAGAAATTAAGTTGAGCTTGCTTAATTGTGATATAATTCCTTCCCCTTTGCTTAATATTATAAGTATTAAAGACAAGACAATAAATTGCATAATGGTTGTAGACACCAAATTTTGACACACCATTTATTTTCAAATATTGGAGGACCTTTTTTCTATTATTTGGAGTCAAATCCTGATTTTTTTACTAAAAATGAAGAAGTCAGCAATTTCGGAGGGCAGAATAGTAATTTTTTAATTGTAAATATTTTTTCATTAATTTTGGAGGGTTTAAATTCATTTTTTGTACTTTTATACACATTTTTAAATTTTGTAATTTTTTCCAGTTCAGCTAGTATTTTTATGCATTTTCGCTAGCACAGGGGCAAAATGGTAATTTCGCATCGCGAATACCACTTTCGCCCATTTTTGTGTACCAAATTTATTTTTAGGTTTTTAAGCATGTTTCTAAATTTTTCTAACTTTTTTTGGAGTGAATTTCTATTAGCAAATTTGTTATCTACATTTTTCTTAATTTTTTTTCTATTTTTTGTGAGTGAATATAAATTTTGATATATTTTACGGGCAAGGTTGTAATTTTTGTAGTCAAGGGCGTTTTGGTGTTTTAACCACTTCTTGGAGGTTAAGACTTGTGCACTATAAATACTCCACTTGGGGATTTTAGAAAAAACAGGGGGGAGAAAATAAAAAGTCTAGGGAGTGTTTTTTAGTTTTTTTTTAGTTTTTAGTTTTTCCATTTCACCAAGAACACCAAGAACACACACTTCTTGTTTTACACACATCTTCAAGTTTTCGCACACCACACCAAGAACACACACCACACATCTTCAAATTTTCACACATCACACCAAGAACACACACCACACATCTTCAAATTTTCACACACCACACCAAGAACACACACTCACATTCTCTCTCTCACACACTCACATACTCACATTCTCTCACATACACTACACACACTACTCACATTCTCTCACACATTACACACACTTCTCGCGCCTACTTCACACAAAATTCACACACTGTTTCACATACCATTTCACAAAGTTTTCACTTTCCAGCATACATAGTCACACACACTTCAACATTCAAACACACACTTGCACACACAAATACACACAGACAGCCACATGCTCACACAATCACACACTCAGTAACTCACATACAAACAACACACAGGCACACATACACTCAGTAACTCACACACAAACAGCACACAAACAACACACTCGTCCCAAAATCCTGTCGCGTCCGAAAATAAAAAAAAAGAGGAAAAAAAATGGAAACCCTAAAACACTTCTTCTTTTGTGATTTTTTAGATTAAAACACACACACTCCACACCACAAAAAAAACATACTCCATCTTCTCCGGTTACTGTTCATCGATTCCAACGGTTACTGTTCACTGACTCTGGTAACTGTTCATCATCAAGCTTCAACAACTCATCATCTATCATATTTCAAGGTATTTTCTTAGTCTTTATTTATTCCATTTTCCTTTAAATTGGATCTGATTATCAACTTTTCATTTTTTTATTTTTGTTTTTGTTTTTTCTGGATTTTATTCTTTCTATTTTGTTCTTTATGCTTCTGGGTTTTTTTTCTGGGTTTCTCTACCTCGTTTCTTCATCCCCTCCTCAATCACCGGATTCCCTCCACCATCAACGCCCCTTAATCTAAGTAAAACCAACTCCACCTCTGTTTGATAAATCATCACCGTTACCATTGCAAATCCCTCCCCTGCCACTGCTACTACTTCCCCTGTCACCAACCTCACGTTCTCCATCATCCCATCCCCAAACCTGCAGAAGACAGTAATTACTATAAACAGCTTCTCGCAACCCCCATCAGTTCAATTTCACCATTACAACTCGCATCAAAACCTACCACCAATAAGCTCCTCCACCACTGCCACCATTCAACCCATCACTGCATCAAAATCAATCCCAAATTCACCACAACTTAGTACCACAGCCTTCAATTTCAAATTCCCATCACCAACAATTACCCTCCTCTGACCACCAAAGTCTATGCCTGCAATCACCACAGCCAGAAATAAACACTAGAAAAAAGTCTCTCATGATTAAAAACCACCCCCCCAAACCAAAGAACCACCTCCACCAGCTATCAGCTGGAAACCAACCTACCCAAACCAGCAATTGCTAACATCCACCACAGCCACGCCGAACAATTGCCACTGAAACCATCCCCAAGAAGCACAACCCAATACAGAACCACCCGCAGCCATCAGATTTCCTCAATAACCCCTTTCCACCAAAATTCCCAAAGTCACACATACCATTGCCTGCAATTGTTGCCCAATTTCATCATCATTCATTCGAAACCCATCAAGCCTCAACCACCATTGTCTCACACATTCAAAATCACACCCCATCAACCTGCAAAAAGAAAAGAAACAGCCCCCAATCGTCAAAGTCGCCAATACACAACCTGCAGTCAAGACCAATTCCTACCCAAAACCACCCACAGCCTGTACCAGCACCTCAATTATCTCCAATTCCATGCCAAGAACAGTTATCAAACATAGGTCTGATTGCACCAAATCAATCCAACAAAACCAATACCACGCCTTCTTCTCTGTTTCAAGGGATGAATCGATTAGGGGGCTTGTTCTCACTATTTCTCAGAGCTTAGAGAGAGCGCGCTCGTGTAGGTGAGAAAAGGAGAGCAGCCGGAAGAGAGAAGAGATTGGGGTATAGAGGGAGAGCAAAAAATCTGAGAGAAATAGAAAGAGAGAGGGATGAGAATTCAGTCGAGAGAAAGCAAGGAAAAAGGAAAAGAGATGCGGTGAGACTGAAAGAGAAGTAAGAGAGAAGAGCGGAGGAGAAAGAAATTGGAAGAGCTAGAGAGTGCGAGAGAAATAGAAAGCTAAAGAAATAAAAAATAAGAGAAAAAACAGAGAACAAAGAGAGAAAGGAAGACAGAAGAATTAGAAGAAGAGAGGGGAGAGAATCGAGATAGTGAACCAGCAAGATCGAGAGAGGAGCAGAAAGTGAAACAAGAGAGAAACCAAAGAGCACGAAGAGAGAAATCGGAGGAGAGGGGGGTGAAAGAGAAGAGAGGGAGAGAAGAAGAAAGAAGCTTGAATTGAGAGAAAGAAACAGAGAAGTGAAACAATTTCAGAGAGGGATAAGAGAAACAGAAGCGGTGATAGTGAAAAGTGAGGCGAGAAAGAGACGGGACAGAGTAGGGGAAGAATGGCGAAGCAAAGAGGAGAAATGAAATTTTCAGAAATCAGAGAGAAAAAGGGCAAGAAAGAGACGGGAGAGAAGATAAGAGAAAAGATAAAGAAAAGGAAAAAATAAAGAAAAAGAAAATGAACCCATTGAGAACGAATTGGGTTTAACCTAACATTGTGTGCTTCTATCGCATTTTTTAGTTTAATTAATTTTTGATCAGTTTTTATTTTGATGTTTATTTCAGCTTTAATAACTAATTTAGTTAATTATTTATTCTAATTAAGTTCATTTAGTTCATTAATGTAGTTTTGTTTCAAAAGTTCATTTTTTTTATCCATTGTTCTGGAATTTATACATTACGACGTTAACCCCTCTAGCTCTTAACCCCTTTTGGATTTGCCTTTATTTGTGCATATTATCGTCCATATATTGCTGAAAATTTCAAATTAGACTATTAAAGTTGTTAGAAAATTCAATTTAAACTCCAGTAGTTGCTTTAATATCAATTTTGTGCTCCACTTTTGTTAGAATTTACTATTTGCCCCCCCCCCAATGTGCGTTAATTTATATTTTTGCTCCTAGACTTGTGTAGATTTTCAATTTTGGTCCCAATTAGTTTAAATTTACTTTTTGGCCCCAATTTACTCTACTTTTATTTTCCCCCCTCTAACTTGCTATAATTTATGTTCTTCTAATGTGTTAGTATTTTGTATTTTATGCTTTATTTCCTTAAATAGTGGTACCTTGACATGTGTGTTCGTTTGCTTAAGCACTCGTACCGGATCTTCAAAGAGGTATCCCGACTTCTTGTTATTTTTCTTTAAGTGGTCCAATATGCTCCAATGTGATTTTATGCATTATTATTTGTTTATTTGTTTATTTTTATTTTGCATACCTTTTGCGTATTTACGTATTTGATTTATTTAATTTTGAATTTTTATTATTATTTAGAAAAAATATAATATTTTGTATTTAGCTAGTCAATGTAATAGTTAGATCATTTTTTCATATTTTAGCAAGAATTGTGTAATTAGATAGAAAGTGTAATAGATAGGGTATTTTTAATTTCCCCCTTTAAATTGTAAATCAAACCCCCCAGTGTAATAGTTAGGGTTCATTTTGCTTTTTGCGTGCTTATGTGTTTATCTCTTTTACTGTTTTCCTTAGGATTTTTGCATCTAGAATATTATGCTTATGTGTTATGTGCTCCTATGTGATCTTATATATTTTTATATGTTTAATTTGCTTTTAATTCATGTTTTAATATTTAATTCATAATTTATGGTATTCCGTCACCACACTAGTCCAACGCTAGTTGTGGCTTCTTTCTTTTCCCGCTAGTCCAACGCTAGTGGGATTTTTTAGAATGGGCTAGTCCAACGCTAGACCCTTAGGACATTTTAGTGTTAGGTGCATTTGTGTGCATTTCATATTTCACAAACTTTTAGTTTTCTTTCCATTTAGTGTGATTTTATTACTATTATTATTATTCTTATTATTATTAGTATTATTTTGACACATTTTTAAAATGCATGATATCTAGGTTGCATCTCACTTAGAAATTAGGACAGTTGTGTGATTTGACTATAAATAGTCGTCTATTCACGTGGGAAGCGGTGGCGTACAGGCCGTTCCCCCCTCCGTGAGTAGGAATATTCAGTCACGAGATATTAGTCCCCTGTACCCGACATGTTGCATACCCACTTTCTTCGATCACTTACTATATATTATTATTATTTTTCTTTTCTACATTTCATTTTGCATCAACTCGTGACTCCCTCGAGGTCTCGACTCGGGTTTCGCAATTAATGTGATAATTCCGACCAAGTCTCGACGGAACATACCGACCCTCCCGATGTTCACATTTAGACTTAGGATTTTGCATTCATTTAGACACATCCGAACGCGATAGAATTTAGGGTTAATTTAGAAAAATTCGATTAAACCACGCAACTAGCCTCGGCTAGGTTGAAAGGGTGCCTTGGGCGCAAGCCTTTGCCTTCCCTTTCTTCAAATGTGACTCCCAGACCTTTTTCTCTCGTTTTTTCGTAGACCGGAGTCGAAAAAGGGTTTTAAAATATTTTTCTAAAATTTTTATTTTTTTTTTGTTAAACGATTTTTTGGGTGACTTGGTACACCCTAACTCAGTACCAAGTGGCGACTCCATTTTTTAAAATAAAACCCTTTTTCAAAAATTATTTGGCCAAATCTGTTGCACTTTTAGTCCCGGCCTTGTTTTCTTTTAAAATGTCATTTGTCTTAAAATACACTTTTTCTACTAAAATTTGGTTTTTCTCACACACGCACGGTTTTTTCCAAAAACCTTTATTTTCAAAAGCGTCACCGAGACCGGACTGTCTTTTCAGGACGCGACAGTCAACGACTCCACTAGCACCCCTTTACCCCTTTTTACTTCACGATTTTTAGGACGCGACAATGGTTATTTACTTGATTTTGAGAAAATATTTTTTAGAATGCACATGGGTGATTTCAATGCTTGAATTATTAGTTGATCTCGCATTTTGCCAATTGTTTGAGAACAGACAATGATTCAAGTGTAGGGGAGTTAATGATAAGTGCTAAAGTACATTAGTTTTTGTAGGTTTTTAGGGTAGGTTTTTAGGGTTTTTCTATGAGTTTTCCTCTACTTCTTAGCTATTTCTTCTCATTTGTGATTTGAATGCCTAATTGTGTAAAGGTGTGATTTACATGTGATTTGTGTCATTCTCGTAGGATTTGCACATTGCATCACCAATTTGGATCAATTTGGATGGCAATTGGATGATATTTTGAGATGATTTGAAGTTGGTGATGAGTTAAAGTCAAGAAACCCTCAAAGTGATGCGAAGAAGCAATAGGCGAAGAAGAATTGGAAAAGAAACGGTTTGGCAGCCTGGACATATTTCAATGATTTCGCAATAACTTGAGCTATAGCTATTGGATTAAGGTGATTCATGAAGCATTTTGAAGCTAAGACAATGATCTACAATTCATATGGACATCAAAGTCCAGTTTGTAAGTTTTGAAGGTCAAAATTCCAAGTTATTGAAGCATATTTGTACTGCAGTACTATTCCGATCGGTTCTTAGTATTTCAGCTATATATCAGCATACAGAGCTTCAAATGATGTGATTCTTGTTGATTTGGAAAGCTTATTCAAACGGTTCAAACTTTTATGTTTTGAGGAAAAGCTAGTTCGACCGTTTCCAAGGTGAAATTTTGCATGGAAGAGAAGTGAAACATTCTAACCAAGGCCGCGGGTAAGGCCTTGCCACGGCCTGGGGTGCGGCCTTGGTCAGAAAGGGAGGACACAAGGCCGTGGGTAAGGCCGTGCCACGGCCTAGTTACGGAATGTTGTGTTTTTAAGCACTTTTGGGCGAATCTTTTGAGGGGAGAACCCTACCTTTTTGTGGAAGGACATAGGTGGTCTCTTTGGGTTCTAAGGCACAAAAAAATACACTTTTACACACATCTAGAGGGATGTAGAGAGAAGAAAGCAAGGGTAGAGGAGCAACTCAAGGGCTTCCATGGTGCAAAGCAAGAAGGCTTCTTCAAGATGCAAGGGATTAATAAAGAAACTCTACATCAGAATGAGTTTTTCCATTCTTTTCTTGTATTTTGTTGGGTTTATTCTTGTACTTATGATTTGAGTTGTAAGATTTAGACGGATGAATCCTAGACTATTGTGCTATTGATTTTATTTTTGATTAATGAAAATTCCAACTTTATTCTTAGATTTATTCTTGAGTTTATTGGTCATTGAATTGGGATTTGCATGCATCTTTAGATTCAATATTGATTTCATATAGGTAGATTGAGAAATCACCTATTTGATTAGATCATCTCTTGAATAAAGAGGCTTGCATGTGTTGCTAGAGGTAGAATAACATGAGTCTCCCTAGCTAGATTCAAACCTAGCCAAAACCATAGAATCCATAGAGCTTTAATGCTTCTCTTCGGGGTTTTGATTGAGAAGAGATTCCAATCAATCAACCAAGGGGATAGAGGTTAATACTTGAGAAAGATTAAACCTAATTAAGGGATTCTAGGGTCTAAGTGATTGGGTTATTCATTAATCAAGGTATAGTCTTAGCATACTTGGTTTAGGGTTTTCTTCATCTAGATTCGCCTCTACTTTTGTCCATTCTCTCTACTAAATTCTAGATTGTTCTTTAATTAGGTAATTAGTTTAGTTAATTTGTATTTCCAATAAATTCATCATTCACTTTGTGAGGTTAGATAATAAAAAGTAGGTTAGTACTAGTATTCACATAGTCCCTGTGGGATCGACACTCGGTACTCCTATACACTATACTACTGGAAACGATGGTGCACTTGCCTAAGTATCCGTAGCGTAGTAAAAGGAATATCAGTTAACAAGTGTCAAAATGATGCATTTTGATATATTTGTTTAGAATCTTGTTGTAGAAATAATTTTGAACAAATGAACACACAAGCTTTGTGATTTTTGCAGGTTCTTGACGCTGAAACAGGGTTTGGATCAATTGGAAAAGAAGAGAAAAAGCATTACCCAAGAGAAACCCTGTTCCAGCAGAAATGGAGGATCAGATATTTTTCAAATCAGTAATTCAGACAAAAAATCAAGATTTTTATTCTATTCAGCAAATTTTCCTTTAAACATTGTTGCAAAAAAAAAAAAAAAAAGAGACGGATCAAAACCGGGCCATCTTTTTTTTTTTTTTTTAAAAACAATCCCATAGTTTTTCATTCGGGCCTTTAGACTGTGTGATTTTTGTTTGACAATCTATCTGAAGGTTGCACCCCCCACACTGAGGCAATTTTGTAGTAATTTTATGCCAAACTAGGGGCAAATTTTATTTTTACTTGTGTTGCAAAAAAAAGGGGGGGGGGGGTAGAAAATTGAAAAAGAAAGCCTGAGAAAATAAGAAAACTGGGGCAAATATTTTGAAAAATGAAAAAGAGAGGGAAAAAAAAACCCCAAAAGCCAATAGCAAAGCTGGGGTCAAAATTTTGTAAGAAAAATGGAAACTATCAAAACTGGGGCAAATTTCTTTACAAATGCGATCTCAAGTTGTTTAAACCCTTCATGAATTCTGCTTTCTAACCTCAACATTTTCAGCACATTACACACCCCATTTTAAAAGTCAAAAATGCTACCAGCTTCCGTCTATATTTTGCAATGATTTTTAGAATGAAAATTTATAAATCAAAAAGGGCATATGATATTAATATATCTATCCCAAATCATCAAGGAAAGATTGCCTTATTGATACCAAATGATTTCTGAATACTAGTCTGTTTTAATGAGAAAAGGAATGATTGCTCGAGACTTGAATTTTGTTTGCTCTCATCCTACTCCACAAAGGCAAAAACTCGAAAGGGCGTCTCCAAAAAAAAAACAAAAGAAAGGGGTGGGGGAAACCACAGTGAAAACCCGAAAGGGCGCTATGGTTGGGAATTACAGTTAAATGCTCACAAGGAAAAAAGTCATGTATACTGGCATTGGATTTGAATTCTTTTGGAAGCTAGTGACTATAGTTACTTGAGGTTTTTCTTCAGTACTGATCATCTTGCGACAATTTCAGAGTTTAAATAGGATGACATCTAAAGGATCAAAATGGCAGATGTTTCAAAACTGTCCCCTGAAAATTCATTTCTCCAACCAAGCGTAACATTTTTTATTTTTCTTTAATTAGGAGCTGCATGCACTTTATTTGAAATAAAATTTACTGTACAAAAATATTCGTACATTACTGCATATGAAATATTTTTGACAAAGTCATGTTTTTCAAATTTGATGTTTGTTTTATTTTTATTGGAATAAAAGGCAAAGACAATCTTAAATTTATTGAAAGTCAGAAGTATACATCGATTGAACGATTATTTCGGAATATTTGAACTGAGCCGTGAATCAGAGTCCATTGAATTCGGAAAACTTGCAGAAAGTAAAGTAAGAAGTCGTATCAAAGATTCAAAAGGGCAATACTCATGTTTATATGTGCTAGTAGAGTGAAGGGATTCTCAAGTGGTGGCATCACTTTTGGCAATTATAGTTGTTTTCTCTTTTTTTGCAGATGAAGTTACATCATCATCATTGAAGGTCTTCATCGAAGATACAACATTGGGGCAAATTTTTGAGAAAATTTTGATTTTTCATTGATTTTGATGCTTTGAGTTTAAGGCAAAATGTTGTGAAAGACTAATTTACACTAGGGTAAATTGAAAAGTGGACAACAAATTGATTTCATTTGATTTAGATTGGGACAAATTTTTCTTTTCTTAAAAAAAAAAAAAGATTGATTGCAAATGGATTTTCATGTTACACAGGTCTCAAGTTTGAAGAATATGATTTCAAATTAATTGGATTCCATATACTGGGGCAAAATTATAAAAAAAAAATTGACGGTTTTGTTAATTTGGATGCAACGTTTGACAATTGCATTTAAGTTTCCCTATGTCATAATTTTCTTCATTCATCCGTTCAGCAGCCTGGTCGACATATGTTTATTTATATTTTCAAGTCTGACAGCCCAGACCTAGCATTGCATTCTATGATTCCTACCAATCTAGGGTCATTCATTTATATTTTCAAATTGGTAGTCCAAGATCATGCATCCGTTCAGCAGCCTAAACGACATATGTCTATTTACATTTCAAGTTCGGCAGCCTAAGGTCATCCATCCGTTCAGCAGGCTGAATGGCATATGTCTGTAAGGTAATAAGGGGAGTAACGCAGCGGAATATTTAAAAATTTATTACCTTAGCCATGGATCTCTTTGATGTAATCTATACGATTAAAGGGTGTTTAGCACAAATACCTCAAGCATAGAAGGTTTCTATGCTTCAAAGGGCAAGATCCTATTCGATAAAGGTGTTGATCTACCATGAAAAGCCCTCCAAGTGTAGAGCCTCCAACGGTATCCACACGAACACGATCTTTAGGAACCTTTGGGCTTGCTTGCCTTGCCTTTTGAGTGCTAGCTCCCTTGAATATCATGAAGAACACAAGAAGAAGAAAGAAGTTGAAACCCTAACAATTAGGGAAGGAGGTGTGGCGTTTTTCTTGGAGAGAAAAACGCCACCAAGCTCTCAATTTTTCTCTCTCTAAATTTTGTGTTATGTTTCATCAATCATCCAAGAGTCAAGGCATGGACTTATTTATAGATGTAGTATCCTAGTCTTTAAGGAAACAAGAGCAATTGGAAACCAAGAAGGTTTAGGAAGCTTGCCTTAAGCTAATCCTATTCCTTTAGGAAACCAATTCAAAAAGGAAACCAAATAGCTTCTTAATTACTTTTAGGAAACTAATTTCCATCAAGACTTAGAATATTTATAATTAAGTCCTTTAAGTTAATTTATCACATAAATTAACCCCATAAGTATCATATACTTATCTTAATAACAATTTAACCCAAAGACCATGTTCTTATTGTGTGTGACCCATTAGGTTCCATTCACGTTGGCAATAAGTACAAATTATAACTCATTAATTAATTAATTAAGAGCCAGATAAATTAACACTTTAATTTATCATTAATTCACTAATTAATTAATTTGCACTTATAGATCATGAGTGGCGTCTAGCAATGCATCATGACCACCCAAGTAAATAGCAAAGTCATATGGTAGACTACATGTGACAGCCCCACCTTACCCAGAGGCGCACCAAAGGGCTTAGCGGACTGCCTGCCTAGCTCTCGCCAGGTCTCGATTCACACACTCACGCAAACGTCCGAGCGTACTTAATTTAAAATAAAGTAAACTAAAATAAAATGGAATAAAATAAAATATACTCATTTTTATTTAACATGAGATACAATTCACATCAAAAATTTACATGTCATAATATACATGATTTTTTCACAAAGATAGCCTAATACAGTTCGGCTATTACAATAACTAAAACATCTAGCATACTCAAAATCAGTCGTTCCAGCTTTAATTTTTCAGGGAACCTGAGTAAGGAAAACAAATAAAACGGAATGAGCTATAATAGCCCAGTGAATGTCCAAGTCATGCAATCAAATCAAGAACTCATTATTTTAGTAAATAAAATAATCGAGCAATTAATTAATAAATCAAGATATGAACAATTTAATTTAACATGTAGTCAAAGGAGGATACAGAGTTCAACTACGGAAGCAAGCTTAACCGCAGAAAGAGCAAGTACTGATCATGTAGTCACGATATTTGGACCGAGATAATAGCTCAGGTCTTTATCAAATAACATATCAGTTTTATCAAGCACAAACCCTAACCGCCAATCACCTTATAACCTCCGTACAAGCTACCACATCCAGGGAGATATTCTCAACCCTGGGGGGCCAACAAGCAAACAGGTTCGATCCGGAGTTGGCCTCTTTGAGGATTCACAACTCGAAAGGGAAAGAACATCAAGCCCTAAAACACCCAACACCTTATGTCCTCCCACGTGCAGCCGGGTTGACCATCCGTGAAATAACGGTGAAGTTAGTCACAATAGTCTCACGCACACACAAATAACACATTGGTCAATGAAAACAAGTAACACATTGCGGAGTAGATGTGATAAAGTACACATCTTTCCTCAAGTAGCACAGGGATTCACATAGTAATTGCAAATTTTCGCATAATATTTATCAAATAAAATATCACATTTCATGCGACATGCACACATAAAGACACTCACCTTGAAAGCCTAAGAAAATATCTCGTAAAATGGTCGTGATGCGTTTTCGGACCCTGAAATTTAAAAGAAATAATAACATAAAAACTCAATTAAAATCCTAGTAAATTTAGTAAGAAAAAGTCAAGAAAATACCCCACTTACTTCTAAGGTTTTGGTTTTAGGGTTTCTAGGGTTTAGGGTTTACTTATTCTAAGAAAGTCTAGTCTATCACTAGATCATTTCTAAAAATTCCTACACTTAAATTTCCCTCAATTGAATATATTCTAGTCTTAAAATCTCACTTATCCATTTTTCTTCTTTTAATTCTATTGAAATTTCGGCAGCATTTCCTCTTAAATCGGACTAACCAAAATTTTTGAACCTGCAAGAAAATTCAACAACCCAATCCATTCAACATGTACCACAACTTCTATGTTCAATTGAAACTCAAATTCAATCAAGATTCCACTCAAATACAAAATCCCTACTCCAAGAATCATCACCCAACTCTGCACAGGGTTGGTTTTCAGCCAACTTCGTACCATTTCTGGGGTCAATCCACTAAGAACTAGGGAATTCCGATTACATGGTTTGAAAGTACGTTTACAGGGCTACAACTTTCATGAAGATCATCACTTAAAATTCGAACTAGAACAGGTTCAAAATCAGCCCTCAATTTGGCTCATCATCAAAACTGTTTTCCGCAGAATCAAATTTTCAGCCAACTTTGCAAGCTTTCTGCGGTTAATACACACTGAAACACCGTGCAAGCTTTACACCATTTGAAAGACCTATGAATCTAGTTTCCAAAACAACAAGAATCATTCGAATCCAAGCTATCTACACCAAGTTATGAAAGTTTTACTAAAACTGGTCCAGCATGACTGTTTTAAGTGTTCTTGAGTCCCAACTTAAATCCTCAACTAAACCACATATAAAACATAAATTTCCAAGGTTTAAAGGCCATATACTAGTCTATCAAACCACAAGAACACTTTATATAGCAAGTATATATCAAGTTCTAACTAATTTCTTCAAGTAGTATTAACAAGAAACTTGGTATTAAACTTGCATAAAAACTAGTTAAAACATGAAATTAATAAGGTAAGTTCATGGTAAATACCTTAGATATGCCTAGAACTTTGCTTAGAAAAGATAGAAGTCCACTTCCTATGGTTGATTTGTGTCAACTTGAGAGATGAAAGTCCAAGAAGTTGAGAGCAAAAATGAGGGAAGAAGAGAGAAAGATGATGGCCGACCAAGGGAAGAGAAAAAGAGAGAGAAATAGGCTAGGAAAAATGAAAAAGAATTGAAGAAAAGGTGAGAAAATAATTGACCAATAATATCATAACAAGAGTAAAGTAAAAAGTGAGATTTTTATGCAAAGTGTGGTAACTTGGTTGAATTTAATTGGTTAAAATTTTCAACTCTTATCACTTAATTTAAACAATAAAGAGACATAAATTATTAAAGCACAATTAGAGTAAATTAGGGAGAGAGAGAAACCGGCCCTAAGGGGAAAGAAAAAGAAAAGAATTTTCGGCCAAAAGAGAAAATGAAAAAGAAAGAGAAAAATTTCAGCTAAGGGAATAGAAAATAAAGCAAGAAAATAAGTGAAATTTTTGAGTAAAATTGAGCTAAAATTCAAGTAGTAAAAGGCTAGAAAATAGTAGAATAAATTAAGCAAAATTTAAACTCTAATATAAATTAAATGGGCAAGTAAAATTATTCTAAATGTAGTACTTAAGTGTTCTTGCTTAAAACGAAAATCTTAACTAATTAACCTAATTAACTCAAGAAATCTTCCAACTAATAAATCTAAGATTAACACTTAACCCTAAATAAGAAAAAAAAGTCTCTTATATGTGCATTTTCTAGGGTGTTACACTACACCTATCAAGGACAATGTTACCGTGTAATTAATATCCTTTCACCACACTATATCCCAATTAGTCTAAGAGTGTAGTGCGCACTCTTTAAATGACTAATTAATGATTTCTTGTTCCCGAAATATAACTTTCCATAAAAGTATAACCTTGAAACTCTTTCAAGTCATACTTTCACTTTTGCGCAAAAGATTCTTTAGGTCATATTTCAACAAGTGGCCAATCCGGGATATACTCTCCTATAATAAGGAGTGGTGAATCCTATATCGATTACTCACTATCCTTCCATGCTTCATAGTATACCCAATCTCTACCGTATGGGCTACTCTTTTACGAGCACCGAGCAATAGAGTCAAAGCATAGCAATCCACACTCAAGATACCATGGTAATCTCAAGTCTAAGGATCACTTACACCATTGCCATTAAGAGTATAATTCATTAGCACTATGAATAGTAACTCTCGGCGGATCAATCCAATGAACTTGTTCTCTAACAAGCATCCACATACCAGCTTAGGTGTCACACACCATAGTTGACGAGATCAACTACTACTTACCATAAGTAGAGGCAAAGTATGTGCTAGTCTTCCCATATTAATGATGTCCAATCTCATTAATACTACGACTAGGGATATTTAAGAATATAACTTAATGTGTAATAAGAGTCTCATTATTGTAACTCTTACAATCTCTTATACACAGTTAATATTCTATGGACTTTATCAAATAAACAAGTAATATTAATGACAAGTATTAAATGAAAAAGAAAATGCCGCATATATAAGTATAACATGAAATAAGTGTAATAAAAATCTCAAAAACCAACTTGGTTTTAGGGTATACACTAACAAGAAAATCGAGGTTTCACCCCATCACCTACATTAGTTACTGTGTTCTAAACCATGCCTAATGAAGGACCCTCCTCTTTGTAAGGTAATAGCATAGGTAACGCAGCGGAAAAATAAAAATTTATTACCTTAACCATGGATCTCTTTGACATATCTATATGATTAACAAGGGGGTTTGCATGAAGATTACCTTAAGCACAGAAGATTTCTATGCTTCTAGGCAAAGATCCTTCGAAGAAGATGTTAGATCTACCACGAAAAGCCCTCCAAGCGTAGAGCCTCTAACGATATCCACACGAACAACTTCTTTGGGAACCTTGTAGGCTTGCTTGCTTTGACTTTTGAGTGCTAGCTCCCTTGAATTATTAAGAACACAAGAAGAAGAAAACCCTAACCCTTAGGAGAGAGAGAGAGAGACGCCTAGAGAGAGAGAGAGAGGCGTGCCTTTTCTTTTTCTATTTTCTCTCACTAGTTTTCTTTTTGTGTAGCAATAATAATTCAAGAGTCAAAGCATGAACCTATTTATAGAGGAAGTATTCTAGTCTTTTAGGAAATAAAGCTAATTAGAAACCAAGTAGGTTTAGGCAACTTACTTTAAGCTAATCCTTCTCCTTTAGGAAATCTATTCCATAAGGAAACCAATTAGTTACTTTATTTCTTTTAGGAAACTAATTTCCTGCAAGACTTAGAATATTTATAAATAAGTCCTTTAAGTTAATTTATCTCATAAATTAACCCCATAAGTATCTCATACTTATCTTAATTACATTTTAACCCAAAGATTTTGTTCTTTATGTGTGTGACCCATTAGGTTCCATTCACGTTGGCAATAAGTATAAATTATAACTCATTGATTGAGCTAGATAAATTAAACACTTTTAATTTATCATTAATTCACTAATTAATCAATTCATACTTATAGATCATGAGTGGCGTCTAGCAATGCATCATGACCACCCAAGTGAATAGGAAAGTCATATGGTAGACCATACCCTTCAATGACAATGTTACCGTGTAATTAATATCCTTTCACCACACTATATCCCAATTAGTCTAAAAGTATAGTGCATACTTTTAAATGACTAATTTATATTTTCTTGTTCCAGAAATATAACTCTCCATGATGTATAACCTTGAAACTACTTCCAAGTTATACTATCACTTCTGCAGAAGATTTATGAGTTAATATTTCCAACAAGTGGCCATTAAGGGATATACTCTCCTATTAAGGAGTGGTGAATCCTATATTGATTACTCACTATCTTTCCATGCTTCAAACTATACCCAATCTCTAACCTATGAGCTACCCTTTTACGGGCACCGAGGAATAGAGTCAAAGTATAGCAATCCACACTCAAGATACTATGGTAATCTCAAGTCAAAGGATCACTTACACCATTGCCATTAAGAGTTCAACTATTGGCACTATAGTTGAAACTCTTGGCGGATCAATCCAATGAACTTGTTCTCAAACAAGCATCCACATACTAGCTTAAGTGTCACGCACACCATAGTCAATGAGATCAACTACTACTTACCATAAGTAGAGGCAAAGTATGTGCTAGTCTATCCGTATTAATGATGTCCAATCTCATTAATACTATGACTAGGGATATTTAAGAATATGACTTTATGTATTAGTAGTCTCATAATTGTAACCCTTACAATCTCTAATACACAGTCAATATTCTAAGGACTTTATCAATCAAACAAGTAACATGGAAATACAAGTATTAGATGATAAAGAAAAATACCACATGGATAAATATAACATAAATAAGTGTAAAACAAAACACCTTTAAACCATCTTGGTTTTAGGGCATACACTAACAGGTCATGCATCCATCTAGTAGCCTAGTGGGCATATGTTTTTTTACTTTTTCAAGTTTGGTAGCCCAAACTTTGCATTTATCAACCTTGGCAGCCCAAGGTCATGCATCCGTCCAGTAGCCTGGTCGCTATCTGTATATTTACGTTTACAAGTCTGGCAGCCCAGATCTTGCATTGCATTCTATGATTCCTAGCTGCCTAGGATCATTTATTTATATTTTCAAGTTGGCAGCCCAACTTGACATTCATCAATCTTGGCTGCCCAAGGTCATGTATCTGTCCAGCACCCTAGTCAGTATCTATTTATTTATGTTTTCAAGTCTGGCAACCCAAACCTTGTAGTGCATTCTATGATTCCTAGCAGCCTAGGATCATTCATTTAATTTTCAAGTTTGGCAGCCCAAACTTTGCATTCTTCAATCTTGGCAGCCCAAGGTCATGCATCCATCCAGTAGCCTAGTGGGCATATGTTTATTTACTTTTTCAAATTTGGTAGCCCAAACTTTGCATTTATCAACCTTGGCAGCCCAAGGTCCTGCATCCGTCCAGCAGCCTGGCCGGTATCTGTTTATTTACGTTTACAAGTCTGGCAGCGCCCAGATCTTGCATTGCATTCTATGATTCTTGGCAGCCTAGGATCATTCATTTATATTTTCAAGTTGGCAGCCCAACTTGGTATTCATCAACCTTGGCAGCCCAAGGTCATGCATCCATCTAGCAGCCTGGTCAGCATCTGTTTATTTATGTTTCCAGGTCTGGCAACCCAGACCTTGCATTGCATTCTATGATTCCTGATAGCCCAGGGTCATTCATTTACCTTTCTAATTTGGCAACCCAACTATACATTCATCAACCTTAGCAGCCTGAGATCATGCATCCGTTCACCAGCCTGGTTGGCATCTATTTATTTATGTCTTCTAGTCAGGCAACCCAGACCTTGCATTGCATTCTATGATTCCTGGCAGCCCAGGATGATTCATTTATATTTCTAAGTTGGCAACCCAACTTTGTATTCATCAACCTTGGCAGTCCAAGGACGTGCATCCGTCCAGCAGCCTAGTCGGCATCTCTTTATTTATGTTTTCCAGTCTGGCAACCCAGACCTTACATTACATTCTTTGATTCCTGGCGGCCCAGGATCATTTATTTATATTTTCAATTTTGGTAGCCCAAACTTTGCATTCATCAACCTTGACAGCCCAAGGTCATGCATCCGTCCAGCAACCTAGTCGGCGTATGTTTATATACGTTTTTCAGGTCTGGTAGTACAAACATTGCATCTAACTTATCAATATTTATTTTGTCCAGCAGTCTGAACTCATTTTTTGTCTATTAGTTTAAGCAATTTATTTGGTCTTGCAGTGCTTACCGCTTTATGTTATCTTTGTTCAGCAGTTCGAATGTTGCATTTCCTTCTCTATTTTGATCACAAATTTTAAAAAAAAATTTGAATTCTTGTGTTACCATTTGCAGTTGTGTTATCATTCACGTCAGCAGTTTACTTGCATTCCAAAATACGTTTTGACCTGATTCCCCTTGGTGGGATGCGTAGGCAGCTCCTAACGAGTTCGGTTATTCTTTCTGCATTTCATACACTCATCTTTACTGGGGTTATTGTGTTTGTTTTCATGTTTAGGTGAGTCAAAATTTGGTTCTGTCTACGTCTTTGTCTGGAACCTCTACGAGCTTCCAACAAAGAGGGGCAAGATGTAGACACCAAATTTTGACACACTCTTTATAAAAAGAATGTATTTTACTTCATTTGGGGATATTTTAAATTTTTGAGGCTAATTGCAATTTTTTGTATATATTGTGACTAAATAGTCGTATCAAGGACAAAATAGTAATTTCACCATGTAAACATTATTTTATTTTAATTTATTTTTTAATACATAATTTTACTATTTTTATCATTATTTCTAATTTTAATATTTTTTTGGAGTCATTTAGTATTTATTTAAAATTTTAGTATTTTTTAACTTAATGGCACAATTCCCAATGCACTTTTTTATGCGAATTTTCAAGTGAAAAATTTTATATTCACATTTTATATATTCATAAATTATTTGTATAAATTTCATGATTTTCAGAAATCGTTTGGTATTTATTTCAATATTTTACCTTTTGTCTATTAATATCGCATTTTTCAATGTTATATTAATTTTGAACTTTACGGTGAATTTTATTTATTCATTCCTATAACTCTAAATTTTAGTATGTTTCTTATCAATTTTAGGGAGTCCAAATATCTTTTATTTTATTTTATTTCATTTGTTTTTTCTTTATTTTCCTTACAAATTTCTTCCTTTTTATAAAAAAATAAAAAAATAAAAAAAGAGCCAAACAGCAGCAACGTTGATCGCTATTGTTTGCTTTCTGCCATGGCTGCTAGCAGCCATACTTTCTCCCTCACAAAACACCATCATTTCTTAGCCACTCCATACCACTAACTCCACCCTCTAATCCCATCAATTATCCCTCACCTCTTGCACTCATTTGCTACCAGATTTTCAGGGATTTGGACTCAATTTTGCTTTCACCATTTACACACTCAACACACACCTGCACACACCCCTCTTCTTCTCCCTCTCGGCCTCACTTCACCTGCACTACATTGCACACAACACTCATGACTCCATCATCTTCATTTACACACCCTCACTCTCCCCTCAAGTCTCTCTTTGACTGAACACAAAACACACACCATTCCCCAATCACACAATTCACACACAGTCCTGCAACTCATGCACAATTCAAACGCACACACTACCACTAGACACCATCATCAGCACCACCACACACAACTCACTTGCACTCTCCTTGCACCTGTCATAAACACAGAGACTCACCACAATTCAACCATCCAAAATCATCAAAAACACACACAGAACACTCACCAGATAACACACACACCTGTACACACTCTCAAGCTATCCTTGAACCTGTCAAGAACACACAATCATTAAGCACAACCAATTCACAAACTCTCCCCATCCCTGCCTTCACTACACTAACACACACACACACTCTCTCTCGGCCCCTTCCCTTGCACATAGGCAACACAAACACTCACAACCTCACTCTTGCACTCTCATACGTTTGCACACAACTCTCACCTCTTCCCCTCGGTCATTGCCACCTCCCCTCACCACACCTGTAGACACAACTTACCATCTTCACAACACTCTCAATCTCTTCCTCATTGCACATAGGCAAACAAAACTTCACTCTCTCCTCATAGTTCTCTCCTACAGAGAATAGACATCACAACACCACTTCACACTCACCCTCACCATTGCCAATAACAACACATCTCACATACTAAACTCACAGATTCACTCACCATTACCTTAATTTGCACAGCAGCACACACTTTCTCTCAGTTCTCAACCCGCACTCACAGACACACTTGCATGCTTTACTTTGCCAGCAACACAGATAGCACCACTATTTCACTCCAGCTTCATTCAACACCCTCGCACAGCTTCCCTCCCCCTCTCGGCTCTCACAACACACACAATTCACACACACTCATCCTCTCTGCAATACGCAAATCACAACGTCACAAACACACACACAGAATCACACATACACGCATACAATCAGTACACACTAGCAATATGAATCCATAACTACCAACACATCACACCCCCATAACCACAGCTTCCTTCATAGAAGCCACTCACAGCCCCCCCCCCATTCTCCACCTTCCAACCGCCACCTATTTCCATCATCTTCATAGCCAAAACCACTAATTGCCGGTACAAACCATCGGACCGCCATTAATCGCCTGTAGGAACTACCAAAACCACCTTTAGCTTCCACTAGTCCCTCCTTCCTCGAGCCATAGCAGCTACGAATCAACCACCACCACGGCTGTAGCCAGAAGTCATCCCCATCGTTGCCATCTTTCGCAGGCAAATAAGGTGAGATTTTTTCCTTATTTTTTCACAACTCCGGTTTAATTTTGTGGGAATTTATTTGTTTAGTTGGGGCTTTTGACAAATTTAAAATGTAATTAGATTGTGAAGACTTTAGGGTTTAGATGTTAGAAGGAGGACATGAGAGAGAAATTGAAGTTGAAAGAATAAGAACAAGAGGGAGAGAGAAGAGAGGCAGAATGAGAGAGACGAGAGAAGAGAGGAACGAGAGATAGGGAGAAAGAAATAAAGCTGGAGAAATAGGGGAAGAAAGGAAAAAGAGAGAAAAGAAGAAGAAGAAAAAAAAAAGGGAGAGAAACGGCGAAGAAGAAGAAAAAAAAAAGAGAGAGAAATAAGAAAAAAGTGTCGCGCCCCATTTTTCGAAGGAAGACGGGAAAAAGGAAGAATTAAAATGTGTTGTGTTTATTGGAAAAAGAGTGTAAGTTTTTGTAAAAAATGATTTTTAGAAAATGCTTTATAAAAGATAGTTCGACAAAATGTGATTTTAAAAATGCTTTATTTTGAAAAGCAAAAGAAAAGGGCCTAAATGGGACTTTGAAAATGCGACGATTTTTAGCCCAAAAATAGAGTCTAAAAAGGGTTTTTAGTAAAAAGGGAGTCGCCACTTGGTATTGAGTTTTGGTGTACCAAGTCACTAGAAAATATTTTACAAGGGTAAGAAAATCGAGAATGATTTATTTAAAAAATGATTTTTTTTGGAAAAATGTAGGAAAAACAAGAAAAACCCTTTTAGACAACTCTAGGTCTTTGAAAACAAGAGAAAAAGGTTCGGGAGTTACAGTTGAAGAAAGGGAAGGCAAAGGTTTACACCTAAGGCACCCTTTCAACCTAGTCGAAACTAGTTGCGAGGTTTAGTCTAAATTTTCCTAATATAACCCTAAAATTTTATCACATTTGGATGCAACTCTATGAATGCAAACCTAGTCCTAAAAAAATGGATATCATTAAGGGACAGAATATTCCATTGAGGTTTGATCGGGATATTCGCATTAATTGCAAAACTCGAATTTAGACCTCGATGGAGTCACGAGCATGAATGCAAAATGGAATGCTAAAGGGAAGGAAAATAGTAATATAGATAGTAAGTGAACAAAGAAAATGGGGATGCAACGTAACGGGTACGGGGAACTAATAAACTCGTGACTAGTTATTCTTACTCACAGAGGGGAGGAACGACATGTATGCCACCGCTTCCCACGTGAGTAGATGACTATTTCTTAGTAAAAAAAAATCACACAAATGACCTAAGATTCTATGTGTCATGGAATCTAAATGTTATGCACTAAATAGATGTTTAAAATAGATAATGAGTGATAAAGTATATATAAAAATCATACAAAAATGGAAAAAGCCTAAACAAGATAAAATGTGTGTGAAGTGGCATGGAATGCACACGAGAAGTGATTCTAATACTAAAATGGCCTAAAGGCCTAACATTGAACTAGCTTATTTTCTAGAAATTCTCCGCTAGCGTTGGACTAGCGAAGAAACCGAAATTAATCACAACTAGTGTTGGACTAGTGTGGTGATGATACATATATTATGACAAGTAAGTAAATAAATAGATAAAGCATAGATTAAAGCAATAATTATATAAAAGCAAATAATGGCACATAGGAGCACGTAACACACAAACATAATATTCTAGATGCAAAATCCTAGGGAAAGCGTATAAAACACATAAACACATAGCACACGAAAAGCCCTAACTATTACACCGGGAAAGCCTAATTACAATCTAAAAATAGAAAGAGAAAATAAAAGATAACCTATCTAACCTATCTATTATATTTTCTATCTAAAATACATGGGCTTTTGTTAAATAGATAAAATATAAATTATCTATTACATTAACTATCTAAATACAAAAATTTGGCTAAATGTAATATTACCTATCTATTACATTCCTTTGAATAATTAAAATTAAACTCAAATAACTAACATAACATAAATAAATATTCACATATAAATGAAATAATAAACATTTAAAAATACATAAAAAGAAACACATAAAAAAACATAGAAGCACATATGAGCACATAAAGAAAAATAAAAAGGGTAATAGAGATACCTCCCATTTGTAAACTCGGTACCAATTGCTAATAAAATCAACAAACATGTCAAGGTACCACTATTAAAAGTATAAAAATATGAAATACTTAAGATTGGGGATAAAATATGAATTCGAGCAAAGTTAGGGGACTTAGAATAAAAATTCCAACAAACATAAGATTTGGGAATGAAATTCCAGCAAGTTTAAGGGACTTAGAAATAATTCCAGCAAGTATCTAGGACTTAAAACTAATATTTCAACCAGTTTAGGAACTTAGTGTTGGCCCCAAATAATTATGCAACCAATATATAGATAAATGAACTTGCAATAAAAATGATAGAGTTATAACAAAACAAGTTCACGAACAAATAACAATTAAAGTAAAATGAATAAAGAAAGAAGACCAAGATTTTTATAGTGGTTTGGCACCAAACTCGGTACCTACATCCACTCCCAATTAAATCACTTGGAGTTTGAATCCACTAGTAGCTTCTTTAATTGTTGGTGAAGCAAACCAAGTTGTACATATAGGAGGATCACTCTTGCTCTCTCTTCCTAGCTCTAGTTGAGCCAAAGTCCCCACTTTGCTCACACTAAGCTCTATTAAGATAAGCTACACCACTTACAACCCCCACACTATGCTACAATTGAATGCTTTCACTCACCCCATAAAGAACAACTCTATCTCAACCAATTACCTCACCTAGAATTACAAGCACACATTCACACAAAAGTATTTTCTCTCAAAATCACTCTTAAAACACTTGTAAACTAAGTAGGAAACAATCTCTTTTCAATTCTATATATATTGGTATATATAGGGGTGAGAAAAAGGGGTTGAAAAAGGCTCTAACGGTAAAAAACGCAATGCTGAAAAACTAGCTGTTACTGCATCCGGATGGTCATTCGGATGCTTATCTGGATCATGCGGATGTCTGGATGGTCATCCGCATGGTCTCTGTCCAACTCATTTTGAGCCTTTCCAGCTGTCCAGACATCTGGTGCGTTCGCATGGTCGTTCGGATGAGTTTTTCTTTGCATTTTCATCTTCTTGATTCCTAATGATTTTACTGGAAAGATAACTCAATAAAACATTAGTAAACATTATCATTAGTTTGTTAATCATCAAAATTAAGATGGTGTGAGACCATAAGGTCTTCAATCTCCCTCTTTTTGATGATGACAAACTAATGAGGAAAATAAGTAAAAAAATATAGAAATGACTCCCCCTTAGTATATACATATTCAAAAATACTCATTTTCAAGCACATACTAACATTTCTCCCCCTTTTGACATCATCAAAACTAAAATTGAGAGGTGTGTTTAAAGATTTATGAACAAAGCTCCCCCTCAACAAATGCATATGTTGTTTTGCATATATGAAAATCATTTGCTTCCCCTAAATGCGAGCATCTCATAAAAAACATATATTGGTTTTAAAACAAACACAAGACTCACTTTTTAAAAAAATTGTGAGGCAATTAAGTGAGATTTTTCAAAAGGGAGAGTATTGCTCCCCTCACAATGAAATTAAATACACAAGAACATAATAACATTTAACAAGTATAATATATATATTTTAAATAAATCAACAAGTATGCACAAACAAAATATTTGTTTATATATATGAAAAAAAATTTCATAAAACACATACAATCTTCAATCACCACATATTCAATCACATAAACCACATAGACTATTATGAAAATAACCAATACATTTACCCTTTAATCATTAATGTCCATGCACTACCTTGTCTTGTGGTGATCTTCAAACCTACAAAAATCAATTAATAGATTTTGGTACCCATGTTTTCTTGGGTCCTAAATTGTTAGCAATATCTTTCTCTACCCACATGGCTTTCATGCCTAGTTTGATATTTTTCTTAACATAGCATTCATTTTGCATATGGCCATGTTGACAACAAAAATGACAAATTGCATTTGAATCTCTAATAAATATGGATTTTATAAAGCAAATGACATTTTTATAAAAAGTAGTATGATGTTTGCTGAAAACAATTTTCCAACCCTTTTCTTTGAAAAATCCTTTTGTTTTTTATTTTCAAGAAATTTTGAAAGTTCATCCATTTTCTTTCTCAACACATCTTGCTGTTCTTTGAACTTTGTATAGAATTTGGATTTCTCATCCATTTTCTTTCTCAAATCCATTCTTAAATCAACTTTATTTTTCAAGTCACAATTCTCTTTCCTCAAACCTTTGTTTTCTTGGAAGAGTTTGAAATTTTCTTTTTGTAAAGCATTTATTTTATTTTTCAAATCCTTGTTTCTAGAATAAGACATTTTTAAACTATAATGCAATTTAGAAACAAATGCCTCTAAATCATCATCATCATCATTAAAAGGACTAGAAGATACCTCTTCATCTCCAATGGCCATAAAAGCCACATGAGATGTCTCATTTTCTTCTTCGAATTCTCCATCAGAATCATCCCATGACATTTTGAAGTTGTTGAATATTTTCCCTTTTCCTTTGGCTTTCTTCATTTCGTTGTTGCTTGTACCACTCCTTCTATCCTTCCTTTTGTTGATGAAGAATTTCTTTATGCTCTTAGTGATGAGTGTTAGATCATCATCATCATATTTTTCATCAAATGAAGATAGATCTTCTTCCTTTCGAGAGGCCTTGAGTGCAATACTTCTTGTGATTCTTGCCTCTTCATCACTTTGAATTTTGCATTTAAGCTTCAATTCCTATGAAGTTAGTGAACATATAAGAGAATCAATAGGTAAAGAATTTAAATCTTTAGATTCCTCTATAGCATTGACCTTTGATTCCCATTCATTGGGCAAGGTATTCAAAATTTTTCTATTCTTCTCACAAAGAGAATATATCTTGCCAAGGGCTTCCAAATCCTCGATAATATCAATGAACCTACAATACATCTTGTCAACATTTTCATGAGGTTCAATTTTAAAAGATTCATATTTGGTGACAAGTAAGGCCTTCTTTTGCTCTTGAATATCATCATTTCCTACATAAATCTCCTTCAATTTGTCCCATATTTCTTTGGCAGATTTACAACCTTTTATTCTAATAGACTCATTTGCATCTAAGGCATTGTACAACATATTCATAGCCTTAGCATTTAATGTAAGGTTGATTCTATCCGAGGGACTGAGCTCACTTCTTGTTTTTGGCCTATCCTTGCCTATTCTGTCATCAAAGATTGTGGCTTTATAAGGTCCTTCAATAACTATGTATCACAATTCCATATCTATAGATTGCAAAAATATTTCTATTCTATTCCTCCAACTATCATAATTAACACCGCTAAACATGGGAGGTCTAGTAATGGATTGCCCTTCTAGAAATAAAACATTATTGGTTGCCATGGATCTCTCCTAGCTTGTTAAGCTAACCAAAATGGAGTCCAAGCTCTGATACCAATTGTTGGCCCCCAAATAATTATGCAACCAATATATAGATAAATGAACTTGCAATAAAAATGATAGAGTTATAACAAAACAAGTTCACAAATAGACAATAAATAAAGTAAAAGAGAAAAAGAGACAAAACCGATTTATAGTGGTTCGGTGCCAAGCTTGACACCTACATCCACTCCCAAGTAAACCACTTGGAGTTTGAATCCACTAGTAGCTTCTTTAATTGTTGGTGAAGCAAACCAACTTGTACCTATGGGAGGATCACTCTTGCTCTCTCTTCCTAGCTCTAGTTGAGCCAAAGTCCCCACTTTGCTCACACTAAGCTCTATCAAGATAAGGCAAAAGTTTTACACCACTTACAACCCCCACACTATGCTACAATTGATTGCTTTCACTCACCCAATAAAGAACAACTCTATCTCAACCAATTACCTCACCTAGAATTACAAGCACACATTCATACAAAAGTATTTTCTCTCAAAATCATTCTTAAAACACTTGTAAACTAAGTAGGCAAAAGTGTCTTTTCAATTCTATATATATTGGTATATATAGGGGTGAGAAAAAGGGGTTGAAAAAGGCTCTAACGGTCAAAAACGCAATGTTGAAAAACTAGCCGTTACTGCATCCGGACGGTCATCCGAATGCTCATCCGGATCATGCGAATGTCCGGATGGTTGTCCGGATGGTCATCCGCATGGTCTCTATCCAACTTATTTTGAGCCCTTCCAGCTGTCTGGACGTCCACATCTTTTCTGGTGCGTCCGCATGGTCGTCCGGATGAGTTTTTCTTTGCATTTTCATCTTCTTGATTCCTAATGATTTTACTGCAAAGATAACTCAATAAAACATTAGTAAACATTATCATTAGTTTGTTAATCATCAAAACTAAGATGATGTGAGACCATAAGGTCTTCACTTAGAATAAAATTTCAGCAAGAATCTAGGACTTAAAATGTAATTCCAACAAAGCATAATGACAAAATAAAATTCAACAAGGTTGGGGGACAAAAAATGCAATTTTCAGCAACATGAGGGACCAAATTTAGAATTTTTAGCAACATTCAAGGGCTAAAATACAATTCCAGCAATATTCTAGGGTCAAAATACAATTCCAGCAATGCATGGGGGGTAAAAATGAAAACTAGAGCAAACCTAGGGGGTGAAAACATAATTTCAACAATATTTAAGGACAAATTCGCAATTTCAGCAAACTTAGGGGTATAAAATTGTAATTTCCAAACATATTGGCCATATCGCAATTAACTTGGATATAATTGAAAGAAACTACAAAATTCTAGGACCAACTAAAATGAAATGAGGACTTAGATGAAGTAAACTAGAGTATTGAAAGGCATAATTAAACAATTAAGAACCTAAGGGGCAAAATGTAAATAAATATAATCTGATGAAAATAATAAAAATAAATAACTAAAGAAAAACTAAGTTTTGGCTACGATTTTTCTTTTTCTTCTCTTTGGTTTTTTATTCTCTCCTCGGCCTCCCCTCGGTTCTTTTCTCTCTTTGGATTCTCTTTCTCACTCTCCTCAGCTTTTATTTTCTTCTCCTCGGCCTCTCCTCGGTTCTTTTCTCTCTTCGGAATTTCTTTCTCACTCTCCTCGGCTTTTATTTTCTTTTCCTCGGCCTCTCCTTGGTTCTTTTCTCTCTTCGGATTCTCTTTCTCTCTTCGGCTTTTATTTTCTTCTCCTCGGCCTCTCCTCGGTTCTTTTCTCTCTTCGGATTTTCTTCTCTCTTCGATTTTTATTTTCTTCTCCTCAGCCTATACTCTCTCCTCGGTTTTTTCTCCCTTCGGCTTTTCTCCCTTTGGTTTTTTCTCTTCTCCTCGGCCTATCTCTCTCTTCACCCTCTACTCTCTCCTTGGTTTTTCTCTTTTCAGCTTTTCTCCCTTCGGTTTTTTCTCTTCTCCTCGGCCTATCTCCTTCTCTTTTCGGCCTCTATTCTCTCCTCGATTTTTCTTTCTCCTTGGTTCTCTTTCTTCTCGACCTACACTCTCTTTCTCACTAGTTCTCTCTTCGATTCTTTTCTTTTCGTTAAGTTCAAAGTCATGCCACAAAATCTCTAATGTCCACAGGTAAGATCATCATAAATCAATCAGGCATACACTGATAAAATGGGTATGAATTAATCGGAAGAGAATTCGAAGGACTTACCTCTCGGCCGAGGAATAAAGATGGCGGTGAAGGGGCTGCTGCCGGCGACTAGAGGAAATGGGCGAGTGCTGCTGATGTTGACTGTCGAAACTCTGGCCATCCAGTGAGGTTGATGGAATGGCCTGGCTGTGGGCTCTTGGCTTATTCTTTTTTACGCTGGTTTTTTGTGCGGGTGTGTGAAGGTGAAGAAGAAGAAAAAATGGTGCTGTGTGTGTTCTCTGTAGTGTGAGTGAAAGTAGATGAATCAACTGAGTGTCTGTGGGGTGTGTTTTTTGTTGAAAGAGAAAGAGGAGTGCACTTGTGTTCTGTGAGAGCCGAGAGGATAAGAGAGAGTTGAGAGTGTTTTTGTGTTTGTTGAATGTGATGATGAAAGTGGATAAAGAAGAAAATCAATCTCCCCAAAATCCCCTCAAATCTACTGAATTGCACGGGGAGTTGGTTTTTCTTTTTCTACTGTTGCGTGTAGCAGCTGCTTTCCCTTTCCCTTTTTTTTTTCTTTCTTTTCTTCTTTTTTTTCTTCTTTCTTTTCTTTTCTTTTTTCTTCTGTTTTCTCTTTTCTTTTTTTTATTCTTTTTTATTTTCTTTTTTTTTCATTTTTTTCATTCTTCTTTTTTTTCTCTCTTTTTTTCTTTTCTTTTTTTCTTTCTTTCTTTTTTTGTGAAAAACCCAAATAAATAGTAAATAGTGTTGAAAAATTATGAAAATTTTATGAAAAATCTATTAATTCATAAAATGCATGTATAAAATTTTTGATATGAAAATTCTAATAATAAGAACATATTTGAATATGTGTCATATGTGACAAAATTATGAAAAGAAAAATAAAAATACTAAATGACCATTAAAAATCACAAAATTTTTACACAAAATATATTATCACACAAAAATATGTATACTAAAATTTTCACTCAAAAATTTTAACATATATGCATTCTTGGGTCACGTGCCCTTAACAAACAAAAAAGATGAAAATTAAATAAATACTTAAATGACCTCCAAAAAACTTATGTAATTTTTATAGAAAATTTATGAATAGGTAAAATGCACATATAAAAATTTTCACTTGAAAATTCTCATAAAAAGAGTGCATTGAAAAACGTGCCATTAAGTTTAAAATACTAAAAATTTAAATAAATAATAAATGACTCCCAAAAATCATTAAAATCATAAATAATGATAAAAATAGTAAAATTATGTATCTAGGAAATAAAAATAAAACAAAATAATAGTTACATGGTGAAATTACCATTTTGCCCCTGATGTGACGAATTAGTCATAAATTGCATGAAAACTGTAATCGACCCCCGAAAATAAAAAATATCCCTTAAATAAAGTAACACATATATTTTTACAAAATGTGTGTCAAAAATTTGGTGTCTACAAAAAGAAAGAAAGAGAGAAAAGAAAAAAAAACGGGGAAAGAAAGAAAAAAAAAGAAAAGAAAAAAAGGAAAGAAAGAAAGAAAGAAAGAAAATAGGGAATGAAAAAAAAAAGAAAAAGAAAAAAGGGAAATAGAAAAAGAAAGAAAAAAAAGGGGAAATTGGAATTTTGTGAAAAGAAAAATCGGTTGGCGGGTTTGTTTATGTCTAATTTTTTAGTTAATTTTAGTCTTTTGCTTAATTTATTCATTTTTATTTATTTAGTTCATTTCATTCATTATTTACTTAATTTTCTACCTTTTTTAAGATTTGTTTAATTTGGTTAAATATGGCCATTGATTGAGCATTTGATTTACCTAATTTGGATAGTGTAGTTGTTAATTTAGTTTAACTTAGTCTAAGGTTTTTGTTAGTCATTTCATTATAGTATAAGTATTTATCGATTGGCCCCTAAATGTTTAGTAATTTTGTAATTAAGTCCCCTAGTTTGCTGGAAATTACAATTTGGGCCTTTAAGATTGGTAGAATTACATTTTTACCCCTTTGATGTTGTTGAAAATTACAAATTGGTGTTTAATACTTGTTGGAATTTACAAATTGGGGCTTATTGTTGCTGTAAAGTTCATTTTTACCATTGAATATTGCTAGAAATTGCAATTTAGTTCTTAAGTTTGCTGGAATTTCATTTTTGATCCTCAAATGTTACTGAAAATTTGATTTTGACCCTCCCTAGTTGCTGGAGTTTTTACCTAGTCCCTTTAAGCTTGCTGGAAATTATGATTGTCATTGTGTTCGCTAGAAATTATGTTTTGGCCCTAGAATATTGCTGAAAATTGCATTTTTACTGTAACACCCTAGAAATTCATGCCAAAACCATTTATTTTGTATCATGTTCATTAGGGAAAAAAAAAAAAAGTGGTGGCCGAATTTGTGGAAAAAAAAAAAAAAGAGAATGAGCATGTTGTACTTAGTTCTTTAAGAGTTGTACCTAGGAAATCTTGCAAGATTTATTGGAAAATAAATAACTGCATTCCTTTCTAATTATCCATTGCCAAGCGTAGTCTTCCATGGTTAAGAAAGTCAAGATTACTTTGTTCTTGTCTTGCTTTGATTGGTCAAACTTTTCCCAATTCTTTTCCATTTCTTTTCTTCTTTACTTAAGCATTTTTCTCTCTTTTTCTTTCTCTCAAAACCGGCTGCTCTTTCTCCATTTTCTCTCCATTTTCTTTCAATTTTCTAGAAGCTTTTACTTCCATTTACTCATTTTTCAACCATAGAAATTGAGTGAAACTTCCTCCTAAGCAACAAACTTGTCTACCTAGAGGTATTTCCCATGAATTTCTCTTTTAATTTCAAGTGTAAGATTATAGTTTTTAGCTCTTAAGTTATGTTTTTTTTGGTTAAGTAAGATTGATTTTTGGCCGTGAAAAGTGAAGTTTTATTCCATGAATGTGAAGCATATAGACTTGTATGCCTTGTAGATAGTAAATTAAACTTGAAAAGTCATGATCTAGGTTTGATTTACTTGAAGAACTTGGAGTGGTTTATGTATTTTTGTGATGAATTTGAATGGAATTGAATTGAGTTTGATGTGAGAATAGTAGAACTAGTTGAAATTGGGTTGTTGGACATTTTCTTGCAGATTTTTGGGTTAGTCCGATTGTAGGGGAAGTGCTGCCGAAATTTCGGTAAAACCTAGGAAATAAAAATAATTAGGCTATGATTTAAGGCTTTATAAGCTGTAATTTAGTGATTTAAGCATGCATAAATTTTCGTAGATTAGCTATTAGTGAAGTAAACCTTTCCGAGCAAAACCCTAGAAAGTTAGAAAACCCTAAATTTGAAAACCCTAAACCCTAGGATAAAACCCTAAGCTCCAAAACCCTAGAAATTAAACCCTAGAAAGACTTGGGGTATTTCTTGAATTTCCTTATGAAATTTTTTAGATTTTAGTTAGGATTTTTATACGATTATTTCTCGTGAATTTCAGGATCCGGAAGTGAGACGCAACCTTACCACGAAATCTTTTCATAGGCATTTCAGGTGAGTGTTCTTATGTGTGCATGATGCATGAAATTCCATGTAATACTTGATATTATTATTTCAATGCATAAAATGATATGTTATGTTTGACATGATTATTTAATAAAATGTGTTACTTGAGGAAAGATGTGTACTTTATCGCATCTATTCCGCAATGTGTTACATGCTTTCACTATCCAACGTGTTATTTGTGCATGTGACTTCCGTGGTTGAGTATGGGAGAGATATAAGGTGATGGGCGTTATTCGGTGCGTGTTAATTTTATATTTGAGTAAAGCCCTGAAAAAGCTAACTCATGATTAAATTTTATGCTTGATCTTGGACTTCCGGGGCTAACTTCACCGTTACTCCTCGGTTAGTCAACCTGGTGAGTTTGGGGCGATATAAGGTGCTGTGGGTTATAGGTGCATGATATTCTTTCCTATATGAGTTTCATTCCTCTAAGAGGGTAACTCTGGATTGAATTTTTTCAAGTGTCGCAGACCTGAGCTATTATCTCAGTCCCGATATCCTTGTTATCTTGTTCGTGATTGATATTCCTGCGATTGAGCTTGCTCCCGTAGTGAGCCAGTAACCGCCATTGATTATATGACACTTCACTTTGCTTGTTCATTTTTATTGAAATCGTTAATTATTATCTTTAAAGGTTATTTGTTATTGGTATGCCGCATGTCTTGAGCACTCACTGGGCTATTATAGCTCATCCTATGTATTTGTTTTCTTTAACCAGGTTTCCAAAACTATCAAAACTGAAGGAGCTGATTTTGAACCTTGTACATGTTTTGTTTCGATATTTTGATATCTTAAATGTGTTGGCTTTTATTATAAATATTATTTACATTCTGGGATGTAAAACTCTTGTAATATTTATATTTTCAAGTAAATACTACGAATGTATTTATTTATGAGTGCATTTTATTTTAAGTGAAGTACGGAGGGATGTTTAAGCGAGTGCGTGTTTGAGTCCTGGCGAGAGCTAGGCAGGCAGTCCGCTAAGCCCTTTGGTGCGCCTCTGGGTAAGGTGGGGCTGCTATATTTACCCCCCATACTTAACTGGAATTTTTCAATTTAGCCCAAATACTTGCTGTATTTTTTTAAGCCCTAAACATTGCTGGAATTTGTGTTCTTGCCCTATAGTTTATTATAAATCGCATTTTTAAGTATTGCTGGAAATTATCTTTGCCCTCATACTTGCTGAAATTTACATTTTTTTACTCCCCAGGCTTGTTGGAATTTTTGTTTTGTCCCTTAGTTTGCTGGAATTTACATTTTCTCCCTAGGATATCGCCCTATTTACATTTTTACCTCACAAATTATTGGGATATACTTTTATTTCCTTATTTATTTAAATATTGGTATTTTTGACATGTTTGTTCATTTTATTAGCAATTTATATCGAATCTTCAAACGGGAGGTACCCCTATTATCCTTTTAATGTCTTTTTATGTGCTCCTACGTGCTCCTATGTTTTTTTTATGTATTTTTGTTGTTTATTATTTTTATTTATGTGTGAGCATTTGTTTATGTCATGCCATTTGTTTAAATTTAATTTTAATTATTCAAAGAAATGTAATAGATAGGTGATATTCTATTTAGCAAAAATTTTTGTATTTAGATAATTAATGTAATAGATAGTTTATATTTTCATCTATTTAACAAAAGCTTTTGTATTTTAGGTAGAAAATGTAATAAATAGGTTAGATAGGTCATCTCTTATCTTTTTTCCATTTTAGATTGCAGTTAGGTTTTTCCCTGGTGTAATAGTTAGGGTTTTTATGTGCTATTTGTGTTATGTGCTTATGTGTTTTACTCACTTTCCATAGGACTTTGCATCTAGAATATTATGTTTATGTGCTATGTGACAACCCCACCTTACCCAAAGGCGCACCAAAGGGCTTAGCGGACTGCCTGCCTAGCTCTCACCAGGTCTCGATACGCACTCACGCAAACGTCCGAGTGTACTTAACTTAAAATAAAATAACTAAAATAAAATGAAATAAATAAAATACATTCATTTTATTTAACATAAGGTACAATTCACATCAAAAGTATATGTGTCATAATATACATGATTTTCACAAAAAATAGCCTAACACAGTTCGGCTATTACAATAACTGAAACTTTTATAATAATAAAAAACCAGTCGGTCAAGCTTTAATTTTTCAGGTGACCTGAGTAAAGGAAAACAAATAAAATGGAATGAGCTATAATAGCCCAGTGAATGTCCAAGTCATGCAATCATATCAAGAACTCATTATTTTAGTAAATGAAATAATCGAACAATTAAATTAATAAATCAAGATATAAACAATTTAATTTAACATGTAGTCAAAGGAGGATACAGAGTTCAACTACGGAAGCAAGCTTAACCGCAGAAAGAGCAAGTACTGATCATGTGGCCACGATATTTGGACCGAGATAATAGCTCAGGTCTTTATCAAAGAACGTATCAGTTTTATCAAGCACAAACCCTAACCGCCAATCACCTTATAACCTCCGTACAAGCTACCACATCCAGGGAGATATTCTCAACCCTGGAGGGCCAACAAGCAAACAGGTTCAATCCGGAGTTGGCCTCTTTGAGGATTCACAACTCAAAAGGGAAAGAACATCAAGCCCTAAAACACCCAACACCTTATGTCCTCCCACGTGCAGCCGGGTTGACCATCCGTGAAATAACGGTGAAGTTAGTCACGGTAGTCTCACGCACACACAAATAACACATTGATCAATGAAAGCAAGTAACACCTTGCGGAATAGATGTGATAAAGTACACATCTTTCCTCAAGTAGCACAGGTATTCACATAGTAATTGCAAATTTTCGCATAATATTTATCAAATAAAATATCACATTTCATGCATCATGCACACATAAAGACACTCACCTGGAAAGCCTAAGAAAATATCTCGTGAAATGGTCGTGATGTGTTTTTGGACCCTGAAATTTAGAAGAAATAATCTGATGAAAATCCGATTTAAACCCTAATTAATTAGTAAAGAAATTCAAGAAATATCCCACTTATTTCTAGGGTTTTGGTTTTAGGGTTTCTAGGGTTTAGGGTTTCATTTTAGGGTTCTCTTTTTCTAGGAACTTTGCTCATTACTAGATCATTTTACCTAAAATTTCTGCACATTAACTCTTTAATTTTAACATGTTCTAGGTTGGAAGTTTCATTTTCCATTTTTCCCTTCTTTATTCCTACCAAAATTTCGGCGGCACCTCCCCTTAAAATCGGACCAAACCAAATTTTTTTCCTGCAAGAAAATCAGCCATCCAACCCAAATTCACAAGTTCTACAACATCTAGGTTCAGTTCAAGCCCAAATTCAATCAAGATTCCACTAAATTTTAAGAATTCTACTCCAAGAATCTTTACCTAAATCTGCACAGGGTTGGTTTTCAGCCAACTTCGTGCCAGTGTTGGGGTCAATCCATCGAGAACCAGGGAATTCTGATTACATAGTTTGAAAGTACGTTTATAGGGCTACAACTTTCGTGAAGATCATCAATCCAAATTCCAACTAGAACCGGTTCAAAATCAGCCCTCAATTTGGCTCATCATCAAAACTGTTTTACGCAGAATCAAATTTTCAGCCAAATTTGCAAACTTTCTGCGATTAATATACAATGAATCACAGTGCAAGCCTTATACCGTTGGAAAGCCCTATCAATCTAGTTTCTAAAACAACAAGAATCACTCGAATCCAAGTTATCTATACCAAGTTATGAAAGTTTTACTAAAACTGGTCCAGTATGGCTGTGAAAGTAAAACTTGAACAAAACCCTAAATAAAACTTGAATAAAACTCAAATAAAACTTGAAATTAATAGCAAAAGTTCATAGTACATACCTTAAACAAGCTGAGAACCTTGCTTAGGAAGAAGAAAACCTCACTTTCTATGGTGGAATTTGTCTAAAATTGACGAGAGAGCTCCAAGAAAATGAAGAACAAGGGAGGGTAGAGAGGGAGATTGAGAGAGTCGGCCAAGGGAGAATAAAATGAAAGAGAATTTCGGCCAAGAGAGAATAAAATGAAAGAGAATTTGATAGGATCCAAGGAGCACCTACATATGTGAAGCATTGCCTAGCACGTTTCAAGCTAAAAGGAGAGTCATTCATCAATGATATAGGCGTGCATGAATTCTATCCAAGTGTTGCATACGAGTTGAGCATGAATGTTGGGCTTGAGTTACGTGATGATCAAGCTAGTAGATTGGGCCAAGGTTTAATGTATTGGCTTTGGATCAAATCTAATTATAAAGATAGCCCAATTGAAGGTTCTAAGTTGTCCATAACAAGCATACAAGGGGCTGGTTACTTGGGCTCACTTGGAGGGCTCTTAAACTGCAAGATGGAGGCCCAATAGTGCACAATGGAGACGTCCAGCCCAAGGAGACTTTTATGGACGAATTTTTAATATTTTCTAGAGCTTATTTTTTGTTTTGTTAGTTTTCCAAATTGTTTACAAATTGTTTTAGTTAATTTTCTAAATAGTTGAGTATTTAGTTTTTAGTAGTTGTCTTAAACTTCAAGTTCTAGAATTCTCTTGTAAGCCTATTTATAGGTCTTCATAATTCAATAAAAATGTCAAATTATTCCTCAAAAATTCGCATGAATAGTATGTGCTCTTTTTAAGAGTGTTTTCTTGGTTCTTGAATTAGAACTACTCTTGTCTTATCAATCCTTAGATTGTGGCGACAACAAACCCTAGCTTAGAGTTCATTCTTTCGCGTTTGATCAAGTCTTTAGAAATTTAGTTTAGGCATATTGAACTCGCTCACATTGGTCCTAAATTAGAGTTTTAGAACTTAGTTCTTCGTTGGAGAAGGGTTCGAAGCTTACAACTTGGATTCATCAAGCGGTCTTGGCAATCTCGCTACCCTTGCGCGCATCAATTGGTATCAGAGCCTTGGTTCTTGATTTTCCAGGTTTATTCAATCCGAAATTTTCCTTAGAAAAATTGGATATATCCCTCTTTTATTGCTTTTAATTTGTTGTTTTGTCAAGTGCTTCGTTCCTCGTCAAACAACTTGTGTTTTTGTTTCTTGTTCCTTGTGATCGTGTCTTGTTCTTCCTAATTTTGTTTCTGTCCAGCTTTGTTTCTTATCTATTTGTGTGTCTTTTTGTTGTTTAATTGTGTTTCTTGAAGAGTCCTAGGGTTTTAGAGTCATTCTTGGTTGTCCCCAATCAAGAATTTTAGGTTGTGTGTGGTGTTTTTGAAATCTTGACTGTTTTTAGTGTTTTCTTGAATTTCTTGTGTTTAAAAAAAAAACTTTTCAAGAAAATTAATTCTTGGACAAACAAACCTTGGATTGAAGTTTCTTGGGGGTTGAAGGTGTTTGTGTTGTGTTTTGTTGTGATTTGCGTGTGAAAAAAAAAATTCCAGAAAGAGGTGTGCCAAAAAAAGGCGTAAAAGAAAAAGCCAAAGCACCAGAAAAATAAAAAAAAAGGGGAATAAAAGAGGCTGCACAAGCGAAAGAGCCGTGCAATTAATTTTATTCAACTATTTTTGGATTGTTTCTTGGTGTTACAAGGGGTTTTCTTGAACAATTTTGGACTTACTTGGTGTTAACTTGCAATCTTGAAAGCTGTCCAGATTTGTTTGTGACTTTCTTGAAGTTCTTGAATAAATTCTTGGACTTTCTTGAGGGCCTTTGCACGTTTCTTGAAGGTCTTGGTTGCATTCTTGAAGTTCTTGAATCAAAAATTTGAAGTTCTTGAATCCCATTGTGCTGGAATTTTTGGATTCTTGAAGTTGTTGTTTGTAGTCCGAGTTTTCTTGGAAGAAGTTTGTGGTGTCTGCTGGTTCTTGTGTTTAGCTGAATTTGTACAAATTTCTGGAGGGTTTTGGATAGAAATTGGAGTAGAATAGAACCTGATTTCAAGAGTAAATTGGTAGGAACACTTACTTGAACTTAATTCTTGAAACTTGATTGAAGGTGCTTGCTGGATTTGTTGTATTTTTGGCAGCTACGAATTTCTGAAATTTTCCAGCGTGTTTCTGATTGTTTAAGAGGGTATTCTGGAAGTTTTTGAGCTGTTTTGGTGGTACTTTGCTTCAGGTTTTATAAGTGGATTGATTGGATCAAGTTCTTGAACTTGATTCTTGGATCTTGATTGAAATTGTAGTGCTGGAATTTTGGCTGCTTGTTAGCTACGAATTTTTCTGAATTTTCCAGCTTGTTTTGATCTCAAAAAAAGGAAGAAAAGAAGCTGATTTGGTGTTTAAATAGAAAAGGAATCCTAGTCCTAAAGGATTAGGAAAGGTGTTGACAAGGAAAAGGGAAATAAGGAAAGTAGTTACCAAAAAGAAAAGGAAACAAGGAGACTTAGTCAAAACGTAACGGTGATTGGTTTCCTAATTGTTCAAGCTAAGTTGGTAAGGGTTTCCACTTGCAATTTGTTTCCTTTTGACCGTGCTTTTTGAGTTTCCTAATTAGAAGTGGTTTGTTTCCTTTTGTGCTTAATTGTCCAAGTTGCCAAAACCTAATTGAGCTAGGGTTTCCATAAATCCTATCTTTATTAGGAAATCTTGAATTTTTATTTTTTGCGCAAGAATATTATTTTCTTTCAAGAGATCATTAAAAATCAAGATTTTACACACAAGAATACCACACATTAGGGTTTCCAAATTGTGTTTTCTTGAGTCAAATCTTGTCTTTTTCGTCTTTCTTGGACTTCTCTTGATCAAGCCCTACTCTAAGCTTTCCACATTGATTACTCTCATATTTATTCTTGTGTTTGAGTTGCTATAAGGTCTTGGTGAGATTGATTGAGCAGGTTTTTATCTAAGAGCCTACAAGAAAGCATCTCAAGAGTGGAAAAAGGCTTAGTGGTGAGCTCACTAGAGGGAAAAAGCCAACAAACTTGAGTGATACACGAGGGAACGAGTGTATACACTAAGGGAGAGAAGTAAGGCAATTTCCTTTTTATTTGTTCATTGTTACTAACTTGTTTTTGCAGGATTTTTCTTAGTAATCATGGCCGAACAAGTTGACCAAAAGCTTAAGGGCATTGAGATCTTGTTGAAAACCATGCAAAAGGACTTTAGGAGGATGCATACTCGCATGGATGATGTGGAATTAGCCGTGAAGGGAAAAGCAAAAGTATCCAACAATCCAACTTATGAGGAGAGGAGCTATGAAACTCATTCTTATGGAAGGATTGACAAAGCTAAACTGTCAAGGGGGATCCAAGATTCATCGAGTCACATCAATTGGAGAAATAAGAGTGCCTTTGATTGGAGGGATGAGCAATGAATTCCAAAGTCTAAGAAGATCATGAAAGCCAATGATGATGAGAAGATGCAATCATTGAAAGATGGTAGTGATGATAAACAAGTGCAACATGAAAGTCAATTCTATACTAGATGCACTATGAATAACAAGGTATGTAGTATGCATATCAATCATAATAGTTGCACTAACTTGGCTAGTACTATGTGTGTTGGAAAACTTGGATTACCCATGTTGGAGCATCCAAATCCATATAAATGGTTGACTGACAATGGAGAATTCGAGGTGACCAATCAAGTGGAGATAGAGTTCTCAATTAGCAAGTATCGTGATAAGGTTTTTTGTGATGTGGTACCAATGAAGACTTGTCACATACTCTTGGGGCATCCATGGCAACTTGAAAAGAAAGCCAAGTATGATGGACTGAAATATTCTTTCATGTGGAATGGGAAGAATATCAAGCTAAATCCTTTGTCACCACTTGAAGCAAATAAGGATAGAGAGAAAATTGCAAGAGATTGCAAAGATTGGGAAAAATCAATGAGTACCCCATCAAAAGAAAAGAGAGAAGAAAAAGGAGAGTGCGTGCTAGAAAAGAATAAGAGTGAAAAGAAAAAGAGAGTGGAAAATAGTAAGAGTGAAAATAAGAGTGTTTTAGTTGTGAAGTCTAAACTTCTTGTACCTTTGTACAAGGAAGTATATTATTTTGTTAATACTCTTAACACTTGTTTTCCTAGTGCTTTTGTTTCTCTTTTGCAGCAACATGGAAATCAATTTCCAAGAGAAGTGCCACTAGCAAATTGCTCATTCAATGGTGTAAAGTTGCAAATTGATGGAGCATTATCATTATCAAGCAAGAAGATGAAAGTGATTCAAAAGCATGATTTGGTGAAGAAGGAATGCTTTGACATAAAAAGATGGTCACATGCCATCAGCACAAATTGGTTGATCAAATACATGTTTGATTGGTGGCATGGTGTCAATTGGTTTTCTGACTTTGAGTTTATACGTGTTTTGTGTTTTAACTTAGTTATGCATGATTCTCTACATTTTGTCTATAGCATTAATGTGAATAATTTTACATTGCATATAGTGTCTCGTGGTAATCTATGTGACAATTTGCATTTTGTGCATAGTATTTCTCCTAGAAAATTCATTTTGAGTTTTAGTAATCATAGTGTTCTAAGTCATGATGTTCATCTTGTTTTTTGTAGTAGAGATAAGTATGTGTTGCATATAAAGTTTCATTATAAGTTGCATGAATTACATTCTAATTTTAATGGTTTAGGTTTAGTTTGTTCTAGTAATTTCATTGTTAGTAGTGCTTTAGGTTGTTTGTTGCATGATGCATTTACATATAGTAAACATGTTTATTCTATTTTTGAAGCTTTCCTTTGTGTTAATTCTTTAGGTTCTTTATACATATGTTTTAGTGTTTTTAGTTTACACTTTAGTTCTATTTTGCATGTTTATCTTGTTAGGTTAGATAATTACATATTGCATTTAGCATGTTTAACTTCTCATAGTTCATTCTATCTTGAGAAAGTTCTTGTGTTTCTTCATGATGTTTTAAATGATTTTTGGTATTTCTTTAATAATTTTTTATGCTCTGTTAAGCATTACATGCCTATGTATGCTTTTTATCCAATTGATTCAATTGTTTTAGTTAGTAATCATGTTTTGCATTCAGCATATTTAGCTTTGCATGGTGCATTCTATTTTAGGGATGTTAATCATCTACACATATTTATTGTTTTTAGGTTAGAATCTGCCTTTGCATCTTTAAGTGGTGTTTTTGAGTTTTATCTAGTTTCATCTTTGAAGAACATTGAGTTTTTGTCTACTAGTGTTGAAACAAGCATGAGTCCATCTGAATTTTATGTAAGAATTCATGTGTTAAGTGTTTTAGATAGTCATAAAGATTTTGTTTTTGAGTTTTATTTGCATTGCGAGCATACTAGTATTATTTATAATCTTCATCATGCGCTTATTCAAGATATTCCTCTTGAATCATTTCATCTTGTTGCTAGACATTGGAGTTTACTTTCGAGTCCATGTTTGCTAAGTTGTGTTCATGTTTTTAAAGATGACACTCATCAAAATGAGTTTATTATTCTTAAACATGAATTTGTCCTTGCAACATTCTTGCATGTGTGTAAATTTTACATTGTTGCATCCCTAGGGAATGTTGAATGTTGTCTTGTTTTCGTTGATGCATGCATGGGGATAAACGGGTTTTCTGAGCAACTTTGTGTACTAAGTGTTCTAGCTGAATATGTTTATTTGTTTATCACTCCTAGTGTCACTTATGTTGTTGTATACCATGTACGTGATTCGAGGACGAATCCTTTCGAGGAAGGAGGGAATGATAGGATCCAAGGAGCACCTACATATGTGAAGCATTGCCTAGCACGTTTCAAGCTAAAAGGAGAGTCATTCATCAATGATATAGGCGTGCATGAATTCTATCCAAGTGTTGCATACGAGTTGAGCATGAATGTTGGGCTTGAGTTACGTGATGATCAAGCTAGTAGATTGGGCCAAGGTTTAATGTATTGGTTTTGGATCAAATCTAATTATAAAGATAGCCCAATTGAAGGTTCTAAGTTGTCCATAACAAGCATACAAGGGGCTGGTTACTTGGGCTCACTTGGAGGGCTCTTAAACTGCAAGATGGAGGCCCAATAGTGCACAATGGAGACGTCCAGCCCAAGGAGACTTTTATGGACGAATTTTTAATATTTTCTAGAGCTTATTTTTTGTTTTGTTAGTTTTCCAAATTGTTTACAAATTGTTTTAGTTAATTTTCCAAATAGTTGAGTATTTAGTTTTTAGTAGTTGTCTTAAACTTCAAGTTCTAGAATTCTCTTGTAAGCCTATTTATAGGTCTTCATAATTCAATAAAAATATCAGATTATTCCTCAAAAATTCGCATGAATAGTGTGTGCTCTTTTTAAGAGTGTTTTCTTGGTTCTTGGATTAGAACTACTCTTGTCTTATCAATCCTTAGATTGTGGCGACAACAAACCCTAGCTTAGAGTTCATTCTTTCGCGTTTGATCAAGTCTTTAGAAATTTAGTTTAGGCATATTGAACTCGCTCACATTGGTCCTAAATTGGAGTTTTAGAACTTAGTTCTTCGTCGGAGAAGGGTTCGAAGCTTACAACTTGGATTCATCAAGCGGTCTTGGCAATCTCGCTACCCTTGCGCGCATCAGAATTAGGTCAAGAAAGATTAAAAGAATAAAAGAATAATGGAAGAAAGTGCAACCAATTAGAACTAAACAAGAGTCAAGCTAGGGTTTAGATATTTTGGCAAAATAGGTGCTAGTTGGTTAAATTTGATTAGTGAAAAATATTGGTCACTTATCTCCTAACATCTTGCAAGACTTTGGCACAAATTTTAAAGCAAAAGAGAGAAAAATAAGAGAGAGAGAGGGCCGGATTTTAGAGAGAGAAAGCAAGAGATATTAGTGAAATTTTTAGGTCAAAATTGGAACTAAGACTCACTTAGTCAAAAGCCTTGAAAATGATAAAGTTAGTTAGTCAAAATTAAACACTATTATAAACTAATAGACCAATAAAATTAACCCAAGTTTGATACTTAGGTATACCACTTAATCATGAAAGAATCTCATTTACTTAACCTAATTTTACTTAAGTAATCTTCCAACTAATAAGTCAAAGATTAACACTAACCCTACCTAAAGGAAATTCTCTTATTGAGGGCATTTTTGATCTTGACCTCTCTTCTTCTTCTTTTTTTTTCCTCATTTTATATATTTCTTTCTACAAATAAACATAACATGAATTATATAATTTTATACGAATTTCTGGGGCGTCACATGCTATGTGCTCCTAGGTGCTATTATCTGCTTCTATGTGATTATTACTTTAATCTGTGTTTTTATTTATTTACTTGTTTATTATGATATATGTATTTCATCGTCACACTAGTCCAATGCTAGTTGTGGTTAAGTTCGGTTTCTTTGCTGGTCCAACGCTAGCGAGGAATTTCTAGAAAATGGGCTAGTCCAACGCTAGACCCTTAGATCATTTTAGTATTAGATCACTTGTCGTGTGCATTTCATATCATTTCACACACTTTGTTCTTTTCAAGGCCTTTTTCCATTTTTGCATGGTTTTTATGTATTATGATTCTTATCATCTATTTTCACATATATTTAGTGCTTGACATTTAGGTTACATTTCACATAGAATCTTAGGTCATTTGTGTGATTTTTGACTAGAAATAGTCATCTACTCACGTGGAAGCAATGGATCAACAAGCCGTTCCTCCCTTTGTAAGTAGAAATAGTTAGTCACGAGTTTATTAGTCTTCCGTATCCGTTATGTTGCATCCCCACTTTCTTTGTTCACTTATTATCTATATTACTATTTTCCTTTTATTTTTGCATTCCATTTTGCATCTACACTCGTGACTCCATCGAGGGCTTGATTCTGGTTTCACGATTAATGCGATAATCTTGACCAAACCTCAATGGAACATTTTGTCGCTTAACGATATTTATTTTTTTTAGGTCTAGGTTTGCATCCATATAGTTACATCCAAATGTGATAAAATCTTAGGGTTATATTAGAAAAACCTGGACTAAACCTCGCAACTTGTTTCAGCTAGGTTGAAAGGTTGCCTTAGGCGTGAGCCTTTGCCTTCCCTTTCTTCAACTATTGTAGGCACCAAATTTTGACACACCATTTATTTTTCAAACATTGGGGGGCATGTTTACATTTTTGGGCCAAATTCTAATTTTTTAATAATCTCGGGAGTAAACTAGTAATTTTTCTCTGTAAATATTTTTCCATTAGCTTTGAGGGTTTTAAATTCGTATTTTTTACTTTCATACGAATTTGTTAATTTTTTATGATTTTTTTGAATTTAATTGGTATTCTTTTTATATTTTTATCAGCACAAGGGTAAAATGGTAATTTCACCTCGCGAACACCGTTTTAGCTCATTTTAGGTTCCAAAGTTATTTTTCTAATTCTTTAAGCATGTTTCTAAATTTTTTTGATTTTTCGGAGACGATTGTTATTTCTTCTGTAAATACTACATTCAAGGGCAAAATCGTCATTTTACAGTTTAAATTCATTTTTTGGCAATTTTTGAGTCATAAATGCATTTCCTAGGGTTTTAAGCTTATTTTATTTTTTGGTAATTTTTCGAGGTCAATAGTTATTTTTTTGTGAATTTTCATTGTCCAAGGGCAAAATCATCATTTTTATAGTTTAAATTCAACTTTCACCAATTTTGAGTCATAAATGCATTTCCTAGGGTTTTAAGCTTATTTTTAATTTTTGGTAATTTTTCGAGATCAATAGCTATTTTTCTGTGAATTTTCATTGTCCGAGGGAAAAATCGTCATTTTACAGTTTAAATTCATTTTTTGTCAATTTGTGAGTCATAAATGCATTTTCTAGGGTTTTGAGCTTATTTTTAATTTTTGGTAATTTTTTGAGGCCAATAGCCATTTTTTGTATATTTTCGTTGTTTAGGGACAAAATCGTCATTTCACACCCCAAGCGCATTTTTTATCAACTTTTAGCTCTAACTTTTATTTTTGAAATCTACTGTGAATTTTTTGAAAATTTTAGAGATTTCTGTCATTTCTTTGTATTATTGTTTAATTTTTTGGGGTTAAAAATATATATTTTTAATAAAATTAGAATTTTTATTACCGGTGACGTTTTTGTTATTTTGTAGTATTCTTGGTGACCAAGACAACTGGCCATATAAATACCCCCCTTAAGTAAGAAAAAATAAAGAAAAAAAAGGCAAACTCTAAAAACACATACATGTTCCTTCGTTGAATTTGATGGAGGTCTTGGACAAGTATCAAGTTGATTCAGGCCAGGGTATTAATGTTCAGAAAAGTTGTTTTCTTGTGCATCTGAGAATAGGGAATACTCGAATTAAAATCATTGTGAAGATGACTAAATTCTCAAAGAAACAATTTCCCATAAAATATTTGTGTTGCCTTTTGTTTTTTGGCAAAGCCAAGATTGAATAGTTTTCTGATCTTTGCTTGAACATTATGAAGAAGGTTCTAACATGGAAGTCTCGCTTATTATCTCTAAGGGATAGGATAATACTTATCAGACATGTCCTTAGTGCCATACCTATTCATTTTTTGGCGGTTGCTAGTATACCTAAAGGGGTTTTACGGTTGATGGAAAAGGTAATCTCCAATTTTCTGTGGAATTCAGCCGAAAATACTTCTAAGCTTCATTGGATAGGGTGGCCTCAATTATGCTATCCAAGCAAAGAAGGAGGAGCGGAATTCAGGAGTGTGGAGGATGTTTATGTAGCTTTTTCTTGTAAACTCTACTGGATGTTCAGATAGGGTGCTTCTCTTTGGGCTAATTTCATGAAATTAAAATATTGTTCTGACATTCATCCGTGCCAAGCTAAAATTACAGTGACAAGTTCAGCTGCATGGAAGCGTATGCTTAATATAAGAAATCATGCCGAATTGAGTATTTCCTGGTTACTTAATAAGGGTGACTGCCATTTTTGGTTTGACAATTGGATGGGGACGGGAGCCTTGCATACCAGGTTGAATATCAGTGCAAAGCATTTAGTAAATAATTTTGTTCAAGGAGGACGGTGGAATGCTCATCTCCTCCAACAATGGTTGCCAGCGGAAATTGTTCAAATTATTTTAAAGATGGATGTTCCAAATGGACGGGATTCAGATGTGATGATATGGCAAGAATCTACTTCTGGTAATTTTTCCTTATCATCTGCTTACCATGCAGTTAGAGATTGTAGACCTATATCTTTGTTTGCTTCTAAAATATGGCATCCTCAAGTATCTTTGAAGGTGTCATTTTTTATGATGAGATTGCTTTTGGGGCGTTTGCCTCTTGATGATGTTTTACGAAGGTTTGGTTTTAATCTCCCATCCAAATGTTTTTGTTGTCCCATTGCTAACTCTGAATCTATTGACCATAATTTTGTCACGGGTACTATAGCTGCTGAAGTATGGAGGTTTTTTGGGATAAGTTGTGGTATCACTGCTTCAACCATCCATTTACAAGCTATGCTGTCAGGTTGGTGGCTTGCCACTCATAAGCATAGTTGTATGAGATTTATTTTACAGGTAATTCCTATTTTTACCTGTTGGAATTTATGGAAGGCACAGAACAGGGCTTTCTATGATGGTATTGAGCCAGAGTCCTCTAAAATCTGTGATGAAGTGTTTAGAGACTTAAGAGATGCATATTTTCTTAAATATAAAGAGGGTATGAATGCTCAATCTTGGCATGTTTTTTTGGATGTTCTTTCGACCAAGCCTGATAAATTTCTTTGGAAGGTAGTCAAATGGGTGCCCCTGTTAAGTGGAAAGATGAAACTCAATACTGATGGAAGCTCCAAAGGAAATCCAGGCACTAGTGGAGGTGGTGGTGTTTTGAGGGATTCCAATGGAAGAATGTTGTTGGGGTTCGCATGTTCTTTAGGTTATGGGACCAGTTTACAAGCAGAAGCTAAGGCAGTCATCCAAGGCATCAATATCTGTTTCGCTCATGGATTTCAGCACTTTCAGATTGAATCTGACTCTTTGATTCTGGTAAGTATTCTTAATTATAAATATGCTTGTCCATGGATGATTGCTAAAGATATTCAGCACATTCGTCAATTTCTAAATGGGAATATCCAAGTTGTTCATTGTCATCGTCAAGCAAACAAGATCGCAGATCAATTAGCAAAGGTGGGTGGATCTCTGACTTGTTGTCAACTGTTCTATCACGAATTTGATCTTCCATCGTTAGCTCGTGGAGAATGTCATTTAGACCGTTTAGGATTTGCTTCATTCAGAAAATGTAAAAATTAATGTAAAAGGAGTAGTACTCCTTATTTAAATTTGTTTTGCTTTAAAGTTTCTGTATGGAGGTCAGGTTTATGTCCCCCTCCTTTCTCTTAAAATTAATAAAATTTGGAGTGGCACCCTCCTCCGTGTACGGGGTTAGCTAATAAAAAAAATACATGTTCCTTCATTTTTAAATCAAAACACACATATTCACACACCAAAAAAATACACACATACAACCGTTCCTTTTCAAGAGACTATTGTTCATCATCTTCAACCTCAAGATCACATTACTGTTCATCAGATCATTTTCAAACATTAAAAAGGTTAGTTCTTTAATTGATCTTCTTTTCTTCTATTTTTCTAAGCCAAATCTAATTAATTGTGTTTATTTATTGAGAATTTTAATTAGATTATTAGCTTATTCTTGTTCTTGTTTTCTGGATTTTCATTTTTATTGTTGAGAGTTCCTTTTAGTCTTCTTGAGGATTTGCTTTCTGGGTTTTTATTCTTCTTCCATTGCTGGCTCCCCCCCCCCCCTCTCTCTCTCTCTCTCTCTCTTTTTCTCTCTCTCTCCACCGCCTCTCTTCACCACCATTAACTATCTGTCACCACCAACTCTACCAAAACCCCACCTAATTCAGGCCTAACCACAGAACCTCCAACCACCAAACCACCAGACTCCATTAGCCCTTCCTCCACCTGTTACTCCACTAGGCCCCCATCAATAATTCCGGTCCAAAACTCACCAGGTTTTAGCCTTCATACACCACCATCAAAATTATAGTTCAACCTCCAGCTCCCCTGTTACCAGACAATCCCCTCACAACCCACAGACTGTAAAAACACTAAGAACCACCACCAATAATCAAAGACCCACCACCTGCTACTCCAACAGGACCACCACCAGTTGCAACACAGAGCTAAAACCAGACATCAAAGTAACCCAAAAAGCCATCAGGTCAATTCACAGAAGCCATAGTTGTGACAGCCCCACCTTACCCAGAGGCGCACCAAAGGGCTTAGCAGACTGCCTGCCTAGCTCTCGCCGGGTCTCGATTCACACACTCACGCAAACGTCCAAGCGTAATTAACTTAAAATAAAATAAACTAAAATAAAATGGAATAAATAAAATACACTCATTTTATTTATCATAAAGTACAATTCACATCAAAAGTTTACGTGTCATAATATACATGATTTTTTACAAAGATAGCCTAATACAGTTCGGCTATTGCAATAACTAAAACATCTAGCATACTCAAAATCAGTCGTTCCAGCTTTAATTTTTCAGGAAACCTGAGTAAGGAAAACAAATAAAACGGAATGAGCTATAATAGCCCAATGAATGTCCAAGTCATGCAATCAAATCAAGAACTCATTATTTTAGTAAATAAAATAATCGAGCAATAAATTAATAAATTAAGATATGAACAATTTAAGTTAACATGTAGTCAAAGGAGGATACAGGGCTCAACTACGGAAGCAAGCTTAACCGCAGAAAGAGCAAGTACTGATCATGTAGTCACGATATTTGGACCGAGATAATAGCTCAGGTCTTTATCAAAAAACATATCAGTTTTGTCAAGCACAAACCCTAACCGCCAATCACCTTATAACCTCCGTACAAGCTACCACATCCAGGGAGATATTCTCAACCCTGGAGGGCCAACAAGCAAACAGGTTCAATCCGGAGTTAGCCTCTTTGAGGATTCACAACTCGAAAGGGAAAGAACATCAAGCCCTAAAACACCCAACACCTTATGTCCTCCCACGTGCAGCCGGGTTGACCATCCATGAAATAACGGTGAAGTTAGTCACGGTAGTCTCACGCACACACAAATAACACATTGGTCAATGAAAACAAGTAACACATTGCGGAATAGATGTGATAAAGTACACATCTTTCCTCAAGTAGCACAGGTATTCACATAGTAATTACAAATTTTCGCATAATATTTATCAAATAAAATATCACATTTCATGCATCATGCACACATAAAGACACTCACCTGGAATGCCTAAGAAAATATCTCGTAAAATGGTCGTGATGCATTTTTCGGACCCTGAAATTTAAAAGAAATAATAATATAAAAACTCAATTAAAAATCCTAGTAAATTTAGTAAGAAAAAGTCAAGAAAATACCCCACTTACTTCTAGGGTTTTGGTTTTAGGGTTTCTAGGGTTTAGGGTTTATTTATTCTAAGAAAGTCTAATCTATCACTAGATCATTTCTAAAAATTCCTACACTTAAATTTCCCTCAATTGAACACATTCTAAGCTTAAAATTTCACTTATCCATTTTTCTTCTTTTAATTCTACCGAAATTTCGGCAGCATTTCCCCTTAAATCGGACTAACCAAAATTTTTAAACCTGCAAGAAAATTCAACAACACAATCCATTCAACATGTACCACAACTTCTATGATCAATTTAAACTCAAATTCAATCAAGATTCCACTCAAATTCAAAATCCCTACTCCAAGAATCATCACCCAACTCTGCACAGGGTTGGTTTTCAGCCAACTTCGTGCCATTGCTGGGGTCAATCCACTAAGAACTAGGGAATTGTGATTCCATGGTTTGAAAGTACGTTTATAGGGCTACAACTTTCGTGAAGATCATCACTTAAAATTCCAACTAGAACAGGTTCAAAATCAGGCCCCAAGTTGGCTCTTCATCAAAACTGTTTACGCAGAACCGAATTTTCAGCCAACTTTGCAAGCTTTCTGCGGTTAATACACAATGAACCACCATGCAATCTTTATACCGACTGAAAGCCCTATGAATCTAGTTTCTAAAAAAACAAGAATCATTCGAATCCAAGCTATCTACACCAAGTTATGAAAGTATTACTAAAACTGGTCCAGCATGACTGTTTTAAGTGTTCTTGAGTTCCAACTTAAATCTTCAACTAAACCACATATAAAACATAAATTTTCAAGGTTTAAAGGCCATATACTAGTCTATCTAACCACAAGAACACTTTATATAGCAAGTAATTCTCAAGTTCTAACTAATTTCTCTAAGTAGTATTAACAAGAAACTTAGTCTTAAACTTGCATAAAAACTAATTAAAACATGAAATTAATAAGATAAGTTCATGGTAAATACCTTAGATATGCTTAGAACTTTGCTTAGAAAAGATAGAAGCCCACTTCCTATGGTGGATTTGTTCCAACTTGAGAGATGAAAGTTCAAGAAGTTGAGAGCAAAAAATGAGGGAAGAAGAAGAAAGAAGATGGTGGTGATGGCCGGCCAAGAGAGCAAGAAAGAAGAAAGAAATAGTCTAGGAAAATTGGAAAAGAAATGAAGAAAAGGTGGAAAATAGTTGGCCAATAAAATCCCACAAGAGTAAAGCCAAAAAGTGAGAATTTAATGCAAGTGTGGAGACTTGGTTTAATTTGATTGGTTGAAATTATTAAATCTTACCACTTAATATAAACAATAATAAGACATAAATCATTAAAGCAAAAATAGAGTAAATTAGGGAGAGAGAGAACCGGCCAAGAAAGAAAGAAAAGCGAGAGAAAAATTTCAGCCAAGGGAAAAAAAAAATAAAGTAAGAAAATAAGTGAAACTTTTGAGAAAAATTGAGCAAAATTTTCAAGTAGTCCAAAGACTAGAAAATAGTAAAATGAACTAGTCAAAATTTAAACACTAATATAAGTTAAATGGTCAAGTAAAATTATTCTAACTTTAGTACTTAAGTGTTCTTGCTTCAAAATGAAAATCTTAGTTAATTAACCTAATTAACTCAAGAAATCTCTTGACTAATAAATCAAGGATTAACACTTAACCCTAAATAAGAAAAAAAAAATGTCTCTTGTATGTGCATTTTCTAGGGTGCTACAATAGTCAATTACCAGTGACCTATTGCAAACCACAACCACCGTTGCAGCCCCATAATTGTCACCCCAAGCACACATACATAATCAGGACCCAATCAATCCCCAGTCACCAAAATCACCACTGCCACTAGCAATACACAGTCACCAAAATCGATTAACAAAAGCCTGCAAAACAAGCCCATAACTTGCAAGAAAAGAGTAGAAACAGACACAAAAACAAATAGCTCCATCAATGCCCCAAACTAATGACCAAGCCATCACTTGCTCAAACTGAAACCACCAACTCCACCACTCCAAGCCACTACAAAGCCACTAGCTCCAATACAACACAGCTGGCCCAAGCCACTTCCACCACACTAATCCACCATCATAGCCTCCACACATCATCGCCCCCCATGCAATAAGGTCATTTTTTTTATTAGCTAACCCTGTACAGAGGGGGGGGGCTACTCCCAATTTTATTAATTCAAATAAAACATAGTTATTACAAGAGGTGACATAAAAGCCTAACCTCCACTTATTACAAAAACACTAGTGGAAAAGAAATTAAACAGAAAACCAAAACAGTTAATGAAAGTGAAAAGATGGAAAACATAACGAATCTAATCTAAGAGCTCCACGAGTTTGTTTTGGTAGTTGAGAAAAACTATGGAAAAACTTCATTAGTTCTTCTGTGTACTGCCTCATTGGATAAAGTATTAGCTGGCTGATTTGCCTCTCTGAAGCAATGCGAAATAGAAGATATATGTTGCTGGAATTTTTTAATTTCCAATACCCATTGCCTGTAAAACCATGGACAAACAGCTTTCCCTTCAAGAATATGCACAAGAACCAGACAATCATATTCTATATGCACACTTATATATCCTCTTTCAACACATAATCGAATCCCAAACATCAATGCTTTCATTTCCGCTTCCAAACTTGTGCCCTTACCAAAGAAATAGAAAAACCCAAGTAGCATATTTCCCCAAGAGTCCCTAAGCAGACCACCCCCACCACATTTACCTGGATTGCCCTTGGAACAGCCACCCGTGTTTAGCCTAATTCCATTGATTGAGGGAGTCCATCTAACCAATGTTATATTATGTTTCTTTTCTACTTTTTCAAAGCAGTGGAAAACATCTGGCCAACAAGAATGTCCCAGCTCCAGCTTAAACTTTCCCACAAAAACAACTTTAATGTCAACAAAAACATCATAAACTACTCGTTCCCAATCATGTTTAGCCCCATTAAAAATAGAGTCATTCCTGACTTTCCATAGATGCCAAATGATAAGAGTAGGAATAATCTGAATAAGAAAATCCATAAACACATTTGCAACCAGAAAAAGCCACCATTTCATTAATCTCATTCATATTTTCTCACTTCCCACTTGAAACCCAAAGGATTCCCAAAGTAGTTCCATACCCTAGACGGCAAATCACCCCAACATAAAATATGATCAATGGACTCAGAAGAGGGGACTGAGCATCAATAACACATAGAGGGTCCGTGAAAACCCAACCTCTGAATAACCTCCGCCATCGGAATTCTATTATATGAGACTCGTAACACCAAAAAGGACATTTTAATTGGCACAAATTGGTTCCAAATCTTCTTAAATAAAACCCTGAAACTTTGCAATTCCTAACTTGCTCAAAAGTAGTTTTCAAAGAAAATTTATCTGTGGGAGTCAAAGACCAGATAATTTCATCAGATTCCTCTATTGGGAGTTGAGATACCATACCATCCTTGTTGAGCCAATGGATCCATTCTTTAGCCTCTTCCCTTACGGCTAGCATTCTTGTCCAGGTCCTAGAGTCCTGCCTATTCTAAGCAATTACTAAAGGGTCTCTTAATTTGCAATACTTAGCCAACATAAAGTTTGCCCAAAGTGACTTCTGCTCCCTAAACTTCCACCAAAGTTTGATGGAGAATGCATTATAGATGTCATCAAGAGCCCGAATACCTGCCCCTCCTTCATCAATAGGTGCACATAAAGATTTCCATCTTATCCAATGGTGTTTTTGTCATTCTCCATCATTGCCCCAAAGAAATCTAGCAAAAATCCTTTCTAGCTACACAAAAACACCTTTTGGGGGGTTAGAAACTGTAAGTATATGTAAAGGAATAGACGAAAGAACATGCTTTATTAAGATCAGCCTTCCTCCCACATAAAGACATCTATTCTACCATGCCATAATTCTGTTGACAATGGATGAGCAAAGATCAGAGAAATATGTCTTTTTCCTTTTCCCTACAAAGAGAGGACAACCTAGATAGCAAGAAGGGAAAGACTTTTGATTGAATCCCGTGGCCCTCTTAATCACCATTAATCTAGACTAGGAAACATTAGAATGGCAACTAAATCCACTCTTGTTAGCATTAATCAGCTGCCTAGACCATCTTTCATACTTCCTTAGAGTATCCATAATTAAATCTAGAGTTCGTTTAGAGGCACCTGAAAAAATAACGACATCATCAGCAAAGGCAAGATTAGTAATAACAAGACAACCACGGGGAACCCTGAATGATACAAATCTCAACAAATGAGGAAGCCTGTTCAATGCTCGAGATGGCCCTTCTACATCTATAATGAATAGAGCAGAGGAGATAGGATCTCCTTGTCTTAAGCCTTGTGACGATTTGAAAAAACCCTTAGGAGCACCATTAATTATTACTGAGAACAAACAGCTGGAAATTATCCTCCATATCATATCAATCCAAGCTTCACCAAACCCAAATGCCCGTAACATACTAATCAGATAAAATTAAGACACACGATCATAAGCTTTGGCCATATCTGATTTCATCAACACTCCCCCCCCCCCAACATTTCCTCCCCAGACTTGCTACTAACTCCTGAGCCAGTAAAAAATTTTCAAAAATCGTTCTCTCCTTGACAAATCCACTTTGCTCCTTGGAAATAATCCGTGGAAGTAAAGGAGATAGTCTATCAACCAAGAGCCTGGAAATAATCTTAGAAACAAAAGTACACAAACTAATAGGCCAAAATTGAGAGAAATCTTGAGGATGATCTATCTTAGGAATTAATATGATCAGAGTGGAAGAAAAATTCCTAGGTAGATCCTCACCACCGCTTTATGAACATCCAAGGCTACAATATTCCATGCCAAAATGAAAAACTTACCCGTGAATCTAGCAACTCCCGGCGCACCATCCATATCAAGAGAGAACACAACATGTGTGACCTCCTCCATAGTCAGTGTAGCTTCTAGTAAAGTATTATCCTCAGCCTGGATCAGCTTTGGGATATGCCCAAAATCCATGTCCCTCGGCACCTTATCTTGAGTAAATAAATAAGCAAAATAATCACATGCAGCTGTTCCCACATCGTCTTCAGTTTCTATCCATATACCAGACATATTTTTAATTCGGTGAATGATTGATTTATTTCTACGGGTAGCCACTAGAGCATGAAAATAGCTAGAATTACAGTCCCCATCCTGCCACCATTTAACTCGAGCTTTTTGCCTCCAAAAATTCTCTTCTAAGACCAATGCTTTAATTAACTCTGCCCTTGCATCTTGCAAATTTTCCAAGGATCCATCAGAATCATTTTCATCAAATTCTTTCTCTGATCCTGCTACCTTTTCTTCCAAAATTTTTACATTTTCAAAAATGTTACCAAACTCCATTTTGGACCAGGATCTTAACGCTTCTTTCACACTTTTTAGTTTCAAAGCCAAAGTCACCAGCGGAGAGCCACAGAAATCATTTTTTCCAGGCCTGCTCAATCGCAGACAAATAGCTCGGATTAGAAGTCCAAAAATTCAAAAAACGAAATGCCCTTGGTTGATTATCGAATTTAGTTTTAGCCATCATCAGAAGTGGAGCATGATTTGAAGGTTTTCTTGAAAGATGTTCAACAGAAAATTGAACATTCAATCTAGATAAAGCATTATTCACCAATACCCGATCCAGTCTTTTCCAAACTCTAGCATTTTCGTCTCTGTTGTTACACCACGTAAAAGGAGAACCTGTATAGTTTGCACCAAACATTTGTGTTGATTGCATAAACATCAAGAACTCAGTCGCCTCATTAATCTGAAAAGGCCTGCCACCCCTCTTTTCCACTCCATTTGTGACCAACTTAAAATCTCCAGCAATTACCCAAGGGCAACCACTAACAAATTCATTTCGTAGAGAATTCCATAAAGCCATTTTTTCCTCATCTAAACATTTTGCATGGGCAAAAGAAACCCTGCATGAAGTTGCAAACCTAGAAGAACTAACCAAGATAGATAGGTACTGTTCACTTTCACCAACCATAGAAACAAAGAAAAAATTCTTATAAAAAATCCAAACTGAGCCAACTGAATTCATAAAACCCCCATCCATTCCAAGTTTCAACCGAATTTTAGTAAAATTGGAGCTTATCATTTTAGGTTCACAAATCGCAACCATTTGCAAATTATAGATTTTCACCAGTTTTTTTAATCTACGTAAATTAGGGGCTCGAGCTACCCCTCTAAGATTCCAGAAGAGAATATTAATCATAAGATAATGCTTCAAAGGAATTCAGTGAAACCCTTACTTGAGAACGCAAAATTCTATCCGAGTGCACCTGAGGACGAACTCCTTTTTGCTTTCTCCTTTTTTGGAATTCCCATTCTTCCGGCTGATTCTTTAGTTTTACCATTTGCCGAGAGGAAGTCTCAAGATTGCAAAAAGCAAGTCTGTTCAGCTGATTATCTATAGGTATGCTCGCTGCACCACGGGGTGAGAGATTCCCAATTGCAATCTCAGCATCCACAATGAGATTGCATTTACTAATAGGTCTGTCATTAGCGTCATTTGTTATTTCATCCATAGGAGGTTCATGCAACGTCACAGTTTTCTGGGCAACAGGCAGTTTATCTACCTCCAATTGCTGGTCCTGCTCGTCATTCATAGGAGCCTGCTTGTGTATGAGGACATGAGGGCTAGGCTGGGGATTATCATTAGGTTCCATACGTAAGCCCGAACCATCCTTCTCTGAAAGGTTCTGTCTCATCTCCTCTTCATTCGTTGCTGTCCTTACAGAGTTATGCGAAAGCTCCGCACTATTGTCTTGGGACATGATCAGGTTTTCAACCTCTACCACAGCAATGTCTTCCTTTTGAATGCTCTCCACATTCACCTGAGGATCAGAGTCATCGTTCAGAGTTGTTGCAAGATTACACTCCTTCCTTTCCACGACAAGCTTAGGGAATAACGCCATTGATCCCCTAGCATTTCCTTACCCCCTGCATCAGAAATTGCAACCTTTTGTTTCGATAGACGACAACCATCAGCAGCATGGCCTTGTCTATTACAACACGCAATAAGGTCACAAAACCACCTTAACAACCCAAAATCCACCATAATTTCACACTGCAAGCTCACCGTAACAACCAATAGCCACCACCTGGCCCAATCCCAACCAACAAACTACCAACAATCCACCTCCTTTACCACCATATCATGGCCACAAAGAAGTCCCTAATTCACCTTCACCTGTAATCGCCACCATCCAGTCATAAGAGTCAATCATTCACTGCCATAGAAATTAGCCCAATTCAGTCCAAAAACCAAACACACCACCCAAATCACACCCCACGCTCAATCCCACCACCTTCATCTATCTCCACCGCCATCACTTTCCCCTACCCACAGTACTCCATCACCCCCTTTCCCTTTAATTCACTAGTTTGTTAATTAATTCATGAGATTGATTCTAAAATTGGGGAATTCGAAGTTTTGGGGAATGAAAATTGAGAAAAGCAAAAACACAGAAAAAGAAAAGGGAGAGTACGTGAGAGAGAACTGGGAAGAAGAGAGATAAGAAACAGAAAGAGAGAAAGAGTGAGAGAGAGAGGGAGAGTGGGAAGACAGGAGAGAAAACAAAGACAACTGAGGGAAAAGAGAAAGAGAGAAACTGCGAGAGAGAGAGAGAGAGAGAGAGAGAGAGAGAATGGTGAGGGGAAAAGAAAGAGAGAAGGGAAAGAAAAGGTAAAGAAAGGAAGAAAGAGAGAAGAGCAGAGGCGAAGAGAATCAGATAAGAAATAGAGAAGAATGGAGAGGAAAATAGAGAATAGGATCGAGGGAGAAAGAAAAGAGAGGGGAAGAAAAAGAGAAAACAGAGGACGAAGGAAGAGAGCAGAGAGAAGAAACTAAAGACAAATTCAGGTGATGAAAAACCCAATTGAGAAGATTTGGGTGTGCATTTGTTTTTTTTTTCCAATTTTAGATTAGTTTTAAGTTTAGTTAATACTTCTATTTGTTTTGATTTTGACTAATTTCGTTTTAATCTAGTGAGTTGATTAAATTAAGGTCACCAAATTAGTTGATTGACTAGTTTTAATCTAGTTTAGCATTTTCACTATTTTGGTTATCTTTTAATGGATGTGAATATTTATATTTTAGTTCTTGTTTTTGTCAAATATTTTAATGTGCCCTCAAAGATTTTTAGTTTTATGCAATTAAGTCCTTGGTAATTTCAGATTGACCCCCCAGATTTTGCTTTTATTTCAATTAAGTCTTATAATTTGCAATTCACTTCATATTTGCATGAATTTATTGTTTTGTCCCCGCAATTTACTTTAAGTTTGCTTTTCCACCCTTTAGAGTTGTGAGATTTTTTTTTTATTTTTTATTTATTTTTCTTTTTACCCTTTAATTAGTTATAAATTCTAGTTTTACCCTTGGGCCCCTTAGAATTACATTTTTTTCTTAGCTTTTTAGCTTCATGGAAATTGCATTTGCATCCCTAATTTGTCAGCATTTTATATTTTGCGGTTTATTTATTTATTGTGATGCCTTGACGCGTTTACCTGTGTTTTTAAGCATTAGTACCCGATCTTCCAAAAAAAGGTATTTTCATTACCTTTTAATTGCTTCTTTATATGTTCCAAGGTGCTCTATGTGATTTATTATGCATTTTCTTCACATTTTTATTTTTTAAATGCTTATTGTGTATTTGTTTACTTTATGTTATTTAAGTTTCGAATTTTATTATTTTGGCAAAAAATGTAATATTTTGTATTTAGCTAGTCAATGTAATAATTAGGTTACATTTCTCGTATTTGAGCAAAATTTTGTATTTAGATAGCAAATGTAATTTTTTTTTTACTTTTTCCCTTTAAATTGTAAGCTAAATTTCCTGGTGTAATAGTTAGGGTTATTTTCTTTTGTATGCTTATGTGCTTACTTGTTTTACCGCTTTTAATTAGGATTTTTGCATCTAGAATAGCATGATTACGTGTTATGTGCTCTTATGTGATCTTGTATGTCTTTATATGTTTATTTTCTTTGATTGATGTTTTACTATTTTAATTCATGCTTTTGTCAGCTTTATTGTTCCGTCACCACACTAGTCTAATGCTAGTTGTCGTTTTCTCGCTTCCCCGCCAGTCCAATGCTAGTGGGACATTCTTAGAATGGGCTAGTCCAATGCTAGACCCTTAGGGCATTTTAGTATTAGGTGCACTCGTGTGCATTTTTACATCCCACTTCACACATTTTTAGTTTTCTTTCCATTTTGCATGATTTTTTTTTTATTATTATTACTATTATTTATTTATTTATTTTTTGACACATCTTCAAATGCATGACATCTAGGTTGCATCTCACTTAGAATTTAGGTCATTTTGTGTGACCCGACTAGAAATAGTCGCCTACTCACGTGGGAAGCGGTGGCGTACATGCCGTTCCCCCTCCGTGAGTAGGAATATTTAGTCACGAGTTATTAGTTCCCCGTACCCATCATGTTGCATACCCACTTTCTTCAACTACTTATTATCTACATTTACTATTTTTCTTTTTTTCTTGCATTTCATTTTGCATTCACACTCATGACTCCCTCGGGGCCTCGACTCGAGTTTCGCAATTAATGCGATAATTCCGACCAAGTCTCGACGGAACATGCCGATCCTCTGGATTTTCACATATAGACTTAGGATTTGCATTCATTTAGACATATCTGAATGCGATAGAACTTAGTGTTAATTATGGAAAATTTGATTAAACCTCGCCACTAGCCTCGGCTAGGTTGAAGGGTGTAACACCCTAGAAATGCACTTACAAGAGGCATTTTTCTTATTTAGGGTTAAGTGTTAATCCTTGATTTATTAGTTGGAAGATTTCTTGAGTTAATTAGGTTAATTAGCTAAGATTTTCATTATTAAGCAAGAACACTTAAGTACTAAAGTTAGAATAATTTTACTTGACCATTTAATTTATATTAGTGTTTAAATTTTGATTAGCTCATTTTACTATTTTCTAGTCTTTTGGCTACTTGAATTTTAGCTCAATTTTACTCAAAAATTTCACTTATTTTCTTGCTTTATTTTCTTTTTCCCTTGGCTGAAATTTTTCTCTTTCTTTTCTTTTTCTCTTGGCCGAAAATTCTTCTCTCTTCTCTTTTCTTTTTGGCCGAAATTCTTTTTCTTTTTCTTTCTTCTTTATGGCCGGATTTTCTCTTCCAGTTTTACTCTATTTTTGCTTTAATAATTTGTGTTTTATTATTGTTAGTATTAAGTGATAAGAGGGTAATGAGCTCCACCAATCAAATTAATCCAAGTTAGCAACTCTTGCATTAAAAGACCACATTTTTACTTTACTCTTGTGAGGTTTTAATTGGTTAATCTTTTTCCCACCTTTTCTTTATTTCTTTTCCATTTTTCCTAGCCTATTTCTTTCTCTTTCTTCTCCCACTTGGCCGGCCATCTCCTTTTCTCTTCTTCTCTCATTTTACTCTCAACTTCTTGAAGTTTTCGCTCTTGAGTTTGGGCAAATCCACCATAGGAAGTGAGCTTCTTTCCTTTCTAAGCAAAGTTCTAAGCATATCTAAGGTATTTACTATGAACTTTTCCTATTAATTTCATGCTTTAATTAGTTTTTATGCAAGTTTAAACCAAGATTCTTGTTGGTACTACTTGGAGAAATTAGTTAGAATTTGAGATTTACTTGCTAGATAAAGTGTTCTTGTGGTTAGATAGACTAGTATATGGCCTTTAAACCTTGAAATTTCACTGTGTTATATGTTGTTTGGTTGAAGATTCTTGAAGTAGAATTCTTGGAATTTAGTGGAATTTTGATTGAATTTGAACTTGAGTTGAACATAAAAGTTGTAGAACTTGTTGAATTGGGTTGGATTGTTGAATTTTCTTGTAGGAAAAAAAATTGGGTTAGTCCGATTTTAAGGGGAAATGCTGCCGAAATTTTTGTAGAATTAAAAGAAGAAAAATTGATAAGTGAGATTTTAAGCCTAGAATATGTTCAATTGAAGGAAATTGAAGTGTAGAAATTTTAGAAATGATCTAGTGCTAGATTAAATTCTCTTAGAATAAGTAAACCCTAAACCCTAGAAACCCTAAAACCAAAACCCTAGAAATAAGTGGGGTATTTTCTTGAAATTTTTCTTACTAAATTTACTAGAGTTTTACTTGGGTTTTCATTATATTATTTCTTTTAAATTTCAGGGTCCGAAAACGCATCACGACCATTTTACGAGATATTTTCTTAGGCATTCCAGGTGAGTGTCTTTATGTGTGCATGATGCATGAAATGTTATGTTTTACTTGTAAATATTATGTTACACTTGCAAATATTATGTGATAAAATGTGCTACTTGAGGAAAGATGTGTACTTTATCACATCTATTCCGTAATGTGTTATATGCTTTCACTATTCAACGTGTTACTTGTGCGTGAGACTTCTGTGACTAACTTTATCGTTACTTCACGGATAGTCAACTCGGACAGGCTTGGGAGGTTATAAGGTGCTGGGTGTTTTAGGGCGTGACGTTCTTTCCCTTTTGAGTTGTGAATCCTCAAAGAGGCCAACTCCGGATTGAACTTTCTTGCGTGTTGGCCCTCCCAGGTTGAGAGTACTCCCTGGATGTGGTAGCTTGTACGGAGGTTATAAGGTGAATGGTGGTTAGGGCTTGCGTGATTAAAACTGGCATGTTCCTTGATAAAAGACCTAAGCTATTATCTCGGTCTAAATGTCATGGTTACATGATCAGTACTTGCTTTTCCTGCGGTTGAGCTTGCTCCCGCAGTTGAGCCTTGTATCCACCCTTGACTACTTGATAATTAAATTGTTCATATCTTGTTTATTTAACTTATTAATTATTTTATTTACTAAAATAATGAGTTTTTGATATGATTGCATGACTTGGACATTCACTGGGCTATTATAGCTCATTCCTTTTATTTGTTTTCCTTTACTCAGGTTTCCTGAAAAATTAAAGCTGGAACAACTGGTTTTGATTATTATAGATGTTTAGTTATTGTAATAGCCAAACGGTGTTAGGCTATCTTTGTGAAAATCATGTATATTATGACATGTAAACTTTTGATGTGACTTGTACCCTTAAAGTAAATAATATGAGTGTATTTTATGTTATTCCATTTTATTTTATTTTAGTTTATTTATTTTGAGTTAATTACGCTCGGAGGTTTGCATGAGTGCGTGATTTGAGTCCTGGCGAGAGTTAGGCAGGCAGTTCGCTAAGCCCTTTGGTGCGCCTCTGGGTAAGGTGGGGCTATCACAAAGGGTGCCTTAGGTGTGAGCCTTTGCCTTCCCTTTCTTCAAATGTGACTCTTGGACCTTTTTCTCTCATTTTTCTTAGACCAGAGTCGAAAAAGGGTTTTAAATATTCTTCCTCAAATTTTTACTTTTGTTTTGTTAAATGATTTTTCGGGTGACTTGGTACACCCTAACTCCGTACCAAGTGGCTACTCCATTTTTTAAGATAAAACCCTTTTTCAAAATTAGTTGGCCAAAACTGTCACATTTTTAGTCCCAGCCTCTTCTTTTATTTTTTTTAAAATACTATTTTTCCTAAATAAACACTTTTTCAATAAAAATTCAAATTTTCTCACACACGCAAATTTTTTTTTCAAATAACTTTCTTTTCAAAAAGGGTCTCGGACCGGACGAGCTCTTCGGGACGTGACAGTCAACAACCCCACCCCCACCGTGTGTCATTTTGGGGTGCGACAACTGTGACTCCTGAACCTTTTTCTATTGTTTTCAAAGACCTAGAGTTGTCTAAAAGGGTTTTCTCGTTTTCTTACGTTTTTCTCAAAAATGTTTTTCCAAAGAAATCATTCTTGATTTTTCTTACCTTTTGTAATAAAACATTTTCTGGTGACTTGGTATACCAAAACTCAATGCCAAGTGGTGGCTCTTTTTTTTTTGTAAAAAACCCTTTTTAGACTCTATTTTCGGGCCCAAAATCGTCGCATTTTCAAAGTCTCATTTTAAGCCCTTTTTCTTTTGTTTTGCTTTATTTTCAAAAACTAAAAACTATTTTCTAAAAACTATTCTACAAAAAACTTCTTTTTGTTTTGTTTTTAATAAAGAATTTTTTCAAAAATTGCATCTTTGTCAAACCACAACCTTTTTCCACCTACCTTTTCTTTTTTCCAAATTAAAACATTTTTCGAAAATCATTTTTAACAAAATCTACACTCTTTTTCCAACAAAACATATCTTTTTTCCATCTTTCGAAAAATGGGGCACGACACCATCCATTGAGAACACCACATCTTCGTGGGATAGTCCTCCAAAGGTTACGGTCCTCCTCCACAAGTAGCTTGGGAATATGACTAAGCATCCCCTCTTCATGGACCCCTTTATATGTGAATAACTGTAAGAAAAAACGGCAAGCCTCTCGAGCGATTCCCTTCTCATCAGTCAGTCATGTACCACTCTCATTTTTAACTTGCTAAATTATGGCCTTCCTTTTTTTTTTTTTTGCAACAACAGAAAGAAAAAATTTGGAACTCCTATCCCCTTCTTTCCACCATTTAATTCTGGCTTTTTGTTGCCAAAATTTGTCCGTAATACAGGTAACTTTGTTGAGATGGGCTCTAGAGCTTTGCCTGTGTTCCAAATTGGCATCCGAGTCATTCACATCATAAGCAAGTTCATCTTCCCTTGCCTGATATTCAGCCTGTTTAACTTGCTCAAAAATGTCACCAAAAGTGGCTCTTGACCGTTGTTGGAGAGCTTGCTTCACCTTTTCAATTTTACAGCCAACATGATCAATGAAGAGGTATCTGGTCAAAAAGTAAACTGCATGAAAAGTGCATTTATTATATCTCCTAAGGCTTCTTTGAGGACAGTTGGGATGGTGGAGAGGATCATGGGATTTGAATGTAAAGACCTGCCCTTTGAGTACTTAGGGTTCCTATTTCCAAAGGAAAACCTAAATGTATTCTTTTTGATAGTATCTTGAATAAAATTAGAAGGCGCTTACAACACTGGAGTGTCAAGACGCTATTTGTTGGAAGGAAGATTATTCTTCCTCGTCATGTTCTAAGTTCCATGTCACTTTATTTATTTCAAATATTGCAGCCACCTGGAGGTGTCATTAAAGCTTTAAAATCACTATTTAATGGTTTTTTATGGAATGCAGGGGTGGATGCCAAAAGAATTCACTGGACCTCATGGCATAAGCTATGTTTTCCTACGGAAGAAGGGGGATTGGGGTTTTGAAATTTATCAGACATGGTCAAAGCTTTTTCTATAAAACTTTGGTGGAAACTTAGAGTGGGGGATTTGCCATGGGCAAAATTTATGCAGTCTAAATAATTTAAAAATGATCACCCTCTACAGGTGGAAGTGAGGAGACCTTCTGTGACGTGGGAGAGATTGGTGGGCATTGGGGATATTGTTGAAGAAAGTATAAGATGGTGCGTAGGAGAGGGAATGGTGGATTTTTGGGTGGATAGATGCTGTGGAGACGAATAGCTTTTTGAGATGTCAAAGGTTGTTAATGCGCCACACTTTCTAGTTGCAGAATTCTTTGATTCGACTAGTTGGAATGTGGAGAAATTAAAGGAATGGCTGCCGGATGGTTTGGTATCATAGGTATGTAATATACCTTTTCAGCCTTAGATGCCAAATAAAATTGTTTGGTCTTCTTCAAATGGTATGTTTACTCTATCTTCTACATGGGGCGTTATTAGGCAAAGGAGAACAGGTTCTATGGTAGCAAAGGTGGTATGGTGTCCTCTTATTCCCTTGAAAAAGTCTTTCTTTCTTTGGAGGTTGGTTTATAACTATGTTCCTTTGGATATGATTTTAATCCATAAAGGGATTCAATTGGCCTCAAGATGTAGTTGTTGCTATGGAAATGTGGAGAGCATAAACCATTTGTTCTTGCATGGAAGGGTAGCACAATAGATATGGGGTTATTTTGTAAAAGGGTTTGGGCTACACCAATCAGTAGCATCGTGTGTAGCAACAAGAATATTGGCCTGGGGTGTATTAGCTCCATCAGCTAACCATATTTGCTGGGTTGTTCGAGTGGCAATTTGATGTTTCATCTAGAAGGCTCGCAATGCTTCACGCTTCCAAAATAAACTTGTTCATGCTATAGCTATCATATGGGAAATCAGTTCATTCTTTAGACAGTTGGGTGCAGGTGTGAAACTCAAGAGTCAACAGCTTGAGGGAGATTCAGACTGCAGTATTGCGAAGTTCTTTGTCATTAAATGTCTAACTCATATTAGATTCGTGGCAGTGAAGTGGCTTCCCCCTGCAGATGGTTGTCTCAAGTTGAACACGGATGCAAGTGTGTCTCATGATAGGTGTGCGGGAGGTGATTTGTTAGGGGATCATGAAGGCAAGGTTATATTTTCTTTTCATGCAGTTTTAGGGGAGATGGATGTCATTCAAGCGGAATGCATGGCTTTGGTTTTCGGTCTTCGTCTTTGCATGCAACAGAATATGCATAATATAACAATGGAAGTGGATTCAAGATCTTTGGTGAGGATAATCCATGTAGATAAAATTGGGAGGTGGAGCATGTTTTATGTAATAAAGAAAATTAGATAGTTCATGGAGACATTGCAAGCTACCATTCAGCATGTGTTTAGGGAAGCCAATTATGCAGTGGATGGACTTGAAACATTAGTTCAAGATCAAGATTTCATTGTGTCTTCGGTGGTACAACTACCTAAGAAGATCAAATCAATTATTAATTCAGATAGATTAGGATTACAGCGGATTAGGAAATTTGGTGTAAGGGAGTAGTACTCCTAATTTATTTTGTCATTACTGCGTTAATTAGCCGTAGTTCGTGTTTTTGACATGTAATGGAGGGTGAGGCTTATGTCTCCCCCTCTTTCATCATCTGTGGATTATTTATTTTCTATATTAATAAAATTAGGGGCTAGCATCCCCACACCATGTATAGGCTTTGCCAAAAAAAAAAAACCTCTATTTTAAATACATGTGACAGAAATTACAAATTTATATTCACTTTGTAAGCTACTCATTATACATCATGGCAAACATAAATTATTCATGTTTTTTTATACTTTTTTTCATCTTGAATACAAATAATAGGAATAGTTTGTGACAAAATTTTGTACAATTCTGGAGTCATGAATTTAGTTTTTTATATAAGAGTGCAACAACAATATTAGCATAAAATAGTAACATTATTTTGTTTCTATAGAACAAACTTATAAAAATAGCAATATTAAAATATCATGAGGGCTATAAAAGTGAAATGTACATGAGGGGGTAATTTGTTACAAAAATAGGGGGCAATTTGTGTATTTCCTAAATAGAGGGGGTAATTTGCTACTTACACAACATTACGGGGGGGCATTTTGAGATTAACCCTTATCTAAATAATTACTTCAAGAGAGCAAGTTATAAATTAGTTGTGAACAAGCAATAGAATAGTAATTTGAAATGATGAACAACTTGCAAGAGAACTTGAATTCAAAAGGTCCAGGAGATAAGATCCATTAATGAACCATTGTTTAAGAGTTGAATTAGTGACTTGTTAAGTTGATCTTACTTTATTTAGGATGCAATAACATATGAAATTATAACTTATTTTCGCAAAGAAATGACCAGATTCAACTATTTTTATGATAAAATCCTGTGATTAGTATGAGTTGTGTTTGATCGACTTAAGAATTCACTATTCTCATATGAATGACTTAAGCATCGTTCATTCATTTTTCATTGTTACAAGCATTTTTCATGGGAGAATTTCCTTCCAAAATTTAAGGATTTGTTGAATTCTCAAATTTTTTTGAATGTTGACACGTTCTTTTTGTTAATTATATTGAGTGTGGGTAAATATTTTCTGTCACATATGAAATTGTTGGGAGAATTTTTTTCCAAAATTTAGGAATTGACGGCATTAATACTCAAATTTTTTAGAATGTTGTCATGTTTTTCTTGTAATTAATATTACGCACACATAAATGAAAATGTTGAGTATGTGTGGGGGATACTTATGTTTTACCTACATATATTATGAAACGTTAGCAATGTGTAGGTGATACTGGGCAGCAGCATAATGACGTGGAAAATTGCCACATCAGATGTAAATATATGTCAAATATTACATGCACAATTACTAATTTGTCCATCCTTCTTTATAAAATTACGATTGTTAATATCTTAGAATTGTTAACAATAGAGGTTAATTTTGTAAATATCTACCTCTAAATTAAAATTAATAAAAAAAGAAAAAAGAAGAACCAAAACAACATACCTTATACCGAATCCATCCCCCAAAATTTAGAGATTAGCGACATTGTTCAGTATTTTAAATGCTGATGTGTTTTTTTTTTTTTTGTTATTTATAATAACTGTAGGTAAAAATTTATAGTTACATATGAATTTAGTAGGAGAATTTGCCTCCAAATTTAGTAATTGGTAGCATTGTTTATTTTTTTTAAATTTTGAAATGTTAAATATATATAGCTGAATGTTAAGGCAATAATCCTTTTAGCAATGGAGCATGAAGATATGGAAAAAATGCCGCATCTGTTATAATTTCCTTTTTTAGACACATCAATTATAGTCTTAATTAGGGGCGTTAGTGAACCAAACTACATGCGATCAACTCAATCTAATGTTGGGCTTGAGTTCGTTGTTGACCAAGCTCAAGCACCTCGTTTAGTAAGCAATCTTTAACTCAAGCAACAAATAATGCGTTCGAGTTGCTAAAAAATATACAGATATTTTCAAATTTGCTGGCATTTTTTCCTCTTCTCTTCATTATCGAATTGTCTCTATCTTTGGGATGTAAGCAAACCATGCTGTCCAACATATGTATGTATACATATGTGTGTGTGTGTGTGTGTTGTGTGTATATGTATCTATGTATATGTATATGTGATATGTGCCACGGTGACATAGTTTTTTCTTAGGATTTAGGTGTAGGTTTGTAGAGATTTTCAGTTATTTTATCACCTATTTGTTTAGTCTTCTCTACTTAGAGCCATTGAGTGTAATTATGTTTGACAGGATTTCCACTTGTATCTATGTTAATTGAGGTCAACTTGTGATCACCGCACTTAATTCACCACCAAATTCAAAGTTGATCCCTCGAGTGGAATGTTGAACATGCCAAGTGAAGTTGTTAAGGAAGCATTATAGCTTTTGACCAAGGCCACGGTCAAGGCCGCACCATGGCCTTCCCCACGGCCAAGGTCCAAATGATAACCCATGAAAGCAGAAGAAAAGTAAACTTTCTGACCAAGGCTGTAGGCAAGGCCGCGCCACGGCCTTCCCCACGGCCTAAGTCAGAAGGTCCATCTGAAGAAGCAAAACAAAGGCAGAGCTTCTGATGGAAGCCGCAGGGAAGGCCGCGCCACGGCCTTACCCGCGGCCTAATTCCTACAGTTGCTAACTGATGCGTTTAGACGAGATTTTGAGGGATTTAATAGGGGGATTCAGTTGGCAACAGAGAGGACAGATAGAATAGCGCTTCTAACTTCAAAGGAGAGAAGAAGGGAAAGAAACACCAAGCAAGAAGCAAGGGTTTCAAGACTCCACCCTCCAACGAATCAAGAAGACATTCGCAAGGATTCTAAGTAAGAGGATTACAGCAATAAAGGAAGGGGGATCTCCACAACAACACTTGAAGATTCAATTTCACCATGAGGATCGGTTTTATTGTTCTTCCTCTGTTGATTGTTGAACTTTCTTATTCCATTATGAACTGATTTGTTATGAACCTAGATGGGTTGAACCCTAGTTTACTTGTTGTGGATTGATTCATTTTGGTTAATGAAAATTACTCTTTTTTTACCTAGATTTATTGGTGAATTAATTTGTTTGATTGAATTGAGTTGTGCACGCTCTTTTCTAATCCATGATTTCATCGTATGTTAATTGGGAAATTACTTGGTTGAATTGAATCACTTCACAAATAAAAAGGCCTGCAAGAATCACTAGAGACAGGATGGCTTAGGTCTTCCCAAGTTAGATTCAAACCTAACTCATTTTTTGAAATCCACATTTCTAAATCATTCTTTTAGGGTTTTAGTGAAGAAGAGATTCTCATTAATCAACTAAGAGGATAGGGAGTATAATCCTTGAAAAAGGTTATACACCATAAAATGGATTTCTGGGTCTAGGAAAATTGGTAACTTAATTAACCATGAATTGAAATACTACAAGGACGACTAGGGGGATTCCCCATCTAGGTTCTCTCTTGATTAATTGTTGAATTCAATTATGTAGTGTCCTTAGTGTTATCCTATTTTGGTTAAATTAGATTAGTGCTTTGTTAACTTTACAACAATTGAATTAATTCTCATTCGCTCTTTTTAAGGTTAAATAATAGAACAAGAGTTAGTACTAGAAGTCATAGTCCTTGTGGGAAACGATACCTGATATTCACCTACACTATACTATAGAATGATAGGTACACTTGCCTAACGATCCGTAGTATATCTCAGTAGACATCAATATGTTTATATCTAAATCTGTGTATGCATATATATAATGAACATATGTATATAAAATTCACACATAGACGTATACACAAGTGTTTATGGCTACACACACACAAACAGACATATGTAGATGTGATGTATATTTTGCCAGGCATTCAGATTTAGATTTGATCGACTATTTTATTTTCAATTTTTCTATGATGGGATGTTTTTGGTGGATCGAGTCCACCATTACATTCATGTAAACTTTGTCACAGCTAGCCATATGACATTTATGTTATGTTAGGAAACATTACAACATCTGACAATACATTTGTTATACACTGTCATATGTATGTATGCATATGTGTGCAAACATGTACACACGCACACACATATATGCAAATATAAATGTATGTGCGTGTGTATAGGCATATACATACATACATATATACACGTATATAGGTATATATGTGTGAGTATATATATGTATATTGCTAGTGTATGCCCTAAAACCAAGTCTATTTTTGGGTTTTATATATTATGCTTATTTCATGTTACACTAATTTATGTGGTGTTTTCTTTATCATTTAATACTTGTTAATTACATTATTTGTTTATTTGATAAAATCCATAGAATATTAATTGTGTATAAGAGATTGTAAGACTTAAAATGATTAGACTCTTATTACATATAAAGTTATATTCTTAAATATCCCTAGTTATTGTATTAATGAGATTTGACATCATTAATATAGAAAGACTAGCACATACTTTGCATCTACTTATGGTAAGTAGTAGTTGATCTCATCAACTATGGTGCGTGGCATGTGGATGCTTGTTAGGAAACAAGTTCATGGTTTGATCCGCAAAGAGTCAGAATTCATATTGCCAATGAATTGTACTCTTAATGGCAATTGTGTATGTGACCTTTAGACTTGAGACTACCATAGTATCTTGAGTGTGGATTGCTTTGCTTTGATTCTATTGCTCAGTGCTCATAAAAAGTATTTCATATGATAGAGATTGGGTATAATATAAGGCATGGAAGGTTAGAGAGTAATCAATATAGGATTCATGACTCCTCATTATAGGAGAGTATATCCCGTATATAAGATAACAAGGAGAGTAACGCAGTGGAAAATTTAAAAATTTATTACCTTAGCTTTGGATCTCTTTGATATAATCTATACGATTAAAGGGTGTTTAGCACAAATATCTCAAGCATAAAAGATTTCTATGCTTCAAAAGGCACAATCCTATTCGATGTAGGTATTGATCTACCATGGAAAGCTCCCCAAGTGTTGAGCCTCCAACGGTATCCACACGAATACGATCTTTGAGAACCTTTGGGCTTGCTTGCCTTGCCTTTTGAGTGCTAGCTCCCTTGAATATCATGAAGAACACAAGAACAAAAGGAGGAGGAAGATAAAACCCTAACTATTAGGAGGAGAGAAGGTGGCATTTTTTCTCGGGAGAATCACGCCCCTCCCTCTCAATTTTTCTCTGTTTAGATTTTGTATTGTGTTTCGTCCATCCTTCAAGAGTCAAGCTATGGACTTATTTATAGATGTAGTATCCTAGTCTTTAAGGAAATAAGAGTAATTGGAAACCAAAAAGGTTTAAAAAGCTTACTTTAAGCCAATCCTATTCCTTTAGGAAACCTATTACAAAAGGAAACCAAATAGCTCCTTCAATCCTTTTAGGAAACTAATTTCTAGCAAGATTTAGATATTTATAAATAAGTCCTTTAAGTTAATTTATCAGATAAATTAACCCCATAAGTATCTTATCTTAATAACAACTTTAACCCAAAAACCTTGTTCTTATTGTGTGTGACCCGTTAGGTTCCATTCATGTTGGCAATAAGTACAAATTATAACTCATTAATTAATTAATTGAGAGCTAGATAAATTAAAAAATTTAATTTATCATTAATTAATTAATTTAAACTTATAGATCATAAGTGGTGTCTAGCAATGCATCATGACCACCCAAGTGAATAGGAAAGTAATAAAGTAGACTATACCTATCAATGACAATATTACCGTGTAATTAATATCCTTTCACCACACTGTATCCCTAATTAGTCTAAAAGTGTGGTGCCCACTCTTTAAATGACTAATTAATGATTTCTTGTTCACAAAATATAACTTTCCATCAAAGTATAACCTTGAAACACTTTCAATTCATACTTTCACTCTTGCACAAAAGATTCTTTAAGTTATATTTCAACTAGTGGCCAATACGGGATATACTCTCCTGTAATATGGAGTGGTGAATCCTATATTGATTACTTACTATCCTTCCATGCTTCATACTATACCCAATCTCTACCGTATGGGATACTCTTTTAGGAGCACCGAGCAATAGAGTCAAAGTATAGCAATCCACACTCAAGATACTATAGTAATCTCAAGTCTAAGGACCACTTACACCATTGCCATTAAGAGTACAATTCATTGGCACTATGAATAGTAACTCTTGGCGGATCAATTAAATGAACTTGTTCTCTAACAAGCATCCACATTCTAGCTTAGGTGTCACACACCATAGTTGATGAGATCAACGGCTACTTACCATAATTAGAGGCAAAGTATGTGCGGGTCTTCTCGTATTAATGATGTCTAATTTCATTAATACTATGACTAGGGATATTTAAAAATATAACTTAATATGTAATAAGAGTCTTATCATTGTAACTCTTACAATCTCTTCTACACAGTTAATATTTTATGACTTTATCAAATAAATAAGTAATACAAATAACAAGTATTAAATGACAAAAAGAATACCACATAAATAAGTATAACATGAAATAAGCATAATATATAAATACCAAAAACTGACTTGGTTTTAGGGCATACACTAACACTGTATTGGCCACTTATTCAAATATAACTTAAAGAATCTTTTGCGTAAAAGTAAAAGTATGACTTGAAAGATTTTCAAGGTTATAGTTTTATAGAAAGTTATGTTCCGGGAAAAAAATATTAATTAGTCATTTAAAAAGTGCGCTCTGCACTCTTAGACTGATTGAGATATAGTGTGGTGAAAGGATATTAATTATACAGTAACATTGTCATTGATAGGTGTAGTCTACCATATGACTTTCCTATTCACTTGGGTGGTCATGGTGTATTACTTGACGCCACTCATGATCTATAAGTATAAATTAATTAGTAATAATAACATAAGTACAAAGAGGGGACATAAAACCTTACCTCATAAACAAAAAAATAAATTTCAGGTACAATTCATTTGCCTCAAAGCAGGCATTCCTAATCTATTCAACCTAAGTTCACCAAAAGCAAGTTTAGGAAGGTTTGTCGCCTGAGAATAAATCAAATGTTGTTGAATAGCATAGCCTTCATTTGCCAAAATGTCTGCCACTCTATTTGCTTCGCTATAGCAATGCATAATAGACGCAAAATTCCATTTCTTCAGCTTTTCTACATCCAATGCTATATTCCATGGAAAAGTACACCCTATTTTCAAAAAGAAAATCAACTACAATTTTTGAATCCATTTGAATATGAATATTATGAAAATCGTAGCGTGCACACAACCGCACCCCAAACAGTAAAGACTTTACCTCTGCTTGTACACTGGTCACATTCCCCAAGTTACAAGCATAGGCAAAAGCCATCTGACCATTGCTGTCTCTTAAAATACCTCCACCTCCACCCAATCCTAGATTTCCCTTGGAGCATCCATCAGTGTTCAACAAATATTCCCCTAGGCTTGGCCTTACCTATTTAACAACTCTAAATTGCTTATTGCTCTTCAAATTTGCCACTCCTTGCATAAACTCATAGAACTCTGTGTCCTCCAACTGCGTCTTTGGAAATTTGAGCAGGAAAAGTATACTTCACATCCCTTATAATAGAAGCACAAATTGTTGACTAGCTACCCCTTCCACTATCAAAATAAAACTACATTCCTGCATTTCCACACATGCCAACAAATGTAAATGGGAATGATTTGCAAAAGAAAATGAACATACCTTGAAGCTGAATTTTTAACCACCATGAAGCCAATTTAGCTCTAACAAAGCTATGTCGTGTCTGAACACCAAATTGATCATCAAACCAATCCCATAAACACCTTTCCAAATATCCCCATGCAAAAATATGTTCAATGGTCTCCACTTGCGAATGAAAACAACATCCACACTTAGAAGGAACAATAAAAGCCAAACCTTCTAAGTACATCTTGAGTCGGTATCTGTCTTTGCAACATACGTAATACAAAGAATGAAATTTTGAGAGGAATTTGAGGCAACCATAAACTCCCAAACAACTAGGAAAAATTATTCAATTTCCTTACTAATTGAAAAGCCGAAGCCATCGAGAAACTCCCATTAGATGTCTTTGCCCATATACAACTATTTTCACCCTCCATGCCTGGAACCACAGTTTTTGCTATGTCCCCAATGATATCAGCATCGACCTAGCGCTGTAATTCTGAAAAATTCTAGCAACCATTCATCACAAAATCTACCACCTTATGATGACCAACCAAACTAGACCTCCATGCAATAGGGCCTGAATCCAACCAGTTATCACTCCAAAAATTACAAGTGCCATTTCTAATCAACAACACCATAGTCATTTTAGCCAAATGTCTAACTTTAATCATCCTCTTCCATGTCAAAGTAGTAAAAATTGATGCACTAGCCAAGTTAGGGTGAACCTTAGCACAATTTTTTTGTCTCATGAACACTGCCCATAAAGACTGCTTGGTGCAGAACATCCACCAAAGCTTGATGGAAAATACCTCATAAACCTCTTGCAATGATCTAAAACCTACTCCTCCTTCCTCACAAGGCAAACACAAGTCAACCCATTTCATCCAATGATGATTAAAAGCATGAGGTTTGTCACCACACAAAAATCTAGCACAAATTTTTTCAATCTGCTTAAACACACCTTTTGGTGGATTGGATGCAGCCAACAAATGAATTGGAATCGAAGAGAGAACATGTTTAATAAGCACCATTTTTCCTCCAGTACTCAAACATCTGTTCTTCCACGAAGCCACTTTGGAAACCACAGAGTGTACCATTTTGGCAAAATAAGACACCTTCCTCTTGCCAATGTAAAGCGGGCATCCTAAATATTTAAAAGAAAAGTATTTATAAGAAAAACCTATTACCTGTACAATTTTCTACCTCTTGTGCACATGGATTCTTCGATCCACTAAAAAACTACTTTTATTTGAGTTGACTTTCTGTCCTGACACCTTCTCATATTCATTCAAACATCTCATCACACACTTTAATGAATTAGTAGCACTCCTAGCAAAAATAAGGACATCATCCGTATAAGCCAAATGAGTCACCTATGAGGCAACCTTGTGGCACTTTAAATCCCTACAAATGCCCTCTCTAACACCAACCTATTTAGAGCTCTAGATAATATCTCTGCACTAATAATAAATAATGCAGGAGATAGGGGATCTCCCTTGTCATGTCCTAAAAATCGTAAAAGGTAATAGTGGGGTCGTGATTGTCGCGCCTCGAAAAAGTGGTCCGATTCGATAACTCTTTTGAAAAGAAAGTTTTTGGAAAAATTGTGCGTATGTGAGAAAAATCAAGTTTTTAGTAAAAAAATGTTATTTAGAAAAAATAGTATTTTAAAAGAAAATAAGGCCAGGACTAAAAGTTCGACAATTTTGGCCAACTAATTTTGAAAAAGGGTTTATTTTATTTTATTTTAAAAAATAGAGTCGCCACTTGTTTTGAGTTAGGGTGTACCAAGTCACCCAAAAAATCATTTAACAAAAACAAAAAATAAAAATTTTAGAAAAATAGATTTAAAACTCTTTTTGACTTCGGTCTACAAAAATGAGAGAAAAAGGTCTAGGAGTCACATTTGAAGAAAGGGAAGGCAAAGACTCGCACCTAAGGCACCCTTTCCACCTTGTCGAGGCTAGTTGCGGGGTTTAAATTTTCCTAAATTAACCCTGAATTCTAACTCGTTTGGATGTGTCTAAATGAATGCAAATTCTAAAATCTAAATGTGGGTATCAAGAGGGTCGAAATGTCCCGTTGAGGCTTGGTCGAGATTATCGCATTAATTGCGAAACCCGAGTCAAGACCTCGAGGGAGTCACGAGTGTTAATGCAAAATGAAATACAAAAAAGAAAAGAAAAATAGTAATATAGATAATAAGTGGTTGAAGAAAGTGGGGATGCAACATAACGGGTACGGGAGACTAATAATTTGTGACTGAATATTCCTACTCACGGAGGGGGAACGGCATGTATGCCACCGCTTCCCACGTGAGTAGGCGACGATTTCTAGTCGGATCACACAAAATAACCTAAATTCTAAATGAGATGCAACCTAGATGTCATGAATTTGAAGACGCATCAAAAATAAATAAGTAATAGTAATAATAATAAAAATCATGCAAAATGGAAAGAAAACTAAAAATTTGTGAAGTGGGATATAAAATGCACACGAGTGCACCTAATACTAAAATGCCCTAATGGTCTAGCTTTGGACTAGACCTTTTTAGGGATTCCCACTAGCGTTGGACTAGCGGAGAAACGATAAAGCCACAACTAGCATTGGACTAGTGTGATGACGGAATAACATAAAACATGAATTAAATAGTAAAGCATGAATTAAAAAAGCAAATTAAACATATAAAGACATATAAAGTCAAGTAGGAGCACGTAACACGTAAACATAATAATCTAGATGCAAAATTCTAAGGAAAGCAGTAAAACAAATATACACGCAAGCACACAAAAGCACATAAGCTCTAACTATTACACCGGGGGATTAGCTACAATTTTTAGGGGTGAAAAAGTAGATCGACCTATCTATTACATGTACTACCTAAATACAAAAATTTTTGCTAAAAAATACGATAAATGTAATCTAACAATTACAGTGGCTAGCTAAATACAAAAATATTACACTTTTCCCAAAATAATTAAAACCCGAAATTAAATAACATAAAGTAAATAAATACGCAATAAGCATGTAAAATAAAAAATAAAAAAATGTGAAGAAAATGCATCATAAATCACATAAAGCACCTTGGAGCACATAAAGAAGCAATTAAAAAATAATAATAATAATGAAAATACCTCTTCTTGAAGACTCGGTACTAAATGCTAAGAAAATGAGTAAACATATCAAGGTATCGCAGTATAAATAAATAAAGGATAAAATAAGCAAACATTAATAAATTGGGGTAAAATGTAAAGTCTAACAACTAAGGAGACCAAAGATAAATTTCTATAAAAGCTTAAGAGGTAAAATTTAATATTCAAACTAATCCAGGGATAGTAATGCAAATTAAGGCAAACTGGGGGGCAAAATAGTAAATTCTAGCAATCTAAAAGACATAATTGTAATTAGCCAAGACTAATTGAATGAAATCAAAATCAAGGAGCCAATGTACAAACAACAAGGACTTAAATGACTTAAAGTGCATAAATAAATAAATGCTCAATGGCATAGTGATAATAACCAAATAACTAGGGCCAAAACATAAATATTGTATGACTAAAAATTAAATAAATAAATAAATAAATAAAGGTCAAACTACAACTGAAATTGAATTAATAAAAAAAAACTTAATTAACTAAGATTAATTCTTGAATTAGTCTAACTTAAGCCAATTCCTAAAATATGCAAACAAATTAACTAAATAAAAATACTGAATAAAATAAAACTAATACCAAAAACCCTCCCCACACACACACATTCTTCTTCCAGAAAGCATAGATTCAATCTCTCTCTCTCTCTCTCTTTCTCTCTCTCTCTCTCTCCCTCCCACGCTTGCTCTCTTCTTCTAGCTTTCACTATCTCCAATTTCTCTATTCACGCTTTGCCCTTCCCCTCTCTTTCTATTCATTTCTCTTTCTCTGTGTGTCTTTCATTTTTGGTCTGTGTACTCTCTCGATTCTCCCTCGTCTTACTGTCGTCTTCTCTCTCCCTCTCTAATTCTCTCACGTCCCCTTCAGTTTCTCTATTTTGTGTGCTGGTGAGGCTGAGATTTGTCCCTATATGGAATGGCAATGATCTGGCAGTGAATTATTAAGGGCTGAGTTGGTCTTGATTGAAGATAAGCAGTGGCGCGAGGGCTACCAGTTGATTGTGGCTATGGTGCACGATGATGGTGGGACTGTGGTGCTTTGTGTGAGTTTTTGAGTATGTATGTGATTGTTTAGATATGTGTGATTGATTAAGTGTGTGTGATTGATTAAGTGGGTGTGTATGCAGGTGATTGTGTGCATGTATGCTCTGTGTTTTGTATGTATGTGATCTGTGTGAGTGTACGTGACTGATGGTGGCTGTCGACGGTGTTTGTGGCACTTGTTTGATTGGGAAGTGATAGGGGATTGGGTAATTGACTGGTAGTGGATATTATTATTACAGGTTATTGGGTGGCCTTAGGTGTGACAGCCCCACCTCACCCATAGGCGCACCAAAGGGCTTAGCGGACTGCCTGCCTAGCTCTCGCCAGGTCTCGATGCACGCACTCACGCGACCATCCAAGTGTACAGACATTAAAATAAACTAACATAGATTAAAATGGAATAAAAGAAAATACACTCTTGTTACTTAACTTAAAGATACAAGTCACATAAAAAGGTCACATGTCATAATTTACATAATTTCACAATAATAGCCTATCACCGTACGACTATTACAATAACTAAAATACTTATAAGAACCCAAAACCAATCGGTCCCGCTCAGTTTTTCAAGTAACCTGAGTAAGGAAAAACAAATAAAATGGAATGAGCTATAATAGCCCAGTGAATGTCCAATTCATGCAACATATCAAGAACTCATTATTTTGGGTCATTAAAATAATCAATAAATTAAATGAACGATATATAAGCAATTTAATTAACAGGTAGTCAATGGCGGATATAGGGCTCAACTACAGAAGCAAGCTTAACCGTAGAGGAGCAGGCACTGAACATGTAGCCACGATATTTGGACCGAGATAATAGCTCAGGTCTTAATCAAGGAACATATCAGTTTTTTTTTTATCAAGCACAATGCCCTAACCGCCAATCACCTTATAACCTCCGTACAAGCTACCACATCCGGGGGAGAAAAATCTCAACCCTGGAGGGCCAACACTCAATCAATAAAGTTCGATCCGGAGTTGGCCTCTTAGAGGATTCACAACTCAAAAGGAAAGAACATCATTCCCTACAACACCCAGCACCTTATGTCCTCCCACTTGCAGCCGGGTTGACTATCCGTGAAATAACGGGGAAGTTAGTCACGGTAGTCTCACACACAAATAACATTTTAAATAATAAAAGCATGTAACATATTGTGGAACAGATGCGATAAAGTACACATCTTTCCTCAAGTAACACATGTACTCACATAATAATTGCAAGTTAAGCATAATAGTCAAAAAGTAAAATTATCACATTTCATGCATCATGCACACATAAAGACACTCACCTTGAGAGCCTAAGAAAATATCTCGTGGAATGGTCGGGTTTCACTATCGGGTCCTGCAATTTGGAAGAGATAATCTAATGAAAACCCGATTTAAAACCCTAATTAACCTAGTAAGAAAATGCAAGAAATACCCCATTAAATTCTAGGTTTTTTTTTTTTTCTAGGGTTTAGGGTTTAGGGTTTAGGGTTTAGGGTTTAGGGTTTAGGGTTTTTTTATTTTAGGGTTTTCTAGGGTTTTTCTAGGGTTTTCTAACAAAAATTGGGCATTATTTCCCCTAAATTTCAGCACTCCCAATCTTGTTTTTCATCAAGATTTCAATCATTAATCCCACAATTCCACAAGTTCTACAACTTCCTAGTTCAATCCAACCTCAAATTCAATCAAAACCTCACTAAATTTCAAGAATTAAGGTCCAAGAACTTTCACCCAAACAACATGTTCTTCATGAAATTTCAAAGTTCCAAGGCCACATACTAGTCTATTCAATCATAAGAACACTTTATCTAACAAGTATATATCAAGTTCTAACTAATTTCTTCAAGTTTTACTAACAAGAACTTGGAATTAAACTTGAATAAAAACTAATTAAAACATGGAATTAGTAAGGCAAGTTCATAGTAAATACCTTAAAGATGCTTAGAACTTTGATTAGAATTGATAGAAATCCACTTCCTATGGTTGATTTGTGTTAACTTGAGAGATGAAAGTCCAAGAAGTTGAGAGCAAAAATGGGGGAAAGAAGAAGAGAAGTTTGGCCGGCCAAGGTGAAGGAAAGAGAGAGAAAAATAGTCTAGGAAAAATGAAAAAGAAATGAAGAAAAGATGGGAAAATGGTGGTCCAATAAAATTCTCACAAGAGTAAAGTAAAAAGTAGTCTTATTAATGCAAGAGTTGCTACTTGGATTAGTTTAATTGGTGAAAATTAATAACTCTTACCACTTAATAAATTCATTAGTTAGACATAAATTATTAAAGCAAAATAGAACAAAAATGAAAAGCAAGAACCGGCCACATGAAGTAAAAGAAAAAAAAAGAGAAAATTTCGGCCAAAAGAAAAGAAAAGAAAAGAAAGAATTTCGGCCAAGAAAGAAAGAAAAGAGAGAAAAAAAAAATTCCAGCTAGGGGAAAAGGAAAATAAGACAAGAAATTAAGTGAAACTTTTGAATAAAATTGGGCAAAATCCCAAGTAATCAAAAGACTAGAAAATAGTGAAATGAACTAGTAAAAATTTAAACCCTACTATAAGTTAATTGGTCAAGAAAATTATTCTAACTTTAGTACCTAAGTGTTCTTGCTTAGAATGAAAATCTTAACTAATTAACTTAATTAACTCAAGAAATCTTCCAACTAGTAATTCTATGATTATCACTTAACCCTAAATAATAGTAAAAATGCTTCTTATATGTGCATTTTCTAGGGTGTTACATTAGGTGGAGATTTTGTGACAAGGTAGAAGAAATGGTGTGCTAGGCTGATGGGTTTTGAGGGCTACTAGTATTGATTCCGGTGGTGAACTTTTGGGCGTTTGGGTGTGACTGTTGATGTGTGACATGAGGGGGCTTTAAGGGGGTGGATGACTTGCTGTTGTGATGGTTTGGTGTTGAGAGAGGGACAGGGAGATTATGGAGGTCTGCTGGCCGTGATGGCTACTAGGTAATAGGGGTGTGCTAGTGATGGTGCAAAGTTGTCACAGGTGGCTGAGATGGTGGTCTGTGGACTGGGGCTGCGTCAATTGAACTGTTTTTCTGCACGTATTGATGGAGTTTGGTTTGTTTTGTAATTGTGAATTGGGGGTTATTTGCAGGCTGTCTTTGTGATATTTTTTCTACAGGTTTTGGTGCTGCTTTGGACTGCTTTGACTGGCTGTGGTGTCATTTGATTGAGATTGAATGGTTATGGTAATTTGGCTAGGGAATTAATTTAGTAAAGCGGCACTTTTGGTGTGAATTACAGGTTGAATTTCGCAATTTTGGGGTTGATAAGAGTGGTTGTTTGCAACTGTTTTGGCCATTTTTGGACCCTTGATTGCTGATTGAGATGGTGGAAAGCCTGATTTTTGGTTAACTTGGTGGTTTTGTATAGTGCCTCTATAGGGTCTATTTGGATTGTTGGTGTTGTGGGAATTTTTAGCAGGTTTGGTTGGAGGAATGGAAGCTATCTTGAGGATGACAGGGGAGTTATGGGTTGAATTTGAAAATGGGTGGTGATGCGATGGTGAACGTTTGGTGATTTGTTGTTTGAATTTAACAGGCTGGTGAATTGGTAGTTAAATGGTTGAAGATGGCAGAGATGCGATTTGCAGGTGGTTCTGCTAGTAATGGTTATTTGATTTGGGCAAGTGATTGCTGTAGGGTTGAAGTTGACTGTTCATGGGTGAATTTTTGGTGGTTGCTGCAGTTCATGGTTAACGATGGTTTGACAGGGTTTTTGGGTGGTAGTTATGGTGGTCTATTTGGTGATGAAGGATGGCTGTGAGGAAAAACATGAAAAATCCAGAAGGAAGCAAACCTAGAAAAGCAAAATAACACAAACAAAAAGAAAAACCCAAAAAAAAACATAAACAACTCTCCCTTAAAAAAAATCTACATGTTGATAAAAAAATGAATCAACAAAACATAAAGACTAAAAATAAAATTACCTGGTGATGAAGGATGATGATGATCTTGCTTGAAGGTTGATGAAACTAGAACAGTAGCTGTAGGATGAACAGTAGTATGACGATGAACAGTAATCCGTAAATGGGAAGTGTGTGTGTGTTTTTGTGAGATAGTGTGTGTTTTATCTTTCTCTTGATGAAAAATGTATGTTTTTAGGGTTTTTATAATTTTTCTCTTTTTCCTGTCCACTTTTTCTGATTTAACGGAAGTATTTATAGAACTAGTTGTCTTAGCCTTCAAAAATACTACAAAATAACAAAAATGCCACCGGTAATAAAAATTCTAATTTTATTTTGAAAAATTATTTTTTGACCTAAAAAGTTAAAAAATTAATACAAAGAAATGACAGTAAACTCCAAAATTTGCCAAAATATTCAAAGTAGATTTCAAAATAAAGGTTAGAGCTTAAAACTGATAAAAAACGCGTTCAGGGTGTGAAATGACGATTTTGCCCCTAGAAAATGAAAATACACGGAAAATAGTTATTGGCCTAAAAAAATTGTCAAAAATTAAAAATAAGCTTAAAACCCTAGAAAATGCATTTATAACTCGAAAATTGGTGAAAACTGCGTTAAAAATGTGAAATGACGATTTTGCCATGGATAACGAAAATACATTGAAAAATAGCTATTGGTCTCAAAAAATTATCAAAAATTAAAAATAAGTTTAAAACCCTAGAAAATACATTTATGATTCAAAATTGGTGAAAAACAGGTTAAGAATGTAAAAATGATGATTTTGCCCCTTAACGCAATATTTACAAAAAAATAGCAATCGTCCCTTAAAAAAAATAAAGAAAATTTAGAAACATGCTTAAAGAGCTAGAAAAATACATTTGGGACCTAAAACGAGCGAAAATGGTGTTCAGGATGCGAAATTACCATTTTACACATGTGCTTGTAAAATATAAAAGAAAAATACCAATTAAACCTGAAAAAATCACAGAAAATTAAAAATACGTATGAAAGTGAAAATATGAATTTAAAACCCCCAAAGCTAATGAAAAAATATTTACAGATAAAAATTACTATTTTGCCCGCTGAGATTATTGAAAAATTAAAATTTGACCCCAAAAAATATAAAAGCGTCCTAAATGTTAGAAAATTAAATGGTATGTTAAAATTTGGTGTCTACAGTTTGCCCCTCTTTGTCGGGAATCTCATAGAGATTTCAAACAAAGTTGTAGACAACACCAAATTTTGACTCACCCAGATGTGAAAACGAATACTGCTGTAAACAAAACATATAATCATGCATAGTGTCAAGATTGTAATGAGATGTAAACCGATGAACAAGGAACATAGAAAAATGTGACCGAGCTCCCTACAAATTGCCTACGTATCTCGGTAAAGGGAATCAGGCCAAATGTAGTTCAGATGTAAGTGAATTGTGGATGCAATGCACAACTACAAATGAGAACACAAGGATTCTAACTTTTCAAAACTTGTGATCAAAGTAAAGAAGGAATGCAACATTCAAACTGCAAAACAAAGATAACATAAAATAGTAAAGACTGCAAGATAAAAGAAAGTACTTAAACTAATAGACCAAAAATGAATTCAAACTGTCAAACAAAATAAATACTGATAAGCTAAATGCAATGTCTGGGCTGCTAGACTTGAAAATGTAAATAAATAGGTACCGATCAGGTTGCTGGATGGATTCATGACTTTGGGCTGCCAAGGTTGATGAATGCAAAGTTTGGGCTGCCAAACTTGAAAAAGTTAAAAAACATATGCCGTTCAAGCTGCTGAACTGATGCATGACCTTGGGCTGCCAAGGTTGATCAATGCAAAGTTGGGTTGCCAACTTGAAAATAAAAATGAATGATCCTGGGCTGCCAAGAATCATAGAATGTAATGCAAGGTTTGGGCTGCCAGACTTGAAACTGTAAATAAATAGATGCCGACCAGGTTGCTGGACGGAGGCATGACCTTGAGCTGCCAAGGTTGATGAATGCAAAGTTTGGGCTGCCAAACTTGAAAAAGTAAATAATCATATGCCGTTCAGGCTACTGAACAGATGCATGACCTTGGGCTGCCAAGGTTGATGAATGCAAAGTTGGGTTGCCAACTTGAAAATATAAATGAATGATCTAAAGATGCCAGGAATCAAAGAATGAAATGTAAGGTCTGGGCTACTAGATTTAAAAATGTAAATAAACAGATGCCGATAAGGCTGCTAAACGGATATATGACCTTGAGTTGCCAAGATTGATGAATGCAAAGTTTGGGCTACCAAACTTGAAAAAGTAAATAAACATATGCCGTTTAGGCTGCTGGACGGATGCATGACCTTGGGCTCCTAAAGTTAATGAATGCAATGCAAAGTCTGAGTTGCCAGACTAAAATAGACAAAAAACGGTGCCCAAGCTACTGGAAAAAATAAATTCATAAATTAAATGCAAAAAGTGGTGCTCAGGCTGCTGGACAACATAAATTCAATGACCCTGAACGCGGTATTTACAAAAAAATAGCAATTGTCCCCGAAAAAAAAAAAATTAGCAACATGTTTAAAGAGTCAGAAAAATACATTTGGGACCTGAAACGAGCAAAAAAGGTGTTCGTGATGCAAAATTACCATTTTGCCCATGTGCTGGTAAAATATAGAAGAAAAATACCAATTAAACTTGAAAAAATCACAAAAAATTAAAAATATGTATGAAAGTGAAAATATGAATTTAAGACCCCCAAAGCTAATGAAAAAATATTTACAGATAAAAATTACTCTTTTGCCCCTCGAGATTATTGAAAAATTAAAATTTGACCCCAAAAAATATAAAAGCGTCCCAAATGTTAGAAAAATAAATGGTGTGTCAAAATTTGGTAGCTTAATCCCTGCGAAGATTTAAAGAAACCATATGATCTACCATTAATTAGCACCAAAAACCAAACATTAGATATCAACCTCCATATCATGCCAACGAATCTCTCCCCAAAACCAAAAGCCTGAAGCACTTTCACCAAGAACAACCAAGAAATCCTGTCATACGCTTTAGCCATGTCCAACTTGATAGCTACATTGCCTTCATGATTCTTTTTGCCAATCCCTGACAAAATTTCCTGGGCTAGCAAAAAATTCTCAGAAATCAAACGTCTCTTGGTAAATCTATTCTGCTGCGACGAAATAATTCTTGGTAATACATTGGCAAAGCGGTTTGCTAAGATTCTAGACAAAACTTTATTAAAGAAATTGCAAAGGCTAATAGGCCTAAAGTCTTAAAACACCTGCGGACGTTGTACCTTAGGCAGCAACAAGACAGATGTTGAGGAAATGCCCCTATGAAGCTCCGCCCCTACAAAGAAACTCAAAACTGCTCTGTATATATCACTACCAATAACTCCCCATGTTGCCACAAAAAACCTTCCATTATAACTGTCTGGCCCAGTTGCACTTTCTTCATCCATAGCTTTAATAGAACCCATCACCTCCTCAATAGATGGGATAGCCTCCAACCCTGCATTATCCTCAGTAGTCACAATAGAAGGATCACATCTAATAAATGATACGAACCAAATAGCGAAAGCTCAAGTAGATGGAGGCATTCGAGTCACCACTAGTGCATCACCAATGCATGGGGTCTTAGTCACCCAAAATGGAGTCTTAGAAGTGTCGAGGATGACCAAAAAGAGCGGAAGGAAGAGGCCATACAGGCTGGGAGAAGTACACCCGCAAAAGTGCAGAAGACAACGCGAGAAAAAGGTTAGAAGGAAGCTTCTGATGAAGGCCATGGGCAAGGCTGCACCACGGCCTTCCCCACGGCCTCCATCAGAAGGTGCTTCCAAGGCAAAGTGATGTTCTGATCAAGGCCGTTTCGAAGGCCACTTCCTAGTCTCGGTTCGCAGTTTTTACGATTTTTCTTGCTTTTTGTATTTTTACTCAATTTTTGAGGTGTAATAGGCTAGTTACTTTCTATATTGATTATTGAGGATATTTTAGTTATATAAGACTGACAAGTATCATTGTTTTAGACAGATTATTGAAGTTGAATATTACGAGGGTTTTTCCTCTCTGATTTTCTTCGTGAGACTTGTGAGTTTCACGAGTGATTCTTGAATTGCTTTGATATCCTTAAGTTCTAACCAAACGTGTAGGGTTAGGGTTTGGGATCCTTTATCAATCTCATTTCGATTCTTAGGTAGAATTTGGGTTAGATTGTTCCTAGATACACAAGAATGATCCTTTGGGGGGTTGTCTTGTGGATCGCAATAGTTGTGAAATTTCCCGTTACGTGATTAACGAGGGGTCTTGGGGTGGATTGTATCAATTGGTATCAGAGCTTCTGGGTTCTTGGTATCAGGTGTATTCAATCCATATCTTGAATTCTGATTATTTGAGATTGAATATATCTTTCTCTCTTTATTGTTTTTGTCAAATTCCTGTAGTAGTTCTTGTGTTTTCCCTATTGTCTTTAATTAATTCCACCCCTAGGGTTTTCTATTGATTTGGATCTTGTGTTTTCAAGATAATTCTTGTGAGTATATTTCTATCTTGTGGTTATTCATTCTAAAGTCAACATTTTGCAATATTTCTGCAATTTCTACAAATATTTTTTATTTGTAGAAAATATTCTTGGTTTTCTCTTTGAGTAAGGGCGTCTAGAAACTCTAAAAAGTTCATGTCTTTTGCCTCTTTGTTGATTTGGTTATCGATTATTGGTGATTTGTTTTCTATTCGTTAACAAAAATCATCAGAAGTCTCATTCTATTGTTAAAAAAAAAAATACTGTTCACGTGTACTGTAGCGCACTGATCATTGGTTATTATGCATGGAACTGTTCATCTGATTTCACTGTTCATCCAAAAAATTTTCGTCCAATTTCTTGTCTTGGGTTGTGAGTGTTAGTTTTCTACTCAATTTTCCCTTTAAATCCTTTTTTTTTGCTCAACATTCATCATGTCTAATGAGGAAAAGTCTAAGGCATTTGACCTTAGGGACTTTGCTGAGACAATGAATGCTAGCTTCCAAAGTATGAGGCAGACCATGGAAGCAATGTGTGAGCGACTAGAGTGGCGAGGTCATTCACACTTTAGGTCAAGGAGTAGTCATAGAATCCACCGGAGAAGATCTCCAATCTCAGAGTTAGAAGGATCCAGTGATGAAATGGGGGCTAATAGGAGGCCTAGAAGAGGAGAGCAAGCTCGTGATGGCAATATTGGGAGCATTAAAATGAAGATTCCTGCCTTCCAAGGTCGGAGTGATCCAGAGCTCTACCTGGAGTGGGAGTAGAAGGTGGAGCACGTATTTGATTGCCACCACTACTTTGAGGAAAAAAAGGTAAAACTAGTCGCTGTGGAGTTTTTGAACTACGCAAATGTATGGTGGGACCAGTTGGCTACCACTAGGAGATGTTGTGGAGAGTGACTTGTCCGCACATGGAAGGAGATGAAGGCAGTCATGCGAACGAGGTTCGTACCTAGCCATTATTACAGGGAGCTACATCAGAAGCTATAATCCACGTCACAGGGTGGTAGGATCGTAGATGACTACTACAAAGATATGGAGCTGGCCATGATTCGTGCTATCGTGGTAGAAGACCATGAGGTTACAATGGCTAGATTCCTAGCTGGTCTAAATCAAGGTATCCGAGAGAAGGAAGAGTTACAGTCTTATGTGGACATTGATGATTTGGTACAAAAAGTTGAAACCGTGAAAAAGCAACTCAAAGCAAAGAGGAAGAGTCGAGTGAGTTCTAGCTAGAGGGATGGCCAAGATCGTGATGAGAGGTTTGATAGACCATCTATGAGGCGAGAGGAACGACGTGGCATGATGCCAAAGGATACTGTAAAGCCAAAAGAGGGCACGGGAGATGGCAAAGGGAGAATGAAGGCACCTATGATGACACGTGACATGTAGTGCTTCAAGTACTAGGGTCGTGGTCACGTGGCATCTCAGTATCCTAACACTAGAACCATGATCATGTTGGATGGAGGAGATATAGAGAGTGTTTCTTCAAATGATGAGAAGATGCCATCATTGGAGGGAGGAAGCAATGGTAAAGGTCATATTAGTTGCGAAGCTTATAAGAAAGGGTTTTTTTTCACAAGAAAAAATTCAAATGAGCACCCTAAGGAAGCTGGACCTGATTTATAAAAATAATCAATCTTCTACACTCAATGTTTCATTGGGGACAAGGTATGTGACATTGCCATTGACTCTGGTAGTTGCACTAACCTTGTGAATTCATTGTTGGTAGATGAGCTTGGTTTGAGAACAATGAAGTAGCCCAAGCCTTATAATTGCAGTGGGTTAGGGATAGTGGGGAATTGAAGGTGACCAAGCAAGCCGGGGTCGAGTTCACCATTGAAGCCTACGAAGATAAGCTTTTATGTGATGTGGTGCCTATGAGAGCATGTTACTTAATACTGGGGTGTCTGTGGCAGTTTGACCGCCGGGTGCTATATAATGGATAAAAGAATTAGTATTCGTTCACTTGGCGTGGGAAGGATATCACATTGGTTCCATTGTCACCATTGGAAGCTCATAAGGACTATGTGAAGTTGTCTAAAGAGCTTGGGGAGGGTAAGGGAAAGAAGAAGAAGTTGGAGAAGGTGAATCATGTTAACCAAATTTCTTGTGTGCCAAAAACTTCTTCTTTGCAAGTTGTTGACATTCCTCAGGGCAGAGACATGACGAAGTTACATTCGAGGATGAATCTTCTTGAAGAGGAGGGGAATGATACGAACCAAATGGCGAAAGCTCAAGTAGATGGAGGCATTCGAGTAATCACTAGTGCATCACTAATGCATGAGGCCTTAGTCACCCAAAATGGAGGCTTAAAAGCATCAAGGATGACCAAAAAGAGCGGAAGGAAGAGGCCATACAAGGCTTGGAGGTATACACCCGCAAAAGTGCAGAAGACAACGCGATGAAAAGGTCAGAAGGAAGCTTCTGATGAAGGCCACAGGCAAGGCCGTGCTGCGGCCTTCCCCACGGCCTCAATCAAAAGGTGCACCAAGGCAAAGTGATGTTCTGATCAAGGTGCACGAAGGCTGCCCCGCAGCCTACCTCGCGGCCTCGGTCCGCAGCTTTACGATTTTACTTGCTTTTTGTATTTTTTTGCTCAATTTTTTATTTGTAATAGGCTAGTTACTTTCTATATTGGTTATTTAAGATATTTTTAGTTATATAAGGCTAACAATTATCATTGTTTTAGACAGACTATTAACGTTGTATAAAATTAAGAGGGTTTTTCCTCTCTGATTCTCTTTGTGAGACTTGTGAGTTCTACGAGTGATTCATGAATTTCTTCAATATCCTTGAGTTCTAACCAACGTGTGGGGTTACGTTTTGGAATCCTTTATCAATCTCGTTTCAATTCTTTTTGTAGAATTGGGGTTAGATTGTTTCTAGATACACAAGAAAGATCATTTAAGAGGGTTGTCCTATGGATCGCGATCGTTGTGAAGGATCACGTTATGTGATTAACGAGGGGTCTCGAGGTAGATCGCATCAATAAATCAAAGTCCTCCAAAATGGCTTTAGCTAAGAACATATTAGTGAAATACTTGACTACTTCGGCTCCAATCTTCTCATCTAAAAATAACCACTGACCACCCTCATTCTTAATACCATATATCAATGCTTGGTATCTTTTTTGCTTTACCACCGAATGAAAATTTTTGGTATTTTTATCTACTGGCTGCAGCCATTTTATATGCGATTTCTACTTCCAAAACCTCTCTTCAACTGCCAAATGATTATTTAGCTCGTTTTGAGATTTAATCAATTTTTCCAAATTCTCCGGAGAATTATCCAATTCCACAACTTTTTCAATATCACACAAATTTTTCTCCGCATTTTTAACTTTATCAAACACATTGCCAAAGCTCTCTTTATTCCACACAGTGAGAACTATTTTCAACCTGTTCAATTTAGCACAAACTACCTGCATTGGTGATCCAATAATCTCCTCCTCTCAAGATCTTTTAACCAGCTGGAGAAACTCCGGATGATCTATTCATATATTAATAAACCTGAATGAGCGAGGATGTTTATCTATTTTGGTCTTCCTAGCAATCAATAAGGGAGCATGATCTAATGGTGAACAGACAAGACGATTGATGGATGTAGTTAAACCCTTGTCTAACTAACCTTCATTGAAAAGAACCCTATAAAGCCTTTTCCAAATTCTCACACTACCATCCCTGTTATTACACCTAGTAAACTTTGGGCCCAAGTAACTTGCATCCATCAAACCTACTACAGACATAAAATTAAATAATTCCAACGTCTGAGAAGACTGAAACAACCTACCACCCCTCTTCTCTTGTGCATTCAGTATACAATTAAAATCTCCTATGACTATCCATGGCAAGTCAAAATCCTCTTTTAACCCAACTAATTGCCTCCACAATTCTTTTCTATCCATCTCAGTGGACTTAGCACGTATAAATGAAGATAGAACAGGAGATGCATAATGACTATGTCTAACCATCACTGAAACATGCTGATCCCCTTCTCCCAAAACCACACAGTCAAATGGATATTTATAAAAAACCCAAGCACTCCCCAAATAATTATAAAACACCTTATCAAAGCCCAACATCATTCTAAATTTTTTAGCTTGATTTACCCCTATTTTAGTCTCACATAAAGCCAACAAAAAGTATGAATTAATTAATTATTGAATTAATAATAAATTAAAGTGTTTAATTTATCTAGCTATTAATTAATTAATTAATGAGTTATAATTTGTACTTATTGCCAACGTAAATGGAATCTAATGGATCACACATAGTAAGGACATGATTTTTGGATGAGGTCTTTGTTGGAAAAGGTTTCCAAATAATTAGGAAAGAAGTCTTTGGCTTCCTTAAGGAATAGGATTTTTGATATGCTTAAAGTAAGCATCCTAAACCTATTTGGTTTCTAATTGCTCGTATTTCCTAAAGACTAGGATATTGCTTCTATAAATACGTCCATGCCTTAACTTTTGAAAGATTGATGCAGCACAAGACAAAAACTAGAGAGAAAAAAATCTAGGAGTTCCACCACCTCCCACTTTGTGGTGGCTCTCCCTTCTCTCTCTCCTTATAGTTAGGGTTTCTTTGTCTTGTGTTCTTGATGAATATTTAAAGGAGCTAGCACTGAAAAGGCAAGGCAAGCAAGCCCAAAGGTTCCTAAAGATCGTGTTTGTATTAATATCATTGGAAACTCTATACTTGGAGAGCTATCTGTGGTAGATCAACATCTTCGTCAAATACGATCTTGCCCTTGAAGCGTAGAAACCTTCCATGCTTGAGGTATTTGTACTAAACCCCTTTTGATCGTATAGATTATATCAAAGTGATTCTTGGTTAAGGTATTAAACTTTTAAATTTCTGCTGCATTACTCTCCTTATTACCTTACAGCGGTATCAGAGCCTACTTTGATTATATATGTGTGATTTATATTTATTTAATTTTTATAAATATAGATGGTTTATTCTTGATATTAATTTGTCTCAAAATTGTTTTAGAAGAATCCAAGAGTTTGACTTTTAAGAAAAGATCTTAATTGTTTGAAATTGTTTTTGATGATTAAGATGAGTTCTTATAGCTTACTTTGAGGTTTTTAAGCTGTTTTTATATGGTAAAAGGGTTTTAACACGTTTTGGTTCAAAAGAGTTTTGAAAACTATCAAGAAAAATCATTTATCGTAATTTCTAGATGGTCAGCCGCGGGTTGTGCCCACAGCTTTACCCACGGCTCAAAAATCATATTTGTTAAAATCTGAGCCGTGGGCTCAATCATGGATAAGTTGTCCATGGCTTGGCTCACAGCTCATGAGCTATGGGCTCCTAACCGCGGCTCAAGGACAAAAAGTTTTATTCGCAAGCCAATGGCATGAGCCGTGAGCGGTTCACCCACGGTTCAAGGCAAAACCCTAGCAAAAAAATTTTTTTTGGAAAAATGTATTTTTCTGTAAATTTTTATGAAAAACTCTTTCCAAATTTTAAGTGTTAAAATTTGAAAATTAATTTTAGAAAAACTCATTCCAATTTTAAGTGTTAAAATTTGGAAAGACAATTTAGATATCCAAGACCTTCTTTTGCCATCTTGAGACAAAGAATCCAACGATATTAATCTAATTTAATTAGACCATGTGATTTATGATTAGAATTAATTAAAAGTTTATATTATTTAATTATTAAATATGTGAGATGGCATGGAGGATTATTATGGACCATGACCAATGTGATTGAATGGTTAAATTTTTATTATTTTGATAGTTGGCTTGTATTATTTTTTGAAAATAGGCCTTGCGTGCCCTGCCTGCTCTATTATTCTAATATAATTCTCTTCTTACTTAACTCCCCTCAAATGTAACTCAAGATTTCTTAATCAATACATGTAATATACATAGTGTAGTTAGGCTTAGGTTTGATTTTCTAAATTGTTTAGATTAGAATTATATATGTATTGTACAAAGAAGATGGAGATGGTACCAAGTAGCAACCATGGAGGCCAATCAAGAGTTGAAATCCTCCCAAGGAATGCATTAAAGAGTCGATCATGTCCCTTAAGAATTTAACCATTTTTTTGCTGAAGGCTCAAGGAAAATACCTTAGTGAAGTCCATAATCATCCACGGTCAATTATGCATGTTTTTATTTTATATGTTGACATATTTTAATTACATCCTATGATGAGACTATATGTTGTATGATTAAAACAAAATCCTTCAAATAAAATATTAAGTCACTTGCCTTCTATTATTATAGTAAAAATCATAGTTCTTGTTAAGTGTTGACTTGTTGGCCTTTGTCAAGGTCGCCTTACGTAGAGCATGTTTTTTAGTATGAGATATGATCTCCAAATAATGGGTCTGACTTAATACATAACTTGTTGGCCTCCGTCAAGTTTATGGTATTTTGAGGCAATACAAGTTGCCTTCTTTTATTATAGCAAAAATCAGAGTTCATGTTTAGTGTTAACTTGTTGGCCTCCTTCAAGGTCACCTTACATTAAGCATGTTTTTGCTATGAGATGTGAACTCTAAACAATGGGTCCAACTTAACAAAAATACATAACTTGTTGGCTTCCATCAAGGTTATGGTATTTTTCAGACAATGTAGGGCAAACACATAAGATGTAATATGTCAAGAAGTTAATACCCAACTATCTAAGAGTCACAAGAATTGTGATTGGTAACATTTACCTACCTAATCGAAATTATCATTGGCATGTTGGCCTCCATCAAGGTCAAAGATAACTAGATGGGATCCTAGCCACTAGGAATCTCCAACGGATTCCCAAATCAATATATTAAGGGTTATTGATTTGAGATAAAATAGTGGAAGCAAACCAAATAAATTCAAAGTCCACATTTTTTGTTTGTAATTATAACATGAAACAGATACTTGTACTATCTTTAAGTTTGTTGTAGAATGCATGTTCATGTGAACACACTAAATGCCCTATATCTCAATTTAAATACGAATTTATTGGACTACTATAAAAGTTGAGAATAATTCTCAAGTATATAATTGGCTATGTCCTTGATACCCACTTCTAATTGTCTCTAAGAGACAATTATAGCTAGGAAACAAATGATGCATACGTGATGCATATAAGATGAAAGTGATACTGCTGCTTGTATCTTGCTATTATGTATAACTCCTATGCTATAAAAGTAGCAAAATTTGACAGACCTTTTGTCCGAATTGTGCATCTCAAGAAGTTGTAGATATGCAATTTAGGACTTTAGATATTAGATATCTAAAGAGTAGCCTGTCAAGGAAGGAAAGGGAACCTTATAGAACCTTATAGCTTGTCAAAGGAAAACCCAAGCATGGCTTTGAGAAGGTAAAAATAGCTTAGACAAAGCTTAAAGGTGTGATCAAAATAGATAAGTCTAAGGACACATGTTTCCAATCCAAATGGTACTGGAAAAGGAATTGTAAAGATCGTCTCAATACTAAGAAGTTGAAGAGGCTTAGCAAAGCTTCGACTTCTAGTACATTTATGTTTGAGATAAATCCATCACTAATTAAGATAATTGGGTATTAGACACTGGATATGGATCTCATAGTTGCAAAAATATGCAAGGCCTTAAGGATAGTAGATTATAGACAACAAGAAAGTCAAATTACGTGCGATGAATGGAGCAAGAGTTACTACACTAGCTGTAGAGACTTATACACTCTCTATATCAAATTGGGATGCTCTAGAACTAAACATTGTTATTATGTTCTCATACATACAAAGAACATAAAATCAATTTCACATTAGATGAGGATAAATTTACCATTACAAGAGGAATAAATGTTGTTCTTTTACGTGATGGTCTTCTATGTGATATTAAATCATTAAACAACGTTTTACAAATTCTAGACCTTGATAAGTCCATTCTCAAACATAAACAAAAACTCAATATTTTTCAAACATTTATACTTCTAACATTATAGATTTGGTCATGTGAATGAGAAACGCATCTTCAAGTTACATAAAGATGTATATTTAGACTCATTCGATTATGAATCATTTGAGACATGCGAGTTTTATTTACTCTATAAGATGACCAAAGAACCTTTTATTTGAAAAGGTGAATGTGCTAGTAATCTTCATGGTTTTCTGCATGTTTAGTGGCCTAATGTCGATCCATGCTAGAGGTAGTTTCTCATACTTCATCACTTTCACAGATAACTATATTAGATATGGTTATGTGTATCTTATTGTATACAAATCTGTGGCCTTTGAAATGTTCAAAGTTATTAAGGTTGAAGTAAAAGAAATAAGTTGGAATGTGTATTAAGACACTTAGATTTGATCTATGTGGATAATGCTAAATGTCAAGTGTTTTAAAATATTCAATGAAAAATGTAATTCTTCATCAATGGTCTCCACTCCACACACCATAGTTGATGATGTGTTTAAGAGGAGAAATTGCACCCTATGACATATGGTGCAATCTATGATGAGCCTTACTACACTTCCTAATCTCGTTTTAGAGGTTCTTGTCTTAGATGCCAACTCTCATACACCCAATCATTTTCGTACAAAAATTGTTGATACCACATCATATGAGATATGATTAGGTAAGAATCCAAATTGAACTCGCATAAAGATTTGACATTTACCACTTAGTTGAAGTAGATCATGTTAGACAAGTTTAGTGCTACGTCTGACTAACGTCCATGTATGGTGGAATCTTAGTGAAAACAATGGATACCACTTTTATAATCCCCTTGAGAAAAATATTTGTCTCAAGATATTTCGTTTTCTAAAAAAAATAGTCATTCTTAAAAGAGACAGTGGGAGCAAGATAGAACTTGAAAAAGTTCAAAAACCACAAATTAACAAAGATCAACAGCTGGAACTAGAGCTTACAACACATGTTGATGAGGCGCAAAGAAAGCTTGAAATACACAAAATCTTCGAAAGACTGGTAGAGTACGTTATACTCTCGAGAAATACATATTTCTCACAATTGAGAAATATAGGCTCTGTTTGGATAGTATTATTAGGGGTGTTTTTGAGAATTGTTTGGAAAAATTATTTGAAATGTTTTTGCTGACTTTTTTGAAAAGGTGAAAAATTTTTTGGATTGTGAAGAAGTTTTTGGTTTGTTTAAAAATTTTGTAACAAATTTAGGGACCTTTTGCATAATTATTCATAAAAAGCAAACGTGTTTATGTTCAAGATCTTCTTAGAAAATTTTGAAAATTCGCTAGTAACAAGATGAGATCTATTGTCAATGGGTTTTGTGGTGGATTTTTGTGGAACGAGCACTAGTGCCGGACGCTCACGTTTATTTTCGAGCATCCGGTACTAGTGCTCGTTCCACAAAACCCATTGATAATGGATCTCATCTTATTATTCACAATTTTTCTAATTTTTCTAAACAAATTTGAACATAAACATGCTCGCTTTTGTGAATAATTGTGTAAAAAGTTTCTAAAGTTGTTACAAAGTTTGAAAAAACATTTGAAATATAAAATGAAAACTTGGTGGGAAAATTTGAACAAAAGATTTGACCAAAAAATTTTTGAACTTTTTCTCAAAAATTTTCTATCAATCCAAATATAGTTGCAAAAAATTTTTCCCAAAAGAATCCAAATAATGGTACCAAAAGGAGCCATAGATTTCCTATTAGCAAGAGCATAATGCACGAGTCATATATGATAAGAAACTTACTAGTCATGAAGCGGCTTTGTCTAATGTAGGCTCCTTGACATGGCAAGATGCTATAAAATCTAAAATAAATTTCATGTACAAGAATAAGATATAGACCTTGCTTGAGTCACCTAAAGGAATAAAACCCATAGGGTGCAAGTGGGTCTTTAAGAGAGACTAACTTTTCACCAATAGACATGATTAAATCCATTAATATTTTGCTTACAACAGCTGCTATTATCGCTATGACAAATGGATAAGAAGATTACACATCTCGTGGCCTTCACTTCCATTGATAGTCATAAGGTATGCACGCATGAGTCCATTTATGGACTCATGCAACCGTCAAAGTGTTGGAGCATTTATTTTGATGAGATAATCAAAAAGTTTGACTTTCTTGAAAACAAAGACAAGATTTGTGTAAATGCAAAGTTGAGAGGGAGCATTATCATTTTTTTGATACTATATGTGGATGACATATTATTGATGTAAAACAACATACTTCAAAGGTAATGGTATGGTTGTCCAAGAATATCATAATTAAGGAGAGGCAACCTAAACTTTGAGAATTGAGATCTATAGAGATATATCCAAGAGGTGGCTTGGTCTAACTAAATCCAAGTATATAAGCAAGGTGCTAAAGGGTTTAGTATGGTGCAATCGAAGAAGGTGTTTTACCTATGTGATAGGATATTACTCGTTCGAGAGATATGTGTGTTAGACACTTATCAGGATTGATAGAATGCAATAGATCCCACATGCTTTTGCTATAGGCAATAATGTATGCTATGCTATTTACAAGACCCGATATCTCTTATGCTCTAAGTATTATGATCAAGATTCAAGCTAATTTTCGTGAGTGTCACCAAATGTTTGTCAAAGAAATTTCTTAAGTACTCGAGCAGCACTAAAGAATTATTCTTGACTATGGAATCATGCTTAGGAAGTGTGTAGATTTAAAGATGCAAGCTTTTAATCCAATTGGAATGATAAGTAAATCATAAGATGAATTGGTGTTCACATTGAACTGTAGTGGATAGAAGCATTCTATGATAGACACCACAACATATTCTACAACAAAGGCCGAATACATGATAGCTTTAGAAGCTAATTTGGATCAAGTGATTCTTTGTTGAACAAAGAATAGTTCCTTCTATTGCTTTATGAAAACAATTGTCCCATCACATAATTAGGAGCTAAAGTCTTATCCATGATCCAAACATATATTTAGGTGCCACCATCAATTTATGGAAATAGTTTGGTACAAATGACATAAAGATAAAGGAAGCTCCCACAAGGTTAATGTCACTAATCCTTTCACTATGGCCTTGTCTCAAAAAAGGCATGATAGTCATGCTTATGGCTTAAAACCTTAAGTGATTGGTTTTAGTGCAAGTGGGAGTTTTTTAGTGTATACCCTAAAACCAAGTCATTTTTAGTATTTATATATTACGCTTATTTCATGTTATACAAATTTATGTGGCATTTTCTTTATCATTTAAAACTTGTTATTATATTACTTGTTTATTTGATAAAGTCCATAGAATCTTAACTATGTATAAGAGATTGTAAGAGTTACAATGATGAGACTCTTATTACACATAAAGTTATATTCTTAAATATCCCTAGTCATTGTATTAATGAGATTGGACATCATTAATATGGAAAGACTAGTACATACTTTAGTAGTTGATCTCATCAGCTATGGTGTGTGATACCTAAACTGGTATGTGGATGGCTGTTGAGGAATAAATTCACTAGATTAATCTGCCAAGAGTCACCATTCATAGTGTCAATGAATTGTACTTTTAATGGCAATGGTATAAGTTGTAAGGTAATAAGGGGAGTAACGCAGCGGAAAATTTAAAAATTTATTACCTTAGCCATGGAACTCTTTGATGTAATCTATACGATTAAAGGGTGTTTAGCACAAATACCTCAAGCATAGAAGGTTTCTATGCTTCAAAGGGCAAGATCCTATTCGATGAAGGTGTTGATCTACCATGAAAAGCCCTCCAAGTGTTGAGCCTCCAACGGTATCCACACGAACATGATCTTTAGGAACCTTTGGGCTTGCTTGCCTTGCCTTTTGAGTGCTAGCTCCCTTGAATGATTCATGAAGAACACAAGAAGAAGAAAGAAGTTGAAACCCTAACAATTAGGGATGGAGGTGTGGCGTTTTTTTTGGAGAGAAAAACGCCACCAAGCTCTCAATTTTTCTCTCTCTAAATTTTGTGTTATGTTTCATCAATCATTCAAGAGTCAAGGCATGGACTTATTTATAGATGTAGTATCCTAGTCTTTAAGGAAACAAGAGCAATTGGAAACCAAGAAGGTTTAGGAAGCTTACCTTAAGCTAATCCTATTCCTTTAGGAAACCAATTCCAAAAGGAAACCAAATAGCTTCTTAATTCCTTTTAGGAAACTAATTTCCATCAAGACTTAGAATATTTATAATTAAGTCCTTTAAGTTAATTTATCGCATAAATTAACCCCATAAGTATCTTATACTTATCTTAATAACAATTTAACCCAAAGACCATGTTCTTATTGTGTGTGACCCATTAGGTTCCATTCACGTTGGTAATAAGTACAAATTATAACTCTTTAATTAATTAATTAAGAGCTAGATAAATTAACACTTTAATTTATCATTAATTCCCTAATTAATTAATTTGCACTTATAGATCATGAGTGGCGTCTAGCAATGCATCATGACCACCCAAGTGAATAGGAAAGTCATATGGTAGACTACACCTATCAATGACAATGTTACCGTGTAATTAATATCCTTTCACCACACTATATCCCAATTAGTCTAAGAGTGTAGTGCGCACTCTTTAAATGACTAATTAATGATTTCTTGTTCCCGAAATACAACTTTCATAAAAGTATAACCTTGAAACTCTTTCAAGTCATACTTTCACTTTTGCACAAAAGATTCTTTAAGTTATTTTTCAACAAGTAGCCAATACGGGATATACTTTCCTATAATAAGGAGTCGTGAATCCTATATTGATTACTCACTATTCTTCCATGCTTCATACTATACCCAATCTCCACTGTATGGGCTACTTTTTTACGTCCATCGAGCAATAGAGTCAAAGCATAGCAATCCACACTCAAGATACCATGGTAATCTCAAGTCTAAGGATTACTTACACCATTGCCATTAAGAGTATAATTCATAAGCACTAAGAATAGTAACTCTTGGCGGATCAATCCAATGAACTTGTTCTCTAACAAGCATCCACATACCAGCTTAGGTGTCACACGCCATAGTTGACGAGATCAACTACTACTTACCATAAGTAGAGGCAAAGTATGTGCTAGTCTTCCCATATTAATGATGTCCAATCTCATTAATACTACGACTAGGGATATTTAAGAATATAACTTAATGTGTAATAAGAGTCTCATCATTGTAACTCTTACAATCTCTTATACACAGTTAATATTCTATGGACTTCATCAAATAAACTAGTAATATAAATAACAAGTATTAAATGACAAAGAAAATGCCACATATATAAGTATAACACGAAATAAGCGTAATAAAAATCCCAAAAACCAACTTGGTTTTAGGGCATACACTAACATAAGTGATATTTAGACTTGAGATTACTATAGTATCTTGAGTGTGGATTGCTATGCTTTGACTCTATTGCTCGATGGACGTAAAAAAGTAGCCCATACAGTGGAGATTGGGTATAGTATGAAGCATGGAAGAATAGTGAGTAATCAATATAGGATTCACGACTCCTTATTATAGGAAAGTATATCCCGTATTGGCTACTTGTTGAAAAATAACTTAAAGAATCTTTTGTGCAAAAGTGAAAGTATGACTTGAAAGCGTTTCAATGTTATGCTTTTATAGAAAGTTATATTTTGAGAACAAGAAATTATTAATTTGTCATTTGAAGACTGCGCACTACACTCTTAGACTAATTGAGATATAGTGTGGTGAAAGAATATTAATTACACAGTAACATTGTCATTGATAGGTGTAGTCTAATATATGACTTTCCTATTCACTTGGGTGGTCATGATGCATTGCTAGATACCACTCGTGATCTATAAGTATGAATTAATTAATTTAAATGAATGATAAATTAAAGTATTTAATTTATCTAGCTCTTAATTAATTAATTAATGAGTTATAATTTGTACTTATAGCCAACGTGAATGAAACTTAATGGGTCACACACAATACGAAATGATCTTTGGGTTAAATTGTTATTAAAATAAGTATAAGATACTTTTGGTGTTAATTTATGAGAAAAATTAACTTAAAGGACTAATTTATAAATATCCAAGTCTTGTTGGAAAGGCTTTCCAAATAATTAAGGAAGAGGTGTTTGGTTTTCTTAAGGAATAGGATTGGGTTAAAATAAGCTTCCTAAACCTATTTGGTTTCTAGTTGCTCTTATTTCCTAAAGACTAGGATACTATTCTTATAAATATATCCATGCCTTGACTCTTGAAAGATTGATGCAACACAAGACAAAAACTAGAGAGAGAAAAATCTAGGAGTGCTGGCATCTCCCTCTTTGTGGCGTCTCTCCCTTCTCACTCTCACCTAATAGTTAGGGTTTCTTCATTTTGTGTTCTTCATGAATATTCAAGGGAGCTAGCACTCAAAAGGCAAGGCAAGCAAGCCCAAAGATTCCCAAAATTTGTGTTCGTGTGGACATGGTTGGAGGCTCTACACTTGGAGAGCCATTCATGGTAGGTCAACACCTCCATTGAATAGGATCTTGCCCTTGAAGTGTAGAAACTTTCTATGCTTGACGTATTTGTATTAAACCCCGTTTGATCATATAGATTATAGCAAAGTGATTCTTGGTTAAGGTAATAAATTTTTAAATTTCCGCTACGTTACTCTTCTTATTACTGTACATACATACATATATATATATATATATATATACATACACACATACACACATATGTGACACATATGTGTGTGTGTGCGTGCGTGTGTTTATCGACATACATATGTGTAAAGAGATATGTATGCACACACACATACACATATATGTATATGTACACACATGTATATACACACACACATATATACATGCACACATACATGTATGTATATATGTATGTGTGTATGCATGCAGGCATGCATGTATATATGTATGTATCTATGTATATACATACATACTTACATGCATACACACATACATACATGTGCATATGTATGTATATGTAAACACACACGTATATTTATATGTACCTATATTTATCTATGTACATACATACATACATATATATGCATATACGTATGTATGTATACATAGGTATGTATATGTATACATTTGTGTGTATATGTATCTACATATATGTGCATATATGTATATATGTATATGTATGGTTATATATATACAAATATGTATATTTATATGTGTATGTATGTACATAAATGTACATTTATGTACATTTATATATTTGTGTGTATATGTATGTACATATATGTGCATATATGTATATATGTATATGTATAGTTATATGTATACAAATACATATATTTATACGTGTATGTATGTACATAAATGTACATTTACGTATGTACTTATTTATATACGTACACACATGTGTGTATATATGTATTACATATGTATGTATGTGTGTATGTGTGTGTATATACACTGAATTACAAAAGTGTTTCTTTTATAAAAAAAAAAAAAAAAGAAGAGGAGCATTTACAGTATCTCCCCAAACCCCTCATTCTCTTTTTTCCTCTTTGCTTCTCCCTCCTTTTTGGTGGCTCCCAAAAAAAAAAGTTCAACAAAAGCTAATTCCATCATCCTCATTCCCAAAGGCCAAAAAAAAAAAAAAAAACACAATTCCCTCTTTCCCCTTTCTCACAACATCTCTTTTGGCATTCATTCTTCCATCTCATTCATTCTGCTCCTCCACTAGCAGTGTCCTTGGCTGCTAATTCAACCATCCTACTGAATCAAAACCCCCAATTATCAGCATCCGCACTGTCCCCATTCACTGAATCAAAACCCTTTACTCTTCTCTCTCTCAGACTATCAAAAGCCCCACTTGAGGACCCAAATTTCCTCCCCTCCTCTTCTTTCCTCCTCACCCAATTATCCAAGTTGGCTCTGCATCCTACACCATTCGATTCAAAATCTCTTCCTCTTCTTTCATTCCTCTAATCCTCATAGGGCACAAATGCCTTATTCAAGGCCTAGTTACCCACATCATTAGCTCGAGACTACGAATTGGAGTGAAAAGAAAAACCCTCTTCTCTCCCTTCTTTCCCTCCAATCAAACTCATTACGAACGGGTGATTTCCTCATTGTGCCCCAATTTTCATTTTTATCAGCCCAAGAAGGTGCAAAATCTCTACTAAAATCCCACTACCGGTGGGCCAACTTGTCAAACGACCCATGCTTGGCATATCATAATTGTTCCCATAGGATCTGAAACCTGCACTGATTTTTCATACCTACTATGGTTTTTGTTAGGTATAAGGAATTCTATTTATTTTATGCTTAAATTATTATCTGAAATGAAGTAGTCTGGGATTTATGTTATCTAATTACTGCATTTCTCAAGATCTTTTATTTACTTAATCATTTGAACAAAGTTGAAAATAGAGAGAAAAAGTCAAAGTATAATTGGATGAAGACTCTGCATTCTGAGTTACTTGAATGTCACTTTTTAGTGAACTTAGATTTTTTCTTTATTTTTTTGGTTTAAGAATTTGAAGCATTTGAAGAATTTTGGTTTATTTTATTGTCAATTTTGAAGGCTATTGTTTAATTTTGTTGCTTCAATGTTTTTAGTTTTGAAATTAGTTCCTAAAGTTTCGAGTTTCCATGTGTGAAATGATGTAGAATATTGGGTGTGTTTTTTGATAATTGAGTTTTTGTATGTTCACATTCATTAAACTAAATTTACTAACGATTGAAATGTTGCAATGTTATTATGGATTTTGCAAGTTTTTATGGGTGTAAATATTTGTTTTACATATGCACAAAAACGCGATTTTCTACTTATAAAATATACTAGGTATTCAAATGGAATATCTTTTGTGTGTACTATTTTTATCTTGATTTTGGGGATGGAATTGATATTCTTGGGCTTTTAATAGATTGATTAGCAGCTTGTTGCTGTTTATTAAAATGAGTTGATCCTAGATATTTCCAAGTAAGAAAATCTTTTGAGGTCTTCCTTTGTTGCTTTTAATTTTTTATTCAACAGATGATTATGCTAAGATGCATATGAAAATATCATTTCAACAGATGTCTTGCAGTCCATCTATATGTTTTAGAGATTATCCATTTTGCATTCTTGAATCAAAGTTGCCACCAAAAATCTGAGAATAAGTTAAAGTACCAGGGTATTTTTTTATTTTATTTTTTTGTAGTTTTGTGTGTTATGTGCACGTATGTCTTTGTCTCTGTCTCTGTGCTTATGGGTGAGAGAGAGAAAGAGAGAGAGAGAGAGAGAAAGAGAGAGAGATATTGACTTGGGAGAATAAAAATTGCATGGGAATTGGATTATCAAGAATAAATAAAATGCTCAAATTTTGGAATTCCTTTAAGCATAATATTGTCTTTGATGTGAATTATGTTCAGGTCATGTAAAACATTAAGAATCATATTTGCCATGTAAAATTCTTTATAATTTCGTCTTTAGATATTTTTGTTTTGTTGTTTTCCTTGCAATGAGAGGTGGTTGATTGGTCCTCTTATCCAGAAATTGTTTGCTAGGATTTTCTTTTACAAAGCTAATACGAGGAGTGGGTTTTTATTTAATTAGACTACAAATGCAAACATTTTTGCAGAAGTTAATAATAATCTTATTATGATAGCATTTTGTATATCTCCAATTCACCACAGCTGGAGGGTCACAACTAGAACAAGGATGGTAAACTTTGATTTAATTTAGATTTAAAACTTGAGCTTAATCAAGGACAAGTATTTGTATACAATACAAGCTCGTGATAGAACAACCAGTTGATCTCTTCACAAAATGAGGAAGCTCTGAATTTCAAACTTTGCCATTTTGTTCTAGCTGGTTATGGCTGAATTCTCCACTTTTGGTCGGTTTCTCTTGTCTGTCTTGACGGTGATTGGGTGCAATTGGGTGTTTCACTCGTTTGTTTTCTTTTGTGGTTGAGAGGGGGCTTTTATCATGGCAAACCCCTTGCCTACTCAACCCCAGATAACTTTTGCTTCCATCTTGAAGATTCCCTCACCTTTCGTGCAGCCTGATTTGCCCGATTTTGGGAATATTGGGTCTCATAGGGGGGAACCTGCTTTTCTTATATCTCGGCGGGAGATATTGGAGCTTGCCAAGCCATTTCAATGGAGGCCATATGTAAGTTCTTTCATTCGCTTGATCTGAAGGCAGACTGTCTGGTTGGTTTACTAGATTCCAACCATATATTGATAAGGCCATCGACTGAGGAAGATTATCACAGGCTATTTTTTCATCAGACTTGGTTCATTAGTAACTCTCCAATGATTGTCTCAAAATGGACAATTGATTTTAATCTTTAGCATGAATCTATGATTGCTCCTTTGTGGGTGAATTTCCCATGTCTTCCACAACCTCTCTTCAACATCAAGTATCTCAAAAAGATCACTGAAATGCTGGGATGACCATTGCAAGTTGATGTGGCTGCCGTTGGACTAAAGAGGCCTTCTACAACCTGTGTTCGTTTTGAAACAGATGTTTCCAAGAAGCCTTAAAATGGGTTTGGATTGGAGATGATGTGTTTGGTGTATGGCAGCAGGTGGAGTATGAGAATTGACTTGATTATTGTAGATTTTGCAAAAGGATGGGGCATGTTGAGGAGTTATGTTTTAAGAAAGATCCAACCTTGAGGACCCAGAAACATGATGATAAACAATTGCAACAGAAAAAGGGTAAACAAATATATGTTAGGAAAAAGGCTACTACGAATGTAGGGCCTGCCCAAGAGAAGAAGCAAAAAGATATAAGGGACATGTAGGTGATGGTGGGTTTGGAAAGCAATAAAGATCTAATTGCATCAGATAATCAATAGCGCGCCCTTCAAGAGTGTTAGTGTATGCCCTAAAACCAAGATGGTTTAAGATGTTTTATATGTTATATTTATCCATGTGGTATTTTTCTTTATCATCTATACTTGTATTTCCATGTTACTTGTTTGATTGATAAAGTCCTTAGAATATTGACTGTGTATTAGAGATTGTAAGGGTTACAATTATGAGACTACTAATACATAAAGTCATATTCTTAAATATCCCTAGTCATAGTATTAATGAGATTGGACATCATTAATACGGATAGACTAGCACATACTTTGCCTCTACTTATGGTAAGTAGTAGTTGATCTCATTGAGTATGGTGTGCGTGACACTTAAGCTAGTATGTGGATGCTTGTTTGAGAACAAGTTCATTGGATTGATCCGCAAAGAGTTTCATCTATAGTGCCAATAGTTGAACTCTTAATGGCAATGGTGTAAGTGATCCTTTGACTTGAGATTACCATAGTATCTTGAGTGTGGATTGCTATACTTTGACTCTATTCCTCGGTGCCCGTAAAAGGGTAGCTCATAGGTTAGAGATTGGGTATAGTTTGAAGCATGGAAAGATAGTGAGTAATCAATATAGGATTCACCACTCCTTAATAGGAGAGTATATCCCTTAATGGCCACTTGTTGGAAATATTAACTCATAAATCTTCTGCAGAAGTGATAGTATAACTTGGAAGTAGTTTCAAGGTTATACATCATGGAGAGTTATATTTCTGGAACAAGAAAATATAAATTAGTCATTTTAAAAGTATGCACTATACTTTTAGACTAATTGGGATATAGTGTGGTGAAAGGATATTAATTACACGGTAACATTGTCATTGAAGGGTATGGTCTACCATATGACTTTCCTATTCACTTGGGTGGTCATGATGCATTGCTAGACGCCACTCATGATCTATAAGTATGAATTGATTAATTAGTGAATTAATGATAAATTAAAAGTGTTTAATTTATCTAGCTCAATTAATGAGTTATAATTTATACTTATTACCAACGTGAATGGAACCTAATGGGTCACATACATAAAGAACAAAATCTTTGGGTTAAAATGTAATTAAGATAAGTATGAGATACTTATGGGGTTAATTTATGAGATAAATTAACTTAAAGGACTTATTTATAAATATTCTAAGTCTTGCAAGAAATTAGTTTCCTAAAAGAAATAAAATAACTAATTGGTTTCCTTATGCAATAGATTTCCTAAAGGAGAAGGATTAGCTTAAAGTAAGTTGCCTAAACCTACTTGGTTTCTAATTAGCTTTATTTCCTAAAAGACTAGAATACTTCCTCTATAAATAGGTTCATGCTTTGACTCTTGAATTATTATTGCTACACAAAAAGAAAACTAGTGAGAGAAAATAGAAAAAGAAAAGGCATGCCTCTCTCTCTCTCTCTAGGCGTCTCTCTCTCTCTCTCCTAAGGGTTAGGGTTTTCTTCTTCTTGTGTTCTTAATAATTCAAGGGAGCTAGCACTCAAAAGTCAAAGCAAGCAAGCCTACAAGGTTCCCAAAGAAGTTGTTCGTGTGGATATCGTTAGAGGCTCTACGCTTGGAGGGCTTTTCGTGGTAGATCTAACATCTTCTTCGAAGGATCTTTGCCTAGAAGCATAGAAATCTTCTGTGCTTAAGGTAATCTTCATGCAAACCCCCTTGTTAATCATATAGATATGTCAAAGAGATCCATGGTTAAGGTAATAAATTTTTATTTTTCCGCTGTGTTACCTATGCTATTACCTTACAGTGGTATCAGAGCCTTCTTTGATTATATCTATATGATTTGTGTTTATTTAATTGTCACAAATATGGATGGTTTGTTCTTGATGAAATTTGTCTCAAAAGCATTATAGAAAAATCAAGAGTTTGATTTTTAGGAAAAGTTCTTGATTGTTTAAAAGGTGTTTTAAATAATTAAGATAAGTTCTTAAGGTTGTTTTTATGGTTTCTAAATTGTTTTTTACATGCTAAAAGGGTTTTAACATGTTTTGATTCAAAAGAGTTTTGAAAAACGCCAAAGAATTTCAAAGATCGTATTTTCTGGACACAAACCGCGCAAAAACTCGCGCGCGTTTTGACCCGCGGTCAAAATCCCGTAACTTCTGTCCACAAACCGCGGATGAAACCGCGCACGGTTTGTCGCGCGGGTTACAAACCGCGGATGAACCCGCGCACGTTTTGTCGCGCGGTTTGTTAGGCAGAAACCTAGCGGGATTTTTCCTATTTTTTGAAAGAACGCGAATTTTGATAATTTCTCAAATAAAACACTTTCCAATTTTAATTGTTAAGATTTGGAAAGTTAAAATTTGGAAACCTATACCTTCTATAACTATATTTTTGAGACAAATAAATTTCAAGAGCATTAATCTATACTATTTAGACCATATGATTTATGACTAGAATTAAATAAATCAATTTATTTAATTGTTAAATAGTATGATGGCATGGTGGATGATTATGGACTAGACCAATGCGATTGAATGGTTATTATTTCTTTTATGGTTGGCTTGTATTGGTTTTATAAATAGGGCCTGCGTGTCCTTCCCTCTCTATTTTCTGATGTAATTCTCTTCTCATCTAAACTCCCCTCGAATGTAACTCGAGGTTTCTTGATCAATACTTGTAATGTACAAAGTATAGGTTAGGAATAGGTTTATTTAAATTGTTTAGACTAGAATTACATATGTAATGTACAAGAAGATGGAGGTGGTACCAAGGAGTAACCAAGGAGGCGCATCAAGGAGTTGAAACGTCCCCTAGGAATTTTAACCAAATATTTTCTTCAAGGCTCGAAGGAAATATTACTAGTTAAAGTCCATAATCATCCACGTTTATTATGCTTTTATTTTATATGATTGATATATTTTAATTGCATAATATGATGAGACATTAATATTTAAACTAAAATCCCTCAATATCAAATATTAGGTCATCTACTTAAGTTGCCTTCCATTATTATAACAAAAACGAAGAGTTCCTATTAAGGTTGACACGTTGGCCTCCGTCAAGGTCACCTTACTCGGAATATGTTTTTGTTATGAGATATGATCTCTGAATAATGGGTTTGACTTAACAAAAATTACATAACGAGTTTGGCCTCCGTCAATGTTATGATATTTTTGAGGCAATGTTGGGTAATACATAAGATGTAAATTTCAAAGAGTTGATACCCAACTATCTAGGAGTCACAAGGGTTGTGATTGATAAATAGTTATCTACCTAATCGAATTTATCTTTGGGGCATTGGCCTCCGTCAAACCCAAAGCTAATTAGATGGGATCCTAGCCCACTAGAAATCTCCAACGGATTTCCGAATCAATATTGAGGGTTATTGATTTGAAGTAAAATAGTGGGAGCAAACCAAATAAATTCACGAATCCACATTTTTGGTTTGCATATAACATAAAACAAATACTTATTTTCTGTCTTTACTTTTGTAGAATGTCTAACGTGAATTTGCGACCGATTCTTGACAACAAACTCAATGAAACCAACTTTGAGGACTGGAATATCAATTTGAGAATTGTTCTCAAACATGAAAAAATTGAGTATGTCCTCGATAAACCCATGCCCCCTCCTCCACCCGCTACTGCATCACAAGAGGACATAGATGCATATGAGATGCACAAAGCTGACAATGATGCTGCAACATGTATCATGTTAGCTGCTATGTCCCCTGCATTGCAAAAGCAACATCTTAAGATGGATGCTCCAGTCCATGATTGTGCACTTAAAAGAAATGTTCGATGCACAAGCTAGGACTGAGAGGTATGAGACCTCAAGGGAGCTTTATCAATGCAAGATGGCAGAGGGATCTTCAGTGACTACCCATGTACTGAAGATGATTGGGCTAATTGAAAAATTAGCTGATCTGGGACACAGTTTCTGACAATGAGTTAAGTATTGACTTAATTCTTCAGTCCCTCCCTGAGAGCTATTCACAATTCATCCTGCACTTCAACATGCGAAAAGTTGAGTGCACGTTGACTGAATTAATGAACATGCTCAAGACTGCTGAGCCTAATCTTAAGAAGGAGAAGGGCACCGTTATGCTTGTCTCGGGCTCCAAGAAAAAGAAGCCCAATTCTGGGCTTAAGAAGTCCAAGAAGAAGAGAACCAAGCCTAAGGGTGGGGTTAAGAAGGACAAACCCAAGGGCACATGCTTCCATTGCGGACAAGATGGGCATTGGAAGAGGAATTGCAAGGCCTACCTTGACTCTCTGAAGTCAAAGAAGCTTGGTGAAGCTTCAACCTCTGGTATGTTTATGATTGAGATTAATTTGTCTACTAACCAAGACTCATGGGTATTAGATACCGGATCTGGATCTCATATTTGTAATAATATGCAGGGTCTTAAAGATAGTAGATTCTTGGCAAAGGGAGAGGTCGAGCTACGCGTAGGGAATGGAGCAAGAGTTGCTGCATTAGCCGTAGGAACCTATGTACTCTCTTTGCCTACTGGGCTTATTTTAGAATTGAGAAACTGTTATTTTGTTCCCGTACTTACAAAGAACATCATTTCTATCTCATTGTTAGATTTGGATGGTTTTACCATCATTCAAAGGAATAAAAGTTGTTCTTTTTCACGTGATGGTATTACTTATGGTACTGGTACATTAATTAATGGTTTATATATTCTAGATGAACAAAAGTCCATTCTCAACATAAACACCAAGAAACAAAAATTAGATATTGTTAACCAAACATACCTTTGGCATTGTAGACTTGGTCATGTAAATGAGAAACGCATATCCAAGTTACATAAAAATGGATACTTGGACTCATTTGATTATGAATCATTTGGGACATGCGAATCTTGTTTACTTAGGTAAGATGACCAAGACACCTTTTTCTGGAAAGGGTGAACGTGCTAGTGATCTTCTTGGGCTTATACATACTGATGTTTGTGGCCCAATGTCGATCCATGCTAGAGGTGGTTTCTCCTACTTCATCACTTTCACGGATGACCATTCTAGATATGGTTATGTGTTTCTAATGAAGCACAAATCCGAGGCCTTTGAAAAGTTCAAAGTCTTTAAAGTTGAAGTTGAGAAACAACTTGGCAAGAGTATCAAAACACTTAGATCTGATCGAGGTGGAGAATACTTAAGTCAAGAGTTCCAACAATATCTAGAGGAAAATGGGATTATTCCTCAATGGACTCCTCCATACACGCCACAACTAAATGGTGTGTCTGAAAGGAGAAATCGTACTTTATTAGATATGGTACGTTCAATGATGGGCCATGCATAACTTCCTAGTTCGTTTTGGGGATATGCCTTAGATTCCGCCTCCTATATACTCAACCGTGTTCCATCAAAATCTGTTGATACCACACCTTATGAGATTTGGTATGGTAAGAAACCAAATCTTAATCATTTAAAGATTTGAGGTTGTTCTAGCTTATGTGAAGCGAAACATGTCAGACAAGCTAGAGGCTAAGTCTGACAAATGCTTGTTTGTGGGGTATCCTAGAGAGAGTCGTGGATACTACTTCTACAATCCCCTTGAACAAAAGGTGTTTGTTTCAAGACATGCTACTTTTCTAGAAAAATTGTTTATTCTTGAAAGAAGTAGTGGGAGCAAAGTAGAACTTGAAGAAATTCAAGAACCACAAAGTAGTCAACAGTTGGAACAAGAGCTTATGCCACATGTTGATGAGGCGCAGTCGGAAGCTCAAGTTACACAAGAACTTCGAAGATCTAGTAGAACACGTTATGCTCCTGAGAGATATGGATTTCTCATTAGTGAGAGCAATGATGTGTTGGTCATAGATGATGATGACCCTACTAGCTACGAAGAAGCTATGTCTAATGTAGACTCTTTGAAATGGCGCGAAGCCATGAAATCCGAAATGGATTCCATGTACGAGAACAAGGTATGGACCTTGGTCGAGCCACCTGAAGGAATAAAACCCATAGGGTGCAAGTGGGTCTTTAAAAGAAAGACTGACATGGATGGTAATATTGTTACCTATAAAGCAAGGTTAGTGGCAAAAGGTTATAAACAAAGGCAAGGAATTGACTTTGAAGAAACTTTTTCGCCGGTAGCTATGCTTAAATCTATAAGGATTTTGCTTGCCATAACTGCTTATTATGACTATGAGATTTGGCAAATGGATGTCAAGACTGCATTCCTTAACGGGAATTTGCAAGAGGATGTGTACATGACACAACCTGAGGGTTTTGACTCCATTGATAGTCATAAGGTATGCAAGCTACAAAAGTCTATTTATGGACTCAAGCAAGCTTCAAGGAGTTGGAACATTCGTTTTGATGAGACAATCAAAGAGTTTGGTTTTCTTAAGAATGAAGACGAGCCTTGTGTATACAAGAAGGTGAGTGGGAGCGCTGTCGTTTTCTTAATACTTTATGTGGATGACATATTGTTGATGGGAAACGACATACCTTTACTACAAACCGTAAAGGTATGGCTGTCCAAAAGTTTTTCCATGAAAGATTTAGGAGAGGCAACCTATATTCTGGGAATTAGGATCTATAGAGATAGATCCAAGAGGTTGCTTGGTCTCAGTCAATCGACATACATAGACAAGATGCTAAAGAGGTTTAGCATGGAGCAATCGAAGAAAGGGTACTTACCTATGAGACATGGGATTACTCTTTCGAGAGACATGTGTCCTAAAACACCTGTCGAGATTGATAGCATGCAAAAGGTTCCTTATGCCTCTGCAATAGGATCCATTATGTATGCTATGCTATGTACAAGACCCGACGTCTCCTATGCTCTAAGTGTTACGAGCAGATTCCAAGCTAACCCTGGTGAGGGTCACTGGGTAGCTGTCAAGAGTATTCTTAAGTACTTGAGAAGAACTAAAGAATTATTCTTGGTTTATGGAGGACACACTTTAGAAGTAGTGTGGTTTCACTGATGCTAGTTTTCAGTCAGACAAGGATGATAGTAAGTCGCAAGTCTGGATTTATATTCACGTTAAATGGTGGTGCTGTGAGCTGGAAGAGTTCGAAGCAAGAAACTACCGCTGATTCTACAACTGAAGCCGAGTACATTGCTGCTTCCTGAAGCTGCAAAAGAGGCTGTTTGGATCAAGAAGTTCGTCACCGAGCTAGGAGTGGTTCCTTCCATTGTTGATCCTATACCTTTGTATTGTGACAACAATGGTGCCATAGCCCAAGCAAAGGAACCTAGGTCTCATCAACGATCCAAACACGTACTTAGGCGCTACCATCTTATTAGAGAAATAGTTGGTAGGAATGATGTAAAGATAGAAAAGGTTCCCACTGATGACAATATAGCTGATCATCTCACTAAGGCCTTGTCCCAGAAAAAGCATGATGCTCATGTAAATGCTTTTGGCCTAAAACAAATGAGTGATTGGTTTTAGTGCAAGTGGGAGTTTGTTAGTGTATGCCCTAAAACCAAGATGGTTTAAGGTATTTTATATGTTATATTTATCCATGTGGTATTTTTCTTTATCATCTATACTTGTATTTCCATGTTACTTGTTTGATTGATAAAGTCCTTAGAATATTGACTGTGTATTAGAGATTGTAAGGGTTACAATTATGAGACTACTAATACATAAAGTCATATTCTTAAATATCCCTAGTCATAGTATTAATGAGATTGGACATCATTAATACGGATAGACTAGCACATACTTTGCCTCTACTTATGGTAAGTAGTAGTTGATCTCATTGACTATGGTGTGCGTGACACTTAAGCTAGTATGTGGATGCTTGTTTGAGAACAAGTTCATTGGATTGATCCGCCAAGAGTTTCAACTATAGTGCCAATAGTTGAACTCTTAATGGCAATGGTGTAAGTGATCCTTTGACTTGAGATTACCATAGTATCTTGAGTGTGGATTGCTATACTTTGACTCTATTCCTCGGTGCCCGTAAAAGGGTAGCTCATAGGTTAGAGATTGGGTATAGTTTGAAGCATGGAAAGATAGTGAGTAATCAATATAGGATTCACCACTCCTTAATAGGAGAGTATATCCCTTAATGGCCACTTGTTGGAAATATTAACTCATAAATCTTCTGCAGAAGTGATAGTATAACTTGGAAGTAGTTTCAAGGTTATACATCATGGAGAGTTATATTTCTGGAACAAGAAAATATAAATTAGTCATTTAAAAGTATGCACTATACTTTTAGACTAATTGGGATATAGTGTGGTGAAAGGATATTAATTACACGGTAACATTGTCATTGAAGGGTATGGTCTACCATATGACTTTCCTATTCACTTGGGTGGTCATGATGCATTGCTAGACGCCACTCATGATCTATAAGTATGAATTGATTAATTAGTGAATTAATGATAAATTAAAAGTGTTTAATTTATCTAGCTCAATTAATGAGTTATAATTTATACTTATTGCCAACGTGAATGGAACCTAATGGGTCACACACATAAAGAACAAAATCTTTGGGTTAAAATGTAATTAAGATAAGTATGAGATACTTATGGGGTTAATTTATGAGATAAATTAACTTAAAGGACTTATTTATAAATATTCTAAGTCTTGCAGGAAATTAGTTTCCTAAAAGAAATAAAGTAACTAATTGGTTTCCTTATGGAATAGATTTCCTAAAGGAGAAGGATTAGCTTAAAGTAAGTTGCCTAAACCTTCTTGGTTTCTAATTAGCTTTATTTCCTAAAAGACTAGAATACTTCCTCTATAAATAGGTTCATGCTTTGACTCTTGAATTATTATTGCTACACAAAAAGAAAACTAGTGAGAGAAAATAGAAGAAAGAAAAGGCACGCCTCTCTCTCTCTCTCTAGGCGTCTCTCTCTCTCTCTCCTAAGGGTTAGGTTTTTCTTCTTCTTGTGTTCTTAATAATTCAAGGGAGCTAGCACTCAAAAGTCAAAGCAAGCAAGCCTACAAGGTTCCCAAAGAAGTTGTTCGTGTGGATATCGTTAGAGGCTCTACGCTTGGAGGGCTTTTCGTGGTAGATCTAACATCTTCTTCGAAGGATCTTTGCCTAGAAGCATAGAAATCTTCTGTGCTTAAGGTAATCTTCATGCAAACCCCCTTGTTAATCATATAGATATGTCAAAGAGATCCATGGTTAAGGTAATAAATTTTTATTTTTCCGCTGCGTTACCTATGCTATTACCTTACAAGAGGAGGGTCCTTCATTAGGCATGGTTTAGAACACAGTAACTAATGTAGGTGATGGGGTGAAACCTCGATTTTCTTGTTAGTGTATACCCTAAAACCAAGTTGGTTTTTGAGATTTTTATTACACTTATTTCATGTTATACTTATATATGTGGCATTTTCTTTTTCATTTAATACTTGTCATTAATATTACTTGTTTATTTGATAAAGTCCATAGAATATTAACTGTGTATAAGAGATTGTAAGAGTTACAATGATGAGACTCTTATTACACATGAAGTTATATTCTTAAATATCCCTAGTCGTAGTATTAATGAGATTGGACATCATTAATATGGGAAGACTAGCACATACTTTGCCTCTACTTATGGTAAGTAGTAGTTGATCTCGTCAACTATGGCGTGTGACACCTAAGTTGGTATGTGGATGCTTGTTAGAGAACAAGTTCATTGGATTGATCCGCCAAGAGTTACTATTCATAGTGCTAATGAATTATACTCTTAATGGCAATGGTGTAAGTAATCCTTAGACTTGAGATTACCATAGTATCTTGAGTGTGGATTGCTATGCTTTGACTCTATTGCTCGGTGCTCGTAAAAGAGTAGCCCATACGGATAGAGATTGGGTATAGTATGAAGCATGGAAGGATAGTGAGTAATCGATATAGGATTCACCACTCCTTATTATAGGAGAGTATATCCCAGATTGGCCACTTGTTGAAATATGACTTAAAGAATCTTTTGCGCAAAAGTGAAAGTATGACTTGAAAGAGTTTCAAGGTTATACTTTTATGGAAAGTTATATTTTGGGAACAAGAAATCATTAATTAGTCATTTAAAGAGTGCGCACTACACTCTTAGACTAATTGGGATATAGTGTGGTGAAAGGATATTAATTACACGGTAACATTGTCATTGATAGGTGTAGTCTACCATATGACTTTCCTATTCACTTGGGTGGTCATGATGCATTGCTAGACGCTACTCATGATCTATAAGTGCAAATTAATTAATTAGTGAATTAATGATAAATTAAAGTGTTAATTTATCTGGCTCTTAATTAATTAATTAATGAGTTATAATTTGTACTTATTGCCAACGTGAATGGAACCTAATGGGTCACACACAATAAGAACATGGTCTTTGGGTTAAATTGTTATTAAGATAAGTATAAGATACTTATGGGGTTAATTTATGTGATAAATTAACTTAAAGGACTTAATTATAAATATTCTAAGTCTTGATGGAAATTAGTTTCCTAAAAGGAATTAAGAAGCTATTTGGTTTCCTTTTGGAATAGGTTTCCTAAAGGAATAGGATTAGCTTAAGGTAAGCTTCCTAAACCTTCTTGGTTTCCAATTGCTCTTGTTTCCTTAAAGACTAGGATACTACATCTATAAATAAGTCCATGCCTTGACTCTTGAAAGATTGATGAAACACAAGACAAAAATCTAGAGAGAGAAAAATTGAGAGCACGTGAGGCGTTTCTCTTCCCAAGAAAAACGCCACCTCTCTTCTTCCTAATAGTTAGGGTTTTTTTCTTCTTCTTGTGTTCTTCATGAATCATTCAAGGGAGCTAGCACTCAAAAGGCAAGGCAAGCAAGCCCAAAGGTTCCTAAAGATCATGTTCGTGTGGATACCGTTAGAGGCTCTACACTTGGAGGGCTTTTCATGGTAGATCAACACCTTCATCGAATAGGATCTTGCCCTTTGAAGCATAGAAACCTTCTATGCTTGAGGTATTTGTGCTAAACACCCTTTAATCGTATAGATTACATCAAAGAGATCCATAGGCTAAGGTAATAAATTTTTAAATTTTCCGCTGCGTTACTCCTCTTATTACCTTACATTTCTCACTATGGCGCCTTGAGTTAGAGGTTGGAGGAGGATTCATTGTTGCAAAAGGCCCAAGGTGTCGAGCTACAGCCAGAAATTTGTCTCCATTGTTATGCTTTCTAGGCACTGGAGGATTCTATTAGTGGAGATGGAAAGCTGCTTCGGTTGGACAAAGCTACACTCTCTTCTCTGAGAAAAGAGAACAAAAACTAGGCATTTGATAGGAGAGCCTTGGTATCACTTGGCTCAACTATGGATACTATAGGCAAGTATATCTATCGTTCCGTAGTATAGAATATATGGAGTACTGAGTGTCATACCCACAGGGACTTAGCAAATACTAGTAATGATTTTTTGATGTTCACCTAGCTATAGTATAAATTTGTTAGGCAAGTATACCTATCGTTGCTGTAGTACAATACAAGTGAGTATCAAGTATCGTTCCCACGAGGACTATGAGAGTACTAGTACTAACACTTTTCCTATTATCTAACCCACAAACTCAAAAGATGATTTAATTGAATTTGAATAAGCTAACTACTTAAAAACTAATTAGCAAACAAGAGTAGTCTAACAAGAGAAAATAGCAACGATCAAAAGTAGGAACCAGATGTGGGATTCTGCTAATTCCCCCTTATTATGGTTCAATTCTAGACTAATGAATGATTCCAATCACTTAGACCCTAGAATCTTGTGTTTAGGTCACGATCTCTCTTGAGTATCACAACCCTTATCTCTCTAGTTGATTAATGAGAATCTCTTCTACCATTAAAACCCTAAAGAGATGTATTTATTATTCAAGGATTCTATTGTGTGGGTTAGATATGAATCTACCCTGGAAGACTTATGTGGTTCTAGCTCTAGAAACCCATGCAAGTCTCAGTATTTGTGAAGGGATCTGATCAATTAGGTTATTTCTCAGTAAATATAAGTGAAATCAATGATTGAGTCAAAGGTTACACGCAAAAACCAATTCAATCAAGCGGTAAACTCACAAATAAATCCAAATAAAGAGAAATCCATTCATTAATTAAGGAAATAGATTCATAACAAGTGAATCAGGGTTCAACCCATCCAGTTCCTAAGCTACTTAGTTCATACTACAGAGGGAAAATCAATAAACAACAAAGCAAAAATAGGAGAACTCATTCTCATGAAGCCACCAAATCTTCACTTGTGTTGTTGTAGAGATTGCCCCATAGTTGCTGCTCCTTATTAAGGCTGTGTTTGTTTGAACTGAAAATATTTTTCCTTGGAAAATATTTTCCAGGGAAGTTATTTTTCAGGAAAATCATTTTTGTTTTCATTATTTTCAGGTGTTTGGTTAGCTTATTGAAAATATTTATTAATTTATTTTTTTGTGATATTTGCTAATTTCATTTTTTTGTGATAGTTTCTAATCTCATTTTTTTTGTGTGTTTCTTAAAATAATTAAACCTATTTTTTCCAATCTCACACCATATCTCACCTCACTATTACTTTTACTTTTTATCAATTATTACGTACTTTTTTCACATTTATAACTATTTTTTTACGTACTTCTAAATATTATATAATTATTATTCACATTCATAAAAGTTTTTGAAAAATTATATATAACTAAGATATAGATACCTATGTAATAAATAAATTATTTAAAATCTATTATAATAATATGTCATGCTTGTTATTACCAACTAAAATAAAAGCTGTATACCAAAAAATTAAGCAACTATAAAAACAACTTTTTACCATCAACTTTAAACTTTCACATCATAAAATACCAACTAACCGTACAAAAAAGTTATAATAGCTAACATGTTTAAACAAGATTTTAAACAACGAACTAGAAGGTATTGTTTTACAAAACATCCATCTCAGGAAGAAGCACTTTTGCTAGCATTTCATTTTGTACCAGATCATTTCCAACACCCAACCAATTAGCACTCAATTTGATCAAAGTAGTTGCGACTCCTCCAAGTTTATATTTTCTCGAGATGAACATAGCATTTGAAGTTGATGAGTCCTTTTGCACTAGTTCTTCAACATTGTCAACAACATCATCAATAGGGATGGGAGCCGTCAAGTTTACATTTGCGAATGACTTTGTAAAACTTCCATTAGTTAATTTTTGCCAACTACAAGTGCCATTTCGTCATGAAATTCAATTCTCTTATTAATATACTTGTCATGACTTGGGTTTTTCTGCATAATCACAAAAAATATTTAATCAATGTATAGCTTTAGAGAGAGCGAGAGAGAGAGAGAGAGCAATTATAGCATATACTAATACACTCAAAGTCTCACTCACACCACACTACAACTGGGCTTGACGGACAAAGAGTGGGTGTGAAGCAATATGGGGTAGCATAACAAAGAAAACACGCATATGTAGGCATATAATAATAATATAAAACAAATAAAGATCAGAGTTCAGACAAGTATAGGTAAGACTCCAAAGAATAAAAATACTTAACATAGTTGTTGAGTAGTCCACGGATCTGTATCTGACATTATTCCTCCAAAACATTGTTCAACTAATTGATTTTGATCAAAGAACATGTGCAATTGGAAAACCTTTTGAGGCATAGAATGCAAGCCTTTTTGCTGGCCTTCTGCCATCCCTCTCAAAAGGAAGTATCAATAGTTACCTCAGCATCTTAGTCGTAGTACCATAATAAATTTTCCTGAAGTCTCGTTTCTCTTTACAGGTTTTAGGTGCTTATCAATGACCAAGTTGTAGCGATTCCCTTTTCTTAATTTTTGAGTTTTTAATTTTTGTTGCAGTTGTACGGAAGAACTTTAAAGTAGTGACTTCTGGGTCCAGTTCACTACTATTTTTCCATTCTCCTCTTGTCTTGTTCAATCATCCTACAACCACCACTGCCCAAACACTCACACACGACACATGCTAGAACTTCAACTGAGCTAGCACATGCAGAGAATTTTCATACATGCACATGAAAAACATAAAAAAAATAAAAAATAAAAAAAACAGAAGGAAACAATGAGAGGTGACTTTGCAATGAAGTAGACATCATGCCTAAAATAAAATGAAAAACAAATTAAGGAAGCCGTTGTATTCTATAAGCCACAGAGATACCTTTGTAATTATGTCAAACATCACTGTTCTATTTGTAAGACATGGTGTAAATAAGAGCAGAATCAAGTATGTTTAATGATAAATGTTGATATGCATAAGAAACGTGAAAAAAAATTGTGTAGTTTTTATTTTAATCACATTGTCTATAGGCAAAATCATGAATAAGTTCAAAAATTTTTATCATTATACAATACCTTCTGGCCGAGAGAGGTACTGAATCTGCAATTGAGAAAAGGTTAACTAGCAATGATAGTAGTTAAAGTAGGCAGCTTAGCTAACCAGATTCAAAGTTTAACAACCCTCGGACTCGAAAGAGATTCTTATAGTATTTGAACTTGATTCTTATTTTAGTCACTGACATTGGTCGAGAATGTATCCAGTGTACTTATTATCTGATTGAGATCATCCATAACCCCAACTCACCCAAGTATTATATGATCATATGTATATATCATAGTAACCTTTTCTAATACAATTTCTCTTACGCCCAAAAAATGAACCAAATCTCTTATCTTATGCCACCCTATAAACCAAATTATACCTTTCCACAATAGGGTTCAATAACCAAAGACTTGCATACCTGCCAAGAGCATGGGATGGAAAACTTCTGGTTAAACAAACTTCACTATTTTTCCAGCTCAGGTACTACTCTCAAACAACTGTCAAATAATGTTCGGACCTCAGATGCTATCCAAATGCTCAGAGAAAAGAAGCCTTATTTGATGAACTAAAATCTGTTATGATATAGTATTGTTCAACCTTAACAAATATATTTGACAGCTTCTTTTTGGCTAAGTATTGATTTGATAATGTTAATTCATAACTACTCAACTATCACTAATATCAATAGTAGATTATCTCTTCGTTTTTGGCAAATTATTTGGTTATTCAAAAAATAAAATAAAATAAATAAAAAATGTAAATCTTCTCTCCATTTCTCTCAATTCTTCACATTTTGTTTATTCTTTGCGCAAAATTTGAGTTTACAGAAAATGCAAGGCATGAGAATCCAGCCGCATCCATAACCAATAGGTCTTCATCACGAGAAAATGCAAAACAAACTTTTCCAACCACATTACTATGTAAACAATATTGTTTACCTTTTAATACAGAAAAATGAAAGGATGGCAGATACGGTTTTAGTTCGTTCACCATTCCGAATACGTACTTTCTTTCTTCCCTTGTGCACAAGAAGCAATAATGACAGAGCTTGCACACATGACCTGTCCACTTAATAAGTTACTAAATGAGAGCCGATCCAATCACTCTGTCCCTTTTCTTTCTGAATCTTTTTATACACAATAATTTGTCCCTTTTTTTAGCAGTTCATTATTGTAAGAATGGGCCTATGTAAATTATTACTGTAATTAGAACTCGAGATAAATTCGGTCATCATTCCAAGATAGCTAATCAGAAGATGAGATAAGATAATATACTGAAGACAAAAAAATCAAATCAATCAATTATATTACGCACTGTAATTATCGTTTCAAGAACTTACAACAAACAAAAATTTTCACAAGACAAGGAAAATTTCAGAAAGAATTAACAAATGATCCACCAATAACTACCCCCAACACCCTTACAGCAAAACATAATTAGAAAAACCCTAATTTCTCAAAAATTGAATCTGCAATCAAAACAATCCTTAATCTCAATCCACATTCTCCAATTTGTATCATTTTAGCAACCAATCGAGATTTAAAAAAGAAAAAGCAATTCCATAAAAAATTCATACTCACCTTTGAGTGGAAGTTTGAAGCGCGATGGCTAGAGGAAGTGTCCACGTGTTTTAGAGTTTCGGCAGCGATCTCACTCCTCAGAAGCTTCACCGTCGATGAGGCCTTTGCAGCTCACTTTCTCTCCGATCTTCTCTGCTCGGCTCAGGCTCTCTTTGTTTCTCTTGTTCTTTTGTCTTTCTTTCTTCTTAAAGCTCGTTTCTGCAAAGGAAACGCGTGTTTTTTTAAAATGAAAATAACTTCCTTAAGTCAAAAGGGTAAGTTATTTTCCACCCTCCCATGTAAAACATTTTACCTAAGAAAATATTTTACTGACTAAAATAGGAAACAAACATCTGAAAATCCAGAAAATATTTTCCAGAAAATATTTTCAGTTGAAACAAACACACCCTAAGAGTTGCTCTTGCCTTTCGCTTCTATCTAATGTGTCCTCCCCATTTATGTGTTTAAAACCCTCGTTATATAAGTCTCTTATGCCCAAAATTCCCAGAGGAACACTTCAAAATGTGGACTATTAAGTCGTAGGGTTAGTTTTTCCAAAGTTGCCCCTGCGTTGCAGAAAAGAACAGACTGCGGAGTCATTCTCGTGCCTCGTTGAGCCAATCTCATAATTCTCACCATTGTCTTTCACTTGACTTGAAATTGATGGCGAAAGACATCAAAACCTACGAAAAACACACAAATACCATAAATAAATGATTATAAGACAATACCAGCTCAAGGAGAGAAAAACTAACAATAATTAAATTAAAATAAGTAAAAATACCTAAATTAACCCAAAAACACTAGCCTAGAGACCATAGATTTTTACTCTATTTTGGTAGTTATCAAATTCTCCCACACTTGAGCCATTGCTTGTCCTGAAGCAATGAACCATACAAAACCTCAAAAACAATGGCTTAAACCAAGGCAAAGGTAACATGTGCCTCTCAGAACAATTTCTCAAAAATCTAGGGAAACAATTATGCAATTACTCCTTCCACTTTAGATACTCATCAGATTAGGCAAAGAAGAAAAAATCATACATCAATTAAACTAGTTAGAATACCCCTCCCAACCTTATTTGGAATTCATAAGCAAGTAAATCTTATAACTAATGAATGCGACTATACACCCATGATCAATTCTTTTACTCTGTGTGTGTGTGTGTGTGTGTGTGTAGGGAGAAGGGACTTTACTTGTTAAGCTTAGCCTTTACTCAAGACACGAAGCAACCTTTTTACGCGAAGGTCGACATTGGCCAGATAAAGACCCTTAGTTACTCAATACTTTATCTACCCAAGTTACTATGCATACTTATAATTTTAGTACCTTTTGACGCACAAGTCGACATTGGCCAAAGAAGACTCCCGGTTACTCAGTACTAAAGCCAGGGGAGTAGATTCTAAGCTTAATCTTTTTCTCTTCTTTTTTTTTCAAGTAAGCTCAATTAGTCCTCCTTTTTTTTCAACATATTACTCATCATAGGCCTAAACCATACTCAAAAGCTACACTCTTTATTTAGTTTAGAAAAAACTAAATAAAGTGGAAAAGGAAAAAAATTTATTCAACCACAAAAAAATTCAACATAATTCCTCCTTCTTTGCTTAATCTACTTTTGCCAAAACAAGAATACATAATCACATAATTACAAATACCTAGACAATTGAGAAGAAAATTCGCAAAGAAGCATATAATCACCCCACTTTGTTAGGAAGAATTTACACTAAAGACTTAAACCCTGTAGGTGATTTAATTAGACCTTGAAAGCTCAGTTATATTGGAAAATTAACCTAAAAAAATTTTGACAGAATTTTCCCTTATATAGGGCCTAATTCCCTACCAAAGAAAATCAAAATCACCAAATAAAACATTTCCAACAATTTCAGCCTACAAAGTAACTTTACTACAAAAGATTCTCATTCTTCCTAATAAGTAATAAATTTACTTATTTTGATATAGTATTTTATATATGATTTTACTATGTTTTTGGTATGTTTTTGATATTTTTAATATTAAAATGGCTTAATTTCATTACTTTCCATCAAATAAGGAATTTTTCTTAAATTAGGGTTTTTGGTTCGGAAAATTAGGGTTTTGAGGCAGAAATATTATTTTGAGCAAATTAATGCCCAAGTTTATTTGATTTTGTAGGGAAATGAAGATTAGACACAATTTGGATCAATTAAAGCTCAAGGAATGTCAAATTCAAAGTTGATTCAAGTTGTGCTATTTTTATCATTTAAGCTTAGAATTTTCGGCAAATATTTTCCTCACCAAATTCTACCAAGCAAATTATGGTTCTAATGGAGGAAAAATGTCTCAAGGGCATTAATGGAATAACCAACATTTAAAAGGGCAAATTGAAATAAGGAGCAATCCGCGGGACACGATCCGCGGGTTGCCAACCGCGGATCCCACTCGCGGATCGTCATCAAATTGTAGATTTCAACTTCTCCAATTTACAACTTGTTCACACTTCTTTTCTAGATAAATCCAATGTTCAGCTGCATTCTCTATGCCCTAGAAGATAACACAAAGTTCAAGGAGGACTTTGAGGCAAAAGAAATCAAATTTCATCATGAAATCTTCAACTTGGACAAGGACTTGAGTTAGGGTTTTTCCTATAAATAGATGCCTTTGTAGTTCATGAAAGACATGCTTAGTTTTATGCTTGAAAAAGCTAGAACTAAAGCTTGGTAGGAAGAGCGCTCCTTGTAAATACTTAGATTAGTTTTCTTTCAAGTTTTTTAGGAATAATCAATTCTTGTAACAAAACTTTGAAGAAACTTGTACTCTACATGTTTGATGGAATGAAGGAAGATGCATTGGAGCCATTGTTCAACCATGTATTGAGCATTTCTTACCTTACTCTTTCTAGTTTCATGTTTGCATGTTGTTTACTTTCATTTATGTGCTTAATATTACCTTTACCATGTTGAACTAAGTTGATTCCTACTAGGTTTAGGATGAAGCTATAATATGATTTGAATTGTTTTATGTCCTATTTATTCGTGTTTATTCATTTACTTGGTCTTCAACACTTGTTGTTGATTAGCTACCAACTTCAAGTCATCTAGTTGTTATTTGACAAAGAGATTTGCATTTAACAGTGGAAAGAGTAAATGAAACTTCTGTTGAATCTCACGAGAGTAGTGATTCACATAGGTGGATTAGGGATTAAAGTCACAATTCATGAGTTTAATGAACTAATGCATGCTAGACTTTACCACGAGAGTAGGAAAGCTCATATATTGGTAGTCTTCCATTCATTAGAGAGATCTAGTTTGAAGTATAAATGGAATTGAATCCTAAACATGAATAAAATCATTAAGGTTATAAGCTAAACATTCATACTTAGTGGATTCTTAAGCCTGTCAACTTTGTTTAACTGGTTGCTTCATTGTTTGTCTACTTGAATTTGATTTTCCAACCATTTCTCCACTACCCAAGTTTGATTGTGTAGATAATAAGGCAAGTTAATAGCTTTGGTAGTTTCTAGTTCACATTTCCTCATGGGATCAACCCTAATACTCATCATAACTACAATGGACCCGTGTACTTGCGGAACGAGTATTAGGTTATAAATTTTATTTTGTTTGTGTGATTTTAAGTGGATTTATAGCTATATTTTGATATAAGTTAAACTCACAATCACTTCCCCCCACACTTAAACCACACATTATCCCCAATCTGTGAAAAACAAAATATAAAGAAAAGAAACATTTAAATAATTAAAAACAAAAACTCTCCTTTCGTAGTAATCGTCACTCACAATGCACTAGCCACAAGCGATTGGTCCAAACCAAAGAAGATAAAAGATTTTCTGCATCCAATCATAAGAAAAGCACACTAGATAAAGAACATTAGTTACAAGCCAAAATAAAGTAAAACATCCTACTGAAGTTGAGTTTAAGTACAAACCCAAAGGAAAAAGTTAGAAAAACTAAAAAATGACAATGAAAAACAAGGAAGAGTAAAACTCATCCAAATGGGGGCGCGCCCTCTGATCCTCCAGATGGACTACCCTGTTCGCTCTAGTGCATCCTCCAAATCCAATCTTCAACCTGTTGCATCCTGCCATCCAACGTGTCAAACCTTCCAGTCATATCCATCCTCATCATAGCTACATCATCCAGTAGGGCATTAATAGCTAACAACACATCTGACTGATGAGTAGGTGCGGTAGATGTACTTGGGCCTGGACCTGGTGGAATTGTCGAAGGTGTAAACTGGGGGCTCGGCTACTCCGCATGGTCCCCCTTATTTTCAGTGCACTGTGGCTCATTCTCAACCCACACACACCCCATTTGTAATCCCCTTCGCTGAATCTCAGCTATCCCTAGTGCATCTATCTTCAAGCGACACAGGACATTAACTCCAATAATTCCTAAATTCTGCAACTTACCTGCAACTCGCCCTCCAAATTCAACCTTACTCTTTCAAATATTATGGACAGCAAGCGACGAAACCCATAACATGTTTCACCTTTTTTTGCCGGAGCTATTGTCCTCATATAGCTAATAATAACGCCAAGTAAAGAGCTAGGTTCTGCCATGCCACCATGAACCATCTCATCCAAAAAGTAAGTGTCACACAATCGTAGCTCACCTTTACTGCTCTTCTTGGGCAAGACGTTATGTGCAAAGATATAGAGCACCACTCTGTAGGCGAAGGCAAAATCTTTTGCCTTTACAATTTTCTGACCATCCGCCCTAGGTTTAAAGGGCTCCACATTAAATCATGCTTCAGCCGCCTCAGGGCTCCAATCGCCTTTCCAAGTAAATTTCCATGGAAGTCTGAACTTTCACCGTCATTGCTATAACTAAGGAACAGAGCTATGGCCCTCCGAGTGATGGGTATACGCTACTCTCTTACCCAAGAATCAATCTTCTAGCAATTATTCATATTCTTCTTTTTTACGCTGGCATAGAATTCCTAAACTAAATTCAGGTGCATATAGTTGGGCAGGCAGAAGATGGAATTCCACCCAAGTCTAGCAAATGGCGCTGTAATGTTGAAGTAAGAATCAACTTCTAGGGCTATGCTTTTCTCTTTGATAAACCCCTTTTCTTGCCTCAACTCATACCAAAGTTGGTTATCCATTGAAGTGAATCAAGATGAATCACAAACCAGCTCAGGTGGTGGTGATGGTGGTCGGCTGGAGGAAGCCCCATGCCTCTGCCTTTTAGAAGGTCCAAACAAGGTGATTTTTTATCTTGGCATGGTACCTACAATATCAATCAAATACCAAATAAGCATAAGAAAGGCACCAATATCATTCATCCCCTAATGATAAAACAATTTTTCCTACAAAATTCTCAATAAATAAATTGAACCTCAACATGCATTCCCAATCATGAATTGCAATCCCAACACGTACGACAGTAGATAAAATCACTTTTTAAAACATTAGACAAGCTACATTCATAAAACACAAATTACCAAAGAGAGAACATCATCATCAAGGTTTTCTTCAAAACTCAACTCCTTCAATATAAGGTAATAGATCAAATCACTACAATATAACAAATCTAATACAATTAAACGTTACCTACCATCACACTCTATAAACACTTGATTGCAATTCTTATGAAGTATGGGTAGAAATTACTCACTTTACACACATCCTTCAATCCCCCGGACTCCATATGTCCCTCCACTAGTCTAATCACTAAGAATTCTACGCATAACATATAGTTTAGCATTTAGACACCCAAATTGAACATGGATAGATTGAGGTCCGAATAAACAAGTACCAAAATTTAGACACAAAATCCCTAGTCAAAGGCACAATTGCTTTTAAGAGGGTATAAAAATTCGCCACAACCAATCTCATTGCTACAGTGGAACTTATGATTCCTAAATATACCTCTTGAAACTAGGCTAGATAATTAAAAATAAATTTAACCAATTAATTCACCATTTAACTAGCCCATGCCATAATCACACTAAAAAGGAAAAAATAAACCTCAATTAAGCATCCAATAGTCATCACATATCCGTAAAAATATAAATAATATTCATAAAGGAATAATCATAAAGGTATCTAAAAATGGCTAAAATCAAAGAAACCTTACCCCTTGAGTGAGCAATATAACCAAACGAGGTAGATGAAACAACAAACAAGTACTAGCAAGTAGTCAACAACTGTTAAGAACGTGATCCAAGCCTTGGCCACCTCCCAAGCTTTTCCCTCAAAACTCAAGTAAATTGAGTTTTTTTTCTTCCCAAAAATCTTATGGGTTTAGCCTTTTATGTGATTTGTAGTGGATGGGTGGTGGGATTTTGCCAAGAAAATAAGTAGAGAAAGGAGGATTTGGTAGGAGAAAGGCTTGGGGGACACTTGGAGTTGGAGGAAGAAAGTGAAGAGTTACAAAAGAAAAGCAGGTTAAAAACATTCTGCACGAGTTCTTGCGAGCGAAAACCAGTCGTGGAAATGCTCTCTAGTAGGCATTCACGAGACATACCTTCTAACCATTCCCGTGCAACATTCCCACACGTGTGAAGCAGCAAGAGGAATGATCAGAAAATTTTTTTCTTGTGTTCTAGCTACCTCTTATTTATGGAACATTCCCGCGGACAGGAATGATTTGCAGGAATGATCAGAAACTTTATTTCTATGATTTCAACTATTCCAACTGTCCCAACTCAAATTAGATTCAGTTCCTACTAAATTTTTATGAATTAAATATTAAAAACTAACTTAAAATAGGCACAATGAGAGAATTCAACTACTATTCACATAAATTGCTAAAAAATAAAATAAAATCAAATAAACTCCCTCAAGTTATGCTCCTGCCCTTCATTTGAATTTCAAAATTCTACTATATTCCTTGACATCTGCACACAAGTAACTCAACCAAATTAAAACTAACCTATAAAAATAAAGAGTTATTAAAAAAACAAAAGCAAATAACCAAACATTGGGGTGCTTCACAACAAGCACTAATTTTAACGTTGTTAGCTCGACGTCCTTAATGCACTTATCAAATCACAACACGAATGCCTAAAGAATTGATGCCTCCTTTAGAACTATAGTCTCGAACCATCTTGGTTTTTGGAATCCACTTCATTAATCCGTGTTTTATCGCCTTGATCACCTCGCTTGATCTTAGCCATGACTTCTTTTTCTTTCTATGACGCCTTGGGTTTTTCCTCTGCCCTCCTTTGGACTCCATATCTGACTTCTCCTCCTTCCTAGCCACTTTTAAATCTTCCTCCACATAATCGTTCTTATCAGAGCCAGCACTATGATAAGGCACCCCAAGAGGACTACACTCTTCTTAGTTCTTGGCATGAGTTGCCTCCACAACATAAATATCATTAGTAGAATATAAATTTACAAAATTATAATGCAAATTAAACTCACATTCTTCTTTTCTTACTTTAAACTTAAGCTTACCCCTTTTTACATCTATTATTGCCCCAATGGTAGCTAAAAGGGGTCGGCCTAATATTAAAGGCATATTCGTGTCCTCACTCATATCAAGTACTATGAAATCCACAAGGATAATAAATTTATCAATTTTGACCAATCCATTTTCAATAATCCTATGAAGATGTCTAACCGACCTATCCGCTAACTGTAGAGTCATAGTAGACTTCTTTAAATTGGTAAGCCCTAGATTCTTTGCTAATGGCAAGGACATCAAGGAGACACTGGAACCTAAGTCACATAAAGCATCAGAGAAGTTGAAACTACCTATGGTGCAAGGAACAGTGAAAACTCCTTGGATCCTTGAACTTGGGTGGCAAAATCACTTTGAATGCAGGCACTAAACTCCTCAGATAGTGCTACCTTTTGGACATCTTTGATCGTCCTCTCATACGTAAAGATTTTCTTTAAAAATCTTGCGTAAGACGCCACCTTTAGGATAGCATTAATAAATAGAATGTTAATATGCAATGATTTTAAAATTTCTATAAACTTAGAGAACTCAAAATCAGATATAGCCCTTTTTAGCCTTTGTAGGTAGGGCACGTGTGGCATGTAGGTGTCCACTTGTTTTTTCATTGGCTTTAGGACATCTTCCTTTCTTGACACCTCTTCCGTTTTCTTTTTACTTCTTGCAACACCTTTTCCTATAGAAGCTGTTTCGACAACCTCCTCAAATGTTGTCCCTTTGTAACCACAGGGGAGCTGCTTCTCACTCCTCAGTAAGATGACATTTAAGTGCTCCCTTGAGTTCAACTCGGTGTTACAGGTAATCCTCCTTGTGATCTTTCCAAGATGAGCTTCATTATCTGCCCTATCTGCATCTCCAGATTATGAACAGATGCCTACTGGTTCATTAGAGTCTGTTCTATTTTGCATGCGAGCCTCTGAGCTATTTATATATTTCATCATGGTTTCTTCCAAGCTCAACTTGATTTCTTGCTATGGGGTTGTTGCTGGTATCTAGGTAGAGGATTTTGCCCTTGGTTTCTTCATAAAAAATTCAGATGCTTTCTCTACCTTGAATTATACGTGTTACTGTAGAGATTCTGTTGGAGATGAGGTGTGTTTCCTATGTAAGAAACTTGTGCAACCTGACACTCGTTCGTTCCATGTCCTCCCCCACGCATCTCACACTACATGACTTGAGTCCTTAGTTGTGTACTAGAAAGTCCATCCATTTTTGCCCTCAAAGCTTCCACTTGAGTCGCTAATGTAGTGACTGCATCAACATCATACACCCTATCGACTTTACTTGGGCCTTGAACTAGTGGAATGTCCCTAATAATTATTCATGGTCATCCCTTCAATTAATTCTTAGGCTGCTTCAGGTGTCTTGGTGTTTAATGTTCCACTAGTCGCTGCATCTATCATTTGATGTGTTGTTGGGTTGAATCCATTGTAAAAAGTCTGCACTTGTAACCATGTGGGTAGACCATGGTGCAGACATCTTCTTAATAAATCTTTAAACCACTCCCAAGTGTCGTACAGGGTCTCAGACTCTATCTCAAAGTATGAGAAGATATTGTTCCTGATCTTTGTAGTCTTGGTGGGCAGAAAATATTTGGACAAAAGCCTCTCTACCATCTAGTCCCATGTCGTAATAGATTCCCTTGGCAGTGAAGTCAGCCATTGCTTGGCTCTACCCCTCAATGAAAAGGCAAATAAACGAAGTTGGATGGCGTCGTCTATTGCCCCATTGATCCTGAAAGTATAATAGATCTCCAGGAAGCTAGCAATGTGGGCATTTGGATCTTCGTTAGGTAGCCCATCAAACTGCACATGTTACTGCACTATTTAGATAATATTCAGCTTAATTTCAAAATTGTTGGCCACAACAGGTGGTCGGACTATGCTAGATTCAGTTTCGGTTAATGATAATGTAGACACTAAATTTTGACACACTACTCATTTTCTACATTGGGGGACTTTTTCCTACTATTTGGAGTTAAATCCTGATTTTTGGATAAAAATGAGAAAGTTAGCAATTTTGGGGGTAAAACAGTAATTTTTTTAGTCGTAAATATTTTTCATTAGTTTTGGGAGGTTTAAATTTATTTTTTGTATTTTTATACACATTTTTTAATTTTTGTTATTTTTTCAAATTTAACTTATATTTTTTGTATATTTTTTACAATACTGGGGCAAAACAGTCATTTTGCCTCCCAAACATTTTTCGCCATTTTGGGTCCCAAATTTATTTTTAGGTTTTTAAGCATGTTTCTAAGTTTTTTTATTTTTTTTTTGGGGTGAATTGCTTATTTACATTTTTCTTAATTTTTTCTATTTTTGTGTTTTTGGGAGAGAACATAAATTTTTATTTTTATTTTTTATTTATTTTTTTAGGGGTAAAGTTGTAATTTTGATTATCAAGGACGTTTTGGTCCTTTACTCATTTCTTGGAAGATAAGTTTTTTGTGCGCTATAAATTGCCCATTTTTGGAATAAAAAAGGGAAGAAAAACAGAAAAAAAAACCTTAGGGAGAGTTTTAGTTTTTAGTTTTCAGTTTCATATACTACACCTAGGACACACACTTGTGTATCTTCAAACCTGCACTTAGAACACTTAGAACACACATTAGTACATCTTCAACCTACACCTAGAACACCAAGAACACACACTTTCCTAAATCACAAACACTACACACATTACACACATTCACAGTCTCTCTCACTTACACACACATTAGTTTCTCACTCACATTATTCCCTAAAATTTTCACACAAATTCAGTTCTTCCTCAAACACTCACACACTCTCTCTCACACTCACAAACGTACAACACACACACAACTCTCACATAGTAGAGTCACATTCTCCCACACACAATTTCACAAATTTAGTTTCCCAGTCACACAAAACACGCACTATCACTCACAGGTTTCTTCACACAGTCACAAAACACACACACTCATACACACAGTCACAAACACACACACCAAACATGCACAAACACACACTTTCATACACACATTCACACACAGTATCTCACGCGCTTCACACACTCATACACACAGTCACAATCACCAATGCAACACAAACAAAACACACACAGATTCATATATCATGCACAAGCCCAAGCCTGCAAAATCAGCTTCACAGTCTCTCCTTCCATCGAATTCCACCAGGCATACTTTCAAAAACCCACCAGTTTACTCACGACACCATCCTTCTCTGCCAAAAACCACACAACAGCCCTTCATCGGAGTTCAAACAACTTGCAACCCACAGCTCGAAAACTAAACAAACTACTGCAGAATCATCCCAATTCTACCACCACCATTTGCAAATCAACCAATTCCCAGCCACCCACTGCCAACAATTCACTAGTAATATTAAACTGCAACCAAAACCAATCACCATATCAACCCAATTCCCACCAAAAACATCCCAAACTGATATATGCCACCATTAAGCACAATTCAATCATGATTAGCACAACCAAAACCCGCGGCCTCAATCAAAATTATACCCTGGCCAACCACATACAGCCCCTTAACACTCAATTCCCTGAAAAACCACCAGAAACACACAAACCATATCACAAGTCCTCCCTTGCTACGATCAATCAACAAAAACCAAGCACAATCAGTCTTCCAAAAATTCTCATTTAGCCTGCAAAATCAAAACATCCAGCATCGCAATTCACGATTACAAGCCAATCTCCAACAAGCAGCTCAACATCGTTACCAAGTAGCAAACACCAAGCCACTCCCATTCAAAGCCTCCTGCCAATTCCCACAGCTAGAAACCGAAAAACAAAATAGTCACCTGCAACCACAAACTGCCCAAATCACCATCATCCTAATCACACATACACCTGAAATCACACACGAACACACAGACCACCACCACTCCACCATTCCAGGCTGCCATTGGCAGCGGCCAAATTACCAATTCACAGTGGCTATGAGCAAAATTAACCACAATAATCAGCTCTTCCCCATCCAAGCTTCAAGCCAATAATGCCAGCAAAGTCCACCTTCACCGAGTCCTTTATTTGCATTCAGGTGATATTTGGTATGAATTTTTTTTGCCTAATTGTGATGGATCATTCACAGATTCGATGGAATTGGGACATGGTTAGTTAAATTAAAGAAGGAAGGTTTTGGGGTTGAGAGATATTCTGAAGAAGAAGACTAACTTGAGGGGAAGGTGAGTTCGAGCTTTATGGAGCTCGATTAGAGAGAGTGAAAGAGGGAAAGAAGACCAAGAAGAGGAGTGTTGGAGAAAAGAAAGCTGGAGAAGAGCAAGAGACTAGAGACGAAGTAAGGAGAGAAAAAGAGAAGGGTGTCACGTCCGAAAAAATCGTAAAAGTAAAAAGTGTGCTAAGTGGGGTCGTTGCCTATCGCGTCCCGAAAAGACGGTCCAATCCGAGACCCTTTTTAACAAAGCATGTTTTGGGAAAAACCGTGCGCGTGTGTGAAAAATTAAATTTTAGTAAAAAAGTGTATTTTAAGAAAAATGATATTTTAAAAGAAAACAAGGCCGGGACTAAAAATCCGACAGGTTTGGCCAAATAATTTTTTGAAAAAGGGTTTTATTTTTAAAATGGAGTCGCCACTTGATACTGAGTTAGGGTGTACCAAGTCACCCGAAAAATCGTTTAATAAAATAAAAATAAAATTAAAAAAAACATTTTAAAGCCCTTTTTCGACTCCTGTCTACGAAAAAACGAGAGAAAAAGGTTCGGGAGTCACATTTGAAGAAAGGGAAGGCAAAGGCTTGCGCCTAAGGCACCCTTTCAACCTAGCCGAGGCTAGTTGCGAGGTTTAATCAAAATTTCCTAAATTAACCCTAAATTCTATCGCGTTCGGATGTATTTAAATGAATGCAAATCCTAAATCTAAATGTGTATATCGGAAGGGTCGGCATATTCCGTCGAGGTTTGGTCAGAATTATCGCATTAATTGCGAAACCCGAGTCGAGATCTCGAGGGAGTCACGAGTGTGAATGCAAAAATGAAATGCAAAAAGAAAAGAAAATAATAATATAGATAATAAGTGGCCGAAGAAAGTGGGAATGTAACATAACGGGTACGGGGAACTAATATCTCGTGACTAAATATTTCTACTCACGGAGGGGGGAACGGCATGTACGCCACCGCTTCCCACGTGAGTAGGCGACTATTTCTAATCGAACCACGCAAATGTCCTAATTTCTAAGTGAGATGTAGCCTAGATGTCATACATTTAAAAAATATGTCAAAATAATAATAATAACAATAATAATAATAATAATAATAAAAATCATGCCAAATGGAAAGAAAACTAAAAGTGTGTGAAGTGGGATGCACACGAATGCACTTAATACTAAAATGTCTTAAGGGTCTAACGTTGGACTAGCCCCTTCTAAAAAAAAATCCCACCAGCATTGGACTAGCGGGAAAAGAAAGAAGCCACAACTAGCGTTGGACTAGTGTGGTGACGGAATACCATAAATCATGAATTAAATAGTAAAGCATGAATTAAAAGCAAATTAAACATGATAAAAACATACTAAAATCACAGTAGGAGCACATAACACATAAGGTATAATATTCTAGATGCAAAAATTCTTAAGGAAAGCGGTAAAAGAAATAAACATATAAGCTACGCAGAAGCAATAAATCCTAACTATTACACCGGGGGCTTTAATTTACTAATTTAAAGGGGGAAATTTAAAATGCCCTATCTATTACATTTTCTATCTAATTACACAAGTTCTTACTAAAAATACTGAGAAAACTAATCTAACTATTACATTGACTAACTAAATACAAAATATTATATTTTTCCAAAATAATAATAACCCTAAAATTAAACAAATTAACTACGTAAATATGCAACAAGTATATAAAATAAGAAATAAACAAATAATAATAAAAATAATGCATAACATCACATTAAGCATATTGGATCACATAAAGAAAAAAATAACGAGAAGTCGGGATACCTCTTTGGAGACTCAGTACCAAACTTAAAAAAACGAACACACACGTCAAGGTATCATAATATAAATAAATAAAACCTAAAAATGTACAAATATTGACAAATTGGAGTAAACTGTAAAATTCTAGCAATTAAGGGACTTAGAATGAAATTCTATAAAATTTAGGGGGTAGGAACTGGAAACTCACTTAAGTCTAAGGGGGTAGGAGTGCAAAGTTAAAGTAAATTTGGAGACAAAATGATAAACGCAATTTGAAAGAAAATAAGACCTAAATGGTTCAAGTGCACAATTTCCATTTTTTATAAAAATAAAATACTAAATTAAACAAAAACTACTAAATTAATTCGAGTAATTAAATTAAATATCCAACTAACTAACTAAACTAAATTAAACTAACAAATTAACTAAAGATATAATCAAAACATAAAAATCAGATAAAATAAAAACCCCATATCCTAATTCCTATTTTTAGTTGATCAGAAATCAAGAACAAAACAAAACCTAAATAAACAAAACTCACGCCCCACTACCCAGCAAGTTTTAATCGGATCCTCAAACCCCCACCCGGGTCATTCTTTCTTTTCTTAATCTTTTTCTTCTTTTCTTTATTTTCTTTCTTTTCTCTCTTCTCTCTTCCACTCCGTCTCTGTTGTCTCTCATTCTCTCATTCCCTTTCCTTTTACAGCCGATTTCTCTTTCTCGTTCTTGCGCGTCTTCTCTCTCTCTCGCCTCTCTATCGATTTTTGCTCTGATCTCTCTATCTCTGTTCACTCTCCCTGTCTCTCTCCTTTCCGTGCTCTCTAGCTTTTCTTCCCTCTTCTTCCATTTCCTTTCCCTTGCTTTCTTTCTTTTTTCCAGCCCCCTCTGCCTTCTCTCTTCCTCCGATTTCAATCTCTTCCTCTCGTCTCCTCTCTGTTCTCTTTCTTTCATTTTGTTTTCTCTATTTTTTTTCGGCCCTCTGAATCTCTGTTTTCCTCTCATCCTTGCCACTTCTTTCATCACTACCAGCAGTCAAACCCCCTCCATTCTCTGTTTCACCCATTCTCTCTGTTGATTTGTTCTCTCTGACTTTCATTCTATTTCTTAGCTTTTTCCTTTTCTATTTCTTTCGTTTTCTGTCTTCCCCTATTTTCATTTTCTATCTTCTTGACTATTCCGTCTCTCTCTCTCTCTGTGTTTGTGTGGTGTGCAGGGGCAAGCTTGGAGGTGGGTTTGATGAAATTGGGGCTGTGTGCTGATGGTTTAATTGGGTTGGCAGGCTGTGATTTTGTTGAATGGATGATTTTGAATGGTGCGTTTGCTGCTGAAATTTTGTTTTTGCAGGTTTATAGATGGCGGTGGGAGTTGGATTTGTCACAGGTTGTGATGGTTTTCCGGATGGTTGATGGTGGACAATGAAACCGATTTGGAATTCTGGTGAAGATTTGCAGGTGAATTGGGGCTTTGATTGGAAAGGGATGACTTTGACTGGTCTGTTCTTGCAATTCGTGGGGCTGTTTGTGGTAGCCAGGCAGTGGGTATGTAAATGAAGTTTTTTGGGGCTGTTTTTTCTGCAGGCATTTGGGGTTGTAAATGAACATTTTTGGGGCTGTTTTTCTACAGGCATTTGAAGCTGTTTGTTTGGTTGTTGTTTGCGTGGTGGTGATGGCAGGGGAGAGTGGCGAGGTTGTGGCGGTTGGGAAGGAGATGCAGGAATGATAATTGGTGGTGGTGATGGAATTCCGGTGGTGGAAGAAGGGAACAGGGGAGGGGCTTTGAGATTTGGTTTGGAAGAGAAGTAAAAAAAGAAAAGGATGATGATTGAACGGTGGAAGGGAACATAAAGAAAGAAACTCAAATCTTTTCCAGAAAAAGGAAGAATAGTAAACAAAACAACAATAGTCTGTGGAAGTAGAACATGAAGAATGAAAAAAGAAGCTTAAACCTTTTTCCAGAAAAAGAAGAAAAGTAAACAAAACAGAACTCTAAAATTTTTAATGAATAATAAACGTCTGTCCAGAAAATATGAAGAAAAAATGAAATTTTACCTGGATTAGGGAGATATCTTATAGCTTTGACAGATTCTTGCTTGTTGGTATGAACGGCGGTTGAACTCTCTGATGAAATGATGAACAATGAACAGCGACTGAAAAAATGGCGTCTTTAGTGCGTGTTTTTTTTAAGTGAAAAATAGTGTGTGTTTTTTAATCCACAAATTACCAAAAACAAAAAGGTTTTTAGGGTTTTTTCTCCTTCTCCCCCTAAGTGGGGTATTTATACTGCACTTGTCTTGTTGGCCAAGAATACTGTAAAATAACAGAAATGCCACCGGTATTAAAAATGCTAATTTTATTAAAAATATATATATATTTTTTAACCTCAAAATTAAAATTAATACAAATAATCTGACAGAAATCTCTAAATTTTCAAAAAGAAATCATATTAGATTTAAGAAATAAAAACTAGAGTTCAAAACTGATAAAAACGCGCTCGGGGTGTAAAATGACGGTTTTGCCCCTGAACAATGAAAATTTGTAGAAAAATAGCTATTGACCCCAAAAAATCATCAAAAATTACAAATAAGGTTAAAGCACTAGAAAAGGCATTTACGACTCAACATTTGACAAAAAATGAACTTAGATTGTAAAATGACAATTTTGCCCTTGGGCAATGAAAATTCACAGAAAAATAGTTATTGTTCTCAGAAAATTATCAAAAATTACGAATAAGTTTAAAACACTAGAAAAAGCATTTGCGACTCAAAATTTGACAAAAAATGAACTTAGATTGTAAAATGACGATTTTGCCCTTGGGCAATGAAAATTCACAGAAAAAATAGTTATTGTTCTCAAAAAATTATCAAAAATTACAAATAATTTTAAAACACTGAAAAATGCATTTTTGACTCAAAATTGGTGAAAATTGAATTTAAATTGTAAAATAACGATTTTGCCCTTAATTGGTACAAAAAATAAAAAATACCAATTAAATCCAGAAAAATCATAAGAAATTAAAAAATTTATATAAAAGTAAAAATATGAATTTAAAACCCCCAAAAATTGATAGAAAAATATTTACAGATAAAATTACTATTTTGTCCCCCAAATTATGGAAAAATTAAAAAATTTGTCCCAAAAGTGTAAACATGCCCCCCCAATGTTTGAAAATAAATGGTGTGTCAAAATTTGGTGTCTACAAAGGGTGAGGAGGGATAATTAGAAAATAAAGAAAAGGGAAAACGGGGGAAAGCTAGAGAAGAGAGGTTAGAGAGAGAGAGAGATGAGGTGTGAAAGAGAAAAACAAATAGAGAATTGAGAGAGAGGGAACTGGAAAATAGAAGGAGAGAGAGGCAAAGTAGCTAGAAAGGAAAAGAGAGAGTTGGGGAAGAAGAGACAGAAACCGAGAGAGAGAAAATGGGAATTTTAGGGAAGAATAAACAATTTTGGGGGAAATCTATTTTTCTGTAAAAAAATTATGAATTTAGAGGTTAGAAGAGGTAGGTTGTAGGAAATTGGTTCTAGCTTATTTTTTCTTAATTTGTCTTAGTTTCATTTCTAATTTAGTTAATTTGTTGGTTTAATTTAGTAATTAATATAATTAACTAATCTAATGAGGAATACTGATTGTTTTGATTTGCTTTTTAGGATGTTAGTAAGTCATTTTCTTTGTTGGTCCTCTATTTGTTTGGTTTTAATTCCATTAATTAGTTTGTGTTAATTGGAGTTCATTTATTAATTTACCCAGCTTATCTTACCATTCTTGTTTTGTGGTCATTTTATTTCATAATGTAGCTCTTATACAAAAATCATTCAATTTTTTAACTTTTAGAGGAGGCAGACCATTCAGATTGGGAGAAGCGGTTGATTTTTTAAATTTTATGAATATAGCAGGTCTGATAGATGTGGGGTTTTCAGGCTCACAATTTACTTGGTGTAATAATAAAAGTGGCAGAGCTAGAATTTGGAAACGGTTGGATAGATCTCTTCTAAATGGCAGGTGGATAGAGGAGTCGTTGACCATCTCGGTTAGGCATCTTGCAAGGCACCCCTCAGATCATGCTCCATTGCTACTATCTACTTGGACTAGATTGGATGACAAACCAAGACAATTTTGGTTTTTAAATGTGTGGACAAATCATTGCTCGTTTTTATAGCTTGTGAAAAATTCATGGGAGGAGCCATTATTTGGATCACCACTAATGGTTTTGTCTGGGAAGTTTCGTCGATTGAAGAAGCAGTTGTTGTAGTGGAATAAAGAATCTTTTGGTCATGTAGGTCAGAATGTCAGAGTGACTGAGCAAGAGTTATCGATGATTGAAGAAAGGGAAGCTAGGGATGATATTTTAAGCATGAGGGAGCCGGAAGAAGCCCAAGTAAAACTAAATAAAGTTGTGGCAATAGAAGAATGCTTTTGGAAGCAGAAATCTCATGTAAAGTGGCTTAAGGAGGGAGATAAAATACTAGGTTTTATCATTCCACAGGTGAAACAGAGACATGTTAGATCTAGATTCATAGAATCTAGGGATTTGCACAGGAATTTGGTAGAAGATGATAAAGGGATCAGTGATGAGGCTGTTAGATTTTTTCAAGAGTTATTTAAAGTAGGGGATATGCCACATGACTTCGATTTGTTGAGACACATTCCATCTTTGGTGTCTAAGGAAGATAATAAATTTCAGAGGAGGATCCATCTATGGAAGAGGTGTATAGGGTCTTTAAGAGTATGGATGGAGATAGTGCAGCAAGTCCAGATAGGTACACAGGGAAATTTTTCACATCGCCATGGGAAGTGGTGGGCAATGATGTGTTTCAGGCTATTCTTGACTTTTTCAGTGGTCAAGAATTGCCTAGGAGTATTACTACCACAGCTATTGTTTTGATCCCGAAAATTAAATCCCCGCAAGTATTTTCTCAATGCCCATAAGTCTTTGTAATTTTGTGAATAAGATTATTTCTAAACTTTTATCTGAGAGGCTAGCAAGAATTTTACCTGATATTATTTCACCTCAACAAAGTGGCTTTGTCAAGGGTCATTTGATTTCTGATAATGCTTTACTTGCCCAAGAGGTTGTCTTTGGGATTGGCAAACAAGTTTATGGTGGCAATGTGGCTTTTAATCTTGACATGGCAAAAGCATATGATTGGGTTTTGTGGATGTTTTTGTGTAAAGTCATGAGAGCATTCAAATTTGGAGAAAGATTTATTGATATGGCATGGTGTTTAGTGTCTTATGTTTGGTTTTCGGCGGTCATTAATGGAGCATCGCATGGGTTCTTTAGTTCCTCGAGAAGACTACGGCAGGGGGATCCTCTATCTCTGGGTTTATTCATCATCTCAACTAAGGTACTTTTAAGAGGTTTAAATTCTTTGTTGTCTTTATTTGCCTTTAATCCTTTTAAAGTGCCATGAGGTTGTGATCCTATCACACACCTGGCATATGCAGATGATGCCCTTATCTTCTTAGGAGACAATGCAAGGTCGATACAACTTATCTTAGGTGTTTTGGAGGATTATGAAAAGATCTTTGGTCAAATGATTAACAGATCTAAAAGCTATTTTTTGTTGCACCATAAAATGCCTAGGGCTCGGAGGGCAAGAATAGGGCAGATAACGGGCTTTCTTCAAAGATCATTTCCAGTGAAGTATCTAGGGTGTCCTTTAATTGTGGAAAAAAAAAATCAGCAATCTTTGAAGACTTGAATATTGCGGTTATGAACAGAATTTGCTATTGGTCTAATAATTTTTTGTCTTTGGGTGGTAGAATGGTTCTTATCAAACATGTGTTGGCAGCAATTTCTACGCATGTCCTGGCTATAGCTAATCCTACAAAGGGTATTTTAAATAGATTGGAAAGGTTTTTTGCTGATTTTTTGTGGGGATCTTCTAATGTGGGTAAGAAAAGACATTGGTTGGCCTGGAACAAGCTACACTTGCCTTATGAGGAGGGATGACTAGGCTTTCATTCATTTAAGGATACATATAAGGCCTTCTCTATGAAGCTCTAGTGGCATTTTAAAATGAATAATTCTTTATGGGCTTCTTTTATGAAGGCTAATATGTTGTTTTTCTTTGCATGCGGCTTTAGCATCACTTCCTCTAGGTGCATCATTAACATAGACAAGAATGATGGAGATCCGTTATCTAGTTGAAAATAATATGATTTGGTTATTAAAAAAGGGGAATTGTAATTTTTGGTGTCATAATTGGATGGGTAGCAGGGCTTTTTGCTATAGGGTTTTGGATTGCTCTAATAATTCTGTTTCTGACTTTGTCATTCAGAATGAGCAGAATATTACAAAGCTTCAACACTAGCTGCCTCAGCATCAGCTTGCGAAAATTTTGAAGATTCGGCCTCCATGTGATAATGTTTTGGAGGACATTTGTGTATGGTCTCTTACTGCGGATGGTAAGCTTTCAACACCTTCTGCTTTCCAAGTTGTTCGTGCTAGGAAAGCAAATTTCTTGGTATGCTTCTCAAATTTGGAGTCAGTATATTCCCACAAGCATTTCAATTTTCATGCTTCGGCTACTGAATGGGAGGTTACCAATATTTGAGATCTTGATAAAGATGGGATTTCATGGCCCTTCTAGATGCCTATGTTGTGTGGAGCCTAGTGAGGAAAGCCTTGATCATGTGTTTGTAGCTAGTCTAGTTGCAAAGCAGGTATGGTTTATTTTGGTGTATCATGTGGTATTTCATGTCGTGCTACATTGTGTGGAAATTTATCTGCTTGGTGGTTTTCTAAACAATGCAATATTATAACTCGCTTTATTGTGCAAGTGTTGCCTTCATATATTTGTTGGTACTTGTGGAAAGCGAGAAATGTAGCCTTGTATGAGGGTGGATAGCAATTGGGGGATAGGATTGTTGCTGATATTTTCAAGGATATCAAGGCCATTTGTTGCATTCAGTTTCCTAAGATTGATTGGTAGGTACGAATGTGGGATGCTTTAGTGAATTTTAATAATTCCTTATCTCGGCCATTTAGTTTTAAAATGATTAAATGGCTGAAACCAGTTCAAGGTTACTTAAAGTTGAATATGGATGGTTGCTCTAAGGGAAACCTGGGACTGAGTGGAGGAGGTGGAGTATTGAGAGATTGTTTAGGTAAATTCTTATTGGCTTTTTCTATAAATTTGGGCATTATGACGAGTCTTCAAGCTAAGGTACATGCATTATTGTTTGGGATTAAATTATGTTTTGAGAGAGGTATGGTTGGTTTTCAGGTGGAGATAGATTCTTTGGTTTTAGTCCAAATACTTCGGGGATTAACGCTATGTCCATGGAGGATCAACAAGGAAGTAGGTGAAATTAAGAAGATATAGCATGGTGTAGACACCAAATTTTGACACACCATTTACTTTTCAAACATGGGAGAGGTGTTTATATTTTTGGGGTCAAATTCTAATTTTTCAATAATCTTGAGGGGCAAAATAGTAATTTTTATCTGTAAATACTTTTTCATTAGTTTTGGGGGGTTTAAATTCATATTTTTACTTTCATACGTATTTTTTTAATTTTATGTGATTTTTCAGATTTAATTGGTATTCTTTTTATATTTTACCAACACAAGGGCAAAATGGTAATTTCATCTCGTGAACACCATTTTAGCTCATTTCAGGTCCCAGATTTATTTTTCTAATTCTTTAAGCATGTTTCTAGATTTTCTTGATTTTTTCAGAGACGTTTGCTATTTTTCTGTAAATACTGCATTCAAGGGCAAAATCGTCATTTTATAGTTTAAATTTATTTTTCGTCAATTTTTGAGTGATAAATGCATTTTCTAGAGTTTTAAGCTTATTTTTAATTTTTTATAATTTTTCAAGGCCAATAGCTATTTTCTGTATATTTTCATTATCCAAGGGCAAAATTGTCATTTCACATTCCAAACTCATTTTTCACCAATTTTTTGGTCCCAAATTCACTTTTAGGTTCTTAAATATGTTTCTAAGTTTTTCTAACTTTTTTCGGGGTGAATTGCTACTAATAAATTTATAATTTACATTTTTCTTAATTTTTTCTATTTTTGTGAGAGTAAATAGATTTTTAATATTTTTGTGAGGATAAAGTTGTAATTTTGATAGTCAAGGGCGTTTTGGTCTTTTAGTCATTTCTTGGAAGATAAGTCTTTTGTGCACTATAAATACCTCTACTTAGGGATTAAAAAAGGGAGAGAAAAAATAAAAAACCTAGATAGAATTTTTAGTTTTTAGTTTTTTTATTTTATTCTCTTACACCAAGAACAACAAAAACACACTTTTTCCTACACTTTTCTTCAAGTTTTCACCAAGAATATCAAGAACACCTACTAAGTCTTAGTGTATCTTCAAGTTTTCACTTAGAACACTTAGAACACACACTAGTACATCTTCAACCTACACCTAGAACACCAAGAACACACACTCTCACTCTCTCTCACACACTACACACACTCACACTCTCTCTCACACACACATTTACACACACAACCAAGCATATAAACACACACAAAATTTCACACACTCACACACAATACATACACCAAATTTACACACAAATCTGCCCTGCCTGCATGCCTAATTAGGCTACTCCATCTCCACCAACGCACCATCTCTGCAAATGAAGGCATTGCCCTCTCTCTATCACCCCAGTATTTGAAACTTGGAACTTTTTTAGTGTAAGACACACTACGCTTAAATGTTAAATGAGTTTGGCGGTTAGGGTTTGTAGGTATCAATTTTAGAGTAACTATTCACCTCTTCTCAAATCATGTAAACAACAAAATCCCCTTTTTGAGGTTACGGTTTCAATTCTCAATTTTCTTTGTCCCTTTTGGTATACAAATTGCGGTTACATTCTCTATATCACACTAATTAGCAAAATAAAAATACACCTGTATTGCACCTTTGCTCCTTGGGATGCTTGTTTTGTGCGCGGGGTTTGATTCTACAAACCATAATTGCTGCGGTGGCTCATGTTTTGAAATTAATACGGCTTTGTGATTGAGGTGTGTTGCGCTTTAGGATAATGGTGTTTGGGGACTAATTGACCATTACTGCATATGTTTTTCTTGTCCCTGTGTGTATGGGAATGGAGGGGTGAAAAGTGGGTTTCGCGATAAGGGAATCTATTTTATTTAGGTTGAAAGATGGAGAGCTAGGAGGACCTTTTGAAGTTGATTAAAATGCCATGTTTGTTTTCTTTTAATCGTTATAGCAGTATTAGTTCGCTAGAGACTGAATTATACCACGCATAGCGTTGCTACTGGGGGATTATGAGAATATCATAAATGCTGAGAAGTATAGAGGTGCCCGCTTGTATGGGATTGTGATCTTCTACCCACATTCTGTAAGAGTGAAAGTAAAAGAACAAAAAATAATTGGAGGTGGTGATGTGTATGTTGTGCTACTGGAGGCTTATTGAGAAAGCTGAGCTTGGTTTTGGATTAGAGGTTTTCTGGCTGTCCATTTACACATAGTTTTGATTTGCCGCATTGAATTTGAATTATTAAGTCCCTTTTGGATAAAAGAGTTGTTGAAGAAGAAAAAAAAATCTGAATTAAGTGTAGGCAGAGTATTGTTGATGGTTCAACTGGAATATGGTCAGAACCGATGGAAAGAAGTGAACCTTCATTTGTTCCTGTGGTTCAATAGGAATATGGTCAGAATTGATAGAAAGAAATGAACCTTCATTTGTTGTAGAATGGTTGAAAATGTACAAGAAACGTTGGTGGTCCTTCAGGTCACTACTTTACGTCTTATTCTTTGCACTCAGATGTTTCTTGTTTCTTGACATGGAATGGATGTTCTAGAAGCAACTGTGATAAGGTTTGTCAGCAGTCTGCTTTTCCGGATAGAAATCTTCTGTCCAATTGTAAGCGTAGTTCAGGCAGTAATGGTTTTGCGAAGCATCCTTACAACAGTTTCAATAGAAGTCACCGAGATAGAAATCGTGAAAAAGTCAAAGACATGTCCACGGGTGGGGATTTTTGGGACTCTGATTCTTTTGATCCTTTGGAGAGTATTTTAACAAGTGTTTCTCAGCCACTAGTGTCTGGGAGAACTGGTCAAGTGTTACCCTGTAGAATAGAGGATTTGAGGAATGGTGTGAACGACAATCAATATAATGCAAACAACATTCCTTTGGAAGGAAGCCATCTATGTGGCGTCAAAATGGCTACATTCGATAAAAATTTTCTCTCTCTTGAAAATGAAGATGAACAGGCAGGATCTGGTATCAAGAGGGTATCATCACCTATTCTTAGCACAGGTACACAGAGTCAGCTTGTAAACTCAGGGTTGCTCGGTGGTGAGAAATGGACCTCTATCGTGGCAAAGCTACCCTCTGTAATTGGCAGCAACAATGTTGGGAGCTCGTCTATTTAGCAAAGTGCTATTGCAACTCAATTATCTGCTGCTTCAACTGCAATGGCTGGTCTTAACATGGCTGAGGCATTATCACAGGCTTCGCCACGTGCACACATTGCTCCGAAAGCAGCTGATGAGGCGCAGAGGTTAAAGGAATTAGCCATAAAGCAGTCCCGACAATTAATACCTATGACACCATCTATGCCCATAGCCTTGGTTTCCAGTTATTCAGAGAAATCAAAGTAGTCAAAAGCTGCAGTTAAATTGAATGAGACAGTCATTACTTCCAGGAGTTTGCAGCAGCAGCAACCAAACTATCCACTTCAACTTTCTAATCAATCTCTTGCTGGGCAAGTCAGGTCTGATGCTCCAAATGGCTCTCATGATGGAAAGTTTCTGGTTCTGAAGGCTACAAGAGAGAATTGTGCCAACTCTAATGCTAAGGGCACATCTGGTCTGACCAACAATGTCAATGGCGAAGTGGCAATTAGCCAGGTTCTACTAGCTGCATTAACTCCAACTCCTCTTACTAGCCCCAGTAATCCAAAGGCTTCCATTCTTGATAAGAAGGCAACTGCCTTATCTCTAAATCCTAGAACTACTACAGAGAAGAAATCTTCCTTGTCTCAAGCACAGAGTAGGAGTCATTTTTTTAACCTCATGAGGAAGAAGACCATACTTAATACTTCCTCTACGATCCTCTAGATTCAGATTCTATCATTTCATCTCCTTGTGCTGTTAAGTTTGATGAAAATACTAAAGAAGCTAAAAGTGCACTTGTAATTCCTTGTGTTACCAAGAATGGTAGTCAGATGATCTGCAATAGTGATAGTCATGGTGCTCGTGATCAGGCTCAAAGTTTAACGGATGTTGGAGAAAGAAACTTGTGCCTTAATGGAGCAGTTTATCCAGATGAAGAAGAGACTGCATTCCTTCGTTCGTTTGGCTGGGAAGAAAACGGGAAAGATGTAGAAATTACAGATGAGGAGATTGTTGCTTGCGATGAGGTTCTCAATTGCTCTTCATCTGTCATTCAAAGTATTTGTACCGGATCTTCGAGAGGTACCCCCATTACTCGTTATATCCTCTTTATGTGCTCCAATGTGTCCTATATGATTTTTGTGCATTTTCTTCAATGAATTTTCTTATTTTATGTATACTTTTTCGTTTTGCATATTTATTTACTTTATGCTATTTAGTTTCAATTTTTTTTATTATTATTACTTATTTTATTTTTTTTATTTTGGCAAAAAAGTGTGATATTTTTGTATTTAGCTAGTCAGTATAATAGTTAGGTTACATTTCGTATTTTTTACAAATATTTGTGTATTTTAGATAGCAAGTGTAATAGATAAGTTGTTTTTATATTTTTCCCCTAAAAATTGTAGCTAACCCCCTGATGTAATAGTTAGGGCTCGTGTGTTTTTGCGTGCTTACGTGCTTACTTGTTTTTTCGCTTTTAATTCGGATTTTTGCATCTAGAATAGCATGATTACGTGTTATCTGCTCTTACGTGATATTCTATGTCTTTATATGTTTATTTGCTTTAATTAATGTTTTACTATTTTAATTCATGCTTTTGTCAGCTTTATTGTTCCGTCACCACACTAGTTCAACGCTAGTTGTGATTTTCTCACTTTCCCGCTAGTCCAACACTAGTGGGACATTCTTTGAACGGGCTAGTCTAACGCTAGACTCTTAGGGCATGTTAGTGTTAGGTGCATTCGTGTGCATTTTTACATCCCACTTCACACATTTTTAGTTTTCTTTCCATTTTTGCATGATTATTATCATTATTATTATTTATTTATTTTTGACACATTTTCAAATGCATGACATCTAGGTTGCATCTCACTTAGAATTTAGGTCATTTTGTGTGATCCGACTAGAAATAGTCGTCTACTCACATGGAAAGTAGTGGCGTGCATGCCGTTCCTCCCTCCGTGAGTAGGAACATTCAGTCACGAGTTATTAGTCCCCTGTACCCGTCATGTTGCATATCCACTTTCTTTCTTCACTTAATATATATTATTACTATTTTCATTTCTTTTTGCATCACATTTTGCATAGACACTCGTGACTCTCTCGAGGTCTTGACTTGGGTTTCGCAATTAATGTGATAATCCCAACCAAGCCTCAACGGAACATGCTGACCCTCCCGATGCTCATATTTAGATTTAGGATTTGCATTTATTTAGATACATTCAAAACGCGATAGAACTTAGGGTTAATGTAAGAAATTTTGATTAAACCTTGCAACTAGCCTTGGCTAGGTTGAAAGGATGCCTTAGACGAGAGCCTTTGCCTTCCCTTTCTTCAATGTGACTCCCGAACCCTTTCTCTCGTTTTTTCATAGACCAGAGTCAAAAAATGGTTTTAAATAATTTTTCTAAAAATTTTACTTCTGTTTTGTTTAAACGATTTTTTTTGGGTGACTTGGTACACCCTAACTCAGTACCAAGTGGTAACTCTATTTTTCAAATAAAACCATTTTTCAAAAATTATTCAGCCAAAACTGTCGCACTTTTTTTAGTCCTGGCCTTCTTTTCTTTTAAAATACCATTTTCTACTAAATAACACTTTTTTACTAAAATACAATTTTTTTTCTCAGACGCATGGTTTTTCCAAAACTCTATCTTTTAAAAGGGTTACCAGATCAAACCGTCTTTTCGGGACGCGACAGTCAACGACCCCACCATCACCCTTTACTTTTACGATTTTTGGGACGCGACACATGGCTTTCAAGGGATTCGACATGTCTATAGGCAAGCAAATAGAGTTGTAGATTTACTGGCAAATGAGGGAACTTCTCAACAATCTTTGCGGATTTTCACGAAATTGAATCAAGTGTCCAGGTAGGTAAAAGGAGAGATTTTGATGGATAAGTTAGGTTACCCAAATATTAGAATAATTCATTAACTTTGTAAAGGGGTAGTACTCCTAGTTTAGTTTTTATGTTTCTTATTTTAATTTCCCACGTACTTTGAAGGCAAGGTTTTATGTCCTCCTTCTGTTATTTGTTTTTTATTAATAAAATTTGGAGTGGCACCTACCCCCGTGTACGGGGTTAGCCAAAAAAAAAACTCACAAGTAAATCAAAGAAAGAAAGAATCTTTCCATTTAATAACAAATCAAAACATGGTAATAAGGTTAGGGTTAACCCTTCTAAGTCTTACACCAAATTACTCCATAGTTATAGAAGAAAATTCAATAGACAACAAAGAAAGCACAAAGAAACTCATTCTCATGTGTTGTTCCTTGGATCTCCCTTGTTGTTGCAAAAATTTCCCTTCGTTGCTACAATTTCTCTTCTCTTCAACTCTTGAGTCTTCTCTTGTGTCGTTCCTCTTCCATTCTCTTCCTTTTTTTTGCCCTCGAAGAATCTTTTATATGTTGTAATCTATTTTCCCAAAACTTAGATTAGTTCCCTCCAAATTCGCCCTAAAAAAGAGCAAAATCGTAGATTTGCGTAGGTTATCTGTAGCGTGGCGTCATCCGTGGATGGGACCTAGTAATAGTCTAATGCCAGCCGCAACGTCGTCCGCGGCATGGATGATTCCGCGGCTGGTTTGCTGAAAACCGTCTGCTCCTAACCATGGTGTCATCCGTGGCGCAGATAATGCCGCGGCTGGTGTGACAGCCCCACCTTACCCAGAGCCGAACCAAAGGGCTTAGCGGACTGCCTGCCTGGCTCTCGCCAGGACTCAAATCACGCACTCACTCAAACATCCAAGCGTACTTAACCCAAAATAAAATACATTCATAAAGAAATACATTCATTTAATTCATTTGAAAATACAAATATCACAATAGGTTTTACATCCCAAATTATACATAGTATTTACACTAATAGCCTAAACAATTGGGCTATCAAAATACATGAAACAAAACATTTACTACGTCCAAAATCAGCTTTTCCAGCTTTAATATTTTGGAAAACCTGGTTAAAGAAAACAAATAAACGGGATGAGCTATAATAGCCTAGTGAGTGCTCAAGTCATGCAGCATACCAATAACAAATAAACCTTTAAGGATAATAATTAACAAATTCAATAAATGATGAACAAGCAATGTGAAGTGTCATATAATCAATGGCGGATACAGGCTCACTACAGGAGCAAGCTCAACCGCAGGAGTATCAATCATGATCAAGATAACATGAGTATCAGGACCGAGGTAAAAGCTCAGGTCTGAGATACTTGTAAAAATTCAATCCAGAGTTACCTTCTTTGAGGAATGAAACTCATATAGGAAAGAATATATCACGCACCTATAACCCCCAGCACCTTATATCACCCCAAACACACCAGGTTGACTAACCGTAGAGTAACGGTGAAGTTAGCCACAGAAGTCCAAGATCAAGCATAAAATTCAATCATGAGTTAGCTTTTTCCAGGACTTTACTCAGATATGAAAATTAACACGCACCGAATAACGCCCAGCACCTTATATCTCGCCCATACACACCCAATTTGATTAACCGTGGAAAACAGTGAAGTTAACCACGGAAGTCACAAGCACAAATAACATATTGGATAGTGAAAGCACGTAACACATTGCGGAATAGATGCGATAAAGTACACATCTTTCCTCAAGTAGGACATTTCATTAGATAATCATGTCAAGTATAACATATCATTTCATGCATCATGCACACATAGAAACACTCACCTGAAGTGCCTAAGAAAATATTTTGTAAAAGGGTCGGGATTCACTTCCGGATCCTGAAATTCAAAAGAAAATAATCGTATAAAGACTGGATTAAAATCTAAGTAATTCGATAAGAAAATTTGAGAAATACCCCAAGTCTTTCTAGGGTTTAATTTCTATGGTTTTGGAGTTTAGGTGTAACACCCTAGAAATTCATGCTAAAACCATTTATTTTGTATCATGTTCATTAGGAAAAAAAAAATGGCCGAATTTGTGGAAAACAAAAAATGAGCATGTTGTACTTAGTTCTTTAAGAGTTGTACCTAGGAAATCTTGCAAGATTAATTATGGGATAAATAATGAAAATCACTTCTAATTACCTAGTGCCAAGTGGAGTCTTCCATGGAAAGAAAGTCAAGAATCACTTTGTCTTTGTCTTATTTTGATTGGTCAATTTTTTCCCAATTCTTTTTCATTTCTTTTCCTCTTTACTTACTCAAATTTTCTCTTCTTTTTTTTCTTCTTGCTGGCCGGCTGCTTCTCTCCCTTTTGCTCTCCATTTTTTTTTTAAATTTTCTTGGATCTTTTACTTCCATTTACTCATGTTTCAACCATAGAAATTGAGTGAAACTTCTTCCTAAGCAAGGTTCTAAGCTTGTTTAAGGTATGTACTATGAATTTTTGCTATTAATTTCAAGTTTATTTAAGTTTTATTTAAGTTTTATTTAGGGTTTTGTTGAAGTTTTACATTAACAGTCATGCTGGACCAGTTTTCGTAAAACTTTCATAACTTGGTGTAGATAGCTTGGATTCGAATGATTCTTGTTGTTTTAGAAACTAGATTCATAGGGCTTTCAAATGGTATAAAGTTTGCACGGTGGTTCATTGTGTATTAACCGCAGAAAGCTTGCAAATTTGGCTGAAAATTCGGTTCTGCGTAAACAGTTTTGATGAAGAGCCAGCTTGGGGGCTGATTTTGAACCTGTTCTAGTTGGAATTTTAAGTGATGATCTCCATGAAAGTTGTAGCCCTATAAACTTACTTTCAAACCATGTAATCACAATTTCTTAGTTCTTAATGGATTGACCCCAGAAATGGCACGAAGTTCACTGAAAACCAACCCTGTGCAGATTTGGGTGATGATTCTTGGAGTAAGGATTTTGAATTTGAGTGGAATCTTGATTGAATTTGAGTTTAAATTGAACATAGAAGTTGTAGAACTTGTTGAATTGGGTTGGATTGTTGAGTTTTCTTGCAGGGAAATATTTTTGGGTTAGTCCGATTTAAGGGGAAATGCTGCCGAAATTTTTTTAGAATTAAAAGAAGAAAAATAGATAAGTGAGATTTTAAGACTAGAATATATTCAATTGAGGGAAATTGAAGTGTAGGAATTTTTAGAAATGATCTAGTGATAGATTGACTTCCTTAGAATAAGTAAACCCTAAACCCTAGAAAACCCTAAAACCAAAACCCTAGAAGTAAGTGGGGTATTTTCTTGAATTTTTCTTACTAAATTTACTAGGATTTTAATTGAGTTTTTATGTTATTATTTCTTTTATATTTCAGGGTCTGAAAACACATCACAACCATTTCACGAGATATTTTCTTAGGCTTCAGGTGAGTGTCTTTATGTGTGCATGATGCATGAAATGTGATATTTTATTTGATAAATATTATGCGAAAATTGCAATTACCATGTGAATATCTGTGCTACTTGAGTAAAGGTGTGTACTTTATCACATCTATTCCGCAATGTGTTACTTGCTTTCATTGACCAATGTGTTATTTGTGTGTGCGTGAGACTATCGTGACTAACTTCACCGTTATTTCACGGATAGTCAACCCGGCTGCACGTGGGAGGACATATGGTGCTGGGTGTTTTAGGGTGTGATGTTCTTTCCCTTTTGAGTTGTGAATCCTCAAAGAGGCCAACTCCGGATTGAACTTTCTTGCTTGATTGTTGGCCCTCCAAGGTTGAGTTTTTCCCCTGGATGTGGTAGCTTGTACGGAGGTTATAAGGTGATTGGCGGTTAGGGTTTGTGCTTGATAAAAACTGATTTGTTCTTTGATAAAGACCTGAGCTATTATCTCGGTCCAAATATCGTGACTACATGATCAGTACTTGCTCCTCTACAGTTAAGCTTGCTTCTGTAGTTGAGCCCTGTATCCGCCATTGACTACATGTTAATTAAATTGTTCATATATTGTTTATTTAATTTATCGATTATTTTAATTACCAAAATAATGAGTTTTTGATATGATTGCATGACTTGGACATTCACTGGGCTATTATAGCTCATTCCATTTTATTTGTTTTCCTTTACTCAGGTTACCTGAAAAATTAAAGCTAGAACGACTGATTTTGAGTATGCTAGATGTCTTTGTTATTGTAATAGCCAAACTGTATTAGGCTATCTTTGTGAAAAATCATGTATATTATGACATGTAAACTTTTGATGTGAATTGTACCTTATGATAAATAAAATGAATGTATTTATTTATTTCATTTTATTTTAGTTTATTTTATTTTAAGTTAAGTACGCTCGGACGTTTGCGTGAGTGCGTATCGAGACCTGGCGAGAGCTAGGCAGGCAGTCTGCTAAGCCCTTTGGTGCGCCTCTGGGTAAGGTGGGGCTGTCACATTAGGGTTTTACTCTAGGGTTTAGGGTTTTCAAAATTAGGATTTTCTAACTTTTTAGGGTTTTGCTCGGAAAGGTTCAATTCACTAATAGTCCAACTACGGAAATTTTTGCACGTTCAAATCACTAAATTACAGCTTATATGGCTTTAAATCATAGCCTAATCACTTTTACTTCTTAGGTTTTACCGAAATTTCGGCAGCATTTCCCCTATAATCGGACTAACCCAAAATTTTTAACCTGCAAAGAAAATAGCCAAACAACCCAATCTCAAGTAGTTCTACTATTTCCATATCAAAATCAATTCAATTTCACCCAAATTTGTCATAAAAACACATGAACCTCTCCAAGGTTCTTCAACCAAATCATACTTAATTCTTGTCATTCTCAAGATTAAATCACTATCTACAAGTCATACAAGCCTATAAACCTCATATCCATGGAATAAAACTTCATTTTCATGGCTCAAATAAATCATGCTTAACTTTAAAGACATGGGTAAAAAGCTATAAAACTACAACTTACACTTGAAAGAATAAGAAAAGTTCATGGTGAATACCTTTAACAAGGCAAGATCTTTGCTTAGAAATGAGTTTGATTCACTTTCAATGGAAGAAAAAGGATCAAATTGGAGAAGAAAACTCTAAGAAAATGAAAGCAAAAGAAAGGAAAAGAGAGAGTAAGGGGCCGACCAAGGTGAGGAAAAAAAAGAGAGAAAAAATGACTAAGTGAAGAAGAAAAGAAATGGAGAAAGAATTTGGAAAAAATTGGACCAATCAAAGCAAGACAGAAGCAAGTGTAGAGCTTGACTTTCTTGCAATTAGACTCCACTTGGCTAGGTGTAGTTAGAAGAGATTTTTAGTGTTTATCCTCCCATTAAATCTTGCAAGACTTCTGGGTACAACTCCTAAAGGAAGAAGGTACAACATGCTACTAAAATAGAAATCATTTTCCTTATTTCTTTCAACTAATTTCGGCCCTCTTTTTTTTTTTTTTTCTACTAATGAACATAATACAAAATAAATAGTTTTGCATAAATTTCTAGGATGTTACAGCTGGGGTCAGAGACCTCATTCCTTTCAGTCGTGCTCATGTTCTCACTCGCAGCCTCATCCGCGCCGCAGATAGAGGAGCGGATGAGAACAGAAGTTCCATTTCTTCAAAATTTCATGCCACACTTGCAAGATCTCTTCTTCAACTCAACATACACTCAAACCATACTTTGACGTTCGATGGAAAAAGATGAAAAACCTATAAAAATATGAAAAAACAAGCCAAAGGAGTAGCTCTTATACAAAAATCACTCAAGAATCCAAAAAAAAGAAAAAAAACAATTATTAAATAAGAATTAAGGAAAAAACCAAGTAAAACCTAGCCTAAACACACCTAAAAACCTAACCACTTTGGCCATTATCAATTCCCCCACATTTAAACCATTATTTGCCCTCAAGCAATAGAACTTTATTAGCCAGACAAGGGCTAACAAAACTTTATTAGCCATTGTTGTTAATGTGAATCCATTCTCTTCATACTCGATCCTCTTAAGTGAGCAATTTCCACAGTTAATGGATAAATCTATATACCTATGTATAGTTCACTATTAACCAACAAGGGAACTCATCTCTTTTTCTTTCTTTTTTTTTTTTGGAAAAGCTCAGCCTTTCATTGAGATGAGAAGTTATCTTTTGACGCGAAGAACGACATTGATGATGAAGATCTCTAGTTACTCAATACTTCGTATGCTCAAGTAGCTACGCTAACTCATAATTTTAGTAGTGTTTTGATGTGAAAGTCGACATTGGTAATTGAAGGCCTCCAGTTACTCAGCACTAAAACTAGCGGAGTAGGTCCTGAGCTTAAATTTTTTTTTCGTTTCCCCTCTCTTACTATTATACTAATCATAGGGTATACTTCACTCCACTAACTATATCCATTACCGACTCCATTGGATCAAGTAATCTAGAGAAACTTCTCCACACCTCAAAATTATAGCATAATTAACTCTATTTTGCTTAATATACTTTCACTAAAGTAAGAGCTCCTATATACATAATAATTTCTCCTAAAGTATAAAAAAAAATCTCTTAAAAATTGCATGTATTGGTTCCATTCGAGCAGGAAACATAATTTCCTAAAAACTCAAAGGATAAGGAATATGAAATGAAAACACTTAAGTTGGACTATTGTTCATAAAAATATTTTGGCAGAATTTCCCCCATTTTAGGGTCGACTCCCTACCAAAGAAAATTTATACTAAGCAATCTAACATATCACATGTGACGACCTAGAAAATTCATATAATTCATATTATGCTTATTGGTAGAAAGAAAAAAAAAAAAAAAAAGAGGGCCGAAATTAGTGAGAAGAAATAAGGAATTGATTTTCTATTTTACTAGCATGTTGTACCATTTCCTTTAGGAGTTGTACCTTATAAGTCTTGCAAGATTAAGGGTAAGATAAATGAGAAAAATCTCTTCTAATTATACTAGGCCAAGTGGAGATTTAGTTGCAAGAAAAATCAAGCTTTACTTTTGGTTTTGTCTTGCTTTGATTGGTCAAATTTTTTTCCAATTCTTTTCCATTTCTTTTCTTCCTACTTAACCAATTTTTCTCTTCTTTTTCTTCTTGCTGGACGGCTGCTTTCTTCTCCATTTTCTCTCCATTTTCTTTCAATTTTCTTGAAGCTTGTACTTCCATTTACTCATTTTTCAACCACAGAAAGTGAAGCTTTTCTTCTTCCTAAGCATAGTTCTAAGCTTGTTTAAGGTATGTACTATGAACTTTTGCTATTAATTTCAAGTTTTATTTAGTTTTTGTTCAAGTTTTATTTAGTTTTGTTCAAGTTTTATACTAAGAATTTGATAGTAGTACTTGAAGATTTAAGCTTGAATTGAAAAATACTTGAACAGTCATGCTGGACCAGTTTTAGTAAAACTTTCATAACTTGGTGTAGATAACTGGGATTCGAATGATTCTTGTTGTTTTAGAAACTAGATTGATAGGGCTTTCAAACGGTGTAAAGGTTGCACTGTGGTTCGTTGTGTATTAATCGCAGAAAGTCTGCAAAGTGGGCTGAAATTTCGGTTCTGTGTAAACAGGTTTGAGAAGGAGCCAACTTGGGGGCTGATTTTGAACCTGTTCTAGTTGGAATTTTAAGTGATGATCTCATGAAAATTGTAGTCCTATAAACGTACTTTCAAACCATGTAATCACAATTCCCTGGTTCTTGATGGATTGATCCCAGCAATGGCATGAACTTGGCCAAAAAACCAACCCTGTGCAGATTTGGGTTAATGAAACACTAGGTTGTGGACCGATTTTGGAATGATTTTTGTTATAATTTGACATGATGCTCTTCATGAAATTTTTAGCCCTTAGAATATAGTTTCTATCCATATAATCACTTTTCTCATACGACATATCAATTATAAGTTAGGTTCGGTTGAATACCCCTAGTTGGTAAACTTGAAAAAACATGAGTTAACAAAGAAAATTGGAATTGAGTTAGAATTGAACATAGAAGTTGTAGAACTTGTTGAATTTGGCTTGGATGGCTGTTTTTCTTGCAGGGAAAATTTTGGTTTAGTCCGATTTAAGGGGAGATACTGCCGAAATTTCGGTAGAAATAAAGAAAGAAAAATGGTAGAGGAAATCTCTAACCTAGAATATGTTAAATTTAGAAAGTTTAGTGTGCAGAAATTTTGGACAATGACCTAGTAATGAAGTGAAATTTTCTTAGGACAAGAAAACCCTAAATCTAAAATCCTAAAGCTTAGGGTAAAACCCTAGACTCTAAAACCCTAGAAATGAAACCCTAGAAATAATTGGGTTATTTCTTGAATTTTCTTGCTATTTTGACTTAGGGTTTTCACTAGATTATTTCTTGTAAATTCCAGGATCCGAAAGTGAACCTTCACCACATTACGAAATATTTTCCTAAGCGATCCAGGTGAGTGTCCCTTTTACTTGTGCATGTGAGTGTTTCCTTGTGTATGCTTGATACATGATAAATGATAATCCTCTGTGTTAATTCTATGTGTACTTGATATTCATGAATTGTTATAATGTACTATATGAAGGGAAAATGTGTACTTTATCACATTTATCCCGTAATTTGTTACATGCATAATTTCTATCAAATGCGAATATAATTGTTTGTGAACTTTCAAATGAATTAAACTTGTTGGCTAGACTTCCGTGGTTGTACCGCGGTTAGTCAAGCCAGTTGTACAAAGGAGGATATAAGGTGCTGGGTGTTTTAGGGCATGGCGTTCTTTCCTTGAGTTGTGAATCCTCAAAGAGGCCAACTCCGGATTGAACTTTCTTGCTTGCTTGTTTGCCCTCTAGGGTTGAGATCTCACCCTGGATGTGGCGGTTTTCGGAGGATATAAGGTGAATGATGGTCAGGGCTCTTGCTCGATAATGCAGGTAGAACCTGTGATCCAGACCCAAAATACTATCTCGGTTCAACATCATGGTTACATGATCAATACTTGCTCTCATGGTCGAAACGTATCCTCCCTTGTTTAAATAATTATTTACTTAATTATTTCCTATGTGATTTTGTGACACATGTTAATTGCTTATTTATTCTCTCTTGATTTGCCTCCGTGTCTGTATGTGTGGGAACCTCACTGGGCTATTATGGCTCACCCTATTTTATTTGTTTTCCTTAAACAGGCTCCTATCCCTAAAGCCGGTGGTGAGGATTCAAGGGTAGATTCTGATAGGATTTTGATAGAAAACTGCTAGAGATATTATTGTATTAATGAACGTATATGATGTAAACTGTGAAACCAGTACTTTTACTTTTAAGTTTTGAATTTTATGTGACCTTGAGATACTGTCACAGTTGGTATCTACGAGTTTTCTACTGAGTTACCATCACTTACGAATTTTAATGCATGCTTGACTCGAGTCCTGGCGAGAGCCAGGTAGGCAGCCCGCTAAGCCCTTTGGTGCGCCTCTGGGTAAGGTGGGGCTGTCACATCACACAAGTGGACAAACGAACTATAGTAATTACAACTCTCGCACATTGTGTTAGTGTATGCCCTAAAACCAAGATGGTTTAAGGTGTTTTATATTTACACTTATTTATGTTATATTTATTCATGTGGTATTTTTCTTTATCATCTATACTTGTATTTCCATGTTACTTGTTTAATTGATAAAGTCCTTAGAATATTGATTGTGTATTAGAGATTGTAAGGGGTTACAATTATGAGACTCTAATACATAAAGTCATATTCTTAAATATCCCTAGTCATAGTATTAATGAGATTGGACATCATTAATACGGATAGACTAGCACATACTTTGCCTCTACTTATGGTAAGTAGTAGTTGATCTCATTGACTATGGTGTGCGTGACACTTAAGCTGGTATGTGGATGCTTGTTTGAGAACAAGTTCATTGGGTTGATCCGCCAAGAGTTTTAACTATAGTGCCAATGGTTAAACTCTTAATGGCAATGGTGTAAGTGATCCTTTGACTTGAGATTACCATAGTATCTTGAGTGTGGATTGCTATACTTTGACTCTATTCCTCGGTGCCTGTAAAAGGGTAGCTCATAGGTTAGAGATTGGGTATAGTTTGAAGCATGGAAAGATAGTGAGTAATCAATATAGGATTCACCACTCCTTAATAGGAGAGTATATCCCTATATGGCCACTTGTTGGAAATGTTAACTCATAAATCTTCTGCAGAAGTGATAGTATAACTTGGAAGTAGTTTCAAGGTTTTTACATCATGGAGAGTTATATTTCCGGAACAAGAAAATATATATTAGTCATTATTAAAGTATGCACTATACTTTTAGACTAATTGGGATATAGTGTGGTGAAAGGATATTAATTACACGATAACATTGTCATTGAAGGGTATGGTCTACCATATGACTTTCCTATTCACTTGGGTGGTCATGATGCATTGCTAGACGCCACTCATGATCTATAAGTATGAATTGATTAATTAGTGAATTAATTATAAATTAAAAGTGTTTAATTTATCTAGCTCAATTAATGAGTTATAATTTATACTTATTGCCAACGTGAATGGAACCTAATGGGTCACACACATAAAGAACAAAATCTTTGGGTTAAAATGTAATAAAGATAAGTATGAGATACTTATGGGGTTAATTTATGAGATAAATTAACTTAAAGGACTTATTTATAAATATTCTAAGTCTTGCAGGAAATTTGTTTCCTAAAAGAAATAAAGTAACTAATTAGTTTCCTTATGGAATAGATTTCCTAAAGGAGAAGGATTAGCTTAAAGTAAGTTACCTAAACCTTCTTGGTTTCTAATTAGCCTTATTTCCTAAAAGACTAGAATACTACCTCTATAAATAGGTTTATGCTTTGACTCTTGAATTGTTATTGCAACACAAATAGAAAATTAGTGAGAGAAAAAAAAAAAAAAAGACACGCCTCTTCCTCTCTCTCTTGGCGTCTCTCTCTCTCTCTCCTAAGGGTTAGGGTTTTTCTTCTTCTTGTGTTCTTAAATAATTCAAGGGAGCTAGCACTCAAAAGTCAAAGCAAGCAAGCCTACAAGGTTCCCAAAGAAGTTGTTCGTGTGGATATCGTTAGAGGCTCTACGCTTGGAGGGCTTTTCGTGGTAGATCAAACATCTTCTTCCAAGGATCTTTGCCTAGAAGCATAGAAATCTTCTGTGCTTAAGGTAATCTTCATGCAAACCCCCTTGAAAATCATATAGATATGTCAAAGAGATCCATGGTTAAGGTAATAAATTTTTATTTTTCCGCTGCTATTACCTTACACATTGTCCCCAATATGTGAAAAGAAGGCAAGACAGAAAGAAAAGTAAAGAAGTAAAAATAGACTCATACTCCCCTTAGTAGATGTTGCCACTTGGTACATGATTACATTAAGACTGTAAAGCCAGGAGTTGTACAAAATGCTGTAATCACATAAACAAAAGAAAAAAAAGAAGAAGAATTACATTATCTAATTAATCAATACAGGCCACAAGTGAATTAATAAAGAAGAAAAACAAAAGAAAAAGAACAGTACGAGAAAAATATGTCTTATACAGGCCAAAAGCAAAGATAAAATAAAATGAAAAAATAGTAAAAGGTAGGATCATGGAGGTGGTGCGCCTTGTCCATCTTGACTGCCGTCTGGTCCTCCAAAGTGAAACGAGTAGAGGAGGTCTTCAATACTACCAACTCAATGGCCAAGGTTATCTAGTTGCCTTTGGACATGTCCCATGGTACCCATAAACTCAGTCTTCAAGTTGCCAATGGCACCCATGAAATCAGTCAGTAGAGTACCAATGGTTGCCAAGATCTCTTCATTCCCATGTGAGAGAGCATGACCCCTAGACTGTGTTGGTTGGGACGAGGGCCTAGAAGTAGGCTCCCTATACATTACTAAAAAAATGATTTTTTGTCACGGTTTTTTTAGTCACGGCTTCAAAATTGTGGTAAAAAGATGACTTATTATCACAATTTTGCTGCCCGTGACAAAAAATAAGTATTTATCATGATATTAATTGTCACAGCTCCAAAATTGTTACAAATGGTGATATTTGCCACAATCATATTTTGACTGTGTTGAAAAGTACCAATTATCACAGGTAGTATGTTACCATGACAAAAAATTATTACTACTGTTTATCATAATTGTGTAGATAAAAAGACAAATTAAATTTTGAATTAGTCCATGATTGATTTCTAATTTCTTCAAATTTTATCTCAGTGTGTGTTTGTATGGAATACATCATAAGTTTATTTGGTCATTTGTATTGTGGACACTAAATTTTGATACTCTGTTTATTTTTCCAATACTGGGGGGCATTTTTTTATACTTTTACTTTTGGGGTCAAATTCTGATTTTTTGAAAAAAGGGGCAAAATTAACAATTTCTGGGGCAAAATAGTAATTTTTAGCATGTAAATATTTTTTTCCTTAGTTTTAGAGTTTTAAATGTACATTTTGTATTTTCATACATGTTTCTGAATTTTGTGTAATTTTTCGAGATTAATTGCTATTTTTCTGTATATAGCGTCAATACAAGGCAAAATTGTCATTTTGCCACGCGAACACAATTTTTGCCCATTTTGGGGTTTCAAATTTATTTTTTAGGCTTTTAAGTATTTTTCTGAATTTTTTTTTTATTTTTCGGTGACAATTGCTATTTTTTCGTAATTTTTGCGTTCAGGGGCAAAATAGTCATTTCATATCTCAAACGCATTTTGCACCAGTTTTTTAGTTCCTAAATTCATTTTCTACGGTTTTAAGCTTATATTTAATTTTTTTAAATTTTTCCAGACCAATAGTTATTTTTCTGTGTATTTTAGTCAATGCAAGGGCAAAATAGTCATTTCGCAACCTAAATGCATTTTTTACAATTTTTGATTCCTAAATCATTTTTTAGGGTTCTAAACTTATTTTTAATTTTTGATAGTTAATAGTTATTTTTCTATATATTTCGTCAGTCCAAAGGCAAAACGGTCATTTTATACGCAAATGTATATTTGACCGAAATTTTTGGGATTTAGTAAAATTTTTTATTTGCATTTTCTGATTTTTCTATTTTTTGGGTGTTTTAGAAAAATAATGGCATTTTTTATTTTTATTTTTAATTTTTTGGTGTCAAAAATTATTTTTAAGATAAAATAAGGATTTTTTTTGCTAGTGGCATTTTGGTTATTTTTGGGTATTCTTAGAGGCCAAGACTACTAACCCCAATAAATACCCCCATTGAAAAATAAAAAGGATGACAAAAATTAGAAAAATACCACACACATTTACTATTCTTGCGCACACTACATACTTTTACACACACTAATTCCTACACACACACTAACACACCATACAAACACACACTTTGATTAAAGACACACACTTTTTACACACATTGAGATCAAAAACAAGCCAAGCAAGAAGAACATACAAGAACACAAGAACTCCAGTAATCAAGGTAAATTTCATAAACTTTGTTTATTCATTTACATCTTCCATTGATTGATACATAATTTGAAGGTTTTGACCCTAAAGAAGTCATTTTCCTTTAACTTTTAGGTTTTTCTTTTGGGTTTCTTTTTTCTTAATTAACTTCTGGGTTTTAGTTCTTCTATCCCCTTTCACCATTCCCTCTCCATCTACTCTACCATTAACCCTTTTGCCACCATCTTTAATCTTCTTCCTCAGCCCTTCACCTTTACCACCATCTCACCACAGCCTAATCCCAGCAAATCCACAGTAAGAATCCCATAACAGCCTACCAAACCACCAACCTACAACTCACTTTCCTATCAGAATAATGACCAATCACGACACCACTTGTTGCCCAATTTTCCATCACCATATTAGCCTGATTGCCACTCAAAACAATTGCCTAATTGCTACCTTGAGCAGCCCAAATTAACAACCAATTTCTTCTCCATCAGTCACCATGGAGCCAAACACCACACAATCACCATCTCAACCCACTGCTCTACCCAATTAGAGCCACTGTCTCCTCCCTTTCCTATCTCTGCCACCATCCTCAACCACCACTAACCACCATTTCCCTCCTCCTTTACAGGCCTTTCACACCACCAAAACCCACCAAATAACAGCCACCATACCTTCCCACAACATCTTGTCAAACTTGTTCAAAGCACCACCACGATGGTCCTAAGTACCACCAATTTTTGCATAAAAATCGTAAAATAATCTTCATTCGTAACTACCAAAATACCAGTCATTGTGCCTATTCACAGCCCACAAACTCAAACTAGAGACATCACCAATCGTAGCCCCAAGCTCCGCCTCCCTCCATCTTCCTCAGCCACCAAACTCTATCAACCAATTCAGGCTACTCATGCCCCCAATCACCACCGAAGCCCTTTCTTGTGTCCCTCACCATCTACCAATGGCTACACCACAAACTCCAACCTTCACTGAATCTCATCTCTTCCAATAGCCACTAGAACGACAAACCCCCTCCAACTTACCTCATTGCCAATTTCACCATCCAACCAGGGCAACCATATAACCCCCAAATTCAGTCAATTTACAATCCAAAAAATCAATCCCACGGCCCCCAAACTTACACAAACCCCTGCCCAAGTTTCCAACCCCAATAAAATCATCTCCTCTGCCACCCATCACCGCCCATGGCATAGCCCTCTTTCTTTCTCCCTCTTCTTTGCCATCAACCCCCAAATCATCATTCCCCACTCAAATTGAACCAATTTTTCACTCTTCGTTAAAAAGTGAAAATGCTAAGATTCACTGTCAGTTGACTGGTTTACCACTAATTACACGAGCATTGTGCGAGTATTATTCAATTTATGCGTAGGCTTTAGGGGAACGAAAGATTTAATTGATAATTTGGAAGTTAGATTGAAATGGAGGGGATGGTTACTTTGGTTGAAAGAAAAAAATGGTCTGGAGAGGAGTGATTTTCAAAGAGATAGAATTAGGGAAAGAGAAGAGAGAACAGGAAAGGAAAGCAGGGAATCAGAGACTAGAAGCAATGAGTGAGAGCTGGAGAAAAATGAGAGAGATAACAGAGACACACACACACACACACACACAGAGAACAAAGAGAAAACCGAAAAGAGAAGGGAATAGATGAAGAAAAAAGTTGAAGAAGAAGAGACATGCGAATGGAAATCAAGAGATCAGAGAGAACAAGAAAGATGAGTAAGAGCAGATGAGGAAAGACAGACAAGAGAGAAAGCCAGGAGTGAAATAGGGAGAGGGAACAGAGAACGGTTAAAAATGGAAATTTAGGGAACTTGGTTAAAAATTAATTGGTTTTTTTTTATTTCGTTCTAATTCATTTTGGTTTTGTTGACTTAATCAACTTGGAATTGCCGATATTTTGATTGCTTGTTTGTTAATTAGTTAATTTGTTTAGTTAATCAAAGTAATCTAAGTAACTAATTTAGTGTTATTGCTGTTAGCATTTTGTCCTTTTGGATTATTGTACAACAAGCAAGTATTTTAATCTAGGAGTTTGAATTTTAAATTTCTTTTTCTGCAAGCTTCACTTTTTTAATCTTCTTGCTGATTACATTTTGCATTTGCTATGTAAGACATCTTTGTTTTTCATGGATGCTTCCCAACCTTTGGTTGGAGGGCAGTCTCCACCCTCTCCATCACAGACAAAATCTTTCTCTCAATTATTTGTGCCTGTTAATGCTTCTTCGATCTCCATATAGCAACCCTCATCGTATAAAGGCGAGCCAGCGGTGTTCTTTTCGCATGATGATATACGCAAACTGGTCTCCCCTTTTTGACTCTCTCTTGTGGAAAAATTCTCTCGTGGATGACCAAAGCTAAAGGATATCAGAAAATTCTTTTTGTCACTAGATCTTTGCACTGCTGTAGAGGCATGTCTTGATGCGTTTTCATTTTGAATCTGATTTTCATAGAATTTGGACTAGAGGTGTATGGCAGATTGCTTGGTTTGTCATGCGTACGTTTCGATGGGCACTTGATTTTCATATGGAGCGTGAGTCATCTATTGTCCTCGTATGGTTTTCTTTACCTTACTTACCTATTCACCTATTTCATAAGCATAGCCTCTTTTCCATTGTTAACACCATTCGAAAGTCGTTGTTTATCGACAAGGCAATTGCATCTTTGATAATTCCGAGTGTGGCTCGAGTATGTGTAGAAATTGATCTGCTGAATGAAATTCCAGAAAGAGTTTGGATTGGGACCTCAAGTGCAACACAAGGCTTCTAACGAAAACTTGTTGCTGAAAACATACCCAAATATTGTGAGGCTTGTTGGCATTTGGGGCACTCTAATGATGAATGTAAAAAAGAGGATTTTGCCAAGGCAAAAGATAAAGAGAAACAAGGCAAGAAAGAAGGGGAGCCAAATGCTCAAAAAGGACGAGTTATTCGTCGGTATGTTCCAGTGCAAGCGAAGAAGGATCAGTTGGGTCAAAGGGATTCAATGGAGAACCAACAAGTTAGGAAGGAACAATGGGATTCATTGTCACTGGTTGCACAGGATAAAAATGGGCCTGATGACATGATTCTTATTGAAGACATACAAGTTGGACATAAAATAAGTCAGAAGGGCTGCTTGGAGCAACAAATCGAACAAAAAAATACAACAAAGTTGGGCAAGGAAGCAACAGATATACAGCACAAAAAACAGACTCATATGGAAGTTTTCTGTGATGAACCAAAGAATGCTGATATACAACAGTAGCAGCTACCTTTTGTGGCAAATTTTTAGCAAAATCCAATGGAATCGGAGGAACAGCAACAAATGCCAAACATGTAGATCGTTGTAGAACCTGTGGTGACTGATGAGGAGTTGCCGGCTGTTGCTGGTAATCTCTGTCTCCTAGATACCCATCTTCTTCAATGCACAAAGAGGCAAAAATTTCATTAGCTAGAGACTTGGAGATGGCTCGAGGCTTAAATGAATGGCCAAAGTTATCTGCAGAGAAAACTAAGGGCATACGTTGAAGATTTCATCAAACAGAGAGTTGAGGTCTAAGTCAAAAAACTCATTTACTTTGCTTCAAAAATTATCTGATGACTAAGTCCCTTTATTGGAATATTAGGGGTATTTCCAATCCTCCACACTTTGGAAGGTTGAAAAATTAGTCCATCTATATAACATTCAGTTTTGAATCATTGCTAAACAAGAAAAATTCTAGTTAGGATAAAATTCTTACTAGGATGAAACATGGAGTTTGATTGTTGTCTTTTAATTTGGAAGGGACTATATGGGCTTTCCATAATATGACCTTTTGGTTGTTCTTTATTGGGGTAGGTAATGCAACATCTATCTATTCAAATTTAGCATATGCAATTTCCATGTTTAGTGACCTTTCTGCAATCCATGCAAAATGCATGATTGAGGAGAGGAACTGAACTGTGGGAGAAACTTTTGTTGGATAAACCAAAGATGGTGCTTGGGTAGTATGTGGAGATTTTAACTTGATTATTGAGTCACAAGAAAAACGTGGTGGTAGAGCTTTATGACCATCAGAGGCTATAGATTTCTTATCTTTCATTGCTGTTAGGAATTTTTTTGATGCAGGTTATAATAACTCATTGTTCACTTGGTGTAATAATTGCCATGGTGCTGCTAGAATATGGAAGAGACTTGACAAGTTGCTGTTGAATGTGGAGTGTGCTGAGAAATTGTCCATTTCTGTCACTTAGTTGCCGAGAGAGCCTTCAAATCACTCGCCATTGTTGATCTCAACTGCTACACGGATGGATGCCAAGCCAAATCCATTTCAGTTTTTAAATATATGGCCTGCTCATGAACAATTTCTTTCTCTAGTGCAGAGCTGCTAGAATCAACCTATTGTTGGCACTCCTCTAAGGTGGTTGTGTGAAAAACTCAAGTGACTTAAAAGGGTATTGAGAAACTGGAGCAGACACACCTTTGCGAATGTTTTTCAGCAGTAAAGGAAGCTGAACAAAAATTGAAAGATGCTGAGTTGCGTTAGAAAAGGAAGACAAGCCGGACTCATATGGTGAATCTCAATAAAGCAAGGGCGGATTTAAGGAGAGTATTGTGCATGGAAGAGCAATCTTGGAAACAGAAAGTACGGGTGAAATGGTTGAAGGAAGGAGATAAAAACACAAATATTTCATGCAGTTGTTAAGCAATGTAGAGTCTGGGCCATTATCCACAAAATCAAATGCAGGGACGGTAGATGGGTGGAATTGGAGGATGAGATTGGTCGGGAAGCTGTTGGTTGCTTTTAAGATTTGTTTATGGCTGAGGCACTTCCTCAGTCATTTGACTTGGTGAATAGAATCCGTACGTTGATTGATGTATCATAGAATGAGTCATTGGAAGCATGCCCTACAATGGAGGAGGTTAAAAAAGTGGTGTTTGACATGGATGAAGGGAATGCTGTGGGGCCCGGATGGTTACACAAGAAAGTTTTTTACAGCTGCATGGGAGGTAATTTATGAGGATGTTTATAATGTTGTCATTAGTTTCTTTTGTGGTGTTGAGTTGCCAAAATAGGTTACTTCTACTTCTATCATTTTAATTCCAAAAGTTTCAAATTCTTAGGAGTTTACTCAAATTTGTCCTATATGTTTGTGTAATTTTTTGAATAAGCTTATCTCTAGGATATTGGCTAACAGATTGGCAGTTCTTCTTCCTAAAATTATATCTTCAAATCAAAGTGGTTTTGTTAAAGGCAGATTGATCACTAATAATTATTTGCTTGCCCAAGAGCTTGTAATAGGTATTGGGAAGAAGACGAGGGGAGGAATTAGATATGGCAAAGGCTTATGACCGAGTCTCATGATTTTTCCTGATCAATGTCTTGTGAGCATTTGGATTTAGGGAAAGGTTCATTGATTTCATATGGAGATTGATATCTAATAATTAGTTTTCGATGATTGTCAATGCAGTCACATGTGGGTTCTTTAGATCCACTAGAGGTCTTTGTCAAGAAGATCCGATATCTCTAGTATTATTCATCATTGCTGCTGAAGCTTTGTCTAGGCGATTAAATGGCTTAATACATTTTCCTTCTTTCTCACATTTCAGTGTTCCTAGAGGATGCCCGATTGTTACACATCTTGCATATGCTGATGATATAATTATTTTTTCAGGTGCTAATAGAGATCCTTTGAAGCTTGTTATGGACTTATTGACGAAATATGAAGTGGAATCGGGCCAGAAAATCAATTCCAGCAAAAGCTTCTTTATGCATGGGAGAACTCCTTTATCACTAAGAAATCTGGTTGGAGGGATTATGGGTTTTGGCTGGAAATCTTTTCCTGTGAGATACCTTGGGTGTCCTCTATATGCTAGAAGGAGAAGAAAGATATATTATTCTGACATCTGTAATTCTATTGATGCCAAGGTGTCTGGATGGCAAAATTGGATTCTTTCACATGGAGATAAATTAACATTAATTCCACATGTTCTATCCTCTATTCCAATTCATTTATCGGCTGCAACCCAACCAACCCAAGCAATTTTTAGATATATTGAAAGGAGTTTTGCACACCTATTTTGGGGCACATCTGGAGATAGAAACAAATTTCATTGGGTGAATTTGAAGTCTTTGTGCTATACGTGTGTAGAAGATGGGTTAGGGCTGAGGCCGTTGGAAGATCTCTTCAAGGTAATCTCAATCAAGCTATGGTAGAATTTTAGATGTCAGCAATCCTTATGGTCTGAGTTTTGTCTAAAGAAATATTGTTCTAAATTTCATCCTATTAATACAATTGGGGGTTCGCCCTCTCGTATATCACAGGAATATCTTCCTTAAAGGACCGTCTTGAAAAGAAATCCACATAAAAACAACCCAATCTTCTTGACCCCTTCGTAACTTGTTAAAGACCCCAAGAACAACTTGAATGGGTTGCTTCAAATATTTAACCCAGATCGTTGAAATCCTCTTTTTGTGCTGCAAGTTAGACCCCTAACCAACCCGTGGAATAGACACCTAACCAACCTCTGGAATAGACCCCTAACCAACTTGTGGAATAGACCCCTAATTGAGAAACCCAAAAGAATGAATCAAATCAAGTGGAAGAAACTCTAAGCGTAGGTTTTGGTCGCCATGGAATCACTCCAATAAGACCAGAAACTAGTTTTATTCCAAGAACTAAGAAAACTCTCGTAGAGAGAAAACTCTCGTAGAGAGAAAACTCACAATTTTTGTTGATTCATCATAACATGTTCTTAAAATAATACAAGGAATGCCTTTTTATAGGCTCATCAAGAATATTCTAGAAAACTTACTAAAAATATATCACTAGTTGTAACCTATCACAATTAAATAACTACTATAAAGATTATAACTTATTCATAAAGTAAAACACGAAATTAAAAATGCATCCGCACTTTTTGATGAAGGTAGTGGCACGGCCTTGGTTAGAATCCTTTTTTGTGCTATTTTCTTCACACCTTACTTCATCCAACCGTTTCACGATGCTGTAATCTTTTGCTTCTTGAGTGGATATTAAGTTGATCATTTTTGTCATGCCCTAGGCTTTTGGACTCCTCAAAATAGCATAGACGAACGATCAACCCCGTTGAGGCTTGAATGATACATTTGGGGCTACCAGGAACGTATCACCTATGGTGACACCCTATGTAGATTCGAGCTCTTTAGCATGGAAATGGATGTTACGGGTGCAGGAGCTAGTAGAAACAAATATGTAACAGTGTGTCCCAAAAAGGGGATGCATCCTTTTGTTTTGATAATTGGATGCATTCTGGGTCTGTTCATGGGAAGACTAGAGTTGCTGCGAATTGTAAAATTGTAGACTTTGTTAAAATGGACCATGGGATCAAGCTGCTATTCAACTATGGATTCCAGAGGATCTAATGTTTGAGATTTTGAAAATTCCTCCTCCTTTTTCAAAAATGCTGGATTTATGTGTTTGGGCAATGACACAATCTAGTTTATTTTCTCTATCCTCGGCATACAATCTGGTAAGACACTTAAGGCCTTCCTTATTTATGTTTTCTAAGATTTGGCATCAAGGTAGCCCCAAGAAAATTTCAATTTTTATGTTCTTATTGCTGCTAAAAAAATTGCTGATGGAAGTTTCTTTTTTTTCGGTTTGGTATTTATGGGCCATCAAAGTGTCCATGTTACTTGACGCTGTCAGAGGAGACGATAGATCATGTTTTTTGTACAAGTAAGATTGCAAAGTTTGTTTGGGCATAGTTTGGAATAGAATGTGAAGTGCAACTACAGCATTTTGAGGTTAGAGGAATGTTCTCTTATTGGTGGTTAAAGAAGACATCTAATATCTATTTATCTTTTGTTTGGCAAGTGTTACCTTGTCTGATATGCTGGAATTTGTTGGAGGCAAGGAATAAATTTAGATTTGAAGGGGAAAGAATGAAATTTTCTCATCTAGTTTTCTCCATTTTTTAGATTTTTCGGACTTGTTCCATTCTCAGTTTCCACAAGTTAAGATGGATGGATTTACTTGGCAGTCTTTTGATTCTTCAATTACAAGTTTGAGGAAAAGATTCTAGTTCAAATTGGTAAGATGGATCAAGCCATCTAATCCTTTCTTCAAATTGAATACTGATGGTAGCTCAATAGGAAATCCAGGTATTAGTAGGGGAGGAGGTGCATTGCAGGATATGAATGGCAAATTAGTTTTTGCTTTTTCAGTTTCTTTTGGTAAGGCAACCAATATTCAGGCAAAGGCCAGAGCAATTTTATTTAGAGTGCAGCAATGTATTCAAAGAGGGATTACCTTTTTTTATCTTGAGACGGATTCTATGTTAATGGTGCAAATCTTGAAGGAAAAATGTCAAATTCCTTGATCCATAAGATATGAAGTTGATCTTTTATTTGAATGGTCTTCCATGTTTTTGGTAGTTGCTCATTGTTATAGAGAGGCTAATAGGGTGACTAATGTGTTAGCCAATCTAGGTGCACATGAGTCTTCTTTTAGCATCTATGATTTAGAAGATAGTTTGCCACACTTGGTGAGAGGAGAAGCTAGAATGGATAGGTTAGGTTTTCCCACATTTAGAAAAAGTTCTTTGCCTTATAGTGTTTAAGATTTTATATTATCTTGTAAAAGAGTAGTACTCCTAATTTATCAATTATTTTTGTAAGTCATCGTGTATGTATAAGGTCAAGTCTATGCCCCCCTCTTTTTTATGATTTTTTAATAAAATTAGGAGTGGCGCCCTCCCCGTGTACAGGGTTAGCTGAAAAAAAAGTTTTTTTTATTGGAATTCTTGTTTTATTGTGTATTGTCAATTGATCCTCAAATTGTTTTATGACATGCAATTTTGTCCCCATAATCACAGATTGACCCCCAGATTTTCTTTCCTTTCAATTAAGTCCTATTAATTGCAATCTAATTTGCACTTTATTAGAAATTACTATTTTGTCCCCCAAGTTGTTTAATTTCCATTTCTACCCCCTAAACTTGCATGAATTTCAATTTTACCCCTTAACCTTTATAGAAATTTATTTTTAGTCTCCTTAGTTTCTAGACTTTACATTTTTAGTCCAAATTGTTAATACTTACATATTTTATGCCTTTATTCATTTATATTGCAATACCTTGACGTGTTTACTTGTGTTCTTAAGCATTAGTACCAGGTCTTCAAAGGGTATCCCTATTTCTCATTAATTTCTCTTTATGTGCTCCAATGTGATTTTTATATATTTTCTTCATATATTTCATATTTTGCATACATTTACATATTCATTTATTTTATACTATTTAGTTTCAAATTTTTATTATTTGGCAAAAGATGTAATATTTTGTATTTAGCTAGCCGATGTAATAGTTAGATTACATTTCTTGTATTTTGAACAAAAAATTTTGTATTTAGATAGCAAGTGTAATAGATAGGTCATTTTTAAATTTTCCCCCTCAAATTGTAGCCAAATCTCTCAGTGTAATGGTTAGGGCTTATGTGCTTTTGTGTGTTTGCGTGCTTATATGTTTTACTGCTTTCTTTAGGATTTTGCATATAGATATCAAGTTTACGTGCTTCCGTGTGTTTTTATATGTTTAGTTTCTTTCAATTTATGTTTTATTATTTTTATTCATGTTTTTTATTAATTTTATTATTCTGTCATCATACTAGTCCAAGTTGTGGCTTTATCGTTTCTCCGCTAGCCCAATGCTAGTGGGAATTCATAGACAGCAGGCTAGTCCAATGTCAGACCCTTAGGTCATTTTAATGATAGTTTCACTTCCCTGTGCATTTCATATCATTCCACACCCTATTTTTCTTTTTCAGGTTTTTCCATTTTCGTGTGATTTTTGTATATATTTTATTATATAGATTATCTATTTTTGACAGATATTCAGTGCATGTGATATGTGTCTAGTTTGCATATTTCTTAGTGTGTCTAGTTAGTATTTTAGGCTAGTTTTTAGAGTTTAAATAATGAACAATAGTCACTTTTATGTCTATTTCTTCCAATCTTGAGTTTTGTAGCTAAAATGTGCAAACGAGTGATTTAATGTGCAATTCATTGTGTTTCGTAGGTTTTAGCTATAACGATCATCAACTTGGATCAAGTGAAGTGCATTTCAATACTACTTGGAAGTGATTTGAAGTTGATGAGAAGTAGGGAATGAATAGGTCCAAGATGTGGCATGAAGAAGCAATGGTAGAAGAAGAATTGGTGAGAAAAGGATTTGACTGCACCGACATGTTTCTGTGTTCTAGCAATATCTTGAGCTAGAGACATTGAATTGAGATGATTCTTGAAGCATTTCAAAGATAAGAGAATTATATACAATTCTTATGAAGACCTCAAAGTTTAATTCTCACGTTTACAATGTCAAAGTGCCACATTATTGAAGCATTCTTGTGCAGCATTGCTCTTCCAACCATGTCTTGGTGTTTTGATCATATCTTTGTGTACAGAACTCCAAATGATCTGATTTTTGTACTCCTGGAAATCTAACTCAAAGGGCTATAACTTTTATGTTCAGAGTAAAAGCTAGGTTTTCCAAATTTCTGACCGAACCCGCGGCTGAATCCACGCCGCGAGTTGCACCGCAGGTACGGTCAGAAAGTTGTTAATTGAAGCCGCGGCTGTATCCTCGCCGCGGGTTCTGGCGCGGGTTCGGGGTGCAGATGTCCTATTTTGAGGCACTTTGGGGCTATATTTCAAGGGATTAATTCATACTCTTGGGGGAACGGTTAGACTACATCTTTGGAGGGTTTTGTAGTGCTAAAAACACAAGAGAGAAGCTTAGCATAGTATAGAGAGAGATTAGCAAGGGTCTCTCTTAGAGAGATTTTCTCTCTTTGAGAGAGCCACCCCTTTAGATTAGTAAATCTCTCTATAGAATAGTGCTATTTGGAGGATTCTCTTGTAAACATCAAGATTGGAGGAAGAATAGAAGATTTGAACTTGTTCATCAATCAATAAGTTTTCTTTATTCTATTTTTGCCTCTTTCTTGATTTATATGGATTTGTGTATTAAAGTTTTGATCTTTTATGTGAAATCCACCATGGGTATGTGCTAAATTGTTAATCTAGGGTTAGAGGAAACTAATGAATTCATGCATATGACTTGTTTGTGATTATTCATGCTATCTTGCTTTTGTTTGTTCTCTAGTTTGGGATGCATAGATTTGTAGTTGCTTGATCACCAACTATGAATTATTAGTTGTTATTATGCAACTGAGAGTTGGTAATAATGATGGAAAGGAAATAGTTGAAGTCTAGGTTGCATAGTCACACGAGAGTAGTGGTGCTCCTAGGTGGGTCAATTAGGAAATTCATGTTAGCTAATGAACCAATACTAGTATCTTTACCACGAGAGTAGGAAAGAACTAGTAGGGAGGTAATCGTTAACTTGTCACGAGAGTGAAGGTTAAGTATAATTGGAATTCGACCCTAAACAATACAAGAACTAATAGCATGAATTAATCCATTAAATCTTATGCTTGGTCATTAGTGGAATCTATTCCCTAGGGTCTTAAGATTACAAGTTTCCTTCTAGATATTGTTATTCTATAGAGTTAATTATTTTAGTTGTTTATTTTATACTTTGTTCTTCTCATTGTTATTGGGTTGTTTAGATAATAAAGTTAGTGATAAAGCCTTAGTACTTCAATAACCTTTTCCCTGTGGGATCGACCCTATTGCCCTATACTCGATACGATCTGTGCACTTGCAGTATATAGGGTAATTAGGTTTTATAACTTGATTATTTGTGTGTGATAGAATTAGATTATTTTCTATATTTTTAGACCTAATTACACGCCTATCAGTATGACATCTAGATTGCATTTCACATAGGATTTAGGTCATTTGAGTGATCTGACTACAAATGGTCGTCTATTTATGTGGGAAGCGGTGGCTTAACAGGCCGTTCTCCCCTCCATGAATAGAAAAAGTTAGTCACGAGTTATTAGTCCCCCGTACCCATTATGTTGCATACTCACTTTCTTCAACCATTTATTATCTATATTACTATTTTTCTTTACTTTTTTCATTCTACTTTTGCGACTACACTCGTGATTCCCTCGAAATCTCAATTCGAATTTTGCAATTAATACGATAATCTCGACCAAGCCTCAATGAAACATTTTTGACCCTTCCGATATTCACATTAGACTTAGGATTTGCATTCATATGGACACATCCTAGAATTTAGGGTTATTTTAGAAAAATTTGATTAAACCTCGCAACTAGCCTCAACTAGGTGGAAAGGGTGCCTTAGGCGCGAGCCTTTGCCTTCCCTTTCTTCAAATGTGAGTCCCAGACCTTCTTCTCTTGTTTTTTCGTACACCGAAGTCAGAAAAGGGTTTTTAAATATTTTTCCTAAATTTTTTATTTTGTTTTGTTAATGATTTTTCGGGTGACTTGGTAAACCTTAACTCAATACCAAATGACGACTCTATTTTTTAAAATAAAACCTTTTTTCAAAAATTAGTTGGCCAAAACTGTCGTACTTTTAGTCCCAGCCTTATTTTTGTTTAAGAATACCATTTTTTTCTCATACACACACAGTTTTTTCAAAAACATTCTTTTCAAAAAGGGTCATCAGATCGGACTGCCTTTTCGTGGCGCGACAGTCATGAACCAACCCATGCTCCATTTTTCAGGGGGCAACAGGTTTTGGCCACTCCACTGGGGATCATTAGTGAGTCCGAGCATTAGGTTTAATTGTCTTTTCATTCTCTAACCCTTCTATTCCATCGCATTCGGATGTTAGGATTGCATTTTTGTTTTAGGTTTTTAGGTTTTGTTTTTTGCATGTCATACACCTCGTCTCTCGTCTATCTAGATGATATACGGTTTACTTGTCTTTGCTTTATTCGGCCGCGCTTGTATTTGGGGAGCAGGTCAATCACCCTTAGAGCCCACGCGTGTTAGCATTATCATTCCCTTCTCTCATAATGAGCACTTCATACGTGCATTTGATATATTTTTTCCCTTTTTCTCTTTCTGGTGGTTGTCACCCACGCATCCCTTTAGGACTTGGATAGATCTGCCTAGACATGCGGCCATCACATTCGTCCATGTAACAGTGTTTAGGGGATCACTCGAACCACTGGCCTAGGATCCTAGGAATTGACAAACTTGTTACTTTTTGGATCCCTCAGTCTAAAGGTTCGGGAACCGAAGCCTTAAACGAGTCTAGATGCATTAGTGAACCCAACCTCATGCATCCATGTAAAATAAGCCTAAGGTAGAGTCATCCTTACTCAAGTACACTAGACACGAGAGGAGGGAACATACCCGCTTTTTTATTATTTATTTTGTGCATTATTTGTTGCTCTAAATGTGTTCTGTGCTATTTGTTGAACTAACTAACCTTATTTCATTATTTTTGTTCGCATTCACAACCATAGAATAAAGAGCCCTGTCAGCATGTTTAAATTTTCATTTCACAACTAATTTCTTCGAGAAAGATGGAAATAGAATTTTTCATAATTTTTTTGCAAATTGCATTCTGTTGTAAACAAATGTCCAATTATTGTAAATTTGTAAAGTCTCAAAAATTTGATTTTTCAACTTATATATCTTTGAATAAAAGTCATAGTTTCGAACCTTTTCAAAATTTACTCGTCCTTGTTTTATCTGTTAGTTTTGTTTGAATCAATTTTTCTTAAAACCAATAAATGGACCCAATAGGGCAAATTTTCATACAATACATGTTTATTCTTTGCAAAGAAATTATGCATCATTTTTTGCCTTATCCCCCACCCTCCCATCCCACACTACACAAAAAAGGATTTTAACACATATTTCATCCTACTTTAATAAATTGGCATTTTTAATGTTATGTTAATGTTGTATTTCACACCCTTATGGAGGCTTGATTTTCTTCAAACAAATAAATCCGAAGTCAATAATTTTGGTACAGTTCACGTTCCATCTTTCTTGAAGAAACTCTGCATCGTTATCAAAATAAAAATCTTCAACACATTTTTTCAAATTTTGCATTTTTTGCATCCTGCTTTAATAAACTAGCATCATGCATAAACCCTAGAGGGAATGCCATTTCAGGAATCACATTATAGGAGAGCCGTCCTTTTGTCTTGGGTACATAACTCTAAAAGGATACGCACGCTTATATTTTCAATACCATCCTCACGGGTGAGACCTTAGTTAAGGTAATACGAGCAGAAAGATCAGGCACACTTTCATTAAAAAGGGGGGTCTCATTCTAAGGGATTGCATTTCATGTTAGGCCTACTTTTGGCACAATAAGGGATACCTCTAGGGCATGCATCTGAATTTTTTATATATTCACTAACTATAGTCTTTTTCTTTTTCCTTCTTAGAATAAAATTTAACAGTGTTACGCAAGATAAATACCTGAATCCTGTTGTTTTAATTCCCGTCTCTCAGCTATTTTAAATCATAGGTTCTTTTCATCGAAGTCCCATTTATACGTGGTCTCGTGCCAAACTGGTGCATATAAACATGGGTGATCATCTAGAATCTTCCAAAGCACCCGCAGGGAATCCAACCTCTGAATTGACAGGACTTAGGGCAAAGATGAATGAAATGCTGGCCAAAATGAAAGACGTGACTTATGAGGTGTCCTTCCACAGCCAAATTATTGCCCATTTCATCAGCAACATGAGCAACAATGGCTCCATCTCGAAGGTACCACCTAATTAGGAAACTCTACAAACCCAACCCAATGCATGCAGAGGCACCTCAGATGCAAATAACGATGGCCCAGCTGTCCAGGTGCAGATCCCACCTCTAAATACTCAAGACACTTAGATCTCACCCCATTTACTCAAAATCCTCAAATGCCTGTCCAGATTCCATCCAGGCTTAAAAACGCCCAAAATATTCTGAACTAGCCTTACTATCCCCAGCAAGCAACTCAACTCACCAAGAACATTCAGCCACCACCGACTTAATGCAAGTCAGTTTGTGCTCGATACTAGATATCAGGGTGGAGCGAAAATGGAACCTTTTGCTAGGGAAGAGAATCCCTTCATGACTGATAAGACGTTATTGAAGAGACTAGATAGATTTGATGATTTCATCAAAGAGAGTCAGAGATTTGATAGATGTGGTAAATTAGATTACGAGAATTTCTACATGTTCCCAAATGCTCAATTGCCACCGAAATTTAAAGTGCTGGAGTTTTTCAAGTGTAATGGCAGTGGGGACCCTGTGGTGCACGTCAAAGTGTTTTGTAACAAACTAGGAAAACCAACTGGGGAGGACAAGTTGCCAACAAGGCCTTTTGGAGAAAGTTTGGAAAAAAGATGCATTAGAGTGGTATTTGAAATTAGACTTCTCAATAATGCGAAGCTGGACTGATCTTTCACGGGCTTTCATCAAGCAGTATGAATTCAACTGCGACCTAGTACCTGACAGATTTGCTCTAGTGCAGCTAAAGAAAAAACCTTCAGAGAGTCACGTAGCTTATGGCCAGCGGTGGCGAAGTGTTGCTACTAAAGTGCATCCACGAATCGATGAGAACGAGATGGCCAAACTTTTCATTGATGCTCAGGACCCACCATATTACCAATCCATCGTGAGCTCCATTGGAAAAACCTTCGCTCAGGTCATGGAACAGGCGGATGCCTTTGAGAGAGGGGTGAAGAAAGAAAAAGTGGTGGATATTGCAACCATGAAATTACAAGTAGAAAATTTGCAAAACAACAATAATTTGAAGAAAGCAGCTGGAAAGAAAGTCGAACAAAAGGAAAGGGAATCAGTCTTTGTGCTAAATCAAGGCTCAAGACCCAAACCCAAATTCCAAACCAACATGAACTATCGTGCCCATTATCTATAGTACCCTCCACTAGCACATGCTTTTTATACTGTTCCACTGTGTCCTCAACAAATCTTTAACACCCAAGTCCAACCAATGAATGCACAGCCATTTCTTCCAAATGTTCAACCCATATTCCAAAATTTTCAACCCACACCACCAACTAACCTTCGTCCCCCATGTCAACCGTACCCTAGGCCTATTCACCCTAACACCTATGTTGACCGACCCACATCCGCCAGTTGTTGGTCAAGCCAACCAACCACGAAAACACTATAGAGATTCCATCCCTCTTGGTGACCCTATTGATCAAATATATGAGCAGTTGAAGTCAGCGGCAAGATTGGCACCATACTAGAGAAAACTTTTCCTAATGGGCTACCCGTAATTATGACCCCCAAGCTATTTGTGACTATCATTCGGGAAGCCCAAGGCATAGTATGGCCAATTGCTGAGAATTGAAGCATAAGATCAAAGACATGATTGATGATGGAGAAATCGTATTGAGGAAAGAGGGAGGACAAGTTTTGAATGTCGATAACAATCCTTTGCCCCAATATGAGCCTGCTGTTGGGATGATAGTGGTAGACGAGAAATTCATGATGGGGGAAACATTTGATATTGTTGGTTTCAGTTTCATTGATAGTGGAGCACTGAATAACTGGATAGATCACTTTCTTGTGCCGAGGATGTGACGATGAATTGGGGGCTGCCTTTGTTTCAAAATCCATTTCCTAGATAGAGCCCTAGAATGAATTTCTTTTTTGCAATGGTTTTAGTGTTTGGCTCATATCATGTTTTGCTTTTATTTTGTTGAAGAAAGATTGTCATGAGTTCTTATTTACTTTTAAGAAAAATGTTTTCGACTTGAACTTATAGTTTACTGCTTGCCCAAAGGCCTTTGTCCAGTTATGTGTTTGTAAATATTCCTTTTTAAGAAAGTATGAGTTTGAATTCAATGAAATGGAAGTTTTCTCTTTTGTCTATTTATTCAGTTAATTTCATGTCTTTTATTCTTTTCTTCAAACGGTCAAAAAATAAAAATGCCTATGATCTTTGGATGTCACCTTATTTGAAGCTGATGATTGCCACTTCGATATCTTTCTGGATTCTGAAATAAAGCAAATTGTTAAGAAGATATTAGAGTGATACAGAAAAGGAATATGGATTCCATGTTAATGATTTTGAACGATACACAAGCTATCAACACCTTGCACTGAGGCAGAATGGCTAGATCTATCCCTTAGCTTCTCACTCGTGAGCATTCAAGTTATTAAGAAAGAGGGCCGCAATGAATTGTCAAAGCAGGCTTGGATGTTTGTTTAGAAGATTCAAGTACAACAAAAGGAATAAACATGCAGAGGATATGACTTCAACCAATTCACAAGGGAGTTTTATTGTTTCATATCTACAATTTCTTATTTACCTTTGGAATGTGTTGTATAGGTTATTGTGAGATTAAAATAAGGTGATGTCACATGCTTGTGGGTTATTGCTAGCAATCGTGATTTTTGTTTAGTTCCCCTATTTGTTGAAATTACTTTATGTACTTTGGCAAATGCTTTCTTTAAGCACTAAGAAATGATTATTATGTGGTTTGGAGTTTTGATCTTATAGAAAGTATATCTTGTAAAGTAGTTGGAATCATGTCTAAATTTTATATGTTTGATGAAAATTTCTCTTCTTTATTTAATTTCACATGTTAAATTTTGATTATGGTCAATTGGTGCAATCATATAATCTATTATATAATACTTATCATGAGGGAGTTCACACTATAAAAAAAAGAGAAAAAAAATGATGTATTTTTTTTACTCCAATAATTCTTGTGCTTAATAACCAAGAGTTTTCATCCAAAAATGTCGACTTTCGCGTCAAATAGTACTTGAATTATGAGTAATCATTGAAAATTTGAGTACGTAAATTATTGAGTAACTAAGGGTCTTCATTTAACCAATGTCGATTCCTGCGTAAAAAAGGCAGTTCTATTTCTCAAATACAGTTTTTGCTATTTGCTTAAAATTGAGGCGTTGAGTAATCGGGAATGCTCATAGCCAATGTCGATTTTCACGTAAAAAAAAAACTCTCGTATTTTGAGTGATTAGTTCACTAAAATAAAATTTCCTAAAGCGAGAAATGGAATTGATTATAGAAATAGGATGCTCCTCGATTGATCATATGATTCATTTAGTTGTGAAATTTTGTAAGGTGAAAAAATTAAATTAAACTTGTTTAATTGTGATATAATTCCCTCTCCTTTACTTGATATTATGAGTATTAAAGAGAAGACAATGAATCGCATAATAATTATTTACTTGGTCATGTGAAAGTACATTTTAGAATATACATTCGTGATTTCAATGCTTGAATCATTAGTTGATATCACATTTTTCAAATTGTTTGAGAACAAACAATGATTCAAGTGTAGGGGAATTGATAAGTGTCAAAATTATGCATTTTGTTATATTCGTTTTAGTGGAAGTGGACTCATTTTGTTTTTCTGAAAATTTGGAATTTTGAGGTAAAAAAATAATATTTGAGTATAATGACATACAAGTTTTTAGGATCTCTATAGATTAATGATATTTGGACACAATTTGGATCAATTGGAGCATGAAAAGCAGAGAAGCATTGTCCAGGGGAGACCATGTTCTAGCGGAAGTGGATGGTTAGATATTTCCCTCGATCATTAATTTAGATAGTATAAAGAATTTTCTTGTTTGATTTAATAAATTGTCTTTTCAAAATTGTTGCAAAAAGAGACGGATTAAAGTCGGGTCTTGTTTCTTTTCCCTTGAAACATGTTCTTACCCTAGTTTTCCCCTATAAGCCTTCAAAATATGTGACTTTTGTTTGACAACCCACTTGAAGGTCGCCCCCCATACTGGGGCAATTTTTGTGGTAATTTCATCCCACATTGGGCAAATATTTGTGTTTAAGAAGGGAAAAAAAAAAGAAAAAAGTGATGCAAAAAGAAAATGCCCAAAAGAAAATGATAAAACTGGGGCAATTTCTTTAGGAAATGGCAAAAAAAAAAAAAAAAAAGCCAATGACAAAGTTGAGATGAAAATTTTTGAAAAAGAAAAGAAAATGTGAAAACTGTCAGAATCGGGGCAAATTCTTTGAAAATGCAACCTCAGGTTGCTTAAACCCTTCTTAACTTCTGCTTTCCAGTCTTAACCTTTCTAGCAGATTACCTGATCTCTTGCCAAAGCCAAAATGTTAACGGCCTCCGTCTTCATTTTGTGATGATTTTTAAATGAAAATTTGTGTATCAAGAAGGCAGATGATGTTAATATATCTATGGGAAGATTGCCTTACTGATGCTAAACATATTTCAAGTTTAGTCTGTTTTAATGAAAAGAGAAAAGCTATCTCAAATTTGGATGCTGTCATTCATTTCCCTTCTTCCTTTCAAGTTAATAGTTTGGAAGGGTATTGTAGTTGGGCAAATACAACAGTTGAAGGCTCATCAGTGAAAAGTTATTATGCCAATATTGGATTCATTTGGAAATTGGTGACTACAGTTACTTAAGATTTTTTTTGTCAGTATTGATCATTTTGTGGCAATCTCTAAATTCAAATGGAAACGACATCCAATGAGCAAGTGACATCTTTTAAGTCATCATTTCTAAATCAATTTCGAAAAATTTTTTATTTGTCTATATTTTACTTATTTAGTCTTTGCATATTTTCTTTTAGTTACTATACAAAGGTTATTTTAAATTAGTGCGTATGAGATGTTTTGTACAAAAATGAATAATGATGATTAGTTTTATTGACTTTTGAATAAAAAGTGAAGGCAATCCTAAGTTTATTGAGAAGTGAAGGCATACATAAATTGAAAGACTATTTTGGGGGATTTGATATGAATTGTGAATCAGAGTCAACTGAATTCGAGAAACTTGCAGAAAGTAAAGCAAGAGACTGTATGAGAGATTCAAGATGGCAATCATCATGTTTATATGTGCCAGTAGAGTTAAGAGACCGCCGTGTGGTAGCATCACTTTTACAATTCTAGTTGTTTGCTTTCTCTTGCAGGTGCGATCACACCATTATCACTTGGGACTCTTGTCAAAGATAGAAACTAGGGCAAATTTTTTGGAATCAACATTGGTCTAATGAGGGCAAAATTCGATTCAAATGTTGATTTCAAATTGACACTGGGGTAAATTTTGGAGAAAATTAAATTTCAAAATATATTTTTGATGCTTTATGCTTGAGGTAAAACTTTGTGAAAGACTAATTTATATTAGGGAAAATTTTTTGAAGTATTGATTTGATATGAATTTTGATGCTTAATAAAGAGCCAAATCTTTAAAAGAATGACTTCAATTTGGTTTGATGCCATACACTAGGGAAAAAATTTTTGAAAATTTTGATTTGTGAATTGATTTGGATACAATACTTGACAGTTGTTTCCTATGTTTTAAATTTCTCTATACATTTTGTCCAACAGCCTGCACCTCATTTTGTTCATTCTATTTTGGCAGTCTAGACCCCCCGCATTGCAATCATTAGTTTAGCATCATGTATTCATGCATTTCTTTAGTAGCTTGGATCGCATTATCATGCTTTACTTTTTCAAGTCATCACTAGTCTAATATTTGTCTAGCACGATACATGTTTTCAATTTGTTCAATATTTGGCACACCACTCGTTTTGATCTATCCAACATTTCACACATCATTTTTATTTTTAGTTTACCCCAACTCGTCCGTTTAGGGTTTGCTTTTTTGTTAAGTCTTAACTCATCCGTTAGGCCCCAACTCGTCTGTTGGGTTTTAATTTCTATTCATTCCAATCTGACAGTTCAAACTCTACATTTTAGCATTCATGCATTCGTTTGGTAGCCCGAACCCTATTAGTATGTTTTACTTTTCAAAATTTACATTCACCCAGTAATTATCCAACATTTGTCCAACATGTTGCATGGTGCTTTTAATGTGTTTAGTAGTTTGCATACTGTGTTCCCACTTTATTATCGATTTTCACTTTCAGTTTGTAGTAGGCTCAATCCTCAGCATTGGGTACTGTCTTTATTTTTAGTTCTTGGTAGGCTCGATCTTACCATTGGGTACCGATTTTCATTTTCAGTTTGCGATCGGCACAATTGTCAGTATTGGGTACCGTCTTTATTTTCAGTTGCGGCAGGCTCAATTGTGGCATTGGGTACCTTCTTTATTTTTCAGTTGTGGTAGGCTCAATCGTGGCATTGGGTACCGTCTTTATTTTCAGTTCTGATAGGCCCAATCGTCAGCATTGGGTACCGTCTTTATTTTCTCAGTTCTCGGTAGGCTCAATTCTAGCATTGGGTACCAATTTTCATTTTCAATATGTGGTAGGCTTAATCGTCAGTATTGGGTACCGTCTTTATTTTTAGTTGCGATAGACTCAATTGTGGCATTGGGTACTGTCTTTATTTTTCAGTTTGCAGTAGGCTCAATCGTTAGAATTGGGTACCATCTTTATTTTTAGTTCTTCATAGACTCAATCCTAGCATTGAGTATTGATTTTCATTTTCAGTTTGTGGTAGGCTCAATCATCAGCATTGGGTACCGTCTTTATTTTCAGTTCTCGGTAGGCTCAATCCTAGCATTAGGTACCGATTTTCATTTTCAATTTGCAGTAGGCTCAATTGTCAATACTGGGTACCGTCTTTATTTTTAGTTCTCGGTATGCTCAATCCTAGCATTGGGTACTAATTTTCATTTTCAGTTTGTAGTAGGCTCAATCATTAGCATTGGGTATCGTCTTTGTTTTAATTCTCGGTAGGCTCAATCTGTAGCATTGGATACCGAATTTTCACTTTCAATTTTCTTTTAAAAATGTTTGCAGCATTAGGTACCATATCATTCCAATTGCATGCTCAATCATCTTATTTTAGCATTATTTTCCTCTTGATGTTCAGCCCATTTACTTTCATGTTTTTCCCAAAAAAAATATAGAGAAAAGTGAAAAATTTTGATGTTTGAGTTAGATTTCATCTTATGCTCGACACTTGTTTCTCCTTTGTTTTAAAATCTTTATTGCATTCATTTTTATCCAGCACCCTGGACTCGAGTTTTGTTATTTACATTTCAAGACTTGTAGCCTAGACTTTGCATTGCATTCATCAATCCTGACAACCTAGGATTATGTTTCCGTCCAGCAACCTGGTCGACATACATTTATTTACATTCCAAGTTTGGCAGCCCAAACTTGCATTTAGTTTTTCAATATTTGTTTTGTCCAGTAGCTTGGACTTGTTTTTTTTTGGTCTACTGGTTTACGTATATATTTTTGTCCAGCAACTTGGACCACTTTATGTTATCTTAATTTAGCTGTTCAAATGTTGCATTTCCTTCTCTATTTTGGTCAATAAGTTTTCATTGGCAATAGTGTTTTGCATCTGAACTACGTTTGACCTGATTCCTTTCACCGGGATACGTAGGCAACTCCTAGAGAGTTCGGTCACATGTTTTTCTATGTTCATTTGTTCATCGGTTTATATCTCATCACCTTCTCATATTGTGTATGTGTAAATGTTTTAGTTTATAGTGGTATCTGTTTCACATTTGAGTAAGTCAAAATTTGGTGTTATCTATGTTTTTGTCTAAAATCTTTATGAGATTCCCGACAAAAAGGGGCAAACTGTAGACATCAAATTGTGACACACTGTTCATTTTTTCAACATTAGAGGGCATTTTTTTGAATAAAGGGGCAAAATTAACAATTTCAAGGGCAAAACAGTAATTTTAAGCACGTAAATATTTTTTTTACTTAGTTTTAGAGTTTTAAATGTACATTTTGTATTTTCATACATGCTTCTAAATTTTGTGTGATTTTTTGGAATTAATTGCTATTTTTCTATATATTCCGTCAATAAAGGAGCAAAACGGTCATTTTGCTATGCGAACACCATTTTTTCCCATTTTTTGTCCCAATTTTATTTTTCAGGCTTTTAAGTATGTTTTTGAATTTTTTTTATTTTTTTCGGTGACAATTGCTATTTTTTCGTAAATATTGCGTTCAGGGGCAAAATAATTATTTCACATCCCAGACATATTTTTCACCTGTTTTTGAGTTCCTAAATTCATTTTCTAAGGTTTTAAGCTTATTTTTTATTTTTAGAAATTTTTCAAGACCAATAGCTATTTTTTTGGATATTTACGTCACTACAAGGGTAAAATAGTCATTTCACACCCTCAACGCATTTTTTCCCAATTTTTGGGTCCTAAATTCATTTTTTAGGGTTTTAAATTTATTTTTAATTTTTGGTAATTTGTTGAGGTCGATAGCTATTTTTCTATATATTTCGTCAGTCGAAGAGTAAAACAGTCATTTTATATGCAAATGTATTTTTTGACAGAAATTTTTGGGATTTAATAAATTTCGTTATTTGCATTTTCGATTTTTTTCATTTTTTGGGTGCTTTAGAAAAATAATGGCATTTTTTAGTTTTAATTTCAATTTTTTGGTGTCAAAAAATATTTTTAGGATAAAATTAGGATTTTATTGCTAGTGGTATTTTGGTTATTTTTTGGTATTCTTGGAGGCCAAGACTACTAACCCCTATAAATACCCCCATTGAAAAATAAAAAGGGGGACAAAAATTATAAAAATACCACACACATTTACTATTCTTGCACACACTACACACTTTCACACAAACTAATTTCAACGCACACAGTAACAAACCATACAAACACACTCCTGGATTAAAGAGACACATAAACACACACTTTTTACACACATTGAGATAAAAAACATGCCAAACAGGAAGAATAAACAAGAACACAAGAACTCCCTTAATCAAGGTAAATTTTATAAACTTTGTTTATTCATTTACATCTTTCATTGATTGATACTGTAACACCCTAGAAATTCATGCAAAACCATTTATTTTGTATTATGTCCATTAGTTAGGAAAAAAAAAAAAAAAGAGGGCCGAAATTAGTGAAAAGAAATAAGGAAATGATTTCTATTTTATTTAGTAGCTTGGTGTACCATCTTCCTTAGGAGTTGTACCTAGAAGTCTTGCAAGATTAATGGTAAGATAAATGATAAAAAATCCCTTCTAATTAAACCTAGCCAAGTGGAGTCTACAATGGCAAGAAAGTCAAGCTCTACCCTTACTTTTGTCTTGCTTTGATTGGTCCAAGTTTTTCCAAATTCTTTCTCCATTTCTTTTCTTCTTCACTTAGTTATTTTCTCTCTTTTCCTTTACCCTTGGCCGGCTTCTTCACTCTCTCTTTTCTTCTCATTTGCTTTCATTTTCTTGGAGCATTTCTCTCTAATTTGATCACTTTTCATCCATTGAAAGTGAGTTAATCTTCCTCCTAAGCAAAGATCTTGCCTTATTAAAGGTATTCACCAAGAACTTTTCTTATTATTTCAAGTATAAGTTTTATTTTTTATAGCTTTTTACCCATGTCTTTAAAGTTAAGCATGATTTATTTGAGCCATGAAAATGAAGTTTTACTCCATGAATATGAGGTTTATGGGCTTGTATGACTTGTAGATAGTGATTAAATCTTGAAATGACATGATTTAAGTATGATGTGGTTGAAGAACCTTGGAGAGGTTCATGTGTTTTTATGGCCAAGTTGAGTGAAATTGGATTGAATTTTGATATGAAACTGGTAGAACTACTTGAGATTGGGTTGTTTGGCTGTTTTCTTTGTAGATTAAAAATTTTGAGTTAGTCCGATTATAGGGGAAATGCTGCCAAAATTTCGGTAAAACCTCAGAAGTAAAAGTGATTAAGCTATGATTTAAAGTTATATAAGCTGTAATTTAGTGATTAGAACGTGTAGAAATTTCTGTAGATGAGCTATTAGTGAATTGAACCTTTCTGAGCAAAACCCTAAACTCTAGGGTAAAACCCTAAACTCCAAAACCCTAGAAATTTAACCCAAGAACGACTTGGGGTATTTCTCAAATTTTCTTAGTGAATTGCTTAGATTTTATTCGGTTTTTATACGACTATTTTCTCTTGAATTTCAAGATCCGAAAGTGAGACCCGACCATATTACGAAATCTTTTCTTAGGCACTTCAGGTGAGTGTTTTATGTGTGCATGATGCATGAAATGCCATGTTATACTTGACATTATTATTTAATGAAATGTGTTACTTGAGGAAAGATGTGTACTTTATCGCATCTATTCCGCAATGTGTTACATGCTTTCACTATTAAATGTGTTACTTGTGTGTGAGACTTCCGTGACTAACTTCACCGTTACTTCACGGATAGTCAACCCAGTCGTGCGTGGGAGGATATAAGGTGCTGGGTGTTTTAGGGCGTGTTGTTCTTTCCCAATTGAGTTGAATTCCTCAAAGAGACCAACTCCGGATTGAACTTTCTTGCGTGTTGGCCCTCCAAGGTCGAGATTACTCCCTAGATGTGGTAGCCTGTACGGAGGTTATAATGTGAATGGTGGTTAGGGTTCTTGCTAGTTTATACTGGCATGATCCTTGGCGAGGACCTGAGCTATTATCTCGGTCCGAACGTCTTGGGTACTTGTTCAGTGCTTGCTACTTCTGCAGTTGAGCTTGCTCCCGTAGTTGAGCCCTGTATCCGCCATTGACTACTTGTTAATTAAATTATTCACACATTGTTTATTTAACTCGTTAAATATTTTTATTGAATAAAATCATGAGTTTCTGGTATGGTTGCATGACTTGAGCACTCACTGGGCTATTATAGCTCATCCCATCTATTTGTTTTCTTTAATCAAGTTTCCAAAAATACCAAAGCTGAAAAAGCTGATTTTGGACGTTGTACATGTTCTGTTTCATGTATTTTGATAGCCACTTGTTTAGGCTATTCTTGTAAATACTATGTGAATTTTAGTGTGCAAAATATATTATTGATATTTGTACTTTCAAGTAAATTATATAAATGTGTTTTATTTTGTATTAAATATGTTTGTACGTATTGCGCGAGTGCATGTTTGAGTCCTGGCGAGTGCTAGGCAGGCAGTCCGCTAAGCCCTTTGGTGCGCCTCTGGGTAAGGTGGGGCTGTCACAGATACATTATCTGAAGGTTTTGATCCTAAAGAAGTAATTTCCTTTTAACTTTTGAGTTTTTCTTTTGGGTTTTTTTTTCTTAATTAACTTCTGGGACTTTGTTCTTCTCTCTCCTTCCACCATTCCCTCTCCATCTACACTACCGTTAACCCCTCTACCACCATCTTCAATCTTCTTCCTCAGCCCTTCACCTTTACCACCACCTTAACACAAGCTAATCCCAGCAAATCCACCATCAGAATCCCATAACAGCCTACCAAACCACCAATCCACAACTCACTTTCCCACTATAATAATGACTAGTCACAACACCACCTATTGCCCAATTTTCCATCACCATATTTGTCTGATTGCCACTCAAAACAATTGCCTAATTGCTACCTCGAGCAGCCCAAATTAACCACCAATTTCTTCTCCATCAATCACCACTGAGCTAGAATCACCACCACACAATCACCATCTCAACCCATCGCTCCACTCAATTAGAACCACCGTCTCCTCTTTTTCCCATCTCCTCCGCCATCCTCAACGACCACTAACCACCATTTCACTCCTCCTTCACAAGCCTTCCCACCACTAAAACCCGCCAAATAGCATCCACCATACCTTCCCACTGTCGCGTCCTAAAAATTGTAAGTAAAAGGGTGTAGTGGGGTGGGGTCGTTGACTGTTGTCTCTCGAAAAGACGGTCCGGTCCGAGACCCTTTTCAAAAAGCAAGTTTTGGGAAAAATCGTGCGCGTGTGTGAAAAATCAAGTTTTTATTGAAAAAGTGTTATTTTAAGAAAAATAATAAAAAAAGGCCGGGACTAAAAAAGTGTAACAATTTTGCTCAACTAATTTTTGAAAAAGGGTTTTATTTTGAAAAATGTAGTCGCCACTTGGTACTGAGTTAGGGTGTACCAAGTCACTTGAAAAATCGTTTAACAAAATAAAAAAATAGAAAAATGTTTTAAAACCCTTTTTCGACTCCAGTCTATGAAAAACGAGAGAAAAAGGTTCGGGAGTCACATTTGAAGAAAGGGAAGGCAAAGGCTTGCGCCTAAGGCATCCTTTCTACCAAGCTGAGGCTAGTTGTGAGGTTTAATCAAAATTTCCTAAATTAACCTTAGGTTCTATCGCGTTTTGGATGTATCAAAATGAATGCAAATCCTAAATCTAAATGTGAATATCAGGAGGGTCGAAATGTTCCATTAAGGCTTGGTCGGAATTACAACATTAATTGTGAAAGCCGATTCGAGATCTTGAGGGAGTCACGAGTTTTTATGCAAAGGGTGATGCAAAAAGCAAAGAAAATAATAATATATAGTATGTGAAGAAAGAAGGTGGGTATGCAACATGACGGGTACGAGAGACTAATAACTCGTGACTGAATGTTTCTACTAACGGAGGAGGGAACAGCCTGTACGCCACTGTTTTCCATGTAAGTAGATGACTATTTCTAGTTGAATCACACAAATGTCCTAATTTCTAAGTGAGATGCAACCTATATGTCATGCATTTTAAAAATGTGTCAAAATAATAATAATAATAGCAATAATAAAATAATGCCAAATGGAAAGAAAGCTAAAAATGTGTGAAATGAGATGTGAAATGCACACAAATGCACCTAATACTAAATGTCCTAAGTGTAACACCCTAGAAATTCATGACAAAACCATTTATTTTGTATTATGTTCATTAGAAGAAAAAAAAAAAAAGAAGGGCCGAATTAGTGGAAAAAAAAATAATAAGGAATGATTTTCTATTTTACTAGCATGTTGTACCATGTCCCTTAAGAGTTGTACCAAGAAGTCTTGCAAGATTAATCATAGGATAAATGACAAAATCTCTTCTAATTACTCTTTGCCAAGTGTAGATTACCATGGTTAAGAAAGTCAAGATCTACTTTGTTCTTGTCTTGCTTTGATTGGTCAAACTTTTTCCCATTTCTTTTCTTCTTAGGCATTTTCTCTCTTTTCCTTCTTCTCAAAACCGGCCCTTCTTCTCACTCTTTTCTCTCCATTTTCTTTCATTTTCTTGGAGCTTTTACTTCCATTTGATCACTTTTCATCCATAGAAATTGAGTTGATCTTCCTCCTAAACAAAGATCTTGTCTTACTAAAGGTATTTCCCAAGAACTTTTCATCTTACTTCAAGTATAAAGATTATAGTTTTCTAGCTTTTAAGCCATGTCTTTATGGTTAAGTGTGATTTATTTTAGCCATGAAATATGAAGTTTATTCCTTGAATATGAGGCTTATGGACTTGGATGACTTGTAGATAGTGATTTAAACTTGAAATGACATGATTTAAGTGTGATTTGGTTGAAGAACCTTGGAGAGGTTCAAGTGTTTTTCTGATAAATTTGAGTGAAATTGAAGTGAGTTTGATGTGAAATTGGTAGAATTACTTGAGATTGGGTTGTTTGGATGTTTTTCTTGCATGTTTAAAATTTTGGGTTAGTCAGATTATAGGGGAAGTACTGCCGAAATTTCGGTAAAACCTAAGAAATAAAAGTGATTAGGCTATGATTTAAAGCTTTATAAGTTGTAATTTAGTGATTAGAACGTGCAGAAATTTTCGTAGATTAGCTATTAGTGAATTGAACCTTTTCGATCAAAACCCTAAAAGTTAGAAAAACCCTAACTTCAAAAACCCTAAACCCTAGGGTAAAATCCTAAACTCCAAAACCCTAGAAACTAAACCCTAGAAATACTTGAGGTATTTCTCGAATTTTCTTATCGAATTACTTAGATTTTTATCCGGTTTTTATACGACTATTTTCTTTTAAATTTCAGGCTCCGGAAGTGAAACCCGACCGTATTACAAAATATTTTCTTAAGCACTTAAGGTGAGTGTCTTTATCTGTGCATGATGCATGAAATATTTTGTCATACTTGAGAATGTTATATTATGAAAAATTATGTTATCCTTGTAATTGTTATTTGATGACATGTGCTACTTGAGGAAAGATGTGTACTTTATCGCATCTATTCCGCAATGTGTTACACGCTTTCATTATCCAATGTGTTACTTGTGCATGAGACTTCCGTGACTAACTTCACCGTTACTCATGGATAGTCAACCCAGACAGGCTCGGGAGGATATAAGGTGCTGGGTGTTTTAGGGCGTGTTGTTCTTTCCCTTTTGAGTTGTGAATCCTCAAAGAGGCCAACTCTGGATTGAACTTTCTCACGTGTTGCCCCTCCAAGGTCGAGATTACTCCCTGGATGTGGTAGCCTGTACGGAGGTTATAAGGTGAACGGTGGTTAGGGCGTGCGTGATAGTACTGTCATGTCCTTTGATAAAGACCTGAGTTATTATCTCGGTCCTAACATCATGGTTACATGAACAGTACTTGCTTCTCCTGCGGTTGAGCTTGCTCCCGTAGTTGGGCCCTGTGTCCGCCATTGACTACTTGTTAATTAAATTGTTCATAACCTGTCTATTTACCTTGTCAATCATCTTGTTCTATAAAATAATGAATTCCTGGTATGATTGCATGAGTTGGGCACTCACTGGGCTATTATAGCTCATCCCGTGCATTTTTTTTCTTTAACCAGGTTTTCCAAAACACTAAAGCTGGAAAAGCTGCTTTTGGATATAGTAAATGTTTTGCTTCATGTATTTTGATAGCCTAATTGTGTAGGCTTTTATTGTAGATATTATTTATATTTTGGGATGTAAAAACTCTTGTGATAATTATACTTTCAAGTGAATTTTATGAATGTATTTCTTTATGAATGTATTTTATTTTGGGTTAAGTACGCTTAGATGTTCCAAGTGAGTGCGTGATTTGAGTCCTGGCGAGAGCCAGGCAGGCAGTCTGCTAAGCCCTTTGGTGCACCTCTGGGTAAGGTGGGGCTATCATAGTTGGTATCAGAGCCTAGGTTTGAATTCTGGCAGAGTTTAAATGTGAATCTTTGAAGAGCTTAAGTTTGATCCTTATTAGATCTTAAGTCTAAACATTATTTTATATTAGTTTGTTAAGATTTGAAAGTACTACCTGGCTAATAAGAAGTGAACCTCTAGTTGTAATTGGGATACATAGAATGTTTTCTTTTGTGATTGGTTTGGTACTGGTGGATATCGACTCTGTTATATTAGGTGTATTATATTAGCAATTGGTGGCATTAAGTACTTGAAGTGTTAGTGAATGGGTAAATGGTATGACATAGATGGTTCGATATACATTGTGGATGATTAATTATTTATCCTCATACAATTTGGAATAGCTAGTATTTAAAGGAGATCCTAAGCTTGAATCTTATTTGTGATCCTTTAAGTACAAATATTTGTAGATTCTTTTGGGTGGTTAGTGTGTACATTGGATCGGATTATTGGGACTAATTGATTCACACTTCGGGGTGTACAACCTTAGTGTGGGTTGACTTAGTTTTGAGATCCGTGTTCGAGTACCTATTATTGATGATTGAGGATTTCGTAGTTTCTTCTATATGGGTTTAGCTTTACTTTGCTATGGATTGTTTAGTATGGGTCTCTTAGTGTAGATAGTTAGTTCTAAACCTTGTTATATTGCAGAATGGCACCTCTTAAGGAAGTCAAGGTATGTAGAGGTTGCAATAGTGTACACTCGGGAGAATGTAGATGGAAAACAAGAGCTTGTTTTGGTTGTGAAGAGATGTATTGGTATTAGACTTGTGTGAATTTTATAAGAAAGGGTGTTAACTTTGGCATTCTTTACACTCATCTTTTCATTTCATGAGCATAAGAGAAAATCCGAGAATGAGAAAGTAGTAACTATTCCCTTTTCTATGCAAATTTTAAAAGCCATTAGGAAATGAGGTGCGAGTGTTTCTTAGACCTAAAAACCTACATGAATATAATTGGGAATGGTCTAGTTTATTTTCTAAGCTGGATTTTGAGATGTGATACTTAAATATTGTTTATTATTAAGTCTTCCTGGGTTTATCTTTGGGTGGTTTATTTCTTTAAAACATGTAGGTATGTCAGAGAGTGGTCGAAGTGAGGCATCACGGCCATCTAGTACGACTCCATTGCAACATGAGTACCATAGAAGACCAACAGATTGTGACCATGAGGGACCAGCGCATCCCTACCGTACCTTTTCACCTGCCCGTCGAGTACGGCCTGCCTGTGATTGTTGGAGGACGAACTCTTACACCAACCAAGTTGTATTTTCATTGATTGAGGATAGTAAACGGGTTGAACGCGAGGGTGAGATCTCCCGAGCTCGCATTCATGAGTTGAGAGAGATAATGAGAGTTCAAGCTCAAAGGATTCGAGAGCTTGAGGCTGCTGTTTGGGAGGAACAACAGAGGATCGAGGTTTACTGAATGTAGTACTAGGATGCCCTCGCTGCCGCCACCATCGAAACTTATGAAGCCGTGGAAGAAAAGGCGCAACCAATGGAAAAGACAAAGCCCTTGGTTCGAACGATGCAAGTGAGGAAACGGGGACATGCTAGTAATCTCTACCTATCAACTGAAAGTACTCCAGTCCCTAAGGTAGGGAAGGGACCTGCAGGAGTGAGAATTAAGCATGATGCCCAATCTGGAAGTTCAAGAGGGACTCTAATGGATAGAGCTCCGCTAGGAAATGAACAAAAAGAGGATACTCTAAATAAAACTCAACTCCCGGTGCTTCAAGTTGCTTGTTGGTATTGTGGTAAAGGCAATCATACCGAAGAAAATTGTTGGAGGAAAAACCGTAAGTGTCTACGTTGCGGGAGTACTGATCATCAAATAAAGCATTGCCCAAGACAGACGACTAGTGGACAGGGTATAGCTCAGCCAGGACACCAGGACCTTGATAAAGCCAGAGGAGGTGGAAACGAGTGAAAAGTGTTGGCCCGGGTTTATGCTCTAGATAAGTGTAATGTCTAGGAATATGCACAAAGACCTATGCTAGTTTTGTTATGCTTTACATGTGTGATATGTTTTATACATAAACTTTTGAAAGTGTGTAAGTTGAACTACCCGTATATGCATGTGACTTTATTTGGCATAAAACTTGATTTCCTTGTTTATTCTTGAATTTGTACATCTTGAAATATAACTTGTCACTTGTTACGTGGAAATTGAAATGATTTATTTATGGTATTATAAAAGATTAAGTTATGACTGGACGAGGTCATGGTAGAAGACGTCCCGTCGCCAAGACCGGGATGAAGGTACGACTTAGAGCATGAATTCTACTTATGGGCTTGACTCCATGATCACGGTATCGACTCGAATGATTGATGTTTAACTCGACTTGGGAATCGGCAAAATCCAATAATGGAAACCTGTAGTTTTCATAGAAACCCCATAGTAGGGGAGAACGTAGCCCTAGAAAGGTTTTAGAAATTTAACCCTCCCAAGTTCAATGATGGTCCGAATCTCGAAATCGCTGAAAATGGCTAGAGAATATTGAGAAAAGTTTTACCACTTTGAAGTATATTGATGAAGGGCAAGTGACATTTGTCGTATTTTGGTGGTGTTAGAGCCATGAGCTGTTAGGATCTAAAGCCCTGAGCCTCTCGTTCGTGAAGAGTCACGAAGCGAAACTCTCCGTAGGGACTACTGCAGCAAGGTGGCAAGCTGGTAGGTACCCTGTCATGTGACCCTGAGAACTGTCACAGTTGGTATCAGTTGGAAGGTGCTACCACACCTTGGTGAATTTTGATAAATGCTAAGTACAAGAGATATCAGAGTAGCGCAACGGAAGCGTGGTGGGCCCAATTAAACTGTGCACAATTAAATTGTGGGCGAAAGCGGTAGAGTTTAGTATACTGGAGAAACCGATTTCAAGGTTGGAAAAAATATATATTTATCCCAAGCTATTCGGAAATCAAGGTGGAATTTCGAGGACGAAATTCTTTTAAGGGGGGAAGGATGTAACACCCTAGAAATTCATGCCAAAACCTTTTTTTTTGTATTATGTTCATTAGAAGAAAAAAAAAGGGCCGAATTAGTGGAAAAAAAAATAATAAGGAATGATTTTCTATTTTACTAGCATGTTGTACCATTTCCCTTAAGAGTTGTACCAAGAAGTCTTGCAAGATTAATCATAGGATAAATGACAAAATCTCTTCTAATTACTCTTTGCCAAGTGTAGATTGCCATGGTTAAGAAAGTCAAGATCTACTTTGTTCTTGTCTTGCTTTGATTGGTCAAACTTTTTCCCAATTCTTTTCCATTTCTTTTCTTCTTTACTTAGGCATTTTCTCTCTTTTCCTTCTTCTCAAAACTGGCCCTTCTTCTCACTCTTTTCTCTCCATTTTCTTTCATTTTCTTGGATCTTTTACTTCCATTTGATCACTTTTCATCCATAGGAATTGAGTTGATCTTCCTCCTAAACAAAGATCTTGTCTTACTAAAGGTATTTCCCAAGAACTTTTCATCTTACTTCAGGTATAAAGATTATAGTTTTCTAGCTTTTAAGCCATGTCTTTATGTTAAGTGTGATTTATTTTAGCCATGAAATATGAAGTTTATTCCTTGAATATGAGGCTTATGGACTTGGATGACTTGTAGATAGTGATTTAAACTTGAAATGACATGATTTAAGTGTGATTTGGTTGAAGAACCTTGGAGAGGTTCAAGTGTTTTTGTGATAAATTTGAGTGAAATTGAAGTGAGTTTGATGTGAAATTGGTAGAATTACTTGCAGGTTTAAAATTTTGGATTAGTCAGATTATAGGGGAAGTGCTGCCGAAATTTCGGTAAAACCTAAGAAATAAAAGTGATTAGGCTATGATTTAAAGCTTTATAAGCTGTAATTTAGTGATTAGAATGTGCAGAAGTTTTCGTAGATTAGCTATTAGTGAATTGAACCCTTCCGATCAAAACCCTAAAAGTTAGAAAAACCCTAACTTAAAAAACCCTAAACCCTAGGGTAAAACCCCTAAACTCCAAAACCCTAGAAATTAAACCTTAGAAATACTTGAGGTATTTCTCGAATTTTCTTATCGAATTACTTAGATTTTTATCCGGTTTTTATACGACTATTTTCTTTTAAATTTTAGGCTCCGGACGTGAAACCCGACCGTATTACAAAATATTTTCTTAAGCACTTAAGGTGAGTGTCTTAATCTGTGCATGATGCATGAAATATTTTGTCATACTTGAGAATGTTATATTATGAAAAATTATGTTATACTTGTAATTGTTATTTGTTGACATGTGCTACTTGAGGAAAGATGTGTACTTTATCGCATCTATTCTGCAATGTGTTACACGCTTTCATTATCCAATGTGTTACTTGTGCATGAGACTTCCATGACTAACTTCACCGTTACTTCACGGATAGTCAACCCAGACAGGCTCGGGAGGATATAAGGTGCTGGGTGTTTTAGGGCGTGTTGTTCTTTCCCTTTTGAGTAGTGAATCCTCAAAGAGGCCAACTCTGGATTGAACTTTCTCGCATGTTGGCCCTTCAAGGTCGAGATTACTCCCTGGATGTGGTAGCCTATACGGAGGTTATAAGGTGAACAGTGGTTAGGCCGTGCGTGATAATGCTGTTATGTGGGGCTGTCACACTAAGGGTCTAGCGTTGGACTAGCCCGTTCTAAACAAAATCTCACTAGCGTTGGACTAGCGGGAAAAGAAAGAAGCCAGAACTAGCGTTGGACTAGTGTGGTGACGGAATACCATAAATCATGAATTAAATATTAAAGCATGAATTAAAAGCAAATTAAACATATAAAGATATATAAAGTCAAGTAGGAGCACATAACACATAGGCGTAACATCTAGATGCAAAATCCTAATGAAAGTGGTAAAATAAATAAGCACGTAAGCACGCCAAAAGCAAATAAATCCTAACTATTACACCGGGGGCTTAATTTACAATTCAAAGGGGGGAAATTAGAAATGCCCTATCTATTACACTTTCTATCTAATTACACAATTCTTGCTAAAATATGAGAAAAAATAACCTAACTGTTACATTGACTAGCTAAATACAAAATATTATATTTTTCCAAAATAATAAAATTCAAAATTAAACAAATTAACTACATAAATACGCAACAAGTATATAAAATAAGAAAAGAGCAAATAACAATAAAATTAATGCAAAAAATCACATTGGAGCATATTGGAGAACATAAAGAGGAAAATAACAAGAAGTCGAGATACTTCTTTGGAGACCCGGTACCAAAGCTTAAAAATGAACGCACAAGTTAAAGGGATAACTATTTAATAAAATAAAGAGTAAAATAAGAAATACTAACACATTTAGAAGAATGTAAATTATAGCAAGTTAGAGGGGAAAAATAAAAAGTAGAGCCAATTGGGGTCAAATAGTAAATTTAAACTAATTGGGAAAAAATTCAAAAAATGTACACAAATCTAGGGGTAAAAATTGTAAATTAGAACAAATTGGGGGTAAATAGTAAATTCTAACAACTGAGGGGACTAAAAATAAAATTTTATAAGACTCGAGGGGTAAAATAAAAAAAATAAATCTAATGGGGTAGCGATGCAAAATTAAAGTAAATTGGGTGGACAAAACCATAAATTTTAACAAGTGTGGCACAAAAACATAAATTCTAGCAAGTAATGGGGCTTAATTGCAATTAATAAAGACTTGATTGAAAGAAATTAAACCTAAAAGGGGGCAATCTGCAATTTATTAGGGGGCTTAATTGAAATAAAAGTAAAATTTGAGAGGTAATAGATAATTATTAAGGACTTAATTATATAAAACAAAATCTTTTGAGGGCAAATTAAAATACTCAAGAACACAAGGATTAAAATTTAAATATTCGCTCTAATTAAACTATAACCAAAAGAGTGAAAATATTAGACAAGATTAAAACTAAATTTACCAACTAATTTTGTGAATTGAATTAAATCAAATGACTAAATTAAAACAGAATTAAAAAAAAACAATCACATTAACTAAAAGTTAAAACTAAAATACTAAAAAGATAATACACACCCCAAATTTTCTTTCCCCTCCATGATTTTCTCTCTTCTTCCCTTCTTCTCCTTCTTTTCTCCTCAATTTTTTCCTCCCTCTCTGTTCTCTTTGCTTCAATTCTTTTCTCTCTAGATGCTCTCTCCTCTCGATTGTGTTTCTCTCTTTTCAGTCATATTTCTCTCTCAGATTTCTCCCTTTTCATTTTTATCTTCTATGTCCTATCCCTGAATCTGATTGTCTCTCCCCCTTCTCTTCTCAAGCCTTGCCACTCTTCTCTCTTTTTTCCACTTTGTTCTCTCTACTTCCTCTCTCCAGTCCGTCTCTTCTCTTCTTCTCTCTTGAATTTTCTTTCAGTTCTGCGGCTCCTCTCGTTGGCTCACATTCGAATCCATTTCTCTTCTTCCCATTCTTTCTCTCCTGCTCTCCTTCTCTTTCTCTCTGTCTGTCTATGTCTTTCCTTTGCCTTTTCCATCTATCAGATTTTCCTTCTACTTCCCCTTTCTTCTTGCTGTTTCCTTCTATTCTCCTTCATCTCTCACTCTCGTCTCTTTCAATTTTCTTCTCTCAATTGCTCCCTCCCTAGAAACCAGCAGACCAATTTCCAATTAGCTTCTCTTTCGAAGCATGAAAAAAAGCAGATACGGAGATGGGGCAATGGTGTTGGGTGGCTTGCTTGGTGTTGTTTGGAGATTATTTTGTGTTTGCAGGTGGATCGATTTTCTGGTGGAGTTTGGTTCTGGGGGTAATTCTCAGGGAAGATAATGGTTTGAGTAGCAGGGGAAATGTGGGTGCAGTGGTGGTTTTGGATGGCGGCTCATGGTAGTGTTTGATGGACAGGCCAATGAAATGGTGTTTGTGAAGGGTGGAGAATAAAGCTGGTTTCGATTGCTGGTTGGGTACAAGGGTGGCGACCTAGTGGCATCTGGTGAATGGAATGTGGCTGTGCTAGTGATTTCGCTGAGGGAGTTGTTGGGAGATTCTTGGGCAGTGGTTGTTGTGTTGCATGAGTGAGGTGTGACAGATGATTTTTGATGATGGTTTTGTGTTTATTGGGGCTGATTGGTGTGTCTGTGTGTGTAAATGTGTGTCTTGGCTGTTTGTACATGTGAATGTGTGTGCGTTGTGGCTCTGTGTGTGCGTGTATTGCTGTTCTTTTGCAGGTTGTCATGGTGGTCTTTGTGGAAGCTCGATGATATGGTTGAAAAGGGTTGTTTGAGGTCTAATTTGGGTGGTAATTGATTAACAGAGGTTGTAATTTTTGAGGAAGTTGGGTTTTGTTTGCTGATTTTGGGTGGATTGGGTTTCGATTAAGCTAGTTTCGATGAGCTGGTGGAGGAGACGAAAAATTGGTGGTTAGGGTGACTGTGGTTAAGGATGGTGGCTTGCTGACTGAAGATAGTTGCTAGTAAGTGGTTGATACGAGGCATTGGTGGGATTTGAGCCTATTGACGTTGGGTTGAACTTGGTGGTAGTGGTTGATTTCATGAATGGGTGATTTTGAATGGTGCGTTTGCTGCTGGAACTTTGTTTTGCTGGTTTATAGATGGCGATGGAGTTGGATTTGTCACAGGTTGTGATGGTTTCTAGGTGATTGAAGAAGGAGGAGGGAAACGGTGGTGAGAGAATTGAACCCAGATGGTGGTGGAATTTTGGATAGACGATGAAAGAAAAGGGAAGAAGAAAACTTAGATGATGAAACCAAACCCAGAAATAAGGAATTAAAACTCAGAAAAAATCTCAACAAAAAATTTGATCTTCAAATAGAAATTATAAATTTGCAGATAGATTTGCACATAAGTGGAATCAATTAACAAAATCATCAATTAATCAAACTAAAACATATAAAGGAAACCAATAAAGAAAGAGAAAAAGCCATGAGATTACCTGCTAAATACGTGAGCTAAATGAATGGTAGAATCAGTTGCTGATGAAGATGAACAGTGGCCTCAATTGGGAAGACGATGAACAGTAAAATGATAAAGGGAACGGCGTTTTAGTGTGTGTTTTTGGGTATCAAGTGTGCGTGTTTGATCCTTAAAGCACAAAAACCAAAGTGTTTGTAGGGTTTTCTATTTTTTTTCTTTTTTTTTCTTCTTGCTAATTAAAAGGGGTATTTATAGGCCACTTGTCTTGTTGGCCAAGAATGCAATAAAATAACGAAAACGCCACCGGTATTAAAAATGCTAATTTCATTAAAAAAATATTTTTTAATCCCAAAATTAAAAATTAATTCAAAGAACCTAACAGCAATCTCTAAATTTTCAAAAATAATTCATAGTAGATTTCAAAAAAAAAAAACTAGAGCTCAAAACTGATAAAAACGCGCTTGGGGTGTAAAAATGACAATTTTGCCCTTGGACAATGAAAATACACAAAAATAGATATTAGCCTTATAAAATTATCAAAAATTAAAAGTAAGTTTAAAACATTAGAAAATGCCTTTTTGACTCAAAATTTGACAAAAAATGAATTTAAGCTGTAAAATGACGATTTTGCCCGTGGAAAATGAAAATTTGCAGAAAAATAGCTATTTACCTCAAAAAATTACCAAAAATTAAAAATAAGCTTAAACACTGGAAAATACATTTATGACTCAAAACTTGACAAAAAATGAATTTAATTTGTAAAATGATGATTTTGTTTTTGGACAATGAAAATTTACAGAAAAATAGCTATTATTTCTAAAAAATAAAGAAAATTTAGAAACATGCTTAAAGAATTAGAAAAATGAATTTGGAACTAAAAATGAACTAACATGGTGTTCGCGAGGCGAAATTACCATTTTGCCCTTGTGCTGGTAAAATATATAAAAAATACCATTTAAATCTAGAAAATTTATAAAAAATAAAAAATATGTATGAAAGTTAAAATGTGAATTTAAACCCCCCAAAACTAATGAAAAAGTATTTACAAATAAAAATTACTATTTTGCCCCCAAGATTATTGAAAAAATTAAAATTTGTCCCCAAAAATATAAACAATTCCCCAATGTTTGACAAGTAGATGGTGTGTCAAAATTTGGTGTCTACAATTTGCCCCTCTTTGTCGGGAATCTCGTAGAGATTTCAAACAAAGTCGTAGACAACACCAAGTTTTGACTCACCCAAATGTGAAAACAGACATTGCTGTAAACAAAATATCTAATCATGCATAGTGCATAAATGTGATGAGATGTAACTAATGATCAGATAACACATATATAAACATGCGACTGAGCTCTCTAGGAGCTGCCTATGTATCCCGGTGAAGGGAATCAGGTCAAACGTAATTCAAATGCAGGTGAACGATGGATGTGAAACACAATTGCAAATGGTAAAACAAGAGTTCAAACTTGTGATCAAAAGAAAGAAATGCAGCATTCGAACTGCTAAGCAAAGATAACATAGATTGGTAAGAGATTGCGAGACAAAAAAAAGTGATTAAACTAACAAAAAAAAAAAAAGTTCAGGTTGCTAAACAAAATAAATACTGATAAGTTAAATGCAATGTCTGGGCTGCCAGACTTGAAAATGTAAATAAACATATGCCGTTCAGGCTACTGAATGGATGTATGACAGCCCCACCTTACCCAAAGGCGCACCAAAGGGCTTAGCGGACTGCCTGCCTAGTTCTCGCCAGGACTCAAATCAAGCACTCACTCAATTGGTCCAAACAAACTTAATCCAAAAATACATTCTTATAATTCAACTTAAAGTACAAGTACCACTAAGTGTTACATCCCAAAATATACGTAGTATTTACATTAATAGCCTAAACAATTTGGCTATCAAAATATATATAAAAAAAACCATCTAACATATCCAAAAATCTGCATTTCCAGCTTTAGCAATACGGGAAGCCTGGTTAAAGAAAACAAATAAAAGGGATAAGCTATAATAGCCCAGTAAGTGCTCAAGTTATGCAAACATACCAGTAAACCATTATTTATTTAATAAAAATAATTAACGATTTCAATAAACAGTGTTTAAACAAGTTAAATAACAAGTAGTCAAGGGCGGATACAGGCATGACCACAGGAGCGAGCTCAACCACAGAAGTAGCAAGTACTAAAGCATGTAACAATGGCGTTGGGACCGAGATAATAGCTCAGGTCCTAGCCAATGATCATATCAGTATTAGCAAGCAAGTACCCTAACCACCATACACCTTATAGCCTTCATACAGGCTACCACATCCAAGGAGTAATCTCAACCTTGGAGGGCCAACAAGCAGGAAAGTTCAATCCAGAGTTGGCCTCTTAGAGGAATTCAAGCCAGATAGGAAAGAACAACATGCCCTAAAACACCCAGCACCTTATACCCTCCTAATCACGACCGAATTGACTAACCATGAAGTAAGGGTGAAGTTAGTCACAGAAGTCTCAAGCACAAATAACACATTGGATAATGAAAGCATGTAACACATTGCAAATAGATGCGATAAAGTACACATCTTTCCTCAAGTAACACATTTCATTAAATAATATTTACAAGTATAACATAGCATTTCATGCATCATGCACACATAGAAACACTCACCTGGAGTAACTAGGAGAAAATCTCGTAATAAGAACGTGAATCACTCTCGGGTCCTGGAATTCAAAAGAAATAATCTAAGGAAAACCTGATTAAGACTCTAAGCAAATAAATAAGAAAATTCAAGAAACAACCCAATTATTTCTAGGGTTTAGGTTTTAGGGTTTTAGGGTTTAGGGTTCTAAACCTAGGGTTTTGGATTTAGATTTAGGGTTTTGGTTTTAGGGTTTTCTTCGTTCTAGGAGAATTAATTCACTACTAGATCATTCTCTTGAAATTTTCTGCACATCCAATTCCCTAAATTTCTGCATAACCTTGGTTAAATCTCGCCTTTCAAATTTTCGCTCATTAAATTCTACCAAAATTTTAGCAGCATTTCCCCTAAAATCGAACTAACCCAAAATTTTAACTTGCAAGGAAAATCAACCAACCAACCAAATTCAACTAGTTCTATCACTTCTATGTCTTAATCAACCCAATTTCACTCAAAATTTCAATTAAATCACTTGAACCGTACTAAGGTTCTTCAACCAATCAATAACCAATACTTGTTATTTTAAGATTTAAACACTACCTATAAGTCATACAAGCCAATAAACATCATAACATGGAATAAAACTTCATAATCATAGCCTAATTACTCATGCTTAACAACAAGAACTTGATTATAAAACTTACCTAACTACCACTTATAAACTTAGAAAAATAACAAAAGTTCATGGTGAGTACCTCAAGTAAGTTTAGAACTTTGCTTAGTGAGAAGATAAGCTCACTTTCACTTGAAGGAGATGACCAAAATGAAGAGAAAAGCTTGAAGAAAATGGTAGCAAAAGAGAGAAGAAAGAAAAGAAAGAGTGGCCGGCCAAGTAGAAGAAAAAGAAAGAAAATAGGCCAAGAAAATTGGGAAAAGAAATAAAGGGAGAAATGGACAAAAAAAAAAAAAATAACCAATCCTAGCAAGACAAGGTTGGCATAGGGTCTTGACTTTTTGGCACATTAGCCATCAACTTGCCTAACTTTGATTAGAGGAGATTTTGTATACTTATCACTTGGTACAACCCTTAAAGGAAAATGTACAACATACTATAACATGAAAGAAATCCTACTATTGTTTATTCATTTAACTATTTTCGGTTTTCCCCTTTTTTTTTCTTTCTAACATGTCTAACATAAATCTAAATAAGTTTTATGTTCTTCTAGGGTTGTTACAGGATGCCAAGGTTAATGAATGCAAAGTTGGGCTACCAACTTGAAAAAGTAAATAAATGATCCTGGGCTACCAGGGATCATAAAATGCAATGTAAAGTTTGTTAGTGTATGCCCTAAAACCAAGATGGTTTAAGGTGTTTTCATTTACACTTATTTATGTTATATTTATTCATGTGGTATTTTTCTTTATCATCTATACTTGTATTTCCATGTTACTTGTTTAATTGATAAAGTCCTTAGAATATTGATTGTGTATTAGAGATTGTAAGGGGTTACAATTATGAGACTCTAATACATAAAGTCATATTCTTAAATATCCCTAGTCATAGTATTAATGAGATTGGACATCATTAATACGGATAGACTAGCACATACTTTGCCTCTACTTATGGTAAGTAGTAGTTGATCTCATTGACTATGGTGTGCGTGACACTTAAGCTGGTATGTGGATGCTTGTTTGAGAACAAGTTCATTGGGTTGATCCGCCAAGAGTTTTAACTATAGTGCCAATGGTTAAACTCTTAATGGCAATGGTGTAAGTGATCCTTTGACTTGAGATTACCATAGTATCTTGAGTGTGGATTGCTATACTTTGACTCTATTCCTCGGTGCCCGTAAAAGGGTAGCTCATAGGTTAGAGATTGGGTATAGTTTGAAGCATGGAAAGATAGTGAGTAATCAATATAGGATTCACCACTCCTTAATAGGAGAGTATATCCCTTAATGGCCACTTGTTGGAAATATTAACTCATAAATCTTCTGCAGAAGTGATAGTATAACTTGGAAGTAGTTTCAAGGTTATACATCATGGAGAGTTATATTTCTGGAACAAGAAAATATAAATTAGTCATTTAAAAGTATGCACTATACTTTTAGACTAATTGGGATATAGTGTGGTGAAAGGATATTAATTACACGATAACATTGTCATTGAAGGGTATGGTCTACCATATGACTTTCCTATTCACTTGGGTGGTCATGATGCATTGCTAGACGCCACTCATGATCTATAAGTATGAATTGATTAATTAGTGAATTAATGATAAATTAAAAGTGTTTAATTTATCTAGCTCAATTAATGAGTTATAATTTATACTTATTGCCAACGTGAATGGAACCTAATGGGTCACACACATAAAGAACAAAATCTTTGGGTTAAAATGTAATAAAGATAAGTATGAGATACTTATGGGGTTAATTTATGAGATAAATTAACTTAAAGGACTTATTTATAAATATTCTAAGTCTTGCAGGAAATTTGTTTCCTAAAAGAAATAAAGTAACTAATTAGTTTCCTTATGGAATAGATTTCCTAAAGGAGAAGGATTAGCTTAAAGTAAGTTACCTAAACCTTCTTGGTTTCTAATTAGCCTTATTTCCTAAAAGACTAGAATACTACCTCTATAAATAGGTTTATGCTTTGACTCTTGTATTATTATTACTACACACAAAAGAAAACTAGTGAGAGAAAATAGAAAAAATCTGCACGCCTCTCTCTCTCTCTCTCTAGGCGTCTCTCTCTCTCTCTCCTAAGGGTTAGGGTTTTCTTCTTCTTGTGTTCTTAATAATTCAAGGGAGCTAGCACTCAAAAGTCAAAGCAAGCAAGCCTACAAGGTTCCCAAAGAAGTTGTTCGTGTGGATATCGTTAGAGGCTCTACGCTTGGAGGGCTTTTCGTGGTAGATCTAACATCTTCTTCGAAGGATCTTTGCCTAGAAGCATAGAAATCTTCTGTGCTTAAGGTAATCTTCATGCAAACCCCCTTGTTAATCATATAGATATGTCAAAGAGATCCATGGTTAAGGTAATAAATTTTTATTTTTCCGCTGCGTTACCTATGCTATTACCTTACAAAGTTTGGGTTGTCAAACTTAGAAACATAAATAAATAGATGCCGACCAGGCTGCTGGACGGATGCATGACCTTGGGTTGCCAAAGTTGATGAATGCAAAGTTTGGGTTGCCAAACTTGAAAAAGTAAATAAATGATCCTGGGCTGCCAGGAATCATAAAATGCAATGCAAAGTCTGGGCTGCCAGACTTGGAAACGTAAATAAAAAGATGCCGACCAAGCTGCTGTACGGATGCATGACCTTGGGCTACCAAGGTTGATGAATGCAAAGTTGGGCTGCCAACTTGAAAGTATAAATAAACATATACCGTTCAAGCTGCTGAACAGATGCATGACTTGGGCTACCAAGGTTAATGAATGCAAAGTTTGGGCTATCAGGGATCATGGAATGCAAAATCTGAGCTGTTAGACTTAGAAAAGTAAATGACAAATGCATGATTCTGGGCTCTCAGGGATCATGGAATGTAAAGTCTGGGTTGTCAGACTTAGAAAAGTAAATGACTGGGCTGTTAGGGATCATGGAATGCAAAGTCTAGGATATTAGACTTGAGAATGTAAATGACAAATGCATGATCCTGGGTTGTCAGGAATCATGGAATGCAAAGTCTGGGATGTCAGACTTAGAAAAGTAAATGACAAATGCTTGATCCTGGGCTGTCAGGAATCATGGAATGCAAAGTCTGGCTGGGCTGTTAGACTTGAAAATGTAAATAACAAATGCATGGCCTTGAGTTGTTAGAGATCATGAATGCAAAGTCTAGGCTGTCAGACTTGAGAATGTAAATGATAAATGCATGATCCTAGGCTGCCAAGAATCATGGAATGCAAAGTCTGGGCTGTCAGACTTGAGAATGTAAATGACAAATGTATGATCCTGGGCTGTCAGGAATCATGGAATGCAAAGTCTGGGCTGTCAAACTTGAAAATGTAAATAACAAATGGCGAGTCCAGGCTGCTAGACAAAATAAATGCGATAAAGATTTCAAACAAGGGAGAAATAAGTATTGAGCATAGGATGCAATCTAACTCAAAAATTTTTCCTTTTTCTTCTTTTTCCACCTTTTTCTTTTTTTTTCTCTTTTTTTTTTTTTTTTGAGAAATATGAAAGTAAATAAAGTAGCATGACGATTAATGCATGATGACAAAAGAAGAATAAGAATAGTAAAATAAGACGCATGAGTATGCAATTAGAAGGACATGCTATTTAATGGTACAAATATAACTATTAAAAATTGAATAATCAGTACCCAATGTTGAAGATTGAACCTACCGTAAACTAAAGATAAAAATCGGTACCCAATGCAAGGATTGAGCCTACCGAGAATTTAAAATAAAGATGATACCCAATGCTGACGATTGAGCCTACCGTGAACTAAAGATGAAAATTGGTACCCAATACAAGGATTGAGCTTACCAAGAATTGAAAATAAAGACGGTACCCAATGTTGACGATTGAGCCTACCGCAAATCGAAAATCGGCACTCAATGCAAGGATTGAGCCTACCAAGAACAAAAAACAAAGACGGTACCCAATGCTGACGATTGAGCTTACCGCAAACTGAAAATGAAAATCGATACTCAGTGCAAAGATTGAGCCTACTGAGAACTAAACATAAAGACGATACCCAATGTTGACGATTAAGCTTACCACAAACTGAAAATGAAAATCTAAACCCAATGCAAGGATTGAGTCTACCGAGAACAGAAAACAAAGACAGTACCCAATGCTGATGATTGAGCCTACCGCAAACTGAAAATGAAAATCGGTACCCAAGGCAAGGATTGAGCATACTGAGAACTAAAAGTAAAGACGGTAGCCAATGCTAACGATTGAGCTTACCGCAAACTGAAAATGAAAATCGGTACCTAATGCAAGAATTGAGCCTACTGAGAACTGAAAACAAAGACGGTACCCAATGTTGACGATTGAGCCTACCGCAAACTGAAAATGGAAATTAGTACCCAATGCAAGGATTGAGCCTACCGAGAACTGAAAACAAAGACATCCCAATTGTAACACCCTAGAAATTCATACAAAAACTATTTAATTCAAGTATGTCCATTAGTAGAAAAAAATTAGAGAAAAGAAAAAAAAAAGGGAAATCGAAAATAGTTAGAAGAATAAACCCTAGTATGATTTCTTCTATGATATAGCATGTTGTACATATTGCTTTAAGAATGGTACCCTAAAGCTCTTATAAATTAGTGAGAAGATAAGTGATTAAAATTTTCACCAATCATATTTAACCAAGTAGTATCTATTATGTCAAAAAAAAAAATCTAAACCTAGGATGATTGTTGTTTTGCTATGATTGGTTACTTCTTTTCCCATTTATCTCTTTATTTCTTTTCTACTTTCTTGGCTTATTTCTTTCTCACTTTATCCCACAAGTGGCCAGCCCTCCTATGCTCTCTTTCTCCTCTCTTTTGTTTTCATTTTCTTGACACTTTCTCTCCATTTTGGACAATCTTGACCATAGAAAGTGAGCTCCTTTTCTTCCTAAGCAAAGATCTAAGCTTGATTGAGGTATCTATTATGAACTTATGCTATTATTTTCAAGTTTTAAGTAGTCTTTTGTGCAAGTTTAATACTAGATACTTGTTATTAAACTTGAAGATTTAAGTTTTGAAATGAAGTTTTGTTTGTTAATCAAGTGTTTTCTTGGTTAGATGGACTAGTAGATAGTATTTAAACCTTGAAATTTCATGTATTATATGTTGAATGGTTGAAGAAACTTGGAGTTGAAATCTTGAATTTGATTGGAATTTTGAGTGAAATTGGTTTTGATTGAGACATGGAAACTATAGAACTTGTTGAAAAATTGGATTGGTTGGTTGATTTCTTGCAGGTAAAGATTTTGGGTAGTCCGATTTTAAGGGGAGATGTTGCCGAAATTTTAGTAGAATTAAAGAAGAAAAAAAAATGATAGGTGAACTTTTAATCTAGAATATGCTAAATTTAGGGAATTTGGTGTGCACAAATTTTAAGAGAATGATCCATTGGTGAATTAAATTTTCTAGACCAAGAAAACCCTAAATCTAAAACCCTAAACCCTAGGGTAAAACCCTAAACTCTAAAAGCCCTAGAAATGAAACCCTAGAAATAATTGGGTTATTTCTTGAATTTTCTTACTAATTCTACTTAGGGTTTTAATTGGGTTTTCATTAGGCTATTTCTTTTGAATCTCATGATCCGAAAGTGAATCTCAACCATATTACGAAATATTTTCCTAGGCATACCAGGTGAGTGTCTCTATATGTGCATAATGCATGAAATATTATGTTATGCTTGATAATTGTTATTTTATGACATGTGTTACTTGAGGAAAGATGTGTACTTTATCACATCTATTCCGCAATGTGTTACGTGCTTTCGTGATCCAATGTGTTATTTGTGCTTGAGACTTTCGTGACTAACTTCACCGTTACTTCACAGTTAGTCAACCCGGTCATGCTTGGGAGGACATAAGGTGCTGAGTGTTTTAGGGCGTGTTGTTCTTTCCCTTGAGTTGAGAATCCTCAAAGAGGCCAACTCCAGATTGAACTTTCTTGCTTGCTTGTTGGCCCTCCAAGGTCGAGATTACTCCCTGGATGTGGTAGCCTGTACGGAGGTTATAAGTGAATGGTGGTTAGGGTACTTGCTTGTTAATACTGATATGATCCTTGGCGAGGACCTAAGCTATTATCTCGGTCCCAACGTTGTGGTTACATGTTCAGTACTTGCTTCTCCTGCGGTTGAGCTTGCTCTCGTAGTTGAGCTTTGTATCCGCCATTGACTACTTGTTAATTAAATTGTTTATACACTGTTTATTTGACTTGTTAATTATTTTATTTAATAAAATAGTGGATTTCTGGTATGGCTGCATGACTCGAGCATTCACTGGGCTATTATAGCTCATCCCTTTCATTTGTTTTCTTTTTCCAGGTTTTCCGTACTATTAAAGCTGGAGAATCAGATTTTTGACATGTTAGATGTTTTGTTTATATTTTAATAGCCAAGTTGTTTAGGTTATTCTTGTAAAATATATTTTGGAACGTAATACCTTTTAGAGATACTTGTACTGTTAAGTTGACTTATATTAAAGTACTTATGGGTTATACACACATTTGGATGATTTGAATGAGTGTGTGATTCGAGTCCTGGCGAGAGCCAGGCAGGCGGTCCGCTAAGCCCTTTGGTGCGCCTCTGGGTACAGTAGGGCTGTCATACCAATGCTGACGATTAAGCCTACCACAAACTAAATATGGAAATCGGTACCTAATGCAAGGATTGAGCCTACCGTAAATTGAAAATGGAATTCGATACCCAATGCAAGGATTGAGCCTACCGAGAACTGAAAACAAAGACAGTACCCAATGCTGACGATTGAGCCTACCGCAAACTAAAAATGAAAATCGTACCAATGCAAGGATTGAGCCTACCGAGAACTGAAAATGAAAATCGGTACCCAATGCAAGGATTGAGTCTACCGTAAATTGTAAATAAAGACAAAAATGTACGAGCACAGTATAAGAACTACTAAACACATTAAAACACCGTGCAGTATGCTAGACAAATGCAAGACAATTACTAAATGAGTGCAAATTTAAAAAAGTAAAACATGCTAATGGGGTATGGAATGAGAAATGAATGCATGATATATAAAAAATGAAAATACAGAATTTAAGCAGCTAGATTAAAATAAATAGAAATTAAAACCGAACGGATGAGCTGGGGGCCCAACGGATGAGTTGGGACTTAAACAAAAAAATAAACCCAACGGACGAGATAGGGCCCAACGGACGAGCCGGGGCTTAAATAGAAAAGTATACCGAACGAACGAGTTGGGGCCCACCGGACGAGCTGGGAGTTAAGCATAAAAGTAAACCCAACGGACCAGCTGGGGCCCAATGGACATGCTGGGACTTAAGCAGAAAAGTAAACCCAACGGATGAGCTGGGGCCCAACAGACGAATTGGGACTTAAGACACGATGATATAGCACAGGCTGCTCGACAAAATGCATGAATGCATGATCTTAAACTAGTGAACAAAATGTATCAGACTAAAATGAACAAAAATGAGATCCAGACTGTTGGAAAAATGCATAAAAAATTTTGAGACATAGGAAACAATTATCAAACATTGTATCCAAATCATCACAAAGATCAAAATTTTTAAAAATTTTTGCCCCAGTGTATGGCATCAAATTGATCCGAAATCACTCTTTTGAGATTTGGTATCAAAATCCATTTAAATTCATTCCTTCCAAAAAGCTTGTCCCAGTATAAATCAATCTCAAAATCAATTTTAAAATTAAATTTTTGCCAAAAAATTTGCCCCAGTGTCAATTTTGAAATCAATCTTTGAAATGAATCGCGCTCTTAACCAAATCATCATTATCTAAAAAAAAAAATTTGCCCCAGTTTTCATTCTTGACAAAGGCCTCAATTGATGATGATGTGATTGCACCTGCAAAAGGAGGAAGCAACTACAATTGCAAAAGTGATGCCACCATCTAACAGTCCCTTGACTCTACTAGCGCATATAAACATGAGTATTGCCATTCTGAGTCTCTGACCAATCTCTTGCCTTACCTTCTGCAAGTTTTCCAATTCAGTGAACTCTGATTCATGACTCAGACCAAATCTCCAAAAATAGTCTTGCAGTTCGTGCATGATTTTGGCTTCTGATAAATTTAGGATTGCCTTCACTTTTATTTCAAATTCAAACAAAGCAAATGTCAAAATTTTCAAAATATGAATTGGTTAGAAAAATGCTTCACATGCAATAATGTAAAAGAAATTATGTACAGTGAACAACATGAGACACGCCAGAACTTAAATGAAATATAATTAAATAAAATATTTTTTTCAAAAAATTGATTTTGAAATAATAGCTTAAAAGATGCCTTTTGATCTTTGGATGTCATTCCTTCTTGAATTCTGACATTGCCGTGAAATAATCAATGTAGATGAGAAATTTCAACAACTGTAATCGCCAATTTCCAAATGCGTTCTATATCGGCATACTAACTTTCTCACTTGTGGAACTTCAGTTGTCATCTTGACTCAATTGTAGTGCCCTTTCAAATTATCATCTTCAGAGGAAATGAACGAATGGTGGTATTCAAACTTGAGAGTCTTTCCCTGCAAAGATCCCAAAATTCGTGTGTCAATCTACTAAAATTATTTCTGTCTTAAAATTCTAAATTTGAATGGAAAATATACATAACGAGTCAAATTTACACTAAAAAGAACAATTCAAAAGCATAATTTTGACATTCGTCAAATCCTCCACATTTGAATCATTGTTTGTTCTCAACCATTTGGAAAATACGAGCTCAACTAATGATTCAAGCATTGAAATCACCCATGTTCATTCTAAAACGTATTTCCTCAAGACCAAATAAATAACCATTATGCAATTTATTGTCTTGCCTTTAATACTCATAGTATCAAGCAAAGGAGAAGGAATTATATCACAATTAAGCAAGTTCAACTTAATTTCTTCGTCTTACTGAATTTCACAAGTAAACGAATCATATGATCAATCGTAGAACATCACATGTCTATGATCAATTTCATTTTTCACATGAGGGAATTTTTATTCTAGTGAACTAGTCACTCAAAATACAAGAATGTCTTTTGACACGAAAACCAAAATTGGTTATGAAGGTTCTCGGTTACTCAACATCTCAATCTTAAGCCAATAGCAGAGATTGTATTCGAGAAGTAAAATTTCCTTTTTACGCAAGGAATCGACATTGGTTGGATGAAGATCTCTGGTTACTCAACAATTTACTTGCTCAAATTTGCAATGCATTACTCATAATTCAAGTACTGTTTGACGCAAAAGTCGACATTTTTGGATGAAGACTCCCGGTTACTAAGCACGAGAACCATTGGAGTAGAAAAACTGCATTATTTCTTTTCTTTTCTTCTTTCTTGTTCCTTTCCTTTTTCTCTCCTTTTTTTTTCTTTCCTTTTTCCTTTTTTTTTATCCCTCATAACATATGTTGCATCATGGATTACATGAATGCACTAATTGACCATAGTCAGCATTTAACATGTGAAATTAAGTAAAAAAGAGAAATTTTTATCGAACATACAAAATTTAGACATAATTTCAACCACTTTACAAGATATATTTTCTATAAGAACAAAACTCCAAACCACATAATAATTATTTCTTAGTACTGAAGAAAGCATTTGTCAAAGCACATAAAGTAATTTCAACAAGTAGGGGATTTAGACAAAAATCACGATTGTGAGCCAAAAACTCACAAGCATGTGACATCACCTTATTTTAATCTTACAACAACTTATACAACACATTCAAAAGGTGAATAAGAAAGTGTGGACATGAAACAATAAAACTCCCCTTGTGAATTGGTTAAAGTGGCATCCCCTGCATGTTTGTTCTTTTATTGTGCTTGAATCATCCAAACATACATCTAAATTGGCTTGACATTTTGCAGATCTTCAGAGCAAAAGTGCATTTTGACTTAACTCGCTGATCGATATCTTGGTGTCAATATTTGTGGTTTCTACCTCTTCCAAGTTAAGTTTGGATTTTCCTTTTGTACCATTCAAAATCCTTAACACGGAGTCTAGATTCCTTTTTGGTATCACTCTAGCTCCTCATTAACAGGTTGTGTTATTTTGGAATCTGGAAAGATATCGAAGTGGCAATTATCAACTTCAAATAAGATGATATCTGAAAACTATGGGCATTTATTTTCACCATAAAAAATACAAGAAAATTTTTTTCTTTTCATTCAATTTGAGCTTACACTTAGTCATCAAAAGAGAAACTTTACAATGACACAAACCTATCATTAGGTTTTGAAAAAAATGTGACTTATTTCGAGGTCTCATCAAAGAATCATTTACTCAATAGAACAAAAGATTTGAAGAAAACTTTTCAAAAGCTAAATGCAAGATATGAAGGGAAAATCAAATGTCATAAACAAATTTGAGAAAGCAATTTATTGAACACTTCATCTGAGAAAAATTTTGGAGACAAGGCAATCTTAAATTTACAGAAGCAGTGCAATTATTAGCATCCAAATTATTTCTATTCTTGTTACAATTATCCAGCTATGAAATACAATTTCATTTATCACATTGCTTATCCTAACCAAACTCACCTATCTAGTTTCCAGGCACTATCAATTCTAAACAATCGGTCGTCCATGACCCTTTGGAATAATTCAAAAGAACACTCATGTTTTTGATGTCCTTACGGGTCTTGAACATGTGACAATTGATTTAGAATTGGACCATAATTTAAGATACTCAAATGTAAGACCAAATATGTATCAGATGTCTTTCTTATTTTACCGCCTCCATTAGAGGACCTATAAAAATGAAAAAAATCAAAATTAGTATAAATAAAAACAAAAACGGATGCATGTCCTAGGGGAGCCCTTATTATACGAAGGGTAGGCCTAGCATGAAATGCAATCCTTTAGGGTGAGACCCCCATTTTTAATCGTAGATGGGCTAGATCCGTCGGGAAGAGATGCCTCCATTTTGCTCGTATTACCTTACCTAGGGTCTCACCCTAAAGGATTTACCGAAAATATAAACGTGCATGTCTTTTAGGGTTACGTACCCAAGAAAAAAGGATGGCTTTCCTATTATGGGATTCCCGAAATGGCATTCCCTCTAGGGTTTATGCATGATGCCAATTATTAAAGCTGATTAAAATATGCAAAAATGCAAGATTTGAAAATGTTGCAGAATTTTTTTGAGAAAGATGGAACATGAACTGTACAAAAGATTATTGATTTCAAATTTATTTGATTGAAAAATTAAGACTCTATAAGGCTACAGGAGACAATATTGAAAGAAAATAAAATTCATGACTTTATCTAGAAATAGACAAGTCAAAATGTCAGTTTATTAAAGTTAAATGAAATATGTGCTAAAATGACTTTTTGTGTAATGTATGATGGGAGGGTGGGGGATAAGGCAAAAATGACACAAAATATTTATTTTTTTTAAATAAAATAAATGCAGACTGTGCAAAATTTTGACCGCTTGGGTACATTTATTGGCTCTGAGAAAATTTTAGTTTGAATAAAACTGTCAGGTACAACAAAAGTATAACAACAAGGAGGAACAAACCTTGAAAAAAATTTAAAAGCTACAATTTTTATTCAAGAATATATAGGATGAAAAATCAAATTTTTAGGATTTTAAAGAAATTCGCAATGATTGATACCTTGGGTATTTATAACAAAATGCAATTTGTAAAAAATTTATGAAATTCCGTCTCCATCTTTCTCGAAGAAATTAATTATTAAAACAAAATTTAAACATGCCAAACGGGGGTTGGCTTCCTACAAGAGCACCATGTTAGGGCTCTTTATTCTATGGTTGTGAATGCAATCAAAATAAGAAAGAAATTGTGTTAGTTTATTCAACAAATAACACATAACACACTGGCAAAAACAAATAATACATATAGATAATAGTAAATGGCATAACAAGAAAGATAAAGGAGGTTGGTTCCCTCCTCTCGTGCCTAGTGTGCTTGATAGGGTAAGGATGACTCTACCCTAGGTTATTTTACATGGATGCATGAGGTTGGGCTCACTAATGCATCTGAATTCAATTAGGCTGTCGGTTCCCAAGCCTTCAGACCTAAGGGTAAGGGTTATCAATCCCAAAGCCCTTGGTCGGTGGCTCGAGTGATCTCCTGGACACTGCTACGCGCACGTCGGGCCACGGACACATGTCCAAGTGAATCGATTTTAAAAGCCCAAATCTCTAAACTTGTGGACTCAAGCCAAGAGTTTGGGTGATCTCCTAGACAATGTTCCGTGCACGTCGTGCCACGGTCATATGCCCAAGTGGATCAAGCCTGTGATACGGTTTAAGGCTCTCGAACCTTCAGACTTAGGGACCCAAAAGTAACAAATCCATCAATTCCAAGGGTCCCGGTCGGTGGTTCGAGTGATCCCCTAGACACCGCTACATGCAAGAATGTGATGGCCGCATGTCTAGGCAGATCGATCCTAGTCCTAAAGGGATGGGTGGATGGCAACCACCAAAAAGAGAAAAAAAGGGTAAAAAACATTGAATGCACGTATGAAGTGCTCCTTATGAGAGGAGGGAATGATAAAGCGTGGACTCTAAGGGTGACTGACCCCCTCCCAAATGCAAGTGTGGTCGAATAAAATAATAATAAGTAAATAAATCATACATACATCACATAAGTAGCCGAGATACGGGAAGTGTGTGAGATAAACCTAAAAACTTAAAAAAGAAAAATGCAATCCTAACATCCAAATACGATGGAATAAAGGGTTAAAGGAGGAAAAGATGATTAAGCCTAGTGCTCGGACTCACTAATGATCCCCAGTGGAGTCGCCAAAATCCTGTTGCGTCCTAAAAATCGTAAGTAAAAGGGTGTAGTGGGGTGGGGTCGCTGATTGTTACATCCTGAAAAGACGGTTTGGTTCGAGACCCTTTTCAAAAAGCAAGTTTTGGGAAAAATCGTGCGCGTGTGTAAAAAATCAAGTTTTTATTGCAAAAGTGTTATTTTAAGAAAAATAATAAAAATAAGGTCGAGACTAAAAAAGTGCGACAGTTTTGGCCAACTAATTTTTAAGAAAGTGTTTTATTTTGAAAAATGGAGTCGCCACTTGGTACTGAATTAGGGTGTACCAAGTCACCCGAAAAATCGTTTAACAAAACAAAAAAATAAAATTTTAGAAATATATTTTAAAAACCCTTTTTCGACTCTAGTCTACGAAAAACGACAGAAAAAGATCCGGGAGTCACATTTGAAGAAAGGGAAGGTAAAGGCTTGCGCCTAAGGCACCCTTTCTACCCAGCCGAGGCTAGTTGCGGGGTTTAATCAAAATTTCCTAAATTAACCCTAGGTTCTATCGCTTTTTGGATGTATCTAAATGAATGCAAATCCTAAGTCTAAATGTGAATATCGGGAGGGTCGAAATGTTCCATCGAGGCTTGGTCGGAATTATTGCATTAATTGCAAAACCTAAGTCGAGATCTTGAGGGAGTCACGAGTTTTTAGGAAAAGTGTGATGCAAAAAGAAAAGAAAATAATAATATATAGTAAGTGAAGAAAGAAGGTGGGTATGCAACATGACGAGTACGGGGGACTAATAAATCGTGACTGAATGTTTCTACTCACAGAGGGAGGAACGGCCTGTATGCCACTGCTTCCCACGTAAGTAGACGACTATTTCTAGTCGAATCACACAAATGTCCTAATTTCTAACTGAGATGCAACCTATATTGTAACACCCTAGAAATTCATGCCAAAACCATTTATTTTGTATTATATTCATTAGGAAAAAAAAAAGAAGGGTCGAAATTAGTGGAAAAATAATAAGGAATGATTTTCTAGTTTACTAGTATGTTGTACCATTACCCTTAAGAGTTGTACCTAGAATGTCTTGCAAGATTAAGTATAGAATAAATGACAAAAATCTCTTCTAATTATACTTGGCCAAGTGGAGATTTATTTGCAAGAAAGTCAAGCTTTACTTTTGGTTTTGTCTTGCTTTGATTGGTCTCCACTTTTTCCAAATTTTCTTCAATTCTTTTTCACTTTACTTAGCTTTTTTTTTCTCTTTCTCTTCACTTGGCCGGTTTCTCTCTTATCTCTTTTCTCTCCATTTGCTTTCATTTTCTTATAGCTTTTACTTCCATTTGATCACTTCTCATCCGTAGAAATTGAGTTAATCTTCCTCCTAAGCAAAAATCTTGCCTTATTGAAGGTATTCCTCAAGAACTTCTCTTCTTATTTCAAGTATAAATTTGTAGTTTTGTAGCTTTTTAACCATGTTTCTATTGTTAAGTATGATTTATTTAAGTCATGAGATATGAAGTTTTATTCCATAAATATGAGGTTTATGGGCTTGTATGACTTGTAGATAGTGAATTAATCTTGAAATGACATGATTTAAGTAGGATTTGGTTGAAGAACCTTGGAGAGATTCATGTGTTTTTATGATAAATTTGGGTGAAATTGAAGTGAGTTTGATGTGAAATTGGTAGAACTACTTGAGATTGGGTTGTTTGGATGTTTTTCTTGCAGGTTAAAAATTTTGGGTTAGTCCGATTATAGGGGAAGTGTTGCCGAAATTTCGGTAAAACTTAAGAAATAAAAGTGATTAGGCTATGATTTAAAGTTATATAAGCTGTAATTTAGTGATTTGAGTGTGCAGAAATTTTCGTAGATGAGCTATTAGTGAATCAAATCTTTCCGAGCAAAACCCTAAAAGTTAGAAAACCCTAAACCCTAGGGTAAAACCCTAAACTCCAAAACCCTAGAAATTTAACTCTAGAAAGACGTGGGGTATTTCTCGAATTTTCTTATCGAATTTCTTAGATTTTAGTCAGGTTTTTATACGATTATTTTTCTCATGAATTTCAGGATCCGCAAGTGAAACTCAACCTTATCGCGAAATCTTTTCTTAGGCATTTCAGGTGAGTGTTCTTATGTGTGCATGATGCATGAAATGCCATGTAATACTTGACATTATTATTTCAATGCATGAAATGATATGTTATACTTGACATGATTATCTAATGAAATGTGTTACTTGAGGAAAGATGTGTACTTTATCGCATCTATTCCGCAATGTGTTACATGCTTTCACTATTATATGTGTTATTGTGATTGAGACTTTCGTGACTAACTTCACCGTTACTTCACGGTTAGTCAACCCGCTCATGAGTTGGAGGTCATAAGGTGCTGGGTGTTTTAGGGCGTGTTGTTCTTTCCCAATTGAGTTGAATTCCTCAAAGAGGATAACTCCGGATTGAACTTTCTTGCTTCTTGGCCCTTCCAAGGTTGAGATTACTCCCTGGATGTGGTAGCCTGTATGGAGGTTACAAGGTGAATGGTGGCTAGGGTACTTGTTTGTTTATACTGGTATGATCCTTGGCGAAGACCTGAGCTATTATCTCGGTCCGAACGTCTTGGTTACATGTTTAGTACTTGCTACTCCTGCGGTTGAGCTTGCTCCCATAGTTGAGCCCTGTATCTGCCATTGACTACTTGTTAATTAAAATGTTCATATATTGTTTATTTAACTTGTCAAATATTTTTATCGATTAAAATCATATTTTACTAGTATGGTTGCATGACTTGAGCACTCACTGGACTATTATAGCTCATCCTATTTATTTGTTTTCTTTAATCAGGTTTCCCAAAATACTAAAGCTCAAAAAGCTAATTTTTGGACATTGTACATGTTTCGTTTTGTGTGTTTTGTTAGCCACTTGTTTAGGCTATTCTTGTACATACTATGTAAATTTTAGTGTGTGAAACCTTTTGTAATATTAGTACTTCAAATGAATTTTATGAATATTTCTTTATGAATGTGTTTTATTTTGCATTAATTGTGTGTACGTATTGTGCGAGTGCGTGATTCGAGTCCTGGCAAGAGCTAGGCAGGCAGTCCGCTAAGCCCTTTGGTGCGCCTCTGGGTAAGGTGGGGTTGTCACATATATGTCATGCATTTTAAAAATGTGTCAAAATAATAATAATAGTAGTAATAATAAAATAATGCCAAATGAAAAGAAAGCTAAAAATATGTGAAATGAGATGTGAAATGCACACAAATGCACCTAATACTAAATGTCCTAAGGGTCTAACGTTGGACTGGCCCCTTCTAAACAAAATCCCACTAGCGTTGGACTAGCGGGAAAAGAAAGAAGCCACAACTAGCGTTGGACTAGTGTGGTGCCAGAATACCATAAATCATAAATTAAATATTAAAGCATGAATTAAAAGCAAATTAAACATATAAAGACATATAAAGTCAAGTAGGAGCACATAACACATAGGCATAATATCTAGATGCAAAATCCTAATGAAAGCGGTAAAATAAATAAGCACGTAAGCACGCCAAAAGCAAATAAATCCTAACTATTACACTGGGGGCTTAATTTACAATTCAAAGGGGGGAAATTAGAAATGCCCTGTCTATTACACTTTCTATCTAATTACACAATTCTTGCTAAAATATAAGAAAAAATAACCTAACTATTACATTGATTAGCTAAATACAAAATATTATATTTTTCCAAAATAATAAAAATTCAAAATTAAACAAATTAACACGTAAATACACAACAAGTATATAAAATAAGAAATAAGCAAATAATAATAAAAATAATGCAATAAATCACATTGGAGCATATTGGAGCACATAAAGAGGAAAATAACAAGAAGTCGGGATACCTTTTTGGAGACCCAGTACCAAAGCTTGAAAATGAACGCATGAGTTAAAGGGACAACTATTTAATAAAATAAAGAGTAAAATACAAAATACTAACACATTTAGAAGAATGTAAATTATAGCAAGTTAGAGGGGAAAAATAAAAAGTAGAGCCAATTGGGGTCAAATAGTAAATTTAAACTAATTAGGATAAAAATTTAAAAAATCTACACAAATCTAGGGGTAAAAAATGTAAATTAGCGCAAATTGGGGGGTAAATAGTAAATTCTAACAGCTGAGGGGACTAAAAATAAAATTCTATATGACTTGAGGGGTAAAATAAAAACAAATAAATCTAATGGGGTAGCGATGCAAAATTAAAGTAAATCGGGAGGACAAAACCATAAATTTTAACAAGTGTGGCACAAAAACATAAATTATAGCAAGTAATGCGGCTTAATTGCAATTAATAAAGACTTGATTGAAAGAAATTAAACCTAAAAGGGGGCAATCTGTAATTTATTAGGGGGCTTAACTGAAATAAAAGTAAAATTTGAGGGGTAATAGATAATTATTAAGGACTTAATTATATAAAACAAAATCTTTTGAGGGCACATTAAAATACTCAAGAACACAAGGATTAAAATTTAAATATTCGCTCTAATTAAACTATAACCAAAAGAGTAAAATGTTAGATAAGATTAAAACTAAATTTAGCAACTAATTTTGTGGATTGAATTAAATCAAATGACTAAATTAAAATAGAATTTAAAAAAAAACCAATCACATTAACTAAAAGTTAAAACTAAAATACTAAAAAGATAATACACACACAAATTTTCTTTCCCCTCCCCGATTGTCTCTCTTCTTACCTTCTTCTCCTTCTTTTCTTCTCAATTTTTTCCTCCCTCTCTGTTCTCTCTACTTCAGTTCTTTTCTCTCCAGATGCTCTCTCCTCTCGATCGTGTTTCTCTCTTTTCAGTCCCGTTTCTCTCTCAGATTTCTCCCTTTTCGTTTCTGTCTTCTGTGTCCTATCCCTAAATCTGATTCTCTCTCTACCTTCTCTTCTCATGCCTTGCCTCTCTTCTCTCTTTTTTCCCCTCTGTTCTCTCTACTTCCTCTCTCCAGTCCGTCTCTTCTCTTCTTCTCTCTTGAATTTTCTTTCAGTTCTGCGGCTCCTCTCGCTGGTTCTCATCCGAATCCATTTCTCTTCTTCCCATTCTTTCTCTCCTGCTCTCCCTCTCTTTCTCTCTGTCTGTCTATGTCTTTTCTTTGCCTTTTCCCTCTATAAGATTTTCCTTCTACTTCCCCTTTCTTCTCGCTATTTCCTTCTATTCTCTCTCATCTCTCACTCTCATCTTATTCATTTTTCTTCTCTCAATTGCTCCCTCCCCAGAAACCAGCAGACCAATTTCCAATTAGCTTCTCTTTCGAAGCACGAGAAAGAGCAGATACGGAGATGGGGCAGTGGTGTTGGGTGGCTTGCTTGGTGTTGTTTGGAGATTATTGTGTGTTTGTAGGTGGGTCGATTTTCTGGTGGAGTTTGGTTCTGGGGGCAATTCTTAGTGAAGATAATGGTTCGAGTAGCAAGGGAGATGTGGGTGCGGTAGTGATTTTGGGTGGCGGCTCGTGGTGGTGTTTGATGGACAAGGCAATGAAATGCTGTTTGTGAAGGGTGGAGAATAGAGCTGGTTTTGATTGCTGGTTGGGTACAGGGGTGGTGACCTGGTGGCATCTGGTGGATGGAATGTGGCTGTGCTAGTGATTTCGCTGAGGGAATTGTTGGGAGATTCTTGGGCAGTGGTTGTTGTGGTGCATGAGTGAGGTGTGACAGATGATTTTTTATGATGGTTTTGTGTTTATTGGGGCTAATTGGTGTGTCTGTGTGTGTAAATGTGTATCTTGGCTGTCTGTATATGTGAATGTGTGTGCATTGTGGCTCTGTGTGTGCGTGTGTTGCTATTCTTTTACAAGTTGTCATGGTGGTCTTTGTGGAAGCTCGGTGATATGGTTGAAGAGGGTGGTTTGAGGTTCAATTTGGGTGGTAATTGATTAACAGAGGCTGTAATTTTTTAGGAAGTTGGGTTTTGTTTGCTGATTTTGGGTGGATTGGGTTTCGATTAAGCTAGTTTCTATGAGCTGGTGGAGGAGACGAAAAATTGGTGGTTTGGGCGACTATGTTTAAGGATGGTGACTTGCTAACTGAAGATGGTTGCTAGCAAGTGGTTAATATGAGGCATTGGTGGGATTTGAGGCTATTGGCGATAGGTTGAACTTGGTGGTAGTGGTTGATTTCATGAATGGGTGATTTTGAATGGTGCGTTTGCTACTGGAACTTTGTTTTGCAGGTTTATAGATGGCGGTGGAGTTGGATTTGTCACAGGTTGTGATGGTTTTCGGGTGATTGAAGAAGGAGGAGGGAGATGGTGGTGAGAGAATCGAACCCAGATGGTGGTGGAATTTTGGATAGACGATGAAAGAAAAGGGAAGAAGAAAATTTAGATGATGAAACCAAACCTAGAAATAAGGCATCAAAACTCAGCAAAAAATTTGATCTTCAAACAGAAATTATAAATTTGCAGACAGATTTGCACATAAATGGAATCAGTTAACAAAATCATCAATTAATCAAACTAAAACATATAAAGAAAACCAATAAAGAAAGAGCAAAAGCCATGAGATTACCTGCTAAATACATGAGCTAAATGAATGGTAGATTCAATTGCTGATAAAGATGAGCAGTAACCTCAATTGGGAAGATGATGAACAGTAAAATGATAAAGGGAACGGCGTTTTAGTGTGTGTTTTTGGGTATCAAGTGTGTGTGTTTGATCCTTAAAGCACAAAAACCAGAGTGTTTGTAGGGTTTTCTATTTTTTTCTTTTTTTTTTTGCTGATTAAAAGGGGTATTTATAGGCCACTTGTCTTGTTGGCCAAGGATGCTATAAAATAACGAAAACGCCACCGGTATCAACAATGCTAATTTTATTAAAAAAATATTTTTTAACCCCAAAATTAAAAATTAATACAAAGAATCTGACAGAAATCTCTAAATTTTCAAAAATAATTCACAATAGATTTCAAAAATAAAAACTAGAGCTCAAAATTGATAAAAACGTGCTCGGAGTGTAAAAATGACGATTTTGCCCTTGGACAACGAAAATACACAAAATATAGATATTAGCCTCAAAAAATTATCAAAAATTTAAAGTAAGCTTAAAACATTAGAAAATGCCTTTTTGACTCAAAATTTGAAAAAAAATGAATTTAAGCTATAAAATGACGATTTTGCCCTTGGAAAATGAAAATTTGCAGAAAACTAGCTATTTACCTCAAAAAATTATCAAAAATTTAAATAAGCTCAAAACATTGGAAAATACATTTATGACTCAAAAATTGATAAAAAATGAATTTAATTTGTAAAATGATGATTTTGCCATAGGACAATGAAAATTTACAAAAAAATAGCTATTGACCTCAAAAAATTACCAAAAATTAAAAATAAGCTTAAAACACTAGAAAATACATTTATGACTCAAAAATTGACAAAAAAATGAATTTAATTTGTAAAATGATGATTTTGTCCTTGGACAATGAAAATTTACAGAAAAATAGCTATTGTTTCTGAAAAAATCAAGAAAATTTAGAAACATGCTTAAAGAATTAGAAAAATGAATTTGGAACTAAAAATGAACTAACATGGTGTTCGCAAGGCAAAATTACCATTTTGCCCTTGTGCTGGTAAAATATATAAAAAATACCAATTAAATCTAGAAAAATCATAAAAAATATGTATGAAAGTTAAAATGTGAATTTAAACCCTCCAAAACTAATGAAAAAGTATTTACAAATAAAAATTACTATTTTGCCCCCCAAGATTATTGAAAAAATTAAAATTTGTCCCCAAAAATATAAACACCTCTCCAATGTTTGACAAGTAGATGGTGTGTCAAAATTTGGTGTCTACACCCACAACATCCCCTCATACCTGTTCAAAGCACCAGCATGATGGTCCCAACTACCACCAATTTTTGCATAAAAAAATAACCAAAAAATCTTCATTCGCAGCTGCCCAAATAACAGTCATTACGCCTATTCAAAGCCCACAAACTCAAACTAGAAACATCACCAATCGTAGCCCCAAGCTCTGCCTTTCTCCACCTTTCTCAGCCACTAAACTCAATCACACACAATTCACATCACTCATATTCCCTAACACCACCAAAGCCCTTTCCTCTGTCCCTCACCATCTGCCAACAGCTACCCCACAAACTCCAAACTTCACCGAATTTCACCTCTTCCAGTGCCACTGGAATGACAAACCCCCTCTAACTTACCTCATCACCAATTTCACCATCCAACCTGTGCAACCATATAACCCTCAAATTCAGTCAATTTATAGTCCAAAAAATCAGTACCACGGCCCTAAACTTACACAAACCCCTACCCAAGTTTCCAACCCAAACCACCATTGACAATAAAAACAAGCACAATCAACCCCAATAAAATCATCTCCTTTGCCACCCATCACCGCTCATGGCACAAACCTCTTTCTTTCTCCCTCTTCTCTGCCATCAACCCCCAAATCATCATTCCCCGCTCAAATCGAACCAATTTTCACTCTTCATTAAAGAGTTAAAATGCTGAGATTCACTATCAGTTGAATTGTTTACCACTAATTACACGAGCTTTGTGCGAGTATTGTTCAATTTATGCGTAGGTTTTAGAGGAACGAAAGATTTATTTGCTGATTTGGAAGTTAGATTGAAATGGAGGGGAAGATTACTTCGGTTGACAGAAAAAAAATGGTTTGGAGAGCAATGACTTTCAAAGAGATAGAATTAGGCAAAGAGAACAGGAAAGGTGAAGAGGGAATCAGAGACTGAGAAGAAATGAGTAAGAGCTCGAGAAAAATGAGAGAGATGACAGAGACAGAGAGAGAGAGAGAGAGAGAGAATAGTAAGAGAAAACCAAAAAGAGAAGGGAATCAGGGTAGATGAAAGTTGAAGAAGAAGAGATATGCAGAGGGAAATCGAGAGATTAGAGAGAACGAGAAAGATGAGCGAGAGCAGATGAGAAAAGATGAACGAGAGTGAAAATCAGAAGAGAAATAGGGAGTGAGAAGGAGAGAACAGTTAAAAATGAAAATTTGGGGAACTTGGTTAAAAATTAGTTGGTTTTTTTTTTATTTGGTTCTAATTCATTTTGGTTTTGTTGACTAATCAATTTTGGAATTGCCCCTATTTTGCTTGTTTGTTTGTTAATTAGTTAATTTGTTTAGTTAATCAAAGTAATCTAATTAACTAATTTAGTGTTATTGCAGTTAACATTTTATCCTTTTGGTTTATTGTATAACAAGCAAGTATTTTTTTATTGCAATTCTTGTTTTATTGTGTATTGTCAATTGGTCCCCCGAACTGTTTTATGACATGCAAATTTGTCCCCATAATCATAGATTGACCCCCCAGATTTTGTTTCCTTTCAACTAGGTCCTATTAATTGCAATTTGATTCGTGCTTTTTCAAAAATTACTGTTTTATCCCCCAAGTTGTTCAATTTCCATTTCTACCCCTTAGACTTGTATGAATTTTTAATTTTACCCCTTAAGCTTTATAGAAATTTATATTTAGTCCCCTTAGTTGCTAGACTTTACATTTTTAGTCCAATTTGTTAATACTTACATATTTTATGCCTTATTCATTTATATTACGATACCTTGACTTGTTTACTTGTGTTCTTAAGCATTTGTACTGAGTCTTCAAGAGGTATCCCTATTCCTCGTTAATTTCTCTTTATGTCCTCCAATGTGCTTCAATGTGATTTTTATGCATTTTCTTCATATATTTCATATTTTACATACTTTTACATATTCATTTATTTTATACTATTTAGTTTTGAATTTTTATTATTTGGCAAAAGATGTAATGTTTTGTATTTAGCTAGCCGATGTAATAGTTAGATTACATTTCTTGTATTTTGAAAAAAAAAATTTGTATTTAGATAGAAAGTGTAATAGATAGGTCGTTTTTTACTTTTTCCTCCCTAAAATTGTAACTAAATCTCCTGGTGTAATAGTTTGTGCTTATTTGCTTTTGTAAGATTGCGTGTTTATAGGTTTTACTGCTTTCCTTAGGATTTTGCATATAGATATTATGTTTACGTGCTTGCACGTGTTTTTATATCTTTGTTTGCTTTCGATTTGAGTTTTTTTTATTTTGATTCACTTTTTTGTTAATTTTATTATTCTGTCACCACACTAGTCCAATGCTAGTTTTGGCTTTATCATTTCTCTGGTAGCTCAACGCTAGTGCGAATTCATAGATAGCGGGCTACTCCAATGCCTTTGGTCATTTGAATGATAGTTTCACTTCCCGTGTGCATTTCATATCATTCAACACACTATTTTTTCATGGTTTTTTCATTTTCGTGTGATTTTTGTATATATTTTATTATATAGATTATCTATTTTTGATAGATATTTAGTGCACGGAATCTAGATTGCATTTTACATAGGATTTAGGTCATTCGTGTGATCTGACTAGAAATAGTCGTCTGCTTACGTGGGAAGCAGTGGCTTAATAAGCCGTTCCCCCCTCCGTGAATAGAAAGGGTTTGTCACGAGTTATCAATACCCGTTATATTGCATCCCCACTTTCTTCAACCATTTATTATATATATTACTATTTTTCTTTTCTTTTCTTTTTACATTCCATTTTGCATCTACACTCATGACTCCCTCAATATCTTGATTCGGATTTTACAATCAATGTGATAATCCCGACCAAGTCTCGACGGAACATTTTTTACCCTTCCGATATTCACATTAGATTTAGGATTTGCATTCACATAAATACATCCAAACGTGATAGAATTTAGGGCTATTTTACAAAAATTTGATTAAACCTCGCAACTAGCCTTGGCTAGGTGGAAAGGGTGCCTTAGGTGCGAGTCTTTTCCTTCCCTTTCTTCAAATGTAACTCTCGGACCTTCTCTTATTTTTTCATAGACCGAAGCCGAAAATGAATTTTTAAATATTTTTCCTAAATTTTTATTTTTTTTTGTTAATGATTTTTTAGATGACTTGGTACATCCTAACTCAATACCAAGTGGCGACTCCATTTTTTTCAAATAAAACCCTTTTTTAAAAATTAGTTGGCTAAAATTTCATACTTTTGGTCTTGGGCTTATTTTGTTAAAAAATACAATTTTTTTCATAATCTCACTTTTTCACTAAAACCCAATTTTTTCTCACACATGCACAGTTTTTTAAAAAACTTTCTTTTTGAAAAGAGTCATTGGACCGGATCGCCTTTTCGAGGTGGGACAGTTGCATACTGACTCATGCTCCATTTTTCGGGGTGCGACTTGTATGAAGATAGCATTTCAAATAATGAATTCATTAAAAAAAAGAAAAAAATATGCAATGGGAATATATATATATATATAGAGGGGCAATTTAGCACTTAAGAAATAATTATATTTAATTGCCCTTGATATTAATGGATGATATTAAGTCTATATGTGTATGTATGTGTGTGTGTGCATATAATTTTAATATATATATGTATGCATGTATGTATGTATGTGTGTGTGTGTGTGTGTATGTATATATTTATGTATGTATGTATATGTAGGTGTGTGTATATATGTGTGTGTGTATATATGTATATGTATATGTATGTATGTATGTATGTATGTATGTACATATATGTATATATGTGCATATACACATATATATACAGACATACATACACACACACATATACACACATGTGTATAATTCAAATTAAATAAATAATTATCATCATAGCCATCACCCCTAAAACTAATATTGTTGTATAATGATCTCTAGCAAGCATGCCTTGAAAATTTTATGAAATTTTGTATCAAGTGTTTGAGGTATATTTTTTTAAAAAAAATAGTGTCCATGGTATACTCCTTTGAAAAAAAAACTATTTTTACTTCAAAGCAAAAAAGAAATTAAAGTAAGAAACATTTGACAAATTAAAATCAAAGTGTGCTTTTGGAAACTTATTATCAGAATGAGGCACCATGACCAACATTATACAAAAATTAAGTGCCAAATTAAAATGCACCCACATTATCAAAACAACGTCGTATTATGATTGAACATATGTCAAAACCATCCAAGTTCCACACTTCCCTTAAACTCTCGCTTTCCAACTCTTTTTGCGCTAAAATCAATTGCAACCCACATCACCACTTTCATCAATTACTCTTTCATAATCGGCTTTTACGTCCAGGATTTGACGATGAAGATTTCCAAAATCAAGTCTACATCTACTACCAAGCAATGTTTGTTCTTATTGAGTAATAAATTCTCTATAAATTTTTTCAAGTTTGTTTCCCTGTGGTTATGCTCATCCATCTTTATTTTCCTTATATTTTTGTATGAATTATGCTACGGGATTAATATGAGAATGAATTGGATATGAGAATAAATTGGAATTAAATTGAACGAATTCGGAATGAGAAGCCTTTCTGTAACTTCCCCATACTCTCCTTAAGGCCTGTTCTCAATAGATTTTTTAACCAACTTTTAGATTATAGATTAACAACAATATGTATTAATAGTATTATCAATTAAATCTCAAATTAGATTTTAGACTTTTTGTACAACTAATTTGAGATTATTTAGTTGTATAAAAAATTTAAAATATAATTTGAGATTTAATTGATAATACTATTAATATAGATTATTGTTAACCACTAATCTAAAAGTTAATTAAAAAATTTATTGAGATCAGGCTTTAGATTACTGTTTCTTTCCGCTTCCTTTCTCCCGTACTCTGCAGTTACTGCTTGTTCAATTACTGTTTCTTTCCGCCAGTGGTAATAAATCAAGGGATATAGTACGTTCTGATGTTCATGGCCTTAGTTTTGACATACATCTTTCACTAAATTTTTTAGTCCAATTATTCTTCATCCTCACAGAGAGAACGCAAGTGGAAGAAGCAATGTCCAATTTCCAACTAGTCCAAGACAACATTCGTTCTTCACCTAGCAAAGTTGGGCTTTTAATTTATCATATTGAGACTAGCAGATTTATTTGTTCTTTTCTGGAAGCTATTTGTTTTATGTTAAATTTAAATAACATTTTTTTGTTTCTTTTCATTTTTTTTTTGTTTAAAAAAAGAATTTGGATTGAGAAATTTCGGTTTAAGTCTACATAAATTAGATTCACAATCAAAAGCCATCTTTGTTATGGACAATATCTGTTTGATAAAACACCCCACTGAAATTTTGAGAAAAGGAAAATTAGATTAAGAAATGACTGTTTGTTCATGTGTGAAGATATTCCCGTTATAGTAGTTTCTCTGATGGCAACTTTTGTCTACTTTGTGACATTGACATCCTGTTTATTTTTGGACCGAAATTTGAACTTTTTAATGAAAAATGATTTTATATTTTACAAAAAAGTTACTGCTATTATTTAATACATTGTTAGCAATTTTGTATTCCTGTCTGAAGAGCCTTTTAAAAGTACAGAAAGTTTAACATTAGTTTTCTGTGATAATTATTTTTAGTTGTTATATTGAATATACTAAATGTGTTTTAAGTGTGGATTCATTTGTCATTCTAAGTTTTTAAGAACTAAAGCAGCATAATTAGTAAGCTTAGACAGTCTAATATTAGAAGGCTAACATTCCTAGTTCTAATAGTTTATCTACTATTATAAGCTTAGACTAATTGCTATTTATGCTATAGTCTATAACATCTAAAACAAAATGGTTACCAGGTAACAAAGACCACATACTGTTTTTTTTTTCTTGTGTTATATAGTATACTTTCTTTTTGTTGTTTACTCTCCTGTGGAGAAGTTAGAACTTCTACTCTAGTTTACTAGTATGCTCTGAGGTGGTCGTCTGCTCTGTTTTTGGTTAATGCACAAGATTTGGCTTTTTTGGTTTGGTGACTGTTGATGCGTCAGTCTAAGATTTATGGTTGTTGGCCTTCGTCTGGTGATAGAGACAAGTGGCAACAAGACACTAAGGTTTATAGAAGATGGGGTAAAGGTGTTTCAAACTCCCAAGCATTGATTTGGCATTCTTTGGAAGACAAGGAGCCGACTTGGGAGTTGGTTTAGGTGTCTTTATTTTAGTTTTATAAGTAGGGAATTTTATACTAAGTGTTTTAGGTGTTTTTTTAGATTTTAGTAGTTAAGGGTATTTTGGTAATTTGGCTATTTTGCAGGAATTTCTAGTTTGAGTATTTTCTATTTTTGTGTCCTAATTAATTTAGGAAATAGTTTTTAGTTTGTTATTACCAATAGGATTAGGATTTGAAGGATATTCCAATAGGGAATAGAAGATGAATCCTTGTCACAATAGGATTTGTCTTTGGAGTCTATAAATAGGTGTTTCTCCTACAAGAGAAATCAGATTTCAGTCAATAAAAATTCCTGCAGATTTTCCAAGCTTATTTTAAGGATTGTGAGATACAGTCTAGCCTTGGGTGTGATACCTAAAGGTGCCTAGGAGTGATTCCTAGAGTTTCCTAAATCTTCTTATCCTCAATCTTGAACTCCCAGCAGTTTATTGTTTATTTTATTGTTAATTTTCATCCAACTTATTTCTGCAAAATTTCTGCTAATATCTTTCAAGTTTTAAGCTTCAAACAACTGCCTACAACCTTTGCCTACCAATAGCTTCTAGTGCTGCATCAATTTTTGGTATCAGAGCAGGCAATTAGTTGTCCCATGATGACTAGGAGTGGTCAAAGTTTTAGGGGTCAATACACTGACAAAGAACGGGATGAAATCATCAATCTTCTCTTGCGAAGGGTGAATTCATTAGAAGCCAAACTTCAGGAGATGAATTTTTCTAGTTCTCAACACCTAGAAAATCCTGAATCTAGCAATGCAAGGAGGTCCGATTTGATGTCCATAACCAACGGGAAAGAGACAGAGGTTGCTTGACATGAAGAAGCAGCCTATAAGCAATCTGATAGGGGAGGAAATAGGCCAAATCAACCTCTTGAGAGGCCACAAGCTTCTCTTTTGGAGATGGCTAATGAAATTGTGCAATTAGAGAGGCAACTGAGGTCAAGATCCTTATGATATGGCTGGAGATATTACCAAAAAGGTGAGAATTGACATCCCAGATTTTGATGGAAGAATTGATCCTAAAATTTTTTCTGATTGGCTTGCAACTTTAGAACGTTATTTTGATTGGTATGACATGACTGATGAAGAGGAAAGTTAAGTTTGCTATCATGAAACTTGTTGGACAAGCCCAAGTTTGGTGGACAGGAGTTGAGTATGATCTCCGACTTGCTGGAGAATTTGATATGACTTGGGAAGAGATGAAGCTGCGTTTGAAGAGGAAGTACTTGCCTCGACAATACCAATCTGATCTCTTTGATGATCTTACCAGTTTAAGGCAAGGTGGGATGACAGGTAATTGAGTACATGAACAGGTTTGAAGAGCTGAAAATTCGCTGCAGAGGATCTGAAAGTCCACAGCAAGCTTTAGCAAGATTTAAGATGGGCTTGAGGCCTGAAATTCGCAGAGAATTAATTGGACATGAGGCCTATACAGTTGATGATGCATTCCAATTGGCTCTTCAGTTTGAGAAAATCTTGCGACCAACACCAATTAAGAAATTCACCTCTCAAGGCGGGGAGACAGCCACCAGAAAGTTTGCTGCAGTTGGAAAAACTCCAAAACCAGCAAGCACTCAAGCAGGTTACAAACCTGCAGATCCTAAAAATAGAACTCCCATGGTTGAGGGACGAAGACAAGACAACAAAGATGGGTGTTTTAGGTGTGGACTCAAGGGCCACATGGCATGGGAATGCCCAAATAAGAGAAATCTGCATATAGGAGCTGATTATGGGGAGAAGGATGATTTTGGAGTTGAGGAAGATGAAGGTACAAATTACTTAGATGAGATGACAATGCTTAACATTGATGATTTGGAAGAAGAGGAGGAGGATACGTCTTATCTTTCCGTTGTTAGGCGTATTCTTAGTGCACCAAAGTCACAAAAGAAAGACTGGAGAAGAACTTCAATTTTTCAGACATTAGTTTGCTGTGGAAAAGAGACTAGAAAGCTTATTATTGACGGTGGCAGCAGCACTGAATGTTGTTTCGCTAGTCTACTGTGGATAGGTTGAAGTTACCTACAGAGCCACATCCAGAACCATATAAGGTTGCCTGGATCAACTAGTAGCTCTATTCCTGTGACAATGCGATGTTTGGTTTCTTTAAAGCATGGGCCTTATAGTGATTCTATATGGTGTGATGTCATTCCAATGACAGTTGCACACATTCTTCTTGGCTGACCTTGGTTATATGACCGAGATGTGAATCACAATGGCAAGGCAAATACATATTCTTTCAAGTTCCAAGACAAGCAAATTGTTTTAAAGCTTTTGAGTGCTAAACTATCAAGAAGTACCAAGGAACCAAAATTAGCAAAGCAAGATGAATTAAAGGCAAAGGAAGTGAACTGAAGTAAAGAAGAAGCCTCTTCAGATTCTTAACAAGAAGCCTTTTGAAAGGGAAAGCATGGAACAAGGAGTTATGTTTGCTTTAGTGTTCAAAGAAGTGAAAATTTCAGCAACTACCAATTCTGAAGTAGTACCTTCAGAAATTAAGAAGTTGCTGTCAGATTTTTCTGATATTGCTCCTAAGGACTTACCGAGTGAACTACCCCCTCTGCGTGATGTTCAACATACTATAGATTTACTACCAGGTTCACAACTCCCTAACTTACCTGCCTATCGCATGAATCCTAGTGAATCTGCTGAACTTAAGAGGCAAGTTTATGAACTTTTGGCCAAGGGATTTATCCAAGTCAGTCTAAGTCCTTGTGCGGTGCTTGCACTATTAACTCCAAAGAAAGATGGAACCTGGAGAATGTGTATTGACAGTCGTGCATGTAAGGTAATAGCATAGGTAACGCAGTGGAAAAATAAAAATTTATTACCTTAACCATGGATCTCTTTGACATATCTATATGATTAACAAGGGGGTTTGCATGAAGATTACCTTAAGCACAGAAGATTTCTATGCTTCTAGGCAAAGATCCTTCGAAGAAGATGTTAGATCTACCACGAAAAGCCCTCCAAGCGTAGAGCCTCTAACGATATCCACACGAACAACTTCTTTGGGAACCTTGTAGGCTTGCTTGCTTTGACTTTTGAGTGCTAGCTCCCTTGAATTATTAAGAACACAAGAAGAAGAAAACCCTAACCCTTAGGAGAGAGAGAGAGAGAGACGCCTAGAGAGAGAGAGAGAGGCGTGCAGATTTTTTTCTATTTTCTCTCACTAGTTTTCTTTTGTGTGTAGTAATAATAATACAAGAGTCAAAGCATAAACCTATTTATAGAGGTAGTATTCTAGTCTTTTAGGAAATAAGGCTAATTAGAAACCAAGAAGGTTTAGGTAACTTACTTTAAGCTAATCCTTCTCCTTTAGGAAATCTATTCCATAAGGAAACTAATTAGTTACTTTATTTCTTTTAGGAAACAAATTTCCTGCAAGACTTAGAATATTTATAAATAAGTCCTTTAAGTTAATTTATCTCATAAATTAACCCCATAAGTATCTCATACTTATCTTTATTACATTTTAACCCAAAGATTTTGTTCTTTATGTGTGTGACCCATTAGGTTCCATTCACGTTGGCAATAAGTATAAATTATAACTCATTAATTGAGCTAGATAAATTAAACACTTTTAATTTATCATTAATTCACTAATTAATCAATTCATACTTATAGATCATGAGTGGCGTCTAGCAATGCATCATGACCACCCAAGTGAATAGGAAAGTCATATGGTAGACCATACCCTTCAATGACAATGTTATCGTGTAATTAATATCCTTTCACCACACTATATCCCAATTAGTCTAAAAGTATAGTGCATACTTTTAAATGACTAATTTATATTTTCTTGTTCCAGAAATATAACTCTCCATGATGTATAACCTTGAAACTACTTCCAAGTTATACTATCACTTCTGCAGAAGATTTATGAGTTAATATTTCCAACAAGTGGCCATTAAGGGATATACTCTCCTATTAAGGAGTGGTGAATCCTATATTGATTACTCACTATCTTTCCATGCTTCAAACTATACCCAATCTCTAACCTATGAGCTACCCTTTTACGGGCACCGAGGAATAGAGTCAAAGTATAGCAATCCACACTCAAGATACTATGGTAATCTCAAGTCAAAGGATCACTTACACCATTGCCATTAAGAGTTTAACCATTGGCACTATAGTTAAAACTCTTGGCGGATCAACCCAATGAACTTGTTCTCAAACAAGCATCCACATACCAGCTTAAGTGTCACGCACACCATAGTCAATGAGATCAACTACTACTTACCATAAGTAGAGGCAAAGTATGTGCTAGTCTATCCGTATTAATGATGTCCAATCTCATTAATACTATGACTAGGGATATTTAAGAATATGACTTTATGTATTAGAGTCTCATAATTGTAACCCCTTACAATCTCTAATACACAATCAATATTCTAAGGACTTTATCAATTAAACAAGTAACATGGAAATACAAGTATAGATGATAAAGAAAAATACCACATGAATAAATATAACATAAATAAGTGTAAATGAAAACACCTTAAACCATCTTGATTTTAGGGCATACACTAACAAACTCCCACTTGCACTAAAACCAATCACTCATTTGTTTTAGGCCAAAAGCATTTACATGAGTATCATGCTTTTTCTGGGACAAGGCCTTAGTGAGATGATCAGCTATATTGTCATCAGTGGGAACCTTTTCTATCTTTACATCATTCCTACCAACTATTTCTCTAATAAGATGGTAGCGCCTAAGTACATGTTTGGATCGTTGATGAGACCTAGGTTCCTTTGCTTGGGCGATGGCACCATTGTTGTCACAAAATAAAGGTATAGGATCAACAATGGAAGGAACCACTCCTAGCTCGGTGACGAACTTTTTGATCCAAACAGCCTCTTTTGCAGCTTCAGAAGCAGTAATGTACTCGGCTTCAGTTGTAGAATCAGCGGTAGTTTCTTGCTTCGAACTCTTCCAGCTCACAGCACCACCATTTAACGTGAATATAAATCCAGACTGCGACTTACTATCATCCTTGTCAGACTGAAAACTCGCATCAGTGAAACCACACACTTCCAAAGTGTGTCCTCCATAAACCAAGAATAATTCTTTAGTTCTTCTCAAGTACTTAAGAATACTCTTGACAGCTATCCAGTGACCCTCACCAGGGTTAGCTTGGAATCTACTCGTAACACTTAGAGCATAGGAGACGTCGGGTCTTGTACATAGCATAGCATACATAATGGATCCTATTGCCGAGGCATAAGGAATCTTTTGCATGCTATCAATCTCGACAGGTGTTTTAGGACACATGTCTCTTGAAAGAGTAATCCCATGTCTCATAGGTAAGTACCCCTTCTTCGATTGCTCCATGCTAAACCTCTTTAGCATCTTGTCTATGTATGTCGATTGACTGAGACCAAGCAACCTCTTGGATCTATCTCTATAGATCCTTATTCCCAGAATATAGGTTGCCTCTCCTAGATCTTTCATGGAGAAACTTTTGGACAGCCATACCTTTATAGTTTGTAATAAAGGTATGTCGTTTCCCATCAATAGTATGTCATCCACATAAAGTATTAAGAAAACGATAGCGCTCCCACTCACCTTCTTGTATACACAAGGCTCGTCTTCGTTCTTAAGAAAACCAAACTCTTTGATTGTCTCATCAAAACGAATGTTCCAACTCCTTGAAGCTTGCTTGAGTCCATAAATGGACTTTTGTAGCTTACATACCTTATGACTATCAATGGAGTCAAAACCCTCAGGTTGTGTCATGTACACATCCTCTTGCAAATTTCCGTTAAGGAATGCAGTCTTGACATCCATTTGCCAAATCTCATAGTCATAATAAGCAGCTATTGCAAGCAAAATCCTTATGGATTTAAGCATAGCTACCGGCGAAAAAGTTTCTTCAAAGTCAATTCCTTGCCTTTGTTTATAACCTTTTGCCACTAACCTTGCTTTATAGGTAACAATGTTACCATCCATGTCAGTCTTTCTTTTAAAGACCCACTTGCACCCTATAGGTTTTATCCCTTCAGGTGGCTCGACCAAGGTCCATACCTTGTTCTCGTACATGGAATCCATTTCGGATTTCATGGCTTCGCGCCACTTCAAAGAGTCTACATTAGACATAGCTTCTTCGTAACTAGTAGGATCGTCATCATCTATGACTAACACATCATTGCTCTCACTTATGAGAAATCCATATCTCTCAGGAGCATAACGTGTTCTACTAGATCTACGAAGTTCTTGTGTAACTTGAGCTTCCGACTGCGCCTCATCAACATGTGGCGTAAGCTCTTGTTCCAACTGTTGACTACTTTGTGGTTCTTGAATTTCTTCAAGTTCTACTTTACCCCCACTACTTCTTTCAAGAATAAACAATTTTTCTAGAAAAGTAGCATGTCTTGAAACAAACACCTTTTGTTCAAGGGGATTGTAGAAGTAATATCCACGACTCTCTCTAGGATATCCCACAAACAAGCATTTGTCAGACTTAGCCTCTAGCTTGTCTGACATGTTCCGCTTCACATAAGCAGAACAACCCCAAACCTTTAAATGATTAAGATTTGGTTTCTTACCATACCAAATCTCATAAGGTGTGGTATCAACAGATTTTGATGGAACACGGTTGAGTATATAGGAGGCGGAATCTAAGGCATATCCCCAAAACGAACTAGGAAGTGATGCATGGCTCATCATAGAACGTACCATATCTAATAGAGTACGATTTCTCCTTTCAGACACACCATTTAGTTGTGGCGTGTATGGAGGAGTCCATTGAGGAATAATCCCATTTTCCTCTAGATATTGTTGGAACTCTTGACTTAAGTATTCTCCACCTCGATCAGATCTAAGTGTTTTGATACTCTTGCCAAGTTGTTTCTCAACTTCAGCTTTAAAGACTTTGAACTTTTCAAAAGCCTCGGATTTGTGCTTCATTAGAAACACATAACCATATCTAGAATGGTCATCCGTGAAAGTGATGAAGTAGGAGAAACCACCTCTAGCATGGATCGACATTGGGCCACAAACATCAGTATGTATAAGCCCAAGAAGATCACTAGTACGTTCACCCTTTCCAGTAAAAGGTGTCTTGGTCATCTTGCCAAGTAAACAAGATTCACATGTCCCAAATGATTCATAATCAAATGAGTCCAAGTATCCATTTTTATGTAACTTGGATATACGTTTCTCATTTACATGACCAAGTCTACAATGCCAAAGGTATGTTTGGTTAACAATATCTAATTTTTGTTTCTTGGTGTTTATGTTGAGAATGGACTTTTCTTCATCTAGAATATATAAACCATTAAATAATGTACCAGTACCATAAGTAATACCATCACGTGAAAAAGAACAACTTTTATTCCTTTGAATGATGGTAAATCCATCCAAATCTAACAATGAGATAGAAATGATGTTCTTTGTAAGTACGGGAACAAAATAACAGTTTCTTAATTCTAAAATAAGCCCAGTAGGCAAAGAGAGTACATAGGTTCCTACGGCTAATGCAGCAACTCTTGCTCCATTACCCACGCGCAGCTTGACCTCTCCCTTTGCTAGAGTTCTACTATCTTTAAGACCCTGCATATTATTACAAATATGAGATCCAGATCCGGTATCTAATACCCATGAGTCTTGGTTAGTAGATAAATTAATCTCAATCATAAACATACCAGAGGTTGAAGCTTCACCAAGCTTCTTTGACTTCAGAGAGTCAAGGTAGGCCTTGCAATTCCTCTTCCAATGCCCATCTTGTCCGCAATGGAAGCATGTGCCCTTGGGTTTGTCCTTCTTGACCCCACCCTTAGGCTTAGTTCTCTTCTTCTTGGACTTCTTAAGCCCAGAATTGGGCTTCTTTTTCTTGGAGCCCGAGACAAGCATAACGGTGCCCTTCTCCTTCTTAAGATTAGGCTCAGCAGTCTTGAGCATGTTCATCAATTCAGTCAACGTGCACTCAACTTTTCGCATGTTGAAGTGCAGAATGAATTGTGAATAGCTCTCAGGGAGGGACTGAAGAATTAAGTCAATACTTAATTCATTGTCAGAGACGTGTCCCAGATCAGCTAACTTTTCAATCAGCCCGATCATCTTCAGTACATGGGTAGTCACTGAAGTTCCCTCTGCCATCTTGCATTGATAAAGCTCCCTTGAGGTCTCATACCTCTCGGTCCTAGCTTGTGCGTCGAACATTTCTTTTAAGTGCACAATCATGGACGGAGCATCCATCTTAAGATGTTGCTTTTGCAATGCCGGGGTCATAGAAGCTAACATGATACATGTTGCAGCATCATTGTCGGCTTTGTGCATCTCATATGCATCTATGTCCTCAGGTGATGCAGTAGCGGGTGGAGGAGGTGGCATGGGTTTATCGAGGACATACTCAATTTTTTCATGTTTGAGAACAATTCTCAAATTAATATTCCAATCCTCAAAGTTGGTTTCATTGAGTTTGTTGTCAAGAATCGGTCGCAAATTCACGTTAGACATTCTACAAAAAGTAAAGACAGAAAATAAGTATTTGTTTTATGTTATATATGCAAACCAAAAATGTGGATTCGTAAATTTATTTGGTTTGCTCCCACTATTTTACTTCAAATCAATAACCCTCGATATTGATTCGGAAATCCGTTGGAGATTTCTAGTGGGCTAGGATCCCATCTAATTAGCTTTGGGTTTGACGGAGGCCAATGCCCCAAAGATAAATTCGATTAGGTAGATAACTTTTTATCAATCACAACTCTTGTGACTCCTAGATAGTTGGGTATCAACTCTTTGAAAATTACATCTTATGTATTACCCAACTTTGCCTCAAAAATATCATAACATTGACGGAGGCCAAACTCGTTATGTAATTTTTGTTAAGTCAAACCCATTATTCAGAGATCATATCTCATAACAAAAACATATTCCGAGTAAGGTGACCTTGACGGAGGCCAACGTGTCAACCTTAATAGGAACTCATCGTTTTTGTTATAATAATGGAAGGCAACTTAAATAGATGACTTAATATTTGATATTGAGGGATTTTAGTTTAAATATTAATGTCTCAACATATTATGCAATTAAAATATATCAATCATATAAAATAAAAGCATAATAAACGTGGATGATTATGGACTTTAACTAATAATATTTTCTTCGAGCCTTGAAGAAAATATTTGGTTAAAAATTCCTAGGGGACGTCTCAACTCCTTGATGCGCCTCCTTGGTTGCTCCTTGGTGCCACCTCCATCTTCTTGTACATTACATATGTAATTCTAGTCTAAACAATTTAAAATAAACCTATTCCTAACCTATACTTTGTACATTACAAGTATTGATCAAGAAACCTCGAGTTACATTCGAGGGGAGTTTATGTGAGAAGAGAATTACATCAGAAAATAGAGAGGGAAGGACTCGCAGGCCCTATTTATAAAACCAATACAAGCCAACCATAAAAGAAGTAATAACCATTCAATCACATTGGTCTAGTCCATAATCATCCACCATGCCATCATACTATTTAACAATTAAATAAATTGATTTATTTAATTCTAGTCATAAATCATATGGTCTAAATAAATTAGATTAATGCTCTTGAAATTTATTTGTCTCAAAATATAGTTATAGAAGGTATAGGTTTCCAAATTTAACTCTCCAAATCTTAACAATTAAAATTGTAAAGTGTTTTAACAGAGAAATTATCAAAATTCGCGTTTTTCCAAAAATTTAGGAAAAATCCCGCTAGGATTCTGCCTACAACCCGCGCGACAAAACGTGCGCGGGTTCATCCGCGGTTTGTAACCCGCGCGACAAACCGTGCGCGGTTTCATCCGCGGTTTGTGGACAGAAGTTACGGGATTTTGACCGCGAGTCAAAACGCGCGCGAGTTTTCGCGCGGTTTGTGTCCAGAAAATACGATCTTTGAAATTCTTTAGCGTTTTTCAAAACTCTTTTGAATCATAACATGTTAAAACCCTTTTAGCACATCAAAAACAATTTAGAAACCATAAAAACAACCTTAAGAACTTATCTTAATTATTTAAAACACTTTTAAACAATCAAGAACTTTTCTTAAAAATCAAACTCTTGATTTTTCTAAAACAATTTTGAGACAAATATCGTCAAGAACAAACCATCCATATTTATGACAATTAAATAAACACTAAACATATAGATATAATCAAAGAAGGCTCTGATACCACTGTAAGGTAATAGCATAGGTAACGCAGCGGAAAAATAAAAATTTATTACCTTAACCATGGATCTCTTTGACATATCTATATGATTAACAAGGGGGTTTGCATGAAGATTACCTTAAGCACAGAAGATTTCTATGCTTCTAGGCAAAGATCCTTCGAAGAAGATGTTAGATCTACCACGAAAAGCCCTCCAAGCGTAGAGCCTCTAACGATATCCACACGAACAACTTCTTTGGGAACCTTGTAGGCTTGCTTGCTTTGACTTTTGAGTGCTAGCTCCCTTGAATTATTAAGAACACAAGAAGAAGAAAACCCTAACCCTTAGGAGAGAGAGAGAGAGAGACGCCTAGAGAGAGAGAGAGAGGCGTGCAGATTTTTTTTCTATTTTCTCTCACTAGTTTTCTTTTGTGTGTAGTAATAATAATTACAAGAGTCAAAGCATAAACCTATTTATAGAGGTAGTATTCTAGTCTTTTAGGAAATAAGGCTAATTAGAAACCAAGAAGGTTTAGGTAACTTACTTTAAGCTAATCCTTCTCCTTTAGGAAATCTATTCCATAAGGAAACTAATTAGTTACTTTATTTCTTTTAGGAAACAAATTTCCTGCAAGACTTAGAATATTTATAAATAAGTCCTTTAAGTTAATTTATCTCATAAATTAACCCCATAAGTATCTCATACTTATCTTTATTACATTTTAACCCAAAGATTTTGTTCTTTATGTGTGTGACCCATTAGGTTCCATTCACGTTGGCAATAAGTATAAATTATAACTCATTAATTGAGCTAGATAAATTAAACACTTTTAATTTATCATTAATTCACTAATTAATCAATTCATACTTATAGATCATGAGTGGCGTCTAGCAATGCATCATGACCACCCAAGTGAATAGGAAAGTCATATGGTAGACCATACCCTTCAATGACAATGTTATCGTGTAATTAATATCCTTTCACCACACTATATCCCAATTAGTCTAAAAGTATAGTGCATACTTTTAAATGACTAATTTATATTTTCTTGTTCCAGAAATATAACTCTCCATGATGTATAACCTTGAAACTACTTCCAAGTTATACTATCACTTCTGCAGAAGATTTATGAGTTAATATTTCCAACAAGTGGCCATTAAGGGATATACTCTCCTATTAAGGAGTGGTGAATCCTATATTGATTACTCACTATCTTTCCATGCTTCAAACTATACCCAATCTCTAACCTATGAGCTACCCTTTTACGGGCACCGAGGAATAGAGTCAAAGTATAGCAATCCACACTCAAGATACTATGGTAATCTCAAGTCAAAGGATCACTTACACCATTGCCATTAAGAGTTTAACCATTGGCACTATAGTTAAAACTCTTGGCGGATCAACCCAATGAACTTGTTCTCAAACAAGCATCCACATACCAGCTTAAGTGTCACGCACACCATAGTCAATGAGATCAACTACTACTTACCATAAGTAGAGGCAAAGTATGTGCTAGTCTATCCGTATTAATGATGTCCAATCTCATTAATACTATGACTAGGGATATTTAAGAATATGACTTTATGTATTAGAGTCTCATAATTGTAACCCCTTACAATCTCTAATACACAATCAATATTCTAAGGACTTTATCAATTAAACAAGTAACATGGAAATACAAGTATAGATGATAAAGAAAAATACCACATGAATAAATATAACATAAATAAGTGTAAATATAAAACACCTTAAACCATCTTGGTTTTAGGGCATACACTAACAGTGCAATCAACAAAATTACAATCAAGTATAGGTTTCCAATACCTCAACTTGATGATATGATGGCTGGTTCAACTATCTATACCAAGATTGACCTAAGGAAAGGGTACTATCAAATAAGGATCAAACCTGGAGATGAGTGGAAGACAGCGTTTAAGACTAAGGATGGTCTTTTTGAAGTGGTTGGTCATGCCGTTTGGCCTTTCTAACGCTCCTAGTACCTTCATGAGAGTCATGACACAGGTATTCCAGCCATTTATTGGTCACTTTCTGGTTGTTTATTTTGATGATATTTTGATTTATAGCAAGACTAAAGAAGAGCATATTAACCATCTTCAACAAGTAATGAGAGTTCTTCGTCAAGAAAAACTCTACATTAATCTCGAAAAGTGTTGTTTTATGAGTTCAAGTGTCGTGTTCTTGGGATTTGTTGTCACGGATAAAGGGATTGCAGCTGATCCTGAAAAGGTGAAAGCCATTATAGATTGGCCAGCTCCTACTACATTACGGGAAGTCCGAAGTTTCCATGGATTGGCTACGTTCTATAGGCGTTTTATCAAAGGATTTAGTACTCTTATGGCCCCGATTACTGACTTGTTTGAGGAAGGGACAGTTTGAGTGGACAAAATCAGCTGCCCAAGCTTTTGAGAAATTGAAGAAAAGAATGACAGAGGCTCCAGTACTTAAGCTACCAGACTTTCTCCAAGGTGTTTGAAGTGGCATGTGATGCTTCCCATGTGGGAATTGGAGGAGTTCTTAGTCAAGAGGGTCATCCTATTGCCTATTTTAGTGAAAAGCTAAATGAGGCAAAACAGAAATATTCTACTTATGATAAGGAGTTCTATGCTGTGATTCAAGCTATTCGGCATTGGCATCATTATCTTATTTACAAGGAGTTTGTATTATATTCTGACCATGAAGCTCTCAAGTACATAAACTCTCAAAAGAAATTAAATCATCGACATGGTAAGTGGGTTTCTTTCTTGCAACAGTACAATTTTGTCATCAAACATAAGGCTGGAACGGAGAACAAGGTGGCTGATGCACTTAGTCGTGTGCATCTTATTCTTACATCTATGGCTGTTCAAGTTGTTGGCTTTGATTCTCTCAAGCGCGATTACTCCACCTGTAAAGATTTCAAAGTCATATATGAGGATTTAATGGCTGGACAGCAAGCTGATTCTTCAAATTTCTCACTACATGATGGCTACCTTTTCAAGGGGACTCAACTTTGCTTGCCAAATACTTCCCTAAGAGAACAGGTCATTTGGGAATTGCATGGTGGTGGTGCAGCTGGACATTTTGGGCGTGACAAGACAATAGCCATGGTACAAGATCGTTTCTACTGGCCAAGTATGAGGCGAGATGTTGGGAGAATTGTGGCTCGATGTCGAGTTTGCCAAGTTAGCTAAAGGAAGAAAGAAGAATACTGGACTTTATATTCCATTGCCTATACCACATGAACCTTGGCAAGATTTAAGTATGGATTTTGTCCTTGGTTTGCCAAAGACACTACGAAGTTATGATTCTATTCTTGTAGTGGTAGACAGGTTCTCTAAGATGGCTCACTTTCTTCCATGTGCTAAGACATCAGATGCTGTCAATATTGCGAAGATTTTCTTCAAAGAAATTGTTCGCCTTCATGGACTACCAAAGACTATTGTTTCTGATAGAGATGTAAAGTTTATGAGTTACTTTTGGCGAACATTATGGAAGATGCTGCAAACAAAACTTAAGTTTTCTTCTCCTTATCATCCACAAACGGATGGACAAACAGAAGTTGTTAATCGCAGCCTTGGAGATCTTCTTCGATGTTTGGTTGGTGATCATGTTTCTAATTGGGATCAAGTTCTACCGATGGCGGAATTTGCTTACAACAGCTCGGTGAATAGATCAACTGGATATAGTCCTTTTGAGGCAGTAACGGGAGTAAACCCGCGCAAACCAATTGATTTGCTTCCCCTACCATCTAGTGCTCGTCCAAGTGCTGAAGCTGAAGCATTTTCTAAGCATATTCTGGACATACATGATGAGGTGCGACGCAAAATTGCAATCAGCAATGAGAAATACAAATTGCAGGCTGATTTGAAGAGAAAATTTGCAGAATTTGAGGAGGGGGATGAAGTATTGGTTCGTATTCGTCCAGAACGGTATCCTAAAGGTGTTTACAAAAAGCTCCACTCAAGAAACGCTGGACCTTTCAAGATTTAGCAAGAAAATCAGCTCCAATGCTTATGTTCTTGAGTTACCAGAAGACATGGGAATTAGCAATGTATTCAACATTGAAGATTTGACTCCATATACTAGACATATGGATGATTCTGCAGGGGGAACTGCCACAGTTTCTCTTCCACCTAGTGCTCGCTTGCACGAGAAAGTTTATGATGTTCTTGACCATCAGATTGTGTCAACTAGAGGTGGTGGTTACCAGAAATATCTTATTCATTGGAAGGGGCGTCCACTTACTGATTGTACATGGATCACAGATGTGGAATTTCAACAATTGGATCCTGATTTTTATGAGAAGTATCAAGCTTTTAACTCGCCGGGGTCGAGTCTTCTCAAGCCGGGGAGAGATGATAGAGACAAGTGGCAACAAGACACTAAGGTTTATAGAAGACGGGGTAAAGGTGTTTCAAACTCCCAAGCATTGATTTGGCATTCTTTGGAAGACAAGGAGCCGACTTGGGAGTTGGTTTAGGTGTCTTTATTTTAGTTTTATAAGTAGGGAATTTTATATTAAGTGTTTTAGGTGTTTTTTAGATTTTAGTAGTTAAGGGTATTTTGGTAATTTGGCTGTTTTGCAGGAATTTCTGGTTTGAGTATTTTCTATTTTTGTGTCCTAGTTAATTTAGGAAATAGTTTTTAGTTTGTTATTACCAATAGGATTAGGAATTGAAGGTTATTCCAATAGGGAATAGAAGATGAATCCTTGTCACAATAGGATTTGTCTTTGGAGTCTATAAATAGGTGTTTCTCCTACAAGAGAAATCAGATTTCAGTCAATAAAATTTCCTAGCAGATTTTGCTAAGCTTATTTTAAGGATTGTGAGATACAATCTAGCCTTGGGTGTGATACCTAAAGGTGCCTAGGAGTGATTCCTAGAGTTTCCTAAATCTTCTTATCCTCAATCTTGAACTCCCAGCAGTTTATTGTTTATTTTATTGTTAATTTTCGTCCAACTTATTTCTGCAAAATTTCTGCCAATATCTTTCAAGTTTTAAGCTTCAAACAACTGCCTACAACCTTTGCCTACCAATAGCTTCTAGTGCTGCATCATCTGGATTTCTGTTTGTTTTCGTTTGTTGTTTGTAGATTCTTGCTATTGATTTTGTGGGTATAGGACCAAGTGGAGACTATGCACAATTTTGGATATTCTCTATGTCTTGTGATATAAGTTGTTTGCAAGTTTTTTTGTTTTCACTTACCTACCTGTTTTGACATATTTGCTTACATAAGTCCCAATTTTTAGGTCATCTTTCTATTTGTTTAAAGAAGAGATTGGTGGTGTTCGCAATATTAATTGGGTTTGGCAGGACGCTAAAGCCTATTCCTTTGTAATTGTATACTGTATGGATGGAAAGTAGACAACGAACTTTGAATTGTTCTAGTTAGTGTTCGTTGGGGCTTCGGCTTGGAATCCCTCGTAGCCGCGTTTGATGGTGGATTGTTGTTCTATCTCTTTTGTGAATGTTCACTGCATTGTTGTATTTTGATAACTTGTTTATCTCTCTCTCTCTCTCTCTCTCTCTCTCTCTTCATTTAGTTTTGCTTTTTTTTTTTCATTGAAGAACCGCATATGTTGAATACGAGCAGTCCTCTTTTTCCCTTCTTGTATTGTTTTTCATTTTAATCATGTTAGGGGCATTTTTAGTGTATCTATCTATTTTTTATATTAGTTGTCCGCCTTACATAGCTTGGATTCAAGAATTGTGTTCTCTTTATTAACAATAGGAAACCTCAAACTCTTTTACATTTCTTAATTCCTTATCTTCTCTACATGTTTCCTTTTTACCGTCTCTATTTCTCTATAAATTTTATCACTTCACTTTTCATATCAAACTTTTTCATTCACGTGGGATTGCAGATTTTGCGTGGATATCACGTGTATTTGATTACTATGAAGTCCATGGATACTCCATTTTTGTTCACAGCTTGTGTTTTATAACTTAGTTTTCCTTTTTATGTTTTAGATGCTGAGATCAACAAATGAACCTCAACAATAGAAGAGGCTGCCTCAAAATGTAAATAATGATGATTTTGATGGATTGACAATGTAGGAGGTTAGTTAAATTAAGAATGTTACGACATATTGATCATTAGTTATTTTGAACTATTGTTAAAAAAATCTCTTTTTGTCTGTTAATAACATTTATCTATATCTTGTCTGTAATTCTTCTTTGTTCTTGTTCATAAATCAAGGTTGTTGCATAGTGATTTGATTTTTTTTTTTTGTACATATATATATATCTTATAATGTCCTTGACCTATATTAAATATATATTTGTTCTTGATATTTATTAAATTAAGATATTTTTTGTTTTTGCGCAACCTTTGTTCTTACTTTTTTAATTGTATTTTCTTACAATTTTAATTTATATAGGTTTTGAAATTATACAAATATGTCTTGCATATTATCTTTTACTGCTTGCTAATGCATATTTATAAATTTTTGTTATTTTCAAGATATAATGAAGATTTTAAATGAAAGCAAAACAAATTTGGTGTTGGTATTGGATGTTGTTCTATCTTGTTGTGATAGACAATATTAGGGGATGATTTTTTAGAAGTTCATTATCTTTTGCTTTTAATAATGTAGATTGTGAATATGCAGTTCCATTGCATCATTTTTTCATTATTGAGATGTTATCAGTATTCGTTTATGATGATGTCACTCAACTATAGAGATACTTGGATGATTTATGGCAATAAACGATTTTATAATTATTGAGATTTTGAAATATGTCTGTTGGAATGACATAAATATGTTAATTATTAACACACCGAACATTTGTCTATAATTATCAATATATGAGATAACAATTATTTTGTTGTATAATTAAGAACCTTGAATATATAGGAAATTTTTGTTTGGATTGCAATAGATATTTATGTGAATTTATACACTAACATAAAGTTATTCTCATATAAAATTATTATATTGTTAGTTTTCACATTACTTACACATGGTAATACCATAGCAAAAAGTATTTTACTACTGATCTGAAAATGTTAATTGCAATGGATCCATAACCGTGATTATGATTTTTTTTTTATTTTGCAACTTGCCTTGAGCGTGACAAATTAGTGGTAAAATGTCTAAATGTATATAACACACTTTTTTTTTGACACACTGCCAAAATTGTGACAAATCTATGACAAAAAGTTTTTGTCACGGTCGGAGGCCTGTGGCTATACTATTTGTAACGCTTGCGTTGCCCACGCCTCTAAAATCGTGATTATTCTATGTTAAATAGTTATTGTCACGGTTTTTGTGCCTTTTTATCACTGTTTTGGATATGTGACAAAAAGTCATTTTTTTTAGTAGTCATCTTCATCCTCCTCTTTGACGTGGTGTAGATTAGGTATAAAAAATTAAGTCAAGTATACACACAAAAGTCAAGTAATAAAACCTAATCTCTCAACTTTTACTACAAGTATAGGGTTGTTGTAGTATAGGAAATTAGGGTTGAATCCCTCAAGGAACCAACAAGATGCAATAACTAGAGCTTTATCACTTTTCTTATTATCTAAGCAGTGATTAACTTGAACAAGTTTGGTTTGAAAATCAAATTAACTCGGGAGAAACTTATAAGAATGCAAGAATTCTTGTAGAAAAATATTTATGAAGGAGTTCTAGGGTTATGAATCCATTAATGATCTATATTAAGTTGTAGAGATTAACACTTGCCAAGTTGAACTTGCCTTGTTTAAGGAATACAATTCCATTTATATCAAAACTTGCTTTTACAATGAGTTGATTCAACCTACCTACTACCGTGATAGAGTTGTTGTTATAATGCATGAATTCGTTTCATTAAGTCCTCATTAGCATAACGCTATTTTCATGCGCAAGTACTTAAGCTCAATTATTCATTTTCTATTATTAAGAACAAACTTAATTAATTTCTAATAACTAAGATGCTTTGCATATGATGACCTTTCAAATACAAAGAGTTAAAGCTTGAATAATTGAAGAAACAAGAGCAAGAAAGGGCAAGGATTAATCAACAAGAAGTCTTAATATTAATGCATTAGTATTATCAAAACCCTAGAATAAGAATTTAGCTCAACATGGTTGTTTCCAAATCAATACACATGATTTGAACACAACTAGCCATAGCAATCAAGTTAAATGAAATACACAAAGTTGAAGAAAGCTTATTCAATATGGAAATGGCTTCAAGACTTGTATTTCTTTCACAAGAATTACTACAAGGATTTTTGAACAAGAAATTCTCTTAAACTCATAATATTTCTATTATGGTTTTGGAGAATTCTAACACTTTCTCTACAAATTTCCTTTCCTAGCATCCCCCAAACTCTTTACAAATGACTTCTATTTATAGACATAGATCCTACAAGTCATTTTCCAACTTGCCATTTACATTTAATGAATTGAAATGATGAAAACCGTAGTTGAAGGTCTAAAAGTCTTCATTTGTACTTCCAATGCAATCTTCAACTTGCAAAACCTGTATAGAGTTCAAAAGTCTACAAAAATAGCTGGAGGATGAAGCAAGTTGCAATAGCTGAAATTTGGTAAGTCGATTGTGATACGCAGATGGCGATACGTGGCTGGTCGTCCGTGTATTGTCATCCATGGATCATGTTCCTTGGTCCCACTTATGTAAATTTTTGCTGAGTTGTCCCTCCAAGTGTCCTGATCCTTTTTCATGCCTTTCTTCATATTTTTGCTAATTTTTCTAATTTTTCACATTTTGCTCATTTAATCTTCCAATAATTCTTTCCTCTGACTATTTCACTTAATCACCTTGATCTTGGCCTTTCTTGATGAATTTGCAAAAACAAATGTTAGTTTGTGAATTAAATACTCAAAACAATAGTTTTAGATGCAAAAACCCTAATTCTGGAAAATAAACCCTACTGAATGAAACCATGTTATTTAAAGTCAAAAAGTATAATAGTTTTACTAAAAATACATTAAAAATACCAACTAATATATATACTAATCTGGGAAAATTTTTCACTTATCACTCTTCATTTTGGACTTGTCCTTGGAGCATCTCAATCGCCCACGCTTTGACTCCTATGTTCTTCAGCACTCGGATATTCATTACGTCTCTAGTTCCCGTTTCCAATCTATATTGTTCTTCGAAGTGAACTCCGTAATGCCCCACAATTAGTTAAATGAGTCTTGGGAAGCTAAGTCCAGCATTAGCACTCTGCGACCTAGCCGTTCTTATCATATAAGTAATGATCGCACTAGGTAATGGGCTCAGCCCTTCCATGCTACCGTTAATCATCTCATCCACGAAGTAGATATCACTAGCTCTTGACTCGTTGTGGCTGCTCCTTATTGGAAAGACTTTGTGCCCAAAGAGGTAAATGGTAACATGATACGGGGCATCAAAGTCATTGGCATAGTACATTTTACGATTATCAATCTTAGACTTTTTGCTCGTTACACCAAACTTGCCAGCCCCCTGTTGCATAGTCCATGAGCCTCTCCACTGAAAGTTCTTGACATACCATACTAGAGGTCCATCATCTCTACACCCAAGAATATCAGCCAATTACGGGTTAACTCAATCAGGCACCCACGAATCGTAGTAGATAATCTTGTTGCACTGTGCTCAGCTTTGTCTACATTTGCGTAGAATTCCTAGACCAAGCGAGAGTAGTAGTGATTTGGAAGCCTCAAAATGGGATCCCAACCTAGCCAGGCAAACGTCTTGGTAATGTGAAGGATATGGTCCATGTCTTTATCCATCATCTTCTCAATTATGATTTCTCCGTCCTCATGTTTAAGATACTATTGTCCATTATCGTTTGATGTGAAGCAAGTGGTATCCCATTGTGGTTGATGACTGAAAGATCCTTCACCACGAGACCTTTTTTGGGCAACAAACTTCCTTGGCATGATTGGTACCTATAAGAATCAATAAAGATAAGGACATGATACAATAATTAGATCATAGCATTCCTAACTAGACAAATAAAAACCATGCGATGTACTTACACCCTAATCTATCACTCAAAATAGGCCTATCCAACGAAAAGGCATGCATTGGTATAACTTTATAAGAGCACAAGTAAAATGCTAGGTGCAATAAAGTAGGTCCATGCTAACAAGGAAACCAAGTTCCTTCAATGAGGGAGCATTAACACCAAAGCATGACTCAACACTACACCAAAGTATACTATAATTAACATGGCCCAATCAAAATGTCCAATGTTACATTGTAGGTGTAGTAACCCCATATATGCTCAAATATGAGTGATAATGCCAGTCAAACCCAATGACAACATGTAGAACAATAATAGCAAGCCATATTCAAATTCACATAATGCCCACATCAATTAGGCTAGAATTATGGGCATAATTCATAATATCCAGCAATGGGATAACCAATGTCACCATTAAAGCATTATATTAACCAAAAATAATCCATTGGTTATCTCTTGCTTAATTCAACAAAATCACCCAAAAATCAACTAGCCCATACTTTACTATCCACAAAATAGCAATTAAAGTATATAAGCATCCATTCAAACAACCCAAGAATCAAGAATTTCAAGTAAATAAAGTACAGGTCATCTAATAATTTAGAACATGAAAAAAAATCAATAAGGTAGAAGCCCATATCTCAAGAGTGGAATAACAAGGCCAATAATCTAAAGGAACCACTGACAAAACTAAGAAAAATTGCTAATGAAACCCAACAATGATACTTTATTCAAGTAGAAAATTTGCCCAAATTCAAGAGAAATTCTTGAAAAAAGTGAGTTGTATGAGTTTGTGGTGGTGAATAATGCGTGCGTAATGGAGAATTAGAGAGGGATTGAGTGATAAGTAGAGGGATTGAGGGGCATGGGTGGAGACTAGGGCTTTGGGGTAAAAAGAAAAAGAAAGGCTGTAGATAAATTGGGGAAAACAGTGAAATAAGTGGCTTCGCGATTCTATTCGTGGCGAAATTTGCGGTGCAGATGATGCCGCAAATAGAATTGTGATTGTTTCTACTGTTGGCCGCGAACCCACCTGTGGCGTGATGGGCTGCGACTGACTTTATTATTATTATTATTATTATTATTATTATTATTATTAATCTAGGGTTTCAGACCCCCAGTCACGGTGTTATCCGCGGCTCGGCTCACACAGCGATTGACTAGCCTTGGCCCACCCACGGTGTAGAGGACAATGCGGCTAGGGACAGAAACATTGTCAAACCTGCTGCTTTTAGCTGCAGCCACATTCATGACATGAATCATGGCATGGCTAGGGACAAAAAGTTTCCTCGTCCTTTTGATTCCAGTTGTGGCCTCACTCGTGGCGTGGGTCATGGCGCGACTGACATCAAAAAATTAAAATTTCCTCCCAAAATCGGCACAACCTTTCTATCAACCCAAATTATATTAAAACAAAACACAAATCCACCCAAAATTAAAATAAAAGACAAGTAATCATTGTTATAACTCAAAGTAAAGTCTAAAAAATAATAAAATAAAGTGAAACCCCCCTCCTCATTGATCTGAAAATCTTTCATCATTCGGGTGCAAGCTTTTTGCTCTAACTTCTGACCTGCAATAAAGACATAAGAAACACTAATGAGACCTACTTAACAAAATCATGAGTAAAATGAACTATAAACCCCAAAATAAATGTTAGGTTGTCTTCCAACTAGCGCTTTGTTTAACGTCGCTAGCTCGATGCCCATAATGCTCTTTAAGCTTGTGGATCATCAAGGTAGTAAACCTCCTTTCTTTGCTCTTCAAAATCTCCAGCTTGGTAAAGCTTTAGGCGATGCCCATTCACCTTAAATGTACCCTTCTCCTTAAGTGAAATCTCAACTACACCATTGGGAAAAACCTTGTTAATAGTGAATGCACCAGACCATCTAAACTTAAGCTTACTTGGGAACAATCGAAGTCTTGAATTGAATAGCAAAACTTTATCGCCTTGCTTGAACTCCTTGCTCTTTCTAATCCATCTATCATACCAAGCTTTTGTCCTCTCTTTGTATATCCTTGAATTGTCATACGCCTTTTGGCGACACTCATCAAGCTTATTCACTTGAAGATTTCGCTTTGTACTTGCGCATCTCAAATCAAAATCAGTAAATTTAATTGCCCAACATGCTTTGTATTCAAGCTCAACCGCAAAGTGCCAAGAATTACCATAGACTAGCCTATATGGTGTATTGTAAACGGGAGTCTTATAGGTAGTCCTTTAGGCCCATAGAGCATCATCTAACTTAATTGACCAATCCTTCCTTGAGTGCTCTATTGTTTTCTCGAATATCATTTTGAGCTCCTTATTAGTAACCTCTACTTGGCCACTAGTCTGGGGATGGTAAGGGATAGCTAGTTTATGTGTAACAACATATCTTTTAAGTACTTTCTCAAATTGCTGGTTACAAAAGTGCGTATCACTATCACTTATTATAGTTCTAGGCATGCCAAATCATGAAAATAACTTTTTAAGGAACTTAACCACCTCCCTAGCATCATTAATTGGTAGAGCTTGAGCTTCTACCCACTTAGAGATGTAGTCCACAGCTACTAAGATATATTTATTCCCAAATGACACAGGAAATGAGCCCATAAATTAAAAAAATCTCACACTCAAGTATATCGAATTGGGGTGTTTCATCTTTGGATGAGAGATTACCTGTTTGTTGACAATCATCACATTGTTCAATGTATTTCTTGGCATCTTTAAAGAGTGTGAGCCAATAGAAACCTGATTCAAGGACTTTACGTACCGTCCCATTAGCATGATAGTGTCCTCCAGCTGGTCCTTTATGGCAATGCTCCAGAATAGACCCCATTTCTGGGTAAGCCATGCACCTCCTAATCACGTGATGTGCACATACACGAAACAAATACGGGTCTTCCCACAAGTAATGGTGCAAATCAAAAAGAATTTCTTCTTTTTTTGATTTGTCATTCCTTTAGAAGTAACCCGCGTAGCTAAGTAATTGTCAAAATCTGCAAACCAAGGAGAAAATAATTCAAAAGGATTAATCGAATAGAGTTTCTCATCCGAAAACTCATCATTTATCTCATCCTCAAAAATCTTCTCTCTTTGGCCATTTTCTAGGGGAGAGAGGTGGTCTACTACCAAGTTTTTTGCTCCCTTTTTATCCTTTATCTTGATATCAAATTCCTGCAACAATAGAACCTAATGAATGAACCTTGGTTTTGCATCATGTTTATTCATAAGGTACTTTAATGCTTAGTGATTAGTGTAGACAATGATTTTCTGTGTGACTTGGTACACCCTAACTCAGTACCAAGTGGCGACTCCATTTTTCAAAATAAAACCCTTTTTCAAAATTAGTTGGCCAAAACTGTCGCATTTTTTTAGTCTTGGCCTTATTTTCTTTTAAAATACCATTTTTTACTAAATAATACTTTTTCACTAAAACACGATTTTTTCTCGCACACGCACGGTTTTCCAAAACTCTATCTTTTCAAAAAGGGTCACCAGACCGGACCGTCTTTTCGGGATGCGATAGTCAACGACCCCACTAACACTCCTTTGCTCACAATTTTTCGGACGTGACAAGGCACATACTCACTATCCAATTTCATGATAGCCTTAAATCTTGAAGGAACCAGTTGGCCTTCACCAATAACATGCGTCGGCTGAACATCCCAAGTAGAGAGAAACTCAACAGCCTCATTACTTTCCCTAAATACATGTGAAATAGATCCCTCGAGACAACCTAAACCCTGCCTAAATTAGGAGATGACTTTGCACAATAGACATTTCAGCCTCGACTCCTTCTCAAGTAGTTTGACCAAAGCCTCAGAATCCATCTCAAAGATATCCTATGCAACTGTTTTTGCTGGCACAACTTGATAACAAATAATAATAACAAACTTCCCCCCATAAAAAATCCACATCTCCAAACTCTTTATAAAATGCAGCAATTAATCTTCCATTATGATCTCTCAAAATTCCCCCTCCAGATGCTTTATGATCTCTCAGACTAGCATCTGCATTAAATTTTAATAGACCTTCTGTTGGCTTTCTCCTTGTAACAGCTATTGCTCTCAACCGAGGAGGCATACATACTTTAAAGTTCCCAACCAATGTCAAAGATGCATCATCATTTAACCAATTCTTGTCAACACTACTCGAAATTGCTAACATACCAACATTCTGTTCAATCTCCAACATGATGTCGAACCTGAAATTCCAAATTTTAAAATCTTGCCTTGCTAAGAGATTTCCAAATGGACCAAAACCTTAGTTCAATCAATTGCAAAGCAAATTAACCCACTCTCATGGTGTTCATATGTTAAACAATCAATCTAATAATGTTAATATAAGCAACTCTTAGGGGTATCTAACCACTTATTATAATCTCTTGTCAATAAGCAACCAAATTGTTGATTGTAGATATATTATGCTACCATCCTCAATTCATAACATAACATAAATCATAACCATGGTGGCCAGTCACGATTAAGTGTTAAGAACAACAAACATCACATAACAAGTATCTAATGGGATTAGTTAGTGACTAATAGGAAGAGATAATAAGGAGAGACCAATTCGCATATGGGAAGAGATGAAGGTGGTGAATCCATAAGAATTTTTTTCTTGAATAACTAGTAAATATCTATTATGTGAATAAAAATTTTTATTTTTAGAGAAAGTATATTAGGTAAACTAGAGGAAATTATGCTTAAATTTTGCATGTTTGATGAAATTTTTCTTCTTTGCCTGATTTTTGCTAGTTAAGTGATGAATATAGTTGATAAATGTAACATATGTGCTATGGTTAGTATTGTGTTAGAAAAAGGACTGCAATGTGCTCATAAGAAAAAAATTTTGAAAGAAAAAGGAAGAAAAGATAGAATAAATAAGCTCAGGTTCTACTCTTCTAATTCTTGTTCTAACTAGGAGTCTTCATCTGGTCAATGTCAACTTTTGCGTAAAAAGATGCTAGAATTATGAGTATGCATAGCAGTTTGGCCGAATGGACTATTGAGTAATAAGAGATCTTCATCCGACTAATGTTGATCTTTGTGTAAAAAGTTAACTTCGTGTCCCAAGTAAAGGGTAAGCTTATTAAAAAAATGTCCCTATGTTGTTGAAAGTTCAAGTAATCATAAGTATGTTGAGTACTTGCTGGCTGTATGATTTGCTTGTTAGTGTATACCCTAAAACCAAGATGGTTTAAGGTGTTTTGTGTTACGCTTATTTATGTTATATTTATCCATGCGGTATTTTTCTTTATCATCTATACTTGTGTTTCCATGTTACTTGTTTGATTGATAAAGTCCTTAGAATATTGACTGTGTATTAGAGATTGTAAGGGTTACAATTATGAGACTCTAATACATAAAGTCATATTCTTAAATATCCCTAGTCATAGTATTAATGAGATTGGACATCATTAATGCGGATAGACTAGCACATACTTTGCCTCTACTTATGGTAAGTAGTAGTTGATCTCATTGACTATGGTGTGTGTGACACTTAAGCTGGTATGTGGATGCTTGTTTGAGAACAAGTTCATTGGATTGATCCGCCAAGAGTTTCAACTATAGTGCCAATGGTTGAACTCTTAATGGCAATGGTGTAAGTGATCCTTTGACTTGAGATTACCATAGTATCTTGAGTGTAGATTGCTATACTTTGACTCTATTCCTCGGTGTCTGTAAAAGGGTAACTCATAGGTTAGAGATTGGGTATAGTTTGAAGCATGGAAAGATAGTGAGTAATCAATATAGGATTCACCACTCCTTAATAGGAGAGTATATCCCTATATGGCCACTTGTTGGAAATATTAACTCATAAATCTTCTGCAGAAGTGATAGTATAACTGGGAAGTAGTTTCAAGGTTATACATCATGGAGAGTTATATTTCTGGAATAAGAAAATATAAATTAGTCAATTTTAAAGTATGCACTATACTTTTAGAGTAATTGGGATATAGTGTGGTGAAATGATATTAATTATACGGTAACATTGTCATTGAAGGGTATGGTCTACCATATGACTTTCCTATTCACTTGGGTGGTCATGATGCATTGCTAGATGCCACTCATGATCTATAAGTATGTATTGATTAATTAGTGAATTAATGATAAATTAACAGTGTTTAATTTATTTAGCTCTATTAATGAGTTATAATTTATACTTATTGCCAACGTGAATGGAACCTAATGGGTCACACACATAAAGAACAAAATCTTTGGGTTAAAATGTAATTAAGATAAGTATGAGATACTTATGGGGTTAATTTATGAGATAAATTAACTTAAAGGATTTGTTTATAAATATTCTAAGTCTTGCAGGAAATTGGTTTCCTAAAAGATATAAAGTAACTAATTGGTTTCCTTATGGAATAGATTTCCTAAAGGAGAAGGATTAGCTTAAAGTAAGTTACCTAAACCTTCTTGGTTTCCAATTAGCTTTATTTCCTAAAAGACTAGAATACTACCTCTATAAATAGGTTCATGCTTTGACTCTTGAATTATTATTGCAACACAAAAAGAAAACTAGTGAGAGAAAAATTGAAAGAAGAAGACACGCCTCATTCTCTCTCTAGGCGTCTCTCTCTCTCTCTCTCCTAATTGTTAGGTTTTTTTCTTCTTGTGTTCTTAAATAATTCAAGGGAGCCAGCACTCAAAAGTCAAAGCAAGCAAGACTACAAGGTTCCCAAAGAAGTTGTTCGTGTGGACGTTAGAGGCTCTACACTTGGAGGGCTTTTTCGTGGTAGATCAAACATCTTCTTCGTAGGATCTTTGCCTAGTAGCATAAAAATCTTCTGTGCTTAAGGTAATCTTCATGCAAACCCCCTTGTTAATCATATAGATATGTCAAAGAGATCCATGGTTAAGGTAATAAATTTTTATTTTTCCGCTGCGTTACCTATGCTATTACCTTACATTGCTTGCTTCTAAAACTAAAGGTTGAGAAATTGCAATTAAACTAGCAAAATTGAGATATAATTACTTGTCCTTTGCTTAATATCATGAGTATTTAAAGCTAGATGAATAGTAGCATAATGGATATCTACTTGATTGTTGAGAAAGTGCCTCTAAAGGCACGTCTATTATTTCTATTTTTGTTGAGTCATTATTTTAGTTTGTATTGTTCAATTGTTTTAGGACAAGCAATGATTCAAGTGTTGAGGAGTTTGTTAAGTGTCTAGCGTACGTATTTATTAGTGTGTTTCGATTAGTATTTTAGGCTGGTTTTTAGGTTTAAATGATGAAGTTTGATCATTTTTTTATCTATTTCTTCCAATCTTGAGTTTTGTAGCTAAAACATGCAATTGAGTGATTTAATATGCAAAGTCTTTGTGCTTTGCAAGCTTTAGCTATTTGATCATCATTTTAGATCAAGTGTACTTGAATGATTTTTGGAAGTGATTTGAAGTTGTTGAGATGTGGAAAGAAAATGGACCAAAGATGTGACATGAAAAAACAATGGAAGATGAAGACTTGGTGAGGAAAGGGTTTGGCAACAGTGACACAATTTAGTTTTCTAGTCATAACTTGAGCTAGGAAAATCAGATTGAGATGATTCTTATTATATTTTAAATCTAAGAGATAGCTCTACAATTCATATAAGATATCAATGTCTTGTTCTTTCATTTTCATAGCCCAAATCTAAATTACTAAAGTATATTTGTGTTGCGATGCTCTTTTGACCACTTCTTGGAATTTTGGCCATATCTTAGTATTCAGAAGTTCAAATCACTTGACTCTTGTGTTGCTAGAAATCCAAATTAAAAGGCTACAAGTTTTATGTTTTGACAAAAGCTGATTCAGATTCTTTGGAGAGTTTCCACCAATGGAATTTGGGTGTGGTTTCATCTATGGTTTCTCCCCATAAAGTTATTGCAGGTGAAGCCGTGGGTGAATTCAGGTACAGTTTCTTGTGCATTACTTCGTGATTTTCTGGTACTTTTGTGGCAATTCGACTTGGTTAGTTTTGGATGACTTTTCCACTCAAAGATCAATTGGGCTCACAAGAACCCTTCCAAGACAGTCCTAATCATCTAATATTCCTTGTATTGAGATTGTTATATATATTAACATTAGCATAGGTTAGGGAACAAATCATACACATTTCGATATATATTAACATTAGCATAAGTTAGGGAAAGAATCATACACATAGTCATATATAGAGAGAAATATAGGAGAGAGTAATTGTAGATTTAAAAGAAAATCTTTTATGAATTTGGAAAGATAATTTTAGAAGTCCAAACCCTCTTTAACATTTTGAGAAAAATAATCTAAGAAAATTAACCTAATATGATTAGACCACAAGATTTATAACTAGAATTAAATAAACTATGTTGTTTATTTACTTGTAAAATTATGATAACATAGTGGATGATTATGAACTACGACGCCATGTGATTGAATGGGATTTTGTTATTTATATTTGATGGTTGGCTTGTATTTGTTTTTGAAAATAGGGCCTACATGTCCTGCCATCTCCCATTATTCTAATAGAACTCTCTTCTCGGTTAACTTCCCTCGAATGTAACTCAAGATACCTTAATCAAGATGTCTAATGTACATAGTTGAGATTAGGGATAAGTTTGATTTTCTATTACACTAAGTTTCCATTTCGGAATTAGAGTTTTGAAGCAAAATTGTTATTTTGAGCTAATTCATGCACAATGTTTATACATTTTTGTAGGTTCATGATATTTAATCAAAATTTGGATCAATTGGAGTGAAAGAGAGTCAAAATTATAGTATATTAAAGTCATTGAATTTGAATTTACATTGAATACTACATTGAAGAATTAATTGTTTAAAATTTGGGAGATTAATTACACATCAAAAATACAATTCAATGCATAGATGTCGCCTGTATACATTTGAAAATGCCAGATTAGCATCAAAAAACCATGTGGGGCCACTTTGAAGTGGATCCTCGGGTGACAATCCACGGACCATTAGTTCGCAAATTGATTGGTCCAAAGCCAAACTAAGGTTTCGTAGGCAACAAGTTGATTATCTTTATGACTAATTTTAGAAATTTTTAGATGAAGATAGGGTTTGGCTACACAAGGAATGCATTGTGAACATAAATAAAGACTTTTTTGTACATTTAGTAGCTTAAGAAAACATGTTCATTATTTCATGCATTAAATGTATTTTGCAACTTGGAAAATAACTTGAAGACTCATTGTCTTATAAATACAAGTCATTTACAAATTTTTTTTCTCTACTTTTTCTCTCTCTAGTTTTTCTTAGGGTTAAATTTCAAACACAACTTTGAGATGCCCCATACTTGTTTGCTTCATATATTGCTCAGTGCGCCTCTCTATGTTCAACATTACTTTCTCATGTAGGCACCTCACGAACTCAACCTTTTTTTTATCATCTAGATTAACACACTTAGAAACAAGTAAAGGAGACAAATCTAGAGGAGTTAAAGGATTAAAACCATAAACCACTTCAAAAGAAGAATACTAAGTAGTAGAATAAATTGTCCTATAATTTGCAAACTCTACATGATGTAGATACTTTTCCCATGACTTTATGTTCACTTTAATGATAGCACACAGAGAGTAGACAACATCCTATTCACTACTTCAATTTGACCATTAGTTTGTGGATGGCTAGTAGGTGAAAACAACAACTTAGTACCCAACTTGACCACAATGTTTTCCAAAAGTAGCTAAGGAATTTGACATCTCTATTAGATACAATAGTTCTAAGCAAGCCATACAATCTAACAATCACTCTTGAGAACAAGTTAGCCACATGAGATGCATCATCAATTTTACTACAAGTAATAAAGTGAGCCATTTTAGGGAAACAATCAACAAGCACATAAATATAATCATTACCTCTTTTGGACCTAGGTAACCCAAGAATAAAATCCATGGAAAGATGATTTGTGACAAGGTAACATAGTTTTTTTTATTGTTTAGGTGTAGGTTTGTAAAATTTTCAGTCATTTTATTATTTATTTGTTAAGTTTTCTCTACTTAGAGTCCGCGAGTGTGATTATTATTCATTTAGCTATTTCTTCCATGTTTGACAGGATTTTCACTTGTATTTGTACAAATTGAGGTCAACTTGGTGATCACCGCACTTGGTACACCATTAGATAAAAAGTTAATCCCTCAAGTGAAGTGTTGAACATGCTAAACAGAGTTGCAAAGGAGAAACAAAGCTTCTAACCAGGGGCGCGGGTAAGGCTGTGCCACAGCCTTCCCCATGGCCAAAGTCCAAATGTTAACCCAAGGAAGCAATAGAGAAACAAACCCTCTTACCAAAGCCACGCCACGGCCTTCCCCGTAGCTTAGGTCAGAAAGTCTATCTGGATGAGCATAATTAAGAAGGGAAAAGTTTTTTATGGAGGCCGCGGGTAAAGCCGCGCCACGGCTTGCCCCGCAGCCTCGCCACTGCAATTACAATTTGACACGTTTTTTACCAAATTTGGGGGTTTTAAAAGAGGGATATTAGTGGTAACTGTAGAGACAAATAGAGAGGGGCTTCTAGCCTTCAAAAGAGAAAACGAGGGGAAGAAAATCTACCCGAGAGGCAAGGGTTTCTAAATTCCAATCTCTGACCAACTAAGAAGAACACACGCAAAGGGCTCTGGGTGGGATGATTGCAGCAATAAAGAAGGGAAATCTGCACATCAATATTGGAAGATTCAAAATTGCCATGAGAATGGGTTTTATTGTTCTTTCGTTGTTGTTTGTTGGATTTACTTATTCTAGTATGAACTAATTCATTAAGAACCTGGATGGGTTGAACCCTAGTCTATTTGTTGTGGATTGATTCAATTTGGTTAATGAAATTACTCTTTTTACCTAGATTTATTTGTGGAATAACTTGTTTGATTGGATTGGGTTGTGCAAGCTTTTTTCTAATCCACGATTTCAACTAAAGTTAATTGAGAAATTGCTTGGTTGATTTGAATCACTTCACAAATAAAGAGGCTTGCAAAAATCACTAGAGATAGGATGACTTAGGCTTTCTTGGTTAGATTAAATCCTAACCTACTTCGTGAAATCCATAGTTCTGGTATCATTCTCTCAGGGTTTTAGTGAAGAAAAGATTCTCACAAATCAACTAAAGGAGTTGGGAGTATATTCCTGGAAAAAGGTTATGCACCATTAAAGGGATTTTGGGGTCTAGGAGAACTGGTAACTTGATTCGCTAGGAATTGAACTTCAACGAAGACGACCAGGGGAATTCCCAATCTAGGTTCTCTCTTGCTTAATTGTTGAATTCAACTACTTTTTGTCCTAGCGTTATCTTACCTTAGTTCGTTTAGGTTAGTGTTTATTTAATTTTGTAGCAATTGAATTAAATCTCATTCACTCCTTTTGAGGTTAAATAACATAATAGGGGCTACTACTAGCAGTCATAGTCCTCGTGGAACGATATCTGGTACTTGTCTTGATATGATTGAGGGGTGCGCCCTCTCGTGTATCACAGGAATATCATCCCCAAAGGACCGCCTCGAAAATAAATCCACACAAAACAACTCAATCTTCTTGACTCCTTTGTCACCTGTCCAAAGACTCCAAGAACAACTTGAGCTGTGGTGCTTGAAGATTCAACCAAGATCGTTGAACTCCTCCTTTTACGCTGCAAGTTAGACTCCTAACCAACCCGTGGCATAGACACCTATCTAACCTATAGAATAAACTCCTACCCAACTCGTGAAATCGACTCCTAATTGACGAACACAAAAGAACGAATCAAACCAAATGGAAGAAACCAAAAGCAGAGATTTTGGTCATCATGGAATCACTCCAATAAGACCAGATTTAGTTCTAATCCAAGAACTAAGGAAAACTCTCATAGAGAGAAAAACTCACAATTTTATTAATTCATCTTAAACTTATGAAAACTATACAATATTTAGCCTTATATAGGCTTAAAACCCTAAATAACAAATTTAAAAAAAAACCTAAATAACAAATATGGAAAGTCTAAAGTGAATAAAAGTGACAACAACTATTGAAAATCCTAAAAACACTAAAGTTCGCAACTGCTGTAGAAGTTCTGATCGTACCCGCGGCACGGCTTCATGCTGCAGCTTCGGTTAGAAGCCTTTTTGTACTATTTTCTTCATGCTTTGCTTTATCCAACCGTTCCACGATGCTTCAACCTTTTTCCCTTGAGTGGATGATAGGTAGGCTACTTGAATGATACGTATGCCGCTATCAGGAACATATCAAACTCCCCCTCTTAAAAACGATTCGTTCTTGAATCGTCGCCCATGGTTTGTAAAGAATGGGGTACAATTCTAACCTCACAAATCTACAAAATTCATAAGAACAACAAGAATCTCTTTTCTTTTCTTTTTTCACCCAACTTTGGCTTTTCTTATAAAATCTTACAAATTTGCCTTTTTCTACTCAAGTAATTATCCCAATTAGCAACTCTCAAATTTTTTTTTTCAACATCACAAACAACTCACAAAACACAAAACTTAACTCCAAAAACAAACAAAACAAAACTGAAAAAAAAAAAGAAAAAAATTTTCTAGAAAAATTCGGATGAATAGTAATTGGAAGTGAACAGTACTTCGTCATGAACAGTACTCTGCCATGAACAGTGATTACGTCTTCAACAATAATTTCCTCATGAACAGTCGACAATGAAATAGTAATTTCATCATAAACAGTGCAGTCGATGAATAGTGATTCCGGCGATGAACAATGTGTAACAGTTCATTTTTTTTTTTAAATCAACAACAAAAGATCACAACTTTGGTTCAAGAAAAGTCAAATCTTGAACCAAGAACAACAAAACAAAAATTAAAAACATATATCCAAGTGGATTGACAACAAAAAAATTAAAAGGAAATACCCAAACGGGTTGACACAAAAACTTGATTTCCTCTTCAAGATCCCAAAAGCTTTGATACCACTTGATACGATCGAGGGGTGCGCCCTCTCGTATATCATAGGAATATCATCCCCAAAGGACTGTCTCAAAAAGAAATCCACACAAAACAACTCAATCTTCTTGATTCCTTTGTCACTTGTCCAAAGACTCCAAGAACAACTTGAGTTGTGGTGCTTGAAAGATTCAACCAAGATCGTTGAACTCCTCCTTTTACGCTGCAAGTTAGACTCCTAACCAACTCGTGGCATAGACTCCTATCTAACCTGTAGGAATAGACTCCTACCCAACTCGTGGAATAGACTCCTAATTGACGAACACAAAAGAACGAATCAAACCTAAATGGAAGAAACCAAAAGCGGAGATTTTGGTCGCCATGGAATCACTCCAATAAGACTAGATTTAGTTCTAATCCAAGAACTAAGGAAAACTCTCATAGAGAGAAAAACTCACAATTTTATTAATTCATTTTAAACTTATGAAAACCATACAATAGTTAGCCTTATATAGGCTTAAAACCCTAAATAACAAATTTAAAAAAAAACCTAAATAACAAATATGGAAAGTCTAAAGTGAATAAAAGTGACAACAACTAATGAAAATCCTAAAAACACTAAAGTTCGCAACTGCTGCAGAAGTTCTGATCAGTACCCACGGCACGGCTTCATGTTGCAGCTTCGGTCAGAAGCCTTTTTGTGTTATTTTCTTCGCGCCTTGCTTTATCCAACCGTTCCACGACGCTTCAACCTTTTGCCCTTGAGTGGATGATAGGTAGGCTACTTGAATGATACGTATGAGGCTATCAAAAACATATCACGTCTACACTATACTATACAAACAATAGGTATACATGCCTATAGTATCCGTATTATAGCTCAGTGAATATCAAAAGATTAACCCACGGTTCCTTAGGAATGGGTAAAAAAGTATACAAACCATGTGGTTGAACCTTAGACTTGGCTCTTTGGCATGTAATGCATCTCTCAACTATCCTCTTGAAGTCCCACTTCAAGTGTGACCAGTGAAAATATTCCTCCAAGATAGCAAAAGTCTTGGCTACACTGAAATGTTCCATTAGTTCTCTATTATGTGATACCTTGACAAATAATTCACGAATTGATCCTTAAAGAATGCATAGCTTATATAAATACATTAAATAACCATTTGAGATATAATATTTACTAATAGCATTTTTATTACACATCTCCAAGATCTTAGAAAAATAAGAATAATTAACATACAAATCCTTAGGTAGCTCAAAACCAAGTAACTTGGCATTAAGAGTAGTCATCAAAGCATACCTTTGAGACAATGCATCAACGACTGCATTAGTCTTACCAGATTTGTACTTAATCACATATGAAAAAGTCTCCCATGTGTTATAAATAGTCTTATATACAACTAATTAAATTAAACTAATTAGTCGCCCTTTGATTCCTTCTCTCCTCCATGGACTTTATTGCTTGCCTAATCCCTACTTGGATAGTGGCATTTATAGTGTCCATCAATTCCTTAAGCTTATAAGCTTTGGAACCTTGCTTATTAGACATGTTTTATCAAAGTGTACCTACGACAAAATGTTAGTAATAAAGATCTCACCACTCCCTCACGTGTATCCATTCACTCTCGTGTATACAATCAAAATCACTCTAATGCTCTCACCGATTCTCTTTTGCCTTTAGTTTGCCTCCTCTTGAAGAGATTAGAATAATCCACCTTCAAAGGTGTGCAACTAGCCAACCAACCAATTCTCACAGAAAGTGCAGTGCAAAGAGTGTAAAGGCAAAGAACTCAACCCCAAGAAAGGTTCGTGCAAAGAAGACTCAAATAAACACGGGAAACTAATAACAAAATCTTTCTAAAGGTATCAAAGTCAAGAAATGATCAAGAATTTATTCAATGAATTACAAGAATGATTTCCTTGATGATTTTCGCTCATGATATAACTTTTCTTTCTTTTTAAATTTTTTTTACTCATGTTCTTTTTCTAAACTTCGCACGCCCCTTTTTCTAAAATAAAAAGAACTCAATGATAATCAACAAAACAATTTCTCATGAAAGTCACAATCTTTAAACTTAAGGTAGCCCAAAAGTGATAAATGAAAATTTACCTACTTTGGTATATGCTTTATTATATGTTTTTAGGATGTTTTAGTATGTTTTAAGTAATTTTGGCTTCAAATACTTCTAGTTTCCATAATTAGTGTTTTTATCCTAGAATTAGGGTTTTGAGGCAAAATTGTTATTTTGAGCTATTTAATGCACAATTTTTCTACATTTTTGCAGGTTCATGATACTTAATCTCAATTTGGATCAATTGGAATCAAAGTGATCAAAATCAAAGTAGATTTGCATGGTTAAGTTGATTGAATATTTGAAGACTTATTGAAGAATAAATTTTACAATAATTGGGAGATTGAAAAATGCAACAAAAATACATGAAAATAGGTGAAAAAGGATGCACAAATGTGAAATTCAAGCTCAACAAGAAGCAAAATCAAGTGGGACCACATGAGGTGGATCCGCGGGTCAGCCATGCAAATCGCACTTACATATCACAAGTTGGCTAGGTTTCAGCTAGTTTGCAATTTGCATCATTTTTCTAGTTGTTTTGTAGGCTTTTCTGGTGTAGATAGGATTTTGGCAGCTATAGATTACATTGAGAATACAAATGAAGGCTTTTATGCCAATTTTGGAGCTCAAGAAAGAATCTTCATCATTTCATGCATTTAATGTATTTGCAAGTTGAAAAATAACTTGTCGAAGATTTGTCTCTAAATTAAGTCAATTATAATATATTTTGACCATGTTGTTAGAGTTTTAGATAGATTTTAGAGGTTGGTTAATGAAATTCTGAGAGAATCAATAGAATTCTCTAACAAATTCAATAGAATAGTGAACCTCTTGTATTCAAACCCTTGTACTTCAACTTGTGGAAGAGGAATAGAAGTCTTGAAAGCCTTGTTCAATCTTTACTAACCCTTTCTAAATTCTATCTCTTGTATTTCCTTAGTTTGAAGTTGAAGTTTTTGTTGTACTATGTTGCACTAAAAGCTTCATCTAGAATATAGATGAAGCTAATGAATCCTAAAGCATGAGTTAATCTGTCTTGACTTGCTAAGCTTGCTATTATTTGTTTACTTGTTCAAGTTTTAACACTTGTTTTTGCTTGGCCAACATGAACAAGTCATCTAATTATTATTTGACATTGAGAAATACATTTAACAACGGAAAATGAACAAGTGATGTTTAAGTCACTCATATGAATATAATGATACTTAAGTGAATCATATGAATATAATTGAGAAATACATTTAAGAATGAAAAATGAACAAGTGATGTTTAACTCACTCATAGGAATATAACGATACTTAAGTGAATCAATGCAATTCATGTTTTCATAAGATTTCATCATGATGATAGTTGGATTCTTGTCATTTCATTGTGAGAGTAAGTTATGATTCATATGGAATTGGATTCCTAACAAGACAAAGTAAAACTTAGCAAGTCTTTCATATAATCCTTTGATTCATTAGTGGATTATACGTTCTAGATTCTTTGATATTTGAATTTTAAAAGTTGTTTGTGAATCTTATACCTATTCTATTGAAAATTTCTTTCCAACTACCATTTCAATTCAAGTTGTGATTGTTTAAATAATAGAGTTAGTGATAAAGCCTTAATACTTGCAACTCATTTGATTCCTCGTGAGATTTGACACCTAATACTCCAAACACTATAACTGATCCGTGTACAATTGCCAATGGAGATTAGAATTTTATTACTTTATTGGTGTTTGTTTGCTTGAATTTTTTCATACCCAATCCAAACTCTCGTAAAAACGAATCAAAGAATGAAACGTCTTATTGATGCCACAAAGAATCAAAACGATAACTTAACAGAGGCTCAAACTTTTGAGTTTATTAGACTCAATCAATAAAGAAAATGCGCAGAACAACAAAAGAACACAACTAAGATGGAACCTTTAGATAATTTATGGAAGGGACAACAAGAAACAAGGACAAAATGAAGGCTCAACAAGGAAAACTGTAGAAAAATTAATGAAAACAAGACAAACGGTAGATATAACCTGACATTGTTGACTAGCTCTGATACTAAATTGATATGAACCTCGCCCTCAACGGCGAAACTTGTATTGCTAAGCCCGAATCTAGATACGAAGCAGTCAAAGGTTTGATGGATGAAAATCCATGACCCTCTAATCCCCGTGATTATGAACCAATTGATATGATCTCAACTCGTAACTAAACAAATTAGTGAATCAAGATGTGAAGTAGAAGGTGCCACAACCCAGTGCATTTCATGATTGATAAGCCAAATTAACACCAAGAACACAATCCTAAGGAGTTCAAAGACTTAAAAAGCTAAGAAAATTATCTCTTAATATTATTCAATAAAAAAGTTGTGAGAACAATGTAATATGGTCCCTTATATAGGCTACAACTCTCTACGATAGAATATTTTAAAGAAAGCCTAAAAAAACACAAAAATAGTCAAAGTTCGTAACTAATTCGTAAGTTAGTTGTGGGCTTGATGGTCTGGCTCGGCTTAGTCTAAAGGAGCCATGGCTAGTTCAAATGATGGACCTACTAGGGTCTAAACAAGCTAGGCGCAGCCGCAGCCTAAACTTCGTCCAATTGCGGCAGCTTTCTATTGAATTCAGCCATTGGTGTCATTTCTCAAGATGTGTGCATGGCTCATCCCGTGTCATGTCTCTGACTGTGAGTCGCGAGCATTTCCAACTACACTCCTGGTCACAGCTAAAGGCACAGCTCACCTTTTCCCTTACTTTTCATGTCCATCACCTTGAGTGCTTTCTTCCACTCGAATAAGTTACAACCATAGTCCCTTCAATAGGAGTGCATTAGCTGTCCGCTCTCAGGTTGGGCAGTGTATAAGTCATAAATTTACCCATTTGACCATAGGATTTAATACGTGTTTTTATTATGTTGTTAGTATTTTTAATATGAATCTAGTTTATTTTGATAAAGCTTCATCAAATCAAGGATTGTTTCATAATTAGGGTTTTTCACCTAGATATTAGAATTTTAAGGCAAAATTACTATTTTAAGCAAAGTAACGCACAAGTTTATGTGATTTTGTAGGCAAATGAAGACTAAATCAGTAGTAAGGGTTGGAGAAGGGCAATTATTCACTCTTAAAACTAGCATTCTTAATGGATCTATTGAGATTGAGATAACTATTAAATCAGTAGGATCCATTGTCTCCTGGCATGCCTCCTCTTGTTGCTGGATTGAAAGCCGAGGTTGGCTATTCAAATAGGCGTAGGTCAACTAAACGGCATTCCCATAGTAGTTAGGGTTATGGATTTTTAATTTATGGGGGGTAGTATGGGATCTGTAGTCGGGGAAAAATTGCTGCTTTGCAATATGGAAGGGGCTAAGGTTTGCACACTCATTTGGGTAGAGGAAAGCACTCAAAGTGATGGACATGAAAAGCTGGGCAAAGGTCAAGCTGCATCTTCAGTTGTGACTAGAGGTGGAGTTGGAATTGTCCATGACTCATAGTCAGAGACTTGACACATGACAAGTCGTGCCCACGTCTCGAAGGGTGACACTCGTGGCTGGATTTGTTAGAAAGTTGCTGCGATTAGACCAAGTTTGAGCTGTGGTTGCGGCTACTCAATTGTTTAAACCAGCCATGGCTCCACTGGACTACGCTGCACCTGTGTCTAAGGCTGTCGCGTGCTCGACTTGTTTATAAATTAGTTACTAACTTTGATTATTTTTGTTTTTTCTTTTAGGTTTACTTTAGAATATTCTATTGGACGAATATATAAGGCACTGTGATACATTGTTTTCACAACTTTTTGATTGAGTAATATCAGGAGATAATTCTCTTAGTTTTTCAAGGAAGCTTCTTTGAACTCCTTTGGGTTGTGTTCTTTGGTGTTCATTTAGCTTATCAATCAAGAAACGTACTTGGTTATGGCACCTTCTATTTCAAATCCTGGTTGGCTAATTCGTTTGGTTACGAGTTGAGATTGTATCAATAGGTCCATAATCATAGGGATTAGAGGGGCCATGGATTTCCATCCATCCAAATTTTGACACTTCACATCTAGATCTAAGCTTAACAATATGGGTTTCATCATTGAGGGTGGGGTTTGTCTCTATACTAGCAAAAGGGCAGAATCAAGTGAGTGGATAGAACCGAGAGAGAACGTACCTTTCAAAGGATCGAGCTTTCCTTAAAAATCTCTACAAACCTTCCTATTGGATCAAGAGAAACTTTCTAAGGCTTTCAATATGGGTCCTCAATGCCTGTGAAACTCACGTGTGGATATTGTGGTAAATCTAACCATAGGAAAAATGAGTGCTGGAGGAAACCTAATAAATGTTTCGGTTGTGTAGATATTGATCACTAGATGAATGGATGCCAAAACATTTGGGAAAAGGAAAATACCGCTTGCCTCCAAGTGGAGCTACAACAAAAATATCAGAAGGATCCCAAAATAAGCCAAGAACTCACAACCAAGTATGTACAGTAGATAAAAAGAACATTTTACTGGTGTAATTGGAGGTATGGTTTGATTCTAAAGATTCCCCGACACAAAAACTTATAAACTCTCTTGTGAGACATCACTCCTACCCAAGATGTATGATTTCTTAAGACATCCCTTTAAACTCTTGGTTGTGTTTAGAAACTATAGCCCTGTTAGTATGATGATGTGGAAAAGAACACAAAAGTGATGTGAAGTGACACATGAGTGTTTTTTGCTACAAAAATAAGTTAGATGATATGACAATGTTTACTCAATAACAAAAATGACAAACCCTACTTTGATAATAAATATTCATAAAGGTCATACAGTGATTGTTGTTCATTTTGAATCACACATAGATAGTCACAAATTACATGAATAATTTGATCTCGATGTGAGCTCAGGACTATAAGATAGTGTCTATGATTCATGAATATAAACTTGACCATTATTTGTCCTATTATGCTAGAATAAACTAAAACTATCAACTTTAACCATAAGCTATCCCCGACAGCTACTTTACATTTTGCTTTTTACTTGAAATGTATTACTTTCTTTTGGATGGATAATGGCTACTAGTACTTGAATTAATATGGGCTTTGTAAAATATTATGGCTGGTGTGTGTTTTGATGGATTTGGGATGGATAATGGCTACTGATAATTGAATTGATGTGAACTTTGTAAATATTATGGGTTGATGTATGTTTTGATGGATTTACAAATGTTTATGAACATATATATATCTACATACATACACATATATATGTATATAGAAGTTTAGTGCGTGTTTATCATTATTCATTATAACATTAGTCAAGCTATAATTTTTTGGTGTATTGGTTGCAAATGCGTTGAAGCAGGTCTTTTATGGCAATGTTATGATACCATGTTTCTGTGAGGACACTCCTAACGTTGTCACTAACTTCAAGTTCTACCAGTGACAAGAATTTTTGTCACTGATGAACAGGATTATTAGTGACGACCTTTTGTTATCATTGAATAGCATGCTTTTGCGATGACATTTTTAATGTGGTCACTGATTTCAAGTTCTATAAGTGAAAAGAATTCTTGTCACTGATGAACTCTATAATGGCAAGTACAAGTCCTCACCATTGACTAATACTTGTGATGACTTTTCTTGTATTTATGAAAAGAATTTTTTTTTTTTGGCTAACCCCGTACACGGGGGAGGGCGGCACTCTTAATTTTATTATAAAAACATAAAAAAGAGGGGGCATAGACCTGACCTCAAACATACATGATGACTTATGAAAATAACTAATAAATTAGAAGCACTATTCCTTTACAAGAGAATGTAAAACCTTAAACAATGAAAGGTAAAGTATATTTTCTGAATGAAGGAAAACCTAACTTATCCATTCTGACTTCTCCTCTTGCCAATCGTAGCAAACTAGATTCTGAATCATAGACGCTAAAAGAAGACTCGTGTGCACCCAGATTAACTAACACATTACAAGTGAATGAGTAACAAGAAAAATCCTCACAAATTATAAACCTTCAGTGACGATTTTTTGCTTGTCATTGAATACATAGACGATCCTCTTTAAGGTTGCCATAATGACCCTTTGGTTACATAGAATTAGTGACAGCCTCGTGACAATGGGTAAAGTCGTCACTGTAACTTTTAATGAAGACTTTTTGATTTTTGTGACGATTTTTATGGTCGCAAAATGATGATATTCTTGTAGTGTAGAATGGTTAATAGCCAATTAACGGAGAATCTTGTCCTAATTCCTTGAAAACTTATTAGAAAGAAGTGGTAGTGGTAATAGCAATAATACACGATAAACAGAAAAAAGTCAAGGAGAAGAGCAGTCGATAGAACTGGCAAAGAGAATAAAGTGACCATATATTTATTATGTGCATGAGCTTCCCTTTCCTCGTAGAGAATCCAATGCTGAAGTTATGCGCAAGGAGTAGAAAGAATTAGACATTTCGTCGGATTCTACACTCTGGCCTACAAAACCTTAGTGGGGTTTCTGTTCTTATTAGATGAAGAAAATGAGGTTAAAATTGCTTCCAAAGAAACACAAAAGAACAAATACCCAATTAATATAGCTATAACTTTCTATCGAAAAGATAGTTGTATAGTACTGATGCCAGTAACCTTTTACAAAGTGAATCAAATATTAAACGAAGAGTAATGAGCAAGAACTGTTTCTGCTTTGGGATTGGTCAATTGTAGAAAGGGATTGAGTACCTTCTTTAGTTCATGCTGAAACGATAAGAGATCTGGGGTCACGATTTCCTTAAACAAAAAAGAGTGCTGATGTTGACCGAAGTGGAACCAATTTTTAAGACGTTATAAAGGATACAAAAAGTGCGTAAAATTATCTTCAAAATCCCCTTGTTGCATCGCACACACGTCTCTCCTTGTGCGATGATGAATGGGTTAAGCAAAATAATATCACAGTAAGTTAAAAGCTTCTAAACAAAGCTTTTGGTCATTTCCTATTCCAATTGCCAGTTAGTTTTCAAGTTCGTTAGCATGATATCAGTGTAAGCCTTGGGTCCTCTCCCATAACACAAGACTGGAAGTCTTCCGAGCATTGAGCTTGACTTTATTGGTTTTTGTCATGCAAATGCTCTGTTTCACTTGGTTTAATCTTGGTTCGTTGGTTCATGCCTTGTCAATTCAGCTCAATTAGTTTTTCCGAGTCATGTGTAAGAGTAGATTTTAGGCTAAATAATCTTATATTGGTTAGACAATACATTTAGGCTCAAGAGGCGACTCTTTTTGAGCCATTATTAATTGGATTGAGTTAGAGGCCAAAATCTTTAACATTGCGAACCTACTTGTATAACTAAACAGCTGGAGGCGGACAGTTGATTGAGGGTTCACGTCGCATCCCTGTTTTAGTCGATGTCCATGGAAATCCGTGGATGCTGAGTTGGATTCTCTACCAAGGAATTTTTTTGGCAAAACTTAATATTTTATTGTTATTTTTTAATACACAAGATGATGAAATTTCATTAATAAACCGATAGTAATGCAACATTAATTGACATATGAAGCTGTAAGATCTACTAGAAGTGTATAAAACTAGGTGAAAAAAATGAAGTGTCTTCTAAACCACTTCAACAGGTACGCATAGAACAAAATTAAATCACTATCATTCTACCCTTTTCGTTTAAAGGAGATATCTAAATTCAAATATAAATTATTAATGGTAATGTGCCAAACATACACCAAAAATTCCAGATTTACATATGAAATGATAATAAAGATCTAAAAATCTCCAAAATTTTTTAAATAAAAAATTGTAAAACTTCATCTAAAAAAATCCTTTGGTGGATAAAATTCAACTAGAAGGATAGCAGATAAGCAAAACAAAAAAGAATAAAATCTGGAGAACTAAACAAAACATTTAAATTGAAAAGGAGGAAGGCGAAGGGGGAAAGATGTAGTACTCAATCATCGAACAAGGAGAACTGAATAAAACAAATCGAAAAGGGAAGAAGGTGGAGCACTCAATCAATTTGATTGAGTCCTCCACCCAGCTGCCATGGTTGGATTCTAAAGCCAGCGTTATAAAGAAGGAAATGAATTTAGTTGAGAGAGAATACTTATTTTAACTTTTACTTATTTATTGAGAGCTACAAAGAATTAGCAAGGCAGAAGGAAAGAAAAACATCAAGTTTGTTTGGATAGCCATTGGTAATGCAAAATATTTTTGTATTATGTCATGAATACAATTTTAACAATCTTTTTAATTTTAGCGAACTTTTGTCGTCTATATATCACAATTTTGCTACAGTAATAAAAACTAAAATAATTTCCATAGAAAAATGCACTTCAAAATAAAATAATTCAATAGACACATGTGGTTCTAATTTCGATCATAAGATGTAAATGTTAATGATATAAGAATCTCTAACAACTATGCAAGCATAAAATGTAAATGTTAATGATACAAAAGTAAACAAGTGTAAATGTTGATTGTAACAAATCCCTAATAATTAAATTTAGTGAAAGATGCATTTGGGTTTGTAAAAGTTTTTTGGTCATGTTACAAACTGCAATCTTGCTCAAGCCCCACCATATTAATGTAACGGGAATTCGAAGCAGCTGTTTGAGATGTCTAATCAGCCCATGCTCTGTCCAAAAATATTTCACTCCCATTTAACGGGCTAAGAGGTGTCGCAAGCTTCATTTAGAATAAGTTAACGTCTCTGATTTTATGGGCAAAAATTGAATGGTTGATATTAGGCCAACGTGACTAAATTTTAAAGTAAAAAATGACATCGTTTTGAGATAAAAAATAATTTTATTTTTTCACTAATTAGTTACATTTTTTTACTGATAAATTCCAAATCTCGATTGACCAATTACATGCGCTTCCAACTTGCACGAACCAGATGCCAGCTAAACTTCACGGCCCTACTTCCGCCGTTTAACGAGTGGGCGTGTCAAAGGTCTAAGAATTGTAACGAGTCAATAAACGTTATCTTCTCCATATTTGGAAATATTCCAATGTATGATTGGCTGTTATACATTTATGTCCTAAATGTGTCCCCGCGTGCATCAACCTTCGCTATGTTCTTATTTATATGTTCTAACCACGAAGGCTATCGGTAGGATCTTCTTAATGGTCTTACTCTTGAATAGCAGTCTCAGTAACTACCAGCATCAATTTCTTCATATACGTGTTGAAGAAGCTTAATCATAGTCTTTCTCAGCTTCATTATATATCTGTTGCAGCAAATTAGGTTATCATCTTCAACTTCTATTTTCTATGGCCAGGGACAACAGAATCAAAAAAATGACCCTAATTATTATTTTCTTGGCTCTGCATCAGCACTTTGAGATGATTGCAGCGTCAAGATTGACAAAAAAGTTTCATGCACCTTCCCTGACGCCTACTCTAAGCAGGCCAAAACCTCCTTTGTCTAGCAGTTTTTCATTCAACCGATACAAGAAGATGGAGCTACAAGCTTTCAGGCCAACAACTCCGGGGCCTAGCCCTGGTGTTGGGCATGATGGACCAGGTGCTAGTATTTAGAAGGTAATGTAATGACAACCATTTGCTGCTTAGTGAGTTGCCAACTGCAATATGTGATGGAGATCAATAGATCTTTAGCAGAAAACCTCTTCCATGTTTAAGAATCTTGTCAGTTCTTTGCTGTAATACTTTTTTTGATGGCTCTCTATTTTTGTGTGTGTGTGTTTTTTTTTTTTTTTGGCGTGCCTTCTGATTAATGAGAATCAAGGCCCCTAATGATGTGCTAATACTGCATGCATGCTGCAATTCTACTTTTTGTAAAAATGGATTTTTTTGTCATAGTTCTGTTCCAAGTGCTGTAGTAAATTGACAATTGGAGATCTTCTAGATTCTCCCCCGACCTTTTGGACACAGTATTTTAGCCAACGTGAATGTAAACTTGCAACTGAAACCATGGTTACAGCAATTTCCTCGAACAAATGCAAATGGGATCAAAAGGTGGTTTACCAGGGAGTTATCATGTTATGGTTCCGAATTCCAAATTCCAAGTCATACAGTTATCATCTTAAGGTAAGGAAGATGTCCGACAACTTTCCAAATTCCAAATTCCAAATTATATTCTCTTTGCCAAATTGTTTCAGAATTCGGTAAATCTTCCACTTTATTCATACTCCAAATTGCATATCTCTCCACGTCGTATTTTTATTCCCACTGACCTCAAAGGTAAAATTTCTTTCTTCCTTTCGGACAGACAATCATTCAACCACATACAGGGCAGGAGGTGGACGTGATGTTATGACTTGCCAAATATGTGTTCGTGCTTTAGTTGACTTTCACGAATTTATCTGTCCGTCTTCTTTTTGTTTATTATTATTTTTTGTGAAGATACCATCAATTCGGCCATTAAAAGAAAAAAAAAATCATGTCCAAGAAACTGCAGTTTTATTATAAAACAAAATAGTACTCCTATATCTATTAAATATCATAATTGGCATTCAGTCTACTCCAGAATGATGTCTACTTTCCACAAAAAGAAACTTTAAATTGTAAAATACTTCCCATTTTCAATTAGTTTATATACTACAAATTGTATGTCCGAAATTCGGAGTTCGTACTGCAGTGATACGATATAAAATGGTAAATTTTCACAAAAAAAGTAGCAAGCTACCAAAAAATATGTACTGCTGTTTTCTTATAAATAAAAAAGGATCGCAAGAAGAACCAACCATCAAGATAAATATGTTACTCTTGCTTTTCAATATAAATGTCTTATTTGCATTTTAATTGATTCCAAAATTACGGTTACATTCCATAAAAGTGAATTTTAAATTATGAAATTCTCCCTATTTTTATATACATTACAAATAGGTTGAAAGCAGTAGGATCCACTGTAGTGACGTGACAAAAAAATGGTAAAGTTTTCAAGGATTGGTAAGCTATTAAAGAATCCAACAATGTGTTTGAGCAAAATTTACTACTCGTCTCCTAATTTTACATGACCTGCTTTTTTGCATAAGTGGATCTACTTGTTTCCCATTATCATTATTATATTTCAATTAACTAATGTGATGTCATCATATTTTTTTCGCTAATTACTTAAATTATTACTAACAACTTTCTCTCTCTTTTAAAACATATACCAATTTAAAATACGATATTCATTTTTGATCGAATAAAGTATTTAGGGGGGAGAGAGAGAGGATATTTAAGAGGATTTTTAAATTCAAGCTACGGCTACAAGATGTATTTTTGCGTGAGATCTAATATGAATAATGTGTGCTCGTATGGAGTTGGCGTTTGAAGGATGTGAAAATCACTACTGCACAAATAATACACCGAAAGCATCATTTTTGTGAAATTATTTTAAAAACCATAATAATTTTAGAATTTTCTCGAAGATGTCCTAGATTCGTGAAGAGAAAAAGAAGAAGACAGAAAAGAGAGAGGGGGGGGGGGTGTATTCATGGGCAGAAGAGGAATGAGAATTATTTAGGATACAGTTTTCCTAAACGACGGGACTTATTGCTAGTATCAGTTACATTGAAACAATTAAGAAATGGAAACATTATGAGAGTTGAATTTTAAGCCCTGGGGTTTGTTGATTCATGTCTACAAAAATTTGAGGTTTTTTTTTTTTCCAATCGTCAACAGTATTCTATTCGACTCCTAATCTACTCTATAGAAGAAGGCTCAACTAGGCCCAAAGAAACCGACCGGAATTGAACTACCATCGGACCAAACGGATCCATTATGCACCATAATAGCATTCAAGGGTCTTCCAGGGTGCATGAGTATGATAAAGATCCATTGCAAGGATCAGTGGTCCAATGATGAGACTTAGAGCTAAGAAGATGAAGCAAAAGTCACATTGTATACTCATGGAGTTGCAATAATAGGAGTTAACTTGGGCTATGAATATACCGTCTAGGATGATCACCTATGGCCGGATTGATGAAGACGTAAATGGGAGTGAACAAAGCCATCAAACCATGCTAGAAGTTCGAGGATCAAACTTCTTATGCTAACCGTGTCGTCTACTCGCGCGTCGTTAGCATTCGCAATTATGAGCAAAATGAGTGTTGATGGAAGCTGAGTTTCTGGTTCTACCGTGCCTTGTATTCGCATGCGGATAGACCTCGTGGATTCAACCAGAATGGATGCTAGCAATGGAGTTCACCTTTTGATGGTATCTGTGCCTACTACCCGAGTATGGGTGCACCTCACAGATACGATCTAAAGGTGCATGAGCTGTGGCGTTTACCTTTTGTTTCTATCTGCGTCATTAATTGAGAGCAAATATCCAGCGCAAATAGAAACCGAACTTACGTGTTTTTATTTTCTATTCACGGTTTTGCTTTGTTTTTGAGTTGTGACTGTTATATTACTATTAGGCGTGATAAGTTACACCTAGTGTTAGAGTTAAGATGAGTTGTCTACTAGTCATTTATTTCCATTCTTGTAATATGTGACTTAACCCTATTTAAGAACTGAATTCATTCATTAATAATAACAATTATTATCATTCTTCAAAACATATGAGTTTTTCTTTCTCTTTGAGATTGCCCTAGTTCTTTGATGATTAAAAGCTACCCTTGATGCTTAGTAAGGAGATCTTGTTAACGATCAAGTCCTTCGCTTAGAGTTCATCTATTGGTTTGTTTTTAATCTTTTAGTGCATCAACTAGGAGTCTAATCCACAAGTTGGTTAGAAGTCTAGATTGCAACTTGAAGGAGGGCATGCAATGAGGTAGATTGAATTTCGAGGCAACCAATTCAATTCGATCTTGGAGTCTTTGAATGGGTTTCAAAGGAGTCAAAGAGGTTGAGTTGTTCCATCTAGAGTTTTCAAGACGTTCTTGGTGCATCACACAATCTTGTGCGTATCACACCCATTTGGATTTTTCTGTGGGAGGCAGGGTTCAAACCCTTGACCTCCAACCCATTTGCTTGGACTCTGTGCATTAGTTGTTACATTTTTCCATACAATGTAGGTCATGCGCCAAATTCAAATCTCATAAAATGGATTTAGAATATAACACACCATATTCATGGGAGATTTCTCCCACGAATACAACACATCATGAAATTAGTTTGCTCCAAATGATTCAAAGTGAAATACGCATTCTTGTTTTTAGGAAATCAATATGCCACTAACAAATTGACGCATTAGATTTTAAAAATGATTTCCAATCAAGATCATTGATTATTTATACAAAATCAAGAACGTACGTTTTGGTGACGTAAATAAATAGTCAACCTCAACAAAGATATTGCGATGTCAACTGCAGCAACACACAAGTCTGGCCTCTAAGGTATCTACACGAACACTTTCTTGGGATCCTCACCAAGATTGATCAATACCAAATCAATATGCTAAATCCATGTGGCACATCACCAAGATGGAGAAAACTGAATAAAGAAAAACTATTTTTCTCTTTCTAATTTTCTTTACGAATGTTTCTTGTGTTGTGCATATTATGTCAAGTCTTGGTGCGACTTGTTTATGAAGCAATAATTAAGACGACTTGTCCAACAAGAATTTGGTAATATCTTATCAATGAAGATATTTAGTAGTTTTGAATTTTCTTCAAAAGGAAATTCTTCCACTACTATAATTCCTCCATTTATTAAAAAGTCCTTAGCATAATTATGTCACAAATTAATCGTATAAGTATCTCATAATTATTTAAGTCAATTTAACCCAAGAATTAGTTCTATTGTGTTTGACCCTTTAGGCTCATAATCACTTGGCAATAAATATAAATTATAATCATAAAATTAATTAGCCTTAGTACTTAACCAACAAATTCCTACTTGTACTAAAGTAAATTTAGTCACAAAAATTCTAAGATTAGATAAATTAAATAACTTTAATTTATCATTAATCAAAATTAATCAATTTATATTTATAGATCAAGATTGGCTCTTGCTAGGTATCATGACCACCCAAGTGTTAGGAAAAATCAAGTGATTGACTTCACCTATCCATGGACCAGATTCTGTGTAATTATTATCCTTTCACCATACTATATTCCGAATTAGTACAAGAGTAAGGTATAAGTGCCAACTCTTGATATACTAATTATTATTCTTTCTTGTTTCCAAAAATTCAGCTCATTTTTCAATAAATTTAGAAATTTTCTAAATTTATAACTTGTTTGCAAACATTTGAGTTGATATTTCAACAAGTGTGGCCATAATAGGGATATACTCTCCCACTATTTGGAGTGGAGAATCCTACATTGATCATAAACTATCAATTCGTGTTTTTTATTATACCCAACTTATATTGTCACCACAAGAAATTTCATTTTTACCTACGCATACTATGTGTGGGTACTTAGCTACAGGTAAATCTAATAAGAGTAATTATTATATATTTGGCATTTATTAAGTGTAGGTAAATATTTATGGATTCATATAAATTTGGTGGGACCTTTTCCCTCCAAAATTATGGATTTGCTGCATTCTCAAATTTTTTAGAATGCTAACGTGGCCTTTTTGTCATTCATATTTAGTGTAGGTAATAGCTTTCGGTTACACATAAAATTGGTGGGAGAATTTTCTCCAAAATTTAGATATTGGTGGTATTATCAAATTTTTTTGGAAATGCTGACGTGCCTTTTTTTGTTAATTATATTAAGTGTAGTGAAGACCTTATGGTCTCACGTTATCTTAGTTTTGATCATTAACAAACTAATGATAATAATTATTAATGTTTTATTGAGTTATCTTTGCAGTAAAATCACTAGGAATCAAAAAAAGATGAAATCTGCAAAGAAGTACTCATCTGGACAACCATGCAGATGCACCAGAAGAGATGCGGACGTCCGGACAACTGGAAGGGCTCAAAATAAGTTGGACAGATGATGTGGTGTAGATTAGGTATAACAATTATGAACAAAAACACAACAATCAAGTAATAAAAACCCAATCTCCCAACTAAATCCAAAAATGCACGGGTCAATTGTAGTTTTTGGAGTATTAGGTGTCAAATCCCATAGGGAATCAAATATGTGCAATTACTAAAGCTTTTTCACTAACTATTATTATCTAAACACATTTGAAAGCATAAAAGATAAGGGGTCCCTTCAATAGAACTTTTGTAGAATTCAAGTCAAAGAAGCCTAGAACATAGAATCCACTAATGAATCTTGCATGAATGACTTACTAAGTTTTACCTTGCCTTATTTAGAATCTAATTTCATAAGTGTCATAATTAGATCTCTCTATTTAATGACAAGATTCCAACTGTCTCCATGATGAAATCTTATGAAACATGAATTGTAATGATTCACTTAAGTAACCATTATTCTCATATGAACTACTTAAGCATTATTTGTTCATTTTCCATTATTACAAGCATTTCTTAATGTCAAGTAACAACTAAATGACTTGTTTAAGTTGGCCAAGCAAAAACAAGTGTTAAAACTTGAACAAATAAACAAACAATTACAAGCATAGCAAGTTTTGATAGTATAAGTCATGCTTTTGGATTCATTGGCTTCATCTATATTCTAGATGAAACCTTTAGTGAATCATGACTAATGAAACAACTAAAAGTATAACTTCAAAGCAAGAATTCATTCAATCAAGTGAAAATAAATAGAGTGGAGTAAGAATTGCTCAACCAAAGCTTAGACAAAGCTTCTCTTCTTATTCACCTTCAAAGTTGAACTTACAATAGTTCTCTTACAATGCTCCTCACTATTCTATTGAAGGATGAAGAGAATTCTATTAATTCTCTACCAAAACTAATATAAACTAAGCTAATACCTACTTTCTACTATTAAAACTTGTTACAAAAGCTTTACAAATGTTCCTCAAGTCATTTTCCAACTTGCATAAATCATTAATGCATGGAAATGATGAAGATTGCTAGGGGATTCCCGATGGGTACAAAAGTTTTCATTTATGCTTCCAATGTATTCTCCCACTTGCAAAACCCTATCCCCATTTGAAAATGTCTGCAAAAACCAGTTGGAAGAAGATGCAAGTTGATGCCCTAAAAAATCAAGTCGACTTATGATCCGCGGGTGGTGATACGCAAATGACAACCCGTGGATCTCCATCCGTGGATCACACCTTTGTGGCCCCCACTTGATTTTTGATTTTTTTTGAGCTGGACCTCATGTGTGCAAGCATTTTCCATGTATTTCCAAGCATAGTGGTGAAGAATTGGATTTTTTCATTATTTTTGCACAATTATTTCTTCAAGTTGTTCATCCAACTTTAACTCTTTGAATCACCATTGACTTTGATTTTCCTTTGCTCCAATTGATCCAAAATAAGTTTTAGTATGATGAACCTGCAATTATACACAAAAATTGTGCATTAGTTTACTCAAATAAGAATTCTGCCTCAAAAACCCTAATTCCAGTAAAAATCCTAATTCTTATGAAATGTTAGAAAATGAATCATTTGCAACCAAAAAAACTATAATTATGCTTAAATAACATATAAAAAATATAATAATATATATAATAGTATTGGTAAATTTATCACTTATCAACAGAGACCATGCGGATGACCAACCGTACGTCCGCATGATCCGGATGCAGTAACGGCTAGTTTTTTAGCATTGTGCTTTTGACCGTTTGAGCTCTTTTTAACCCCTTTTCTTACCCCCTATATATATATATATATATATATATATATATCAAATGTATAGAATTGATTGAAGACCTTTGCCTACTTAGTTTACAAGTGTTTTAATAGTGATTTTGAGGGAAAATACTCGTGTGAGTGTGTGCTTGTAGTTCTAGGTGAGGTAATTGGTTGAGATAGAGTAGTTCTTAATCGGGTGAGTGGAAGCATTCAATTGTAGCATAGTATGGGGGTTGTGAGTGGTGTAAAATTCTTGGCTTGTCTCGGTAGATCTTAGTGTGAGCAAAGTGGGAACTTTGGCTCAACTAGAGATAGGAAGAGAGAGCAAGAGTGATCGTCTATTATGTACAAATTGGTGTAGACACCAAAATTTGACACACCATTTATTTTCAAACATTGGAAGGGCATGTTTGCATTTTTTGGGACAAATTTTAATTTTTTCAATAATTTGGGGGGGCAAAATAGTAATTTTATCTGTAAATATTTTTCTATCAGCTTTTGGGGGTTTTAAATTCATATTTTTACTTTTATGTGAATTTGTTAATTTCTTATGATTTTTCTGGATTTAATTGGTATTCTTTATATTTTTACCAATATAAGGGCAAAATGGTAATTTCCTCTCACGAATACCATTTTAACTCATTTTTAATTTCAAATTCATTTTTCTAATTCTTTAAGCATGTTTCTGAATTTTTTTGATTTTTTCAGAGACGATTACTATTTTTTCTGTGAATTTTCATTGCCCAAGGGCAAAATCGTCATTTTACAAATTAAATTCATTTTTCATCAATTTTTGAGTCATGAATGCATTTTCCAGTGTTTTAAGCTTATTTTTAATTTTGGATAATTTTTTGAGGTAAATAGCTATTTTTCTACAAATTTCATTGTCAAAGGGCAAAATCGTCATTTTACAGTTTAAATTCATTTTTGTCAAATTTTGAGTCAAAAAGGAATTTTCTAATGATTTAAGATTACTTTTAATTTTTGATAATTTTTTTGAGGCTAATATCCATTTTTTGTGTATTTTCGTTGTCTAGGGGCAAAATCGTCATTTTACACCTCGAAAGCATTTTTATCAGTTTTGAGCTCTAGTTTTTATTTTTGAAATCTAATGTGAATTCTTTTTGAAAATTTAGAGATTTCTGTTAGATTCTTTGTATTAATTTTTAATTTTGGGGTTAAAAAAAAATTTTTTTAATAAAATTAGCATTTTTAATTCCGGTGGCATTTTCGTTATTTTATAGCATTCTTGGCCAACAAGACAAGTGGCCTATAAATACCCTTTTTAATCAGCAAAAAAAAAAATTCAGAAACTCTAAAAACACATTTGATTTTTATCTAAGAAGATCAAACACACACAAAACACTAAAAAACACACACTTAAAAAAAAAAGGCCGCCGTTTCTCTTTTTTTCATTACTGTTCATCGTCTTCAACCTTAGATTCTACTGTTCATCATTCTTTCTTTCATCATCAATCTTCAAGTTTAACAGGTAACATCTCAATTAAATTTTCTATGTTTGCTTGGGTTCATCTTTCTTTTACTTTTTATGTGAATTTTTTATGTAAATCTGATTAATTAGTTGAGATATTAATGAAGTTCTGATGTTTTCTTTCTTTTCTATTTCGTTTCTGTTTTCTTCTCTCCTATTTGTTTCTGGTTTTATCTTTCAAAGTTCTTAGTATATCCTTCTTTCAATGTCTATATTTCCTCTCAACCCAAAACCTCTCCCCAACCCAAAATCAGATAACCAAATTCATCTCATCTATCACCAGTTCATCCTTCATCACCACAATTCCACCAAAACTGCTCCGTCACTACCCCTAAAACTATCACCAAACCATCTTCAACAACCTTCAACAATTCATAGGCGGATCCATCACCCGTCCAACAACCAAAAACAAACCTAGGCCACCAGTTCCTCTATCGGAACCACCCTAATTTACCATCTAAAATCACTGTCCCACCAAAGAACACCCAAGCCCAGAACCATCGTCACTCTCAACCTACAAATCCCATCAATATCGATCAAAACACAACCTTCAACTAGCCCACCAGCAACCTGCTAACAACAAAATTGATTCCCTCCATTCAATCCCAAACACCAGAAACACCAATTTTATCCACCATTCTTGTAACACCCTAGAAAATGCACTTACAAGAGACATTCTTTTATTTAGGGTTAAATGTTAATCCTTAATTTATTAGTTGGAAGATTTCTTGAGTTAATTAGGTTAATTAACTAAGATTTTCGTTATTAAGTAGGACACCTAAGTACCAAATTTAGAATAATTTTATTGGACCATTAATTTATATTAGTGTTTAAATTTTGATTAGTTTATTCTACTATTTTCTAGTCTTTTGACTACTCAAATTTTAGCTCAATTTTACTCAAAAATTTCACTTATTTTCTTGATTTATTTTCTTTTTCTTGGCTGAAATTTCTTCTCTCTTTTCTTCTTCTCTTAGGCAAAAATTCTTCTTTCTTTTCTCTTTTCTTCTTGGCCGAAAATCCTTTCTTCTTTTCTTCCTCATGGCCGGCTCTCTCTTCTTTTATTTTTCTCTCTTTTTGCTTTAATATTTATGCTATAATATTACTAATTACTAGGTGATAAAGAGAGTAAGAGTTCCACCAATTAAATTGACCCAAGTTGACCACTAATACCTAAAAAGCATAAACCCTACTTTGACTCTTGTTATGATTTTATTGGTTATTCTTTTTCTCACCTTTTTCTTTATTTCTTTTCTATTTTCCTAGCCTATTTCTCTCTCTTTTTCTTTCTCTCTTGGCCGAACTCCCTAGCCCTCTTTCCTCTCTTTTGCTTTAAAAATTTATGCCATAAAACTTGTTAGTTATTAAGTGATAAGTGATTAAAATTTCCACTAATCATATTTCACCAACTAGTGACTATTATGTTAAAATATCTAAATCTTAGCATGACTTTTGTATAGCTTTGATTGGTTGCACTTTCTTCCATTATTCTTTTATTTCTTTTATACTTCTTGACCTAATTCTCTTCCATTTCTTTTCCCTGTTGGCCGAACTTCCTAGCTCTCTCTCTACTCTCTCTTGTTTTTCATTTTCTTGAAGTTTTCTCTCCAAAATTAGAGCAATTTCACCATAGAAATTTAGCTTTTCTTCTTCCTAAGCAACTTTCTAAGCTTGTTCAAGGTAGTCTACTAAGAACTTTTCTTGTTAATTTCAAGTTTTATTTGGTCTTTTGTATAAGTTTAACTCTAGAACCTTGTTATTTCTACTTGAAGAATTTAGTTAGAATTGAAGATTTACTTGCTAGATAAAGTATTTTGTGGTTAGATAGACTAGTAAATATCATTTAAACCTTGAAATCTCAAGTATTATGTGTTGCTTGGTTGAAGATTCTTGGAGTAGAACTCTTGAATTTGAGTAGAGATTTGAATGAATTTGAGTTTGAGTTGAACATAGAAGTTGTAGAACTTGTTGAAATATGGGTTGGTTGGTTGTTTTCTTGCAGGAATAAAATTTGGGTTAGTTCGATTTTAAGGGGAAATGCTGCTGAAATTTTGGTAGAATTAAAAGAAGAAAATTGACAAGTGAGATTTTTAAACCTAGAATATGCTCAATTTAAGGAAGTTGCTGTGCAGGAATTTTTAGAAAATGATCTAGTGATAGATTAAATTTTCTTAGAATAAGAAAACCCTAAACCCTAGAAACCCTAAAACCAAAACCCTAGAAATAAGTGGGGTATTTTCTTGAATTTTCTTACTAAATTCACTAGGGTTTTAATTGGGTTTTCATTATATTATTTCTTTTAAATTTCAGGGTTCCGAAAATGCATTGTGACCGTATTACGAAATATTTTCTTAGGCATTTCATGTGAGTGTCTCTATGTGTGCATGATGCATGAATTGCTTGGTCATACTTGAGAATGTTATATTAAGAAATATTATGCTAACACTTGTAATTGTTATTTTATGACATGTGTTACTTGAGGAAAGATGTGTACTTTATCACATCTATTCCGCAATGTGTTACATGCTTTCAATATCCAATGTGTTACTTGTGTATGAGACTTCCGTGACTAACTTTCACCGTTACTTCACGGATAGTCAACCCGGACAGGCTTGGGAGGATATAAGGTGCTGGGTGTTTTAGGGCATGATGTTCTTTCCCTTATGAGTTGTGAATCCTCAAAGAGGCCAACTCCGGATTGAACTTTCTTGCGTGTTGGCCCTCCAGGGTTGAGATTTCTCCCTGGATGTGGTAGCCTGTACGGAGGTTATAAGGTGAATGGTGGTTAGGGTTCTTAGCTTGATAATACTAGCATGACCTTTGATAAGGACCCGAGCTATTATCTCAGTTCTAACATCATGGTTACATGATCAGTACTTGCTCCTTCTGCGGCTAAGCTTGCTTCCGTAGTTGAGCCCTGTATCCGCCATTGACTACTTGTTAATTATATTGTTCATAACTTGTCTATTTAATTTGTCAATTATTTTGTTCAATAAACTAATAGATTCTGGGTATGATTGCATGACTTGGACACTCACTGGGCTATTATAGCTCATCCCGTTCATTTGTTTTCTTTAACCAGGTTTCCCAAAATACTAAAGCTGGAAAAGCTGATTTTGGACATTGTACAAGTTTTGTTTGGTATCTTTTGATAGCCACTTGTTTAGGCTATTCTTGTACATGCTATGTAAATTTTAGTGCGTAAAACCTTTTGTAATACCTGTACTTCAAATGAATTTTTGAACATATCTCTTTATGAATATGTTTTATTTTGCATTAATTATGTGTACGTATTGAGCGAGTGCTCGACTCGAGTCCTGGCGAGAGCTAGGCAGACAGTCCGCTAAGACCTTTGGTGAGCCTTTGGGTAAGGTGAGGCTGTTTCAATTCCCCCAGTCGATACCCCACACTAAAACCTGCAATCACAAACAGCACGAAAATAGTTTACTAGAAACCGACTCATATAACCAGAAAGAAAGAACAAGCAAAAATCAGCCTCCTTCCCCAATCTCTTTCACCAACAACACCCAGTACAAAAAAAGAACACAAACAAAAATTCAGCCCCAAGCACCCTACATCAATCGGACAACCACTGAAATCAAGTTCATCAAGTTCCTTCACCACCAAATATCTATCAATTCCATAAAACCCAGAACAACCAGCAAAGAATCACCACCAGTTGCCCTGCCTCACCACCCGAAACTTGCAGAAAAACAATTCAAATGCCCTGCCCAGCCATAAACCACCATTTCTACCGCCTGTGACCAAATTCGCACTGCTGCCTGGCCACCACAAGCAGCCCCAATAGCAATTTCACTGCCCAATTCTACCTCCATTGCCAAACTTGTGAAGAAAAAAAATTGAATAAACCTCACACACATCAAACAACCCACCACATCCCCACCGCCACCGTTCTATCCCCACAGCCAAATCAAGGCCTCAACACCACACATAACTAAGAGGAGAGAAAGAAAAGCGAGAGAGAGAAGAAGGAAAAACTAGAGAGAAGGAAGAAATGAGGGACGTAGAAACAGAGAAGAAAACTGGAGAAGGAAATTGAAGGAGAGAAAGAGCAAGCTAGAGATTGTGAGTAAGAGATTAGAATCGGAGAGAGGGCGAGAGAAGAAGGGGAACGAATGGGGAAGGAGAAGTTTGGAGAAGCAACTGGAAAAAGAAGAAAGAAAGGGGGAAAATGGAGGAGAGAAACAGGGGTCTGATTTCGTTAGAGAAGGAAAGGGAAAAGAAGAAGAGAAAAGAGAGAAAAAAGAAAAGAAAAGTGGAAAAGAAAGAAAAGAAAAATCGAGAGAGAAATGGGATTTGGGGGTTTTTGTGTTTTGATTTTATTGGATTAGTTTTTAGTTAATGTTCTGATTTGATTTAGCTTTGGTTTAGTCAGGTAATTAACTCTGGTTAACTTGGTTAATTAAGTTAGCTTAGTTAGCTAATTAGTTTAGTTGGTTATTTAATTAAATTATTTTAATTAATGTGATTAGTTTGTCTAATTTGACATTTTAGTTTCTAGTTATTTTATGAAAAATATAAATTTGCATTTTACCTTCTAGGTTTCATTTTTTGCCAAATTGCATTTTAGTTGGTTTATATCTTTGTTTATAATTGCTGTGATTTAGAATTTGGCCTCCTCAAGTTGTCAAATTTTAAGACCTTGCCCCTCATTTTGTTAGAATTTTTAGTTGTTATCCCATGGTTGCTGAAATTTTATAATTTGGTCCTTTAATTTGTTCATATTTATGTTTTGTGCCCCCAATTTGATAAGATTTACAATTTTTGACCCCTTGATTTTGATGAATTGGCAAAGTTAGTCCCATTTGTTCTTGAATTTGCATATTCGTCCTGGGGTTTGCTTGAATTATCATTTTACCCTTTTGTTTTGTTTGAATTTATGATTTTTCCTCCCTAATTTGTGTGAAGTTGCGATTAGTGCCCCCCAATTTGCGTTGATTTATATTTTTGCCCCTAGACTTTGTAGATTTTTAATTTTTGTCCCGACTAGTTTAAATTTACTATTTGGCCCCAATTTACTCTACTTTTTATTTTTTCCCTCTTGCTATAAATTACATTCTTCTAAATGTGTTAGTATTTCGTATTTTACTCTTTATTTTATTAAATAGTTGTCCCTTTAACTTGTACGTTCGTTTTTAAGCTTCAGTACCGGTTCTCCAAAAAGGTATCCCGACTTCTTGTTATTTTCTTCTTTATGTGTTCCTATATGCTCCAATGTGATTTTATGCATTATTTTTATTATTATTTATTTATTTATTATTTTAAATATTTGTTGCGTATTTATGTAGTTAATTAGTTTAATTTTTAATTTTTATTAGTTTGGAAAAATATAATATTTTGCATTTAACTAGTCAATGTAATAGTTAGGTTATTTTTCTCATATTTTAGCAAAAATTGTGTAATTAGATAGAAAGTGTAATAGATAGGGCATTTTTAATTTCCCCCTTAAATTGTAAATCAACCCCCCCGGTGTAATAGTTAGGATTTATTTGCTTTTGTGTGCTTATGTGTTTATTTCTTTTACTGTTTTCCTTAGGATTTTTGCATCAAGAATATTATGCCTAAGTGTTATGTGCTCCTATGTGATCGTATATGTTTTTGTATGTCTAATTTGCTTTTAATTCATGCTTTAATATTTAATTCATGATTTATGGTATTCCGTCACCACACTAGTCCAACACTAGTTGTGGCTTGTTTCTTTCCTACTAGTCCAACGCTAGTGGGATTTTTTAGAGCAGGCTAGTCCAACGCTAGACCCTTAAAACATTTTAGTATTAGGTGCATTTGTGTGCATTTCATATCTTATTTCACACACTTTTAGTTTTTCTTTCCATTTGGCATGATTTTATTATTACTATTTTTATTATTATTATTTTAACACATTTTTTAAAATGCACGACATCTAGGTTACATCTCACTTATAAATTAGGACATTTGTATGATTTGACTAGAAATAGTTGTCTACTCACGTGGGAAGCGGTGGTGTACATGCCGTTCCCCCCTCCACGAGTAGAAACATTCAGTCACGAGTTATTAGTCCCTCGTACCCGTCATGTTGCATGTCCTCTTTCTTTCTTCACATATTATCTATATTATTATTCTTTTCTTTTCTTTTTGCATTTCATTCACACTCGTGACTCCCTCGAGGCCTCAACTTGGGTTTCGCAATTAATGGGATAATTCCGACCAAGCCTTGACAGGACATGCCGACCCTCCCAATATCCACATTTAGATTTTAGGATTTGCATGCATTTAGACACATCCAAAACGCGATAGAACTTAGGGTTAATTTAGAAAAATTTGATTAAATCTCGCAACTAGCTTCGGCTAGGTAGAAAAGGGTGCCTTTAGCGTAAGCCTTTGCCTTCCCTTTCTTCAAATGTGGCTCCCGGACCTTTTTTCTCGTTTTTCGTAGACCAGAGTCGAAAAAGGGTTTTTAAAATATTTTTCTAAAATTTTTATTTTTATTTTGTTAAACGATTTTTCGGGTGACTTGGTATACCCTAACTCAGTACCAAGTGGTGACTCCATTTTTTTAAAGAATAAAACCCTCTTTCAAAAATCAATTGGCCAAAACTGTCGCATTTTTAGTCCCGACCATACTTTCTTTTAAAATACCATTTTTCTAAAAGTACATTTTTTAACTAAAAACTCTATTTTTATCACACACGCACCATTTTTCCAAAATCTATCTTTTTAAAAGGGATCTCGGACCGGACCATCTTTTTTGGGACGCGACAGTCAACGACCCCACTAGTGCCCTTTTCCTTTTACGATTTTTTCCGAACGCGACAGAATTTTGGCAACTCCACTAGGGATCACTAGTGAGTCCGAGCACAAGGCTTAATCATTTTTTCCTCCTCTAACACTTAATTCCATCACATTTGGATGTTAGGATTGCATTTTTCTTTTTAGGTTTTTTTGGTTTTTTTTTGCATTTCTCGCGCTTCCCGTCTCTCGGCTACTTATGTGATGTATGTATGATTTATTTACTTTTGCTTTATTCGACCGCGCTTGCATTTGGGGAGGGGGTTAGTTGCCCTTAGAGCCCGTGCTTTGTCATTCCCTTCTCTGATAAGGAACACTCCATACGTGCATTCGATGCTTTTTACCCTTTTTCTCTTTTTGGTGGTTGCTACCCACCCATCCCTTTAGGATTAGGATCGATCTGCCTAGATATACAGCCATCGCATTCGTGCATGTAGCATTGTTTAGGGGATCACTCGAGCCACCGACCAAGGGCTTTGGGATTGATGACCCTTATTACCCTTAGGTCTGAAGGCTTGGGAGCTGACAGTCTAATCGAGTCTAGATGCATTAGTAAGCCCAACCTCATGCATCCATGTAAAATAACCTAGGGTGCCTTGCCCTATCAGATACACCAGGCACGAGAGGAGGGGATTCACTCCTTCCCTTTCACTATTTTACTGTTCATTATTTGTTTGTTTCGCCAATATGTTATGTGTTATTTGTTAAAACTAACGCGCTCTTTCTTATTCTTTGATTTGCATTCACAACCATAGAATAAAGAGCTCTGGCACGGTGCTCTCATAGAAAGCCAGCCTTTTTTTAGCACGTTTAAATTTCATTTTTATAATTAATTTCCTCAACAAAGATAGATTGTAAACAAAATATCCAAGAGTCAAATCATTGTAAATTTTGTAAAAGTCCCGAAAATCTAATTTTTCAATTTATATATATATATTTTTTAAGAAGTATAATTTCAAATCTTTTTCAAAGTTTACTCATTCTTGTTGTACTTGTCAATTTTATCTGAATTTTGTTTTTCTTAAAATCAATAAATACACCCAGGTGGTCAAATTTTTTGCACAACTTGCGTTTATCATTAAAAAAAAAATTTTACGTCATTTTGTCGTATTCCCTGCCCTCCCATCCCACATTACACAAAAAAAAAAAAAAAGATTCTAACACACATTTCATTCTATTTTAATAAATTGACATTTTGATTTGTATGTTCCTACATAAAGTCATGATCTTTGATTTCTTTCAATATTGTATTTCGTAACCTCCTAGAGACCCGATTTTTTTCCATCAAACATTTTTGGAGTCAATAATTTCTTTTGTACAATTTATGGTCCATCTTTCTCGAAGAAGTTTTGCATCATCATAAAAAAAAATCTTTAGGACATTTCTCAAATTTGGAATTTTCGCATATTTTAACTTGCTTTAATAAACTGGCATCATGTATAAACCCTAGAGGGAATGCCATTTTGGGAATCCCATAATAGGAGAGCCATTCTTTTGTCTCGGGTATGTAACCCTGAAAAGACATTGCACGTTTAAATTTCAGTATTTTCCTGGCGGGTGAGACCCTAGGTAAGGTAGTCTGATGAATAGGAGAGCCATTCTTTTGTCTCAGGTATGTAACCCTGAAAAGACATTGCACGTTTAAATTTCAGTATTTTCCTGGTTGGTGAGACCCTAGGTAAGGTAGTTTGGTGATCGAGCCCATCTCCATCAAGATTCAAGAAGAACCAGCTCACTGTCTGCGCATTGAGCAGGAGCCTGATGATCTTCCATGGTTTCATGATTTGAAAGAATATTTAAGGAATGGATTCTATCCCTCAGGCATCAATACAAAGGCTAAGAATTTTCTTCGAAGAATGTCTACGAGATTTTTCTTGAACGGAGAAGTATTGTATAAAAGGTCAAGCGATCTGGGCCTTTTGAGATGTGTAGATGAAAAGGAAGCTGAATATTTGATAAGGGAAGTACACAGTGGCGTGTGCGGGCAACATATGAATGGACACTTGCTAGCTAAAAAGATAATGAGAACCGGATATTTTTGGCTCACCATGGAGCATGACTGTGTTGAGTTCGTCAGAAAGTGCATTAAGTGTCAAATGCATGGTGATGTGATACATGCTCCTCCCTCGGAACTCCACAGTATGACTGCTCCTTGGCTGTGCTCAATGTGGGGAATGGATGTTATTGGAGTAATTGATCCTCCTGTTTCAAATAGGCATAAATTCATCCTTGTGGCGATTGAGTATTTCACCAAATGGGTAGAAGCAGAATCTTACAAGCAAGTGACCAAGAAAGTGGTAGCAGATTTTCTCAAAAATCATATCATTTGTCGTTTTGGTGTGCTCGAAACTTTGATCACTGACAATGCCAGGAATCTCAATAACGACATAGTAGATGGATTGTGTGGTCTGTTCAAGATTAAGCATAGAAACTCTGCTATCTACAGGCCTAAGGCTAATGGTGCTGTTGAAGCTACCAATAAGAATTTGAAGAAAATCATTTGAAAGAGGATTGATACTTATCGAGATTGGCACGAGAAGTTGCCCTTTGCACTTTTGGCCTACAGGACAGCAATTAGAACTTCAACTGGGGCAACTCCTTATTCTCTTATGTATGGAATGGAGGTAGTTTTACCTACAGAGGTAGAAATTCTTTCTTTACGCATTTTAATGGAAGCCCAACTAGAAGAAGCCGAGTGGTTAATGGAACGCCATGAACAGTTGGCACTCATTGATGAGAGGAGGTTGAATGCTGTTTGTCATGGACAATGTTACCAACGACGAATGGCTCGTGCTTACAATAAGAATGTCAGGCTGCGTCTATTTGAGGTGGGGGATAAAGTCTTGAAGCAAATCCTTCCAAATCAAGAAGAAGCTACGGGCAAATTTACTCCAAATTGGCAAGGTCCATTTATTGTGAAAAAGGTACTATCAGGAGGAGGCCTTGTTCTGACAGAAATGGATGGTCAAGTGTTTCCCCAAATCATCAATTCAGACATAGTAAAAAGGTTTTACATTTGATTGGTAAGTTTTCTTTTAAAATTATTGCAAAAGAGGACGGGTCAAAGACGGGCCTTCTTTCTTCTCCCTTAAACATGTTTTCCCTAGTTTTCCCTTTTGAGCCTTCAGAATCTATGAGTTTCGTTTCATAACCCACTTGATGGTCGCACCCTATACTGGGGCAAATTTTATTTGTTGACTGTTGTTTTGAAAAAAAAAAAGATACAAAAGAAAACCCCGTGGAAAGTGATAAACTGGGGCAAAAAAAAAAGCCCAAAAGGGCAAAGAATAAAGTTCGAATAAGTCTTTCTAAAAATGCGACTTCAAGATAATCAACCTTTTTCATGAATTGTGCTTTCCGACCTTAACCTTTCAAGCACTTTACTTGACCCCGTTACAAAAGTTGAGAATGTTACTGACCTCCGTCGTTATTTTGTGATAATTTTGAAATGAAACTTTGCAAATCAATAGGGCATGTGATGTTAATATATCTATCCCTAATCCATCATGGGAAAATTGTCTTACTGATGCCAAACATTTTAATACCAGTTTGATTTTATGAAATGGGAAACGATTGATCAGGACCTGAATGTTGATTATTCTCTTTTCTCTCTACAAAAGTGAAAACCCAAAAGGGTGCTTCAAAAAAAAAAAAAAAAAAAAGAGCCAAAAAAAAAAACAACAAAAAAACAAAAAAAAATAGAAAATGGGAAGCAGAAGCCTCGGTGAAAACCCGAAAGGGTGCTTAGGTCGAGAAATTACAAGTCAAAGGTTCACAAGTGAGGAAGTAGAATACACCTGTGGTAGATGTGGAGTTCTTTGCAGAAGCTGGTGACCTTGGTTACTTGAGAATTTTCTTCTGTATTGATCATCTTAGAACAATCTCGGAATTCAAATGAAATGACATCCAAAGGATCAAAACAGCAGATTTCTTCAAAGCCGTCGCTGGAAATTAATTTTTCATTTGAACATAATAATTAGTTGTTATTAAAAGTTTTATATATGCATATATGAAAATGTTTAGTGTACAAAATTTCTTTTTTCGTTGCATCTGATAGATTTTTTGTGATAAATTCATTTAAAAAGAAAACATGACATTTTTTGTGTCTTAGTGTGCAATAAAAGCAAAAGTGATCCTAAATTTATCGAGATCTCGAGATATATATGGAAGAGCATACATGGCATTTATCATGAATGGTGGATCAGAGAATTTGGAATCAGAAAATGTCAGAACGCAAAGGAAGGAAACCAATTCAGGAATCAGATTACGATACTCATGTTTATATGCAATAGTGGATCAAGGGACTGTCAAGTGGTGGCATAACTTTTGCAATTACCGTTGTCTTTTTCTCTTTTGTAGATATGGTCACACCATCTTCAATTGAGACCTTTGACAAGAATAACAACTGGGGCAATTTTGTAAAGTCAATGATAGCTTGATCAAGGGCACAATTAAAAAAAAAAAAAAAGAAGAAGAAACTCTGTTTTCAAAATTGGCATTGGGGAAAAAATTTTTGAAAAACTTTTGGGTTAGTTATGATAATTTATGATTGCAGCAAAATTTTTGAAAAGAAATTTTTATATTAAAGTGAGGGGTCGGAAGGTTTAAGTCAAATAAGATTTTAATGTTTTCATATGGCACCTAACATTGAAAAGAACGATTTCAAAGAGTTTTGACGCTATACACTGGGGAAAAATTTTTTGGAAAAATTTTGACCAAGTTTTGTTGATTTGAATGCAACATTTGACAATGGTTTTTAAGTTTTCTGATGTCTTAATTTTGTCATGTATCCGTCTAGTAGCATGGTCGGCATCCGTTTATTTACGTTTCCAAGTCTGGCAGCCCAAACCTTACATTGCATTTTATGATTCCTAGCAGTTCAGGATCATTTATTTACTTTCTCAAGTTTGGCATCCCAAACTTTGCATACATCAACCTTAGCAGCCCAAGGTCAAGCATCCGTCCAGCAGCCTGGTCGGCATTTGTTTATTTATATTTCCAAGTTTGGTAGCCCAAACCTTGCATTACATTTTATGATTCCTGGCAGCCCAGGATCATTTATTTACCTTTTCAAGTTTGGTAGCCTAAACTTTGCATTCATTAACTTTGGCAGCCCAAGGTCATGCATCCGTCCAGCATCTTGGTCGGCATTTGTTTATTTACTTCTCAAGTTTGGCAACCCAAACTTTGCATTCATCAACCTTCGCAGCCCAAGGTCATACATCCGTTCAGCAGCCTGATCGGCATCTGTTTACTTACTTTTTCAAGTTTGGCAGCCCAAACTTTGCATTCATCCACCTTGACAGCCCAAGGTCATGCATCAGTCCAGCAGCCTGGTCGGCATTTGTTTATTTATGTTTCCAAGTCTGGCAGCCCAGACCTTGCATTACATTTTATGATTCCTGGCAGCCCAAGATCATTTATTTTCCTTTTCAAGTTTGGCAGCCCAAAATTTGCATTCATTAACCTTGGCAGCCTAAGGTCATGCATCTGTCCAGCAGCTTGGTCGGCATCTGTGACAGCCCCACCTTACCCAGAGGCGCACCAAAGGGCTTAGCGGACTGCCTGCCTAGCTCTCGCGAGGACTCGAATCACACACTCATGCAAACATCCGAGCGTACTTAACTCAAAATAAAATAAAATGGAATAAAATAAATACACTCATATTATTTACTTAAAGGTACAAGTCACATCAAAAGTTTACATGTCATAATATACATGATTTTCACAAAGATAGCCTAACACAGTTTGGCTATTACAATAACTAAAACATCTATAATAATCAAAACCAGTCAGTCCAACTTTAATTTTTCAGGAAACCTGAGTAAAGGAAAACAAATAAAAAGAATGAGCTATAATAGCCCAGTGAATGTCCAAGTCATGCAATCATATCAAGAACTCATTATTTTAGTAAATAAAATAATCGATAAGTTAAATAAACAAGATATGAACAATTTAATTATCAAGTAGTCAAGGGCGGATACAAGGCTCAACTACGGGAGCACGCTCAACCGCAGGAAAAGCAAGTACTGATCATGTGACCATGACATTTAGACCGAGATAATAGCTTAGGTCTTTTATCAAAGAACATGCCAGTTTTTTTATCACGCAAGCCCTAACTACCATTCACCTTATAACCTCCGTACAAGCTACCACATCCAGGGAGTACTCTCAACCTGGGAGGGCCAACACGCAAGAAAGTTCAATTCGGAGTTGGCCTCTTTGAGGATTCACAGCTCAAAAGGGAAAGAACATCACGCCCTAAAACACCCAGCACCTTATAACCTCCCAAGCCTGTCCGGGTTGACTATCAGCGAAGTAACGGTAAAGTTAGTCACGGAAGTCTCACGCACAAGTAACACGTTGAATAGTGAAAGCATATAACACATTACGGAATAGATGCGATAAAGTACTCATCTTTCCTCAAGTAGCACATTTTATCACATAATATTTGCAAGTATAACATAATATGCACAAGTGAAACATAACATTTCATGCATCATGCACACATAAAGACACTCACCTGGAATGCCTAAGAAAATATCTCGTAAAATGGTCGTGATGTGTTTTCGGACCCTGAAATTTAAAAGAAATAATATAATGAAAACCCAAGTAAAACCCTAGTAAATTTAGTAAGAAAAATTCAAGAAAACACCCCACTTATTTCTAGGGTTTTGATTTTAGGGTTTCTAGGGTTTTAGGTTTTACTTATTCTAAGAAAATTTAATTTGTCACTAGATCATTTCTAAAATTTCTACACTTCAATTTCCTTCAATTGAACATATTCTAAGCTTAAAATCTCACTTGTCAATTTTTCTTCTTTTAATTCTACAAAAATTTTGGCAGCATTTCCCCTTAAAATCGGACTAACCCAAATTTTTTTCCTGCAAGAAAAATTAACAATCCAACCCAATTCAACAAGTTCTACAACTTTTATGTTCAACTCAAGTTCAAATTCAATCAAAATTCCACTAAATTCTAAGAATTCTACTCCAAGAATCTTCAACCAAACAACATATAACACATGAAATTTCAAGGTTTAAAGGCCATATACTAGTCTATCTAACCACAAGAACACTTTATCTGGCAAGTAAATCTCAAATTCTAACTAAGTTCTCCAAGTAGTACCAACAAGAATCTTGGTTTAAGCTTGCATAAAAACTAATTAAAACATGAAATTAATAGGAAAAGTTCATAGTAAATACCTTAGATATGCTTAGAACTTTGCTTAGAAAGGAAAGAAGCTCACTTCCTATGGTGGATTTGCCCAAACTTTAGAGAGAAAACTTCAAGAAGTTGAGAGCAAAATGAGAGAAGAAGAGAAAGGGAGATGGCCGGCCAAGAGGGAGAAGAAAGAGAAAGAAATAGGCTAGGAAAAATGGAAAAGAAATAAAGAAAAGGTGGGAAAAAGATTAACCAATTAAAACCTTACAAGAATAAAGTAAAAAGGTAGTCTTTTAATGCAAGAGTAGCTAACTTGGATTAATTTGATTGGTGGAGCTCATTAACCTCTTATCACCTAATACTAACAATATTAAGACACAAATTATTAAAGCAAAAAGAGAGTAAAATAGGAAGAGAGAATCCGGCCATAAGGAGAAAGGAAAAAGAAAAAGAATTTCGGCCAAAAAAGAAAAGAGAAGAGAGAAGAATTTTCGGCCAAGAGAAAAGAAAAGAAAGAGAAAAATTTCAGCCAAGGGAAAAGAAAATAAAGCAAGAAAATAAGTGAAATTTTTGAGTAAAATTGAGCTAAAATTCAAGTAGTCAAAAGACTAGAAAATAGTAAAATGAGCTAATCAAAATTTAAACACTAATATAAATTAAATGGTCAAGTAAAATTATTTTAACTTTAAAACTTAGTTGTTCTTGCTTAATAATGAAAATCTTAGCTAATTAACCTAATTAACTCAAGAAATCTTCCAACTAATAAATCAAGGATTAACACTTAACCCTAAATAAGAAAAATATCTCTTGTAAGTGCATTTCTAGGGTGTTACAGCATATGTTTATTTACTTTTCAAAGTTGGCAGCCCAACTTTGCATTCATCCACCTTGGCAGCCCAAGGTCATGCATCCGTCCAGCAGTTTGGTCGGCATCTGTTTATTTACTTTTTCAAGTTTGGCAGCCCAAACTTTGCATTCATCCACCTTGGCAGCCCAAGGTCATGCATCCGTCCAGCAGCCTGGTCGGCATTTGTTTATTTATGTTTCCAGGTCTGGCAGCCCAGACCTTGCATTACATTTTATGATTCCTGGCAACCCAAGATCATTTATTTACCTTTTCAAGTTTGGCAGCCCAAACTTTGCATTTATTAACCTTGGCAGCCCAAGGTCATGCATCTGTCCAGCAGCCTGGTCGGCATCTGTTTATTTACTTTTCAAAGTTGGCAGCCCAACTTTGCATTCATCCACCTTGGCAGCTCAGGATCATTTATTTACTTTTCCAAGTTGCCAGCCCAACTTTGCATTCATCCACCTTGGCAGCCCAAGGTCATACATCGATCCAGCAGCTTGGTCGGCATCTGTTTATTTACTTTTTCAAATTTGGCAGCCCAAACTTTGCATTCATCCACCTTGGCAGCCCAAGGTCATGCATCCGTCCAGTAGCCTAGTCGGCATTTGTTTATTTATGTTTCCAATCTGGTAGCCCAGACCTTGCATTTTATGATTCCTGGCAGCTCAAGATCATTTATTTACTTTTCCAAGTTGGCAGCCCAACTTTGCATTCATCAACCTTGGCAGCCCAAGGTCATGCATCTGTCCAACAGCCTGGTCGGCATCTGTTTATTTACGTTTCTAAGTCTGGCAGCCCAGACCTTGCATTGCATTTTATGATTCCTGGTAGCCTAGGATCATTTATTTACTCTTTCAAGTTTGGCAGCCCAAACATTACATTCATCAATCTTGGCAGCCCAAGGTCATGCATCCGTTCAGCAGCCTGAACGGCATATGTTTATTTACATTTTCAAGTTTGGTAGCCCAAACATTGCATTTAACTTATCGGTATTCATTTTGTTTAGCAACCTGAACTCATTTTTGTCTGTTAGTTTAAGCACTTTGTTTTGTCTTGTAGTCTCTTACCAATTTATGTTATCTTTGCTTAGCAGTTCGAATGTTGCATTTCTTTCTTTTGATCGCAAGTTTGAACTCTTGTTTTACTATTTGCAATTGTGTTTCACATCCACTGTTCACCTGTATCCGAACTACGTTCGACCTGATTCCCTTCACCGGAATACGTAGGCAGCTCTTTGAGAGCTCGGTCACATGTTTTTTACGATTCATCCGTTCATTGGTTTACGTCTCAGCATATTCTCATACTATGCATGTTTAGATATTTTAGTTTACATTCTTATCTGTTTCTACATTTTAGGTGAATCAAAATTTGGTATTGTCTACATCTTTGTCTGAAATCTCTACGAGATTCCCGACAAAGAGGGGCAAACTGTAGACACCAAATTTTGACACACCGTTTATTTACAAACATTGGAAGGGCATGTTTACACTTTTTGGGACAAATTTTAATTTTTTCAATAATCAAGGGAGCAAAATAGTAATTTTATCTGTAAATATTTTTCTATCAGCATTTGGGGGTTTTAAATTCATATTTTTATTTTTATGTGAATTTGTTAATTTCTTATGATTTTTCTGGATTTAATTGGTATTCTTTATATTTTTACCAATACAAGGGCAAAATGGTAATTTCTTCTCGCAAATACCATTTTAGCTCATTTTTAGTTTCAAATTCATTTTTCTAATTCTTTAAGCATGTTTTCTAAATTTTCTTGATTTTTTCAAAGACGTTTACTATTTTTTTTGTGAATTTTCATTGCCCAAGGGCAAAATCGTCATTTCTCAAATTAAATTCATTTTTCATAAATTTTTGAGTCATGAATGCATTTTCCAGTGTTTTAAGCTTATCTTTAATTTTTCATAATTTTTTTAGGTAAATAGCTATTTTTCTGTAAATTTTATTTTCCAAGGGCAAAATCGTCATTTTACAGTTTAAATTCATTTTTGTCAAATTTTGAGTCAAAAAGGCATTTTTTAATGTTTTAAGCTTACTTTTAATTTTTGATAATTTTTTTGAGGCTAATGTCTATTTTTTGTGTATTTTTGTTGTCCAGGGGTAAAATCGTCATTTTACACCTCGAGCGCGTTTTTATCAGTTTTGAGCTCTAGTTTTTATTTTTGAAATCTAAGGTGAATTCTTTTTGAAAATTTAGAGATTTCTGTCAGATTCTTTGTATTAAGTTTTAATTTTGGGGTTAAAAAATATTTTTTTAATAAAATTAATATTTTTAATACCGGTGGCGTTTTCGTTATTTTATAGCATACTTGGCCAATAAGACAAGTGGCCTATAAATACCCTTTTTAATCAGAAAAAAAATTTAGAAATCCTAAAAACACATTTGATTTTTATCTAAGAAGATCAAACACACACAAAACACTAAAAAATACACACTTTAAAAAAAAAAGGCCGACGCTTCTCTTTTTTTCATTACTGTTCATCCTCTTCAACCTCAAATTCTATTGTTCTTCATTCTTTCTTTCATTATCAATCTTCAAGTTTAACAGGTAACATCTCAATTAAATTTTTTATGTTTACTTGAGTTCATCTTTCTTTTACTTTTTATGTGAATTTTTTATGTAAATCTGATTAATTAGTTGAGATATTAATGAAGTTCTGATGTTTTCTTTCTGTTCTATTTCATTTCTGTTTTCTTATCTCCTATTTGTTTCTGGTTTTATCTTTCAAAGTTCTTAGTATATCCTTCTTTCAATGTCTATATTTCCTCTCAACCCAAAACCTCTCCCCAACCCAGAATCAGATAACCAAATTCATCTCATCTATCTCCAGTTCATCCTTCATCACCACAGTTCCACTAAAACTGCTCCGTCTCTGCCCCTAGAACTATGACCAAACCATCCTTAACAACCTTCGACAATTCATCGGCGGATCCATCACTTGTCCAACAACCAAAAACAAACCCAGGCCACCAGTTCCTCTATCGGAACCACCCCAATTTACCATCTGAAATCACCATCCCACCAAAGAATACCCAGGCCCAGAACCATCGTCACTCTCAACCTACAAATCCCGTCAATATCGACCAAAACACAACCTTCAACTAGCCCACCAGCAACGTGCTAACAACAAAATTGATTCCCTCCATTCAATCCCAAACACCAGAGACATCAATTTTATCCACCATTCCCCCAGTCGATACCCCACACCAAGACCTGCAATCACAAACAGCATGAAAATAGTTCACTGGAAACTGACTCACATAACCAGAAAGAAAGAACAAGCAAAAATCAGCCTCCTTCCCCAATCTCTTTCACTAACAACACCCCTTGCAAAAAAGAACACAAAGAAAAATTCAGCCCCAAGCACCCTATATCAACCGGACAACCACTGAAATCAAGTTCATCAAGTTCCTTCACCACCAAATATCTATCAATTCCATAAAACCCAGAACAACCAGCAAAGAATCACCACCAGTTGCCCTGCCTCACCACTCGAAACCTGCAGAAAAACAATTCAAATGCCCTGCCTAGCCATAAACCACCATTTCTGCCACCTGTGACCAAATTCGCACCACTGCCTGGCCACCACAAGCAGCCCCAATAACAATTTCACAGCCCAATTCTACGTCCATTGCCAAACCTGTGAAGAAACACAATTGAATAAACCTCTCACACATCAAACAACCCACTACATCCCCATCGCCACCGTTCCATCCCTACGACCAAATCAAGGCCCCAACACCACACATAACTAAGAGGAGAGAAAGAAAAGCGAGAGAGAGAAGAAGGAAAAACTAGAGAGAAGGAAGAAATGAGGGACATAGAAACAGAGAAGAAAACTGGAGAAGGAAATTGGAGGAGAGAAAGAGCAAGCTAGAGATTGCGAGTAAGAGATTAGAATCGGAGAGAGGGCGAGAGAAGAAGGGGAACGAATGGGGAAGGAGAAGTTTGGAGAAGCAACTGGAAAAAGAAGAAAGAAAGGGGGAAAATGGAGGAGAGAAACAGGGATTTCGTTAGAGAAAGAAAGGGAAAAGAAGAAGAGAAAAGAGAGAAAAAAGAAAAGAAAAGCGAAAAAGAAAGAAAAGAAAAATCGAGAGAGAAATGGGATTTGGGGGTTTTTGTGTTTTGATTTTATTGGATTTGTTTTTAGTTAATGTTCTGATTTGATTTAGCGTTAGTTTAGTCAGGTAATTAACTCTGGTTAACTTGGTTAATTAAGTTAGCTTAGTTATCTAATTAGTTTAGTTGGTTATTTAATTAAATTATTTTAATTAATGTGACTAGTTTGTCTAATTTGACATTTTAGTTTCTAGTTATTTTATGAAAAATATAAATTTGCATTTTACCTTCTAGGTTTCATTTTTGTCAAATTGCATTTTAGTTGGTTTATATCTTTGTTTATAATTGCTGTGATTTAGAATTTGGCCTCCTCAAGTTGTCAAATTTTAAGACCTAGCCCCTCATTTTATTAGAATTTTTAGTTGTTATCCCATTGTTGCTGAAATTTTATAATTTGGTCCTTTAATTTGTTCATATTTATGTTTTGTGCCCCCAATTTGATGAGATTTACAATTTTTGACCCCTTGATTTTGATGAATTGGCAAAGTTAGTCCCATTTGTTCTTGAATTTGCATATTCGTCCTGGGGTTTGCTTGAATTATCATTTTACCCTTTTGTTTTGTTTGAATTTATGATTTTTCCTCTCTAATTTGTGTGAAGTTGCGATTAGTGCCCCCCAATTTGCGTTGATTTATATTTTTGCCCCTAGACTTTGTAGATTTTTAATTTTTGTCCCGACTAGTTTAAATTTACTATTTGGCCCCAATTTACTCTACTTTTTATTTTTCCCCTCTTGCTATAATTTACATTCTTCTAAATGTGTTAGTATTTCGTATTTTACTCTTTATTTTATTAAATAGTTGTCCCTTTAACTTGTGCGTTCGTTTTTAAGCTTCAGTACCGGGTCTCCAAAAAGGTATCCCGAGTTCTTGTTATTTTCTTCTTTATGTGTTCCTATATGCTCCAATGTGATTTTATGCATTATTTTTTATTATTATTTGTTTATTTCTTATTTTATATATTTGTTGCGTATTTACGTAGTTAATTTGTTTAATTTTGAATTTTTATTAGTTTGGAAAAATATAATATTTTGTATTTAGCTAGTCAATGTAATAGTTAGGTTATTTTTCTCATATTTTAGCAATAATTGTGTAATTAGATAGAAAGTGTAATAGATAGGGCATTTTTAATTTCCCCCTTGAATTGTAAATTTAGCCCCCCAATGTAATAGTTAGGATTTATTTGCTTTTGCATGCTTATGTCTTTATTTCTTTTACTATTTTCCTTAGGATTTTTGCATCTAGAATATTATGCCTATTTGTTATGTTCTCCTATGTGATCTTATATGTTTTTATATGTCTAATTTGCTTTTAATTCATGCTTTAATATTTAATTCATGATTTATGGTATTCCGTCACCACACTAGTCCAACGCTAGTTGTGGCTTCTTTCTTTCCTGCTAGTCCAACGCTAGTGGGATTTTTTAGAACGGGCTAGTCCAATGCTAGACCCTTGGAGCATTTTAGTATTAGGTGGATTTGTGTGCATTTCATATCTTATTTCACACACTTTTAGTTACTCTTTCCATTTGGCATGATTTTATTATTACTATTATTATTATTATTTGTTACTATTATTATTATTATTATTTTAACACATTTTTTAAAATGCACGACATCTAGGTTGCATCTCACTTATAAATTAGGACATTTGTATGATTCGACTAGAAATACTCATCTGCTCACGTGGGAAGCGGTGGCATACATGCCGTTCCCCCCTCCGCGAGTAGAAACATTCGTTATGAGTTATTTGTCCCCCTTACCCGTCATGTTGCATACCCTCTTTATTTCTTCACTTATTATCTATATTATTATTCGTTTCTTTTCTTTTTGCATTTCATTCACACTCATGACTCCCTCGAGGCCTCAACTTAGGTTTCGCAATTAATGCGATAATTCTGACCAAGCCTTGACGGGACATGCCGACCCTCCCGATACCCACATTTAGATTTTAGGATTTGCATGCATTTAGACACATCCAAAATGGGATAGAACTTAGGGTTAATTTAGGAAAATTTGATTAAACCTCGCAACTAGCTTCGGCTAGGTAGAAAAGGGTGCCTTAGGCGTGAGTCTTTGCCTTCCCTTTCTTCAAATGTGACTCCCGGACATTTTTTTCTTCTTTTTCGTAGACCGGAGTCAAAAAAGGGTTTTTAAAATATTTTTCTAAAATTTTTATTTTTATTTTGTTAAATGATTTTTCAGGTGACTTGGTACACCCTAACTTAGTACCAAGTGGCGACTCCATTTTTTTAAAGAATAAAACCCTTTTTCAAAAATCAATTGGCCAAAATTGTCACATTTTTAGTCCCGACCTTACTTTCTTTTAAAATATCATTTTTTCTAAAAGTACATTTTTTAACTAAAAACTCGATTTTTATCACACACGCACCATTTTTCCAAAATCAGTCTTTTCAAAAGAGGTCTCGGACCGGACTGTCTTTTTCGGGACGCGACAGTCAAAGACCCCACTAGTACGCTTTTCCTTTTACGATTTTTTTCGGACGCGACAATTGGTTTGCTTCACTAACAATTGAAGAAGCTGCTAGTGGATTAAATTTCGAGTGGTAATACTTGGGAGTGGATGTAGGTACCGAATTTGGTGCAGAACCACTATAAAAATCTTGGTGTGCTTTCTTTATTGCTTTTACTTTATTTATTGTTTATTTGTGAACTTGTTTTGCTATAACTTTATTATTATTATTGCAAGTTCATTTATCTCTATATTGGTTGCATTGTTTTGGGGCCAACAATTGGTATTAGAGCTTGGACTGCATTAGTAGCCTAACAAGTTAGAAAAGATCCATGGCAACCAATAATGCTTTATTTCTAGAAAGGCAATCCACTACTAGAACCCCCCATGTTTAGTGGTGCTAATTATGATAGTTGGAGGAATAGGATGAAAATATTTTTGCAATCTATAGATATGGAATTGTGGTACGTAGTTACTGAAGGATCTTATAAAGCCACAATCTTTGATGAGAGAATAGGCAAGGATTGGCCAAAAACAAGGAGTGAGCTTAACCCCTCGGATAGAATCAACCTTACATTAAGTGCTGAGGCTAAGAATGCGTTGTACAATGCCTTAGCTGCAAATGAGTCTAATAGAATAAAAGGTTGTATATCGATCAAAGAAATATGGGACAAGTTGAGGGAAATTTATGTAGGAAATAATGGTATTCAAGAGCAAAAGAAGGCCTTACTTGTCACCAAATATAAATCATTTAGAATTGAACCTCATGAAAATATTGACAAAATGTATTGTAGGTTCAATGATATTATCAAGGATTTGGAAGCCCTTGGCAAGATATATTCTTTCGGTGAGAAGAACAGAAAAATTTTGAATGCCTTGCCCAAACAATGGGAATCAAAGGTTAATGATATAAAGGAATCTAAAGATTTAAATTCTTTACCTATTGATTCTCTTATATGTTCTCTAACTTATGAATTGAAGCTTAAATGCAAAATTCAAAGTGATGAAGAGGCAAGAATCACAAGAAGTATTGCACTCAAGGCCTCTCAAAAGGAAGAAGATCTCTCTTCACTTGATGAAGAATATGATGTAGACGATGATGATCTAACACTCATCACTAAGAGCATAAAGAAATTATTCATCAACAAAAGGAAGGATAGAAGAAGCAGTGCAAGCAACAATGAAATGAAGAAAGCCAAAGGAAAAGGGAAAATATTCAACAACTTTAAGATATCATGGGATGATTCCGATGGAGAATTTGAAGAAGAAAATGAGACATCTCATGTGGCTTTTATGGCTATTGGAGATGAAGAGGTATCTTCTAGCCCTTCTTCTAATGATGATTATGATGATGATGATTTAGAGGCATTTGTTTCTAAACTGCATTATAGTTTAAAAATGTCTTATGCTAGAAACAAGGATTTGAAAAACAAAATAAATGCTTTACAAAAAGAAAATTCCAAACTCTTCCAAGAGAACAAAGGTTTGAGGAAGGAGAATGGTGATTGAAAAATAAAGTTGATTTAAGTATGGATTTGAAAAAGAATATGGATGAGAAAGCCAAACTTTGTGCAAAGTTCAAAGAAGAACAAATTATGTTGGGAAAGAAAATGGACAAACTTTCAACATTTCTTGAAAATGAAAAACAAAGGGTTTTTACAAAGAAAAGATGTGGCAAAATTATTTTGAATAGGAATCATACCACTTTTTTTAAAAATGGCATTTGTTTTATGAAATCTACGTTTATTAGAAATTCAAATGCTATTTGTCATTTTTGTTATCAACATGGCCACATGCAAAATGAATGCTATGTTAAGAAAAATATGAAATTAGGCATGAAGACCATGTGGATTGAGAAAGGTTATACTAACACCTTTGGACCCAAAAAGATATGGGTACCAAAATCTATTGATTGACTTTGTAGGTTTGGAGTTCACCACAAGACAAGGTAGTGCATGGACATGAATGATTAAAGGGTAAATGTATTAGTTATTTTCATAATAGTCTATGTGGTTTATGTAAATGAATATTTGGTGATTGTAGATTGTATGTATTTTATGAAAATGTTTTTCATTTTTATTAACAAATATTTTGTTTGTGCATACTTGTTGATTTATTTAAAAAAGGTTATGTGTGTCGAATATTATATTGTTTATGTGTACTATTGTGAATGGGAGCCATACTTCTATTTTTGAAAACTTTATTCCATTACCTCACCCATTTTTTTTTTTTAAAAGTGAGCCTTGTATTTTGTTTTTAAAACCAAGATGTATTTTTTATGATATGTTCACACTTAGGGGGAGCAAATGATTTTCATCATAAAAAGGTATCTTTATACCCAAAATAATATATGCATTTGTTGAGGGAGAGCTGATACGTGCGTGGCGACGTCCGTCTCAGTCTTAGAAGTTTCACCAATGGATGTCATCATCTTGTGCAAATTGGAGGTTTCAAAGTGGTCAAAACATGGCAAGGGAGCATGGAAGATGGCTTACTTAGCATTCACTCAAGGGGCCAAACGCTAGTGGTCACGTTTTAGGTCTAAGAGCGAGGACGGATTTTCAAAGGACAAGACCAGAAGCCAGTCGCAAACATTCTGTTGGAGGCCGCACCCCAAGCCGTCCTGCGGCCTTCCCCCACAGCCTGGATCAGAAAGTGTGCCAAGCCAGAATTGCTTCTGTCCAAGGCCGTGCCTAAGGCCGCGCCGGTTGCCTTCGTCCGTAGCTTGGAATTTTTATTTTTTTAATTAGTTTAGTTTAATTTATTTAAGTTATATTTAATTTAGAGTTTCCATATTTAGTTTTAGGGTTTGTACGCCCATATAAGGCTAACTATTATCGTTTATTATTAAGTTTATGTTGAACGATGAATTAAGCAATAGATATTGATTTTCTCTCCATGTGAGTTTTGGTTAGTTCTTGAGATGAGAACTATCTTTGCCTTTTCAAGAGCGATTCTTGTTAGGTCTACTTTATACCTTATGTTCTATTCAACAGGTTTGGGTAGGGTTTAGGGTTATCCTCTTGTTAGATTCAAATGGTTTCATTCCACAGGGTCGGATTAGGGTCGAGTGATTTGTTGAGAGTTTGTACTATTTGATAATTTGGTCCAATTCTACGAGAGGGATTGGATTGGGTTATCACCTAATCTTCAAGACGGTCCTTTGGGAATGTTCTTGTGTGAAGATTCAAGGGTTTTAGGAGCGTCGCCATCCTAAGGTCCCTGTTTCTCTATCAGGAGCATTGTTCATAAATCTTTAAACACGCCTCTCAATTCTAGTTTTGATGATGCCGAAAGGGAGAGAAATGTTGATATGATGATCTAGTTTGTATAATTACTTAGAGAATTGTGAAAATGAGCATTTTTGAGTATGCATATACTAAGGGAGAGTCTTTTCTATATCTTTTTACTCATTTTCCTCATTAGTTTGTCATCATCGAAAAGGGGGAGATTGAAGACCTTATGGTCTCACATCATCTTAGTTTTGATGATTAACAAACTAATGATAATGTTTACTAATGTTATTGAGTTATCTTTGCAGTAAAATTATTAGGAATCAAAAGAAGACGAAAAATGCAAAGAAGTACTTATCCAGACGGCCATGTGAACGCACCAGAAGAGATGTAGATGTTCGAACAGCTGGAAGGGCTCAAAATGAGTTGAACAGAGACCATGTGAATGACCATCCGGACATCCGCATGATCCAGATGACCATCTGGATGATCATCTGAATGTAGTAACGGCTAGTTTTTCAGCATTGTGTTTTTGACCGTTTGAGCTCTTTGTAACCCCTTTTCTTAGTCCCTATGTATATGAAATATATAGAATTGATTGAAGACCTTTGCCTACTTAGTTTACAAGTGTTTTAAAAGTGATTTTGAGGGAAAATACTTTTGTGTTAGTGTGTGCTTATAGTTCTAGGTGAGATAATTGGTTGGGATAGAGTAGTTCTTAATCGGGTGAGTGGAAGCGTTCAATTGTAGCATAGTGTGGGTGTTGTGAGTGGTGCAAAACTCTTGGCTAGTCTCGGTAGAGTTTAGTGTGAGCAAAGTGGGAACTTTGGATCAACTAGAGCTAGGAAGAGAAAGCAAGAGTGATCCTCCCTCATGTACAAATTGGTTTGCTTCACCAACAATTGAAGAAGCTACTAGTGGATTAAATTCCTAGTAGTAATATTTGGGAGTGGACGTAGGTACCAAATTTAGTGTCGAACCACTGTAAAAATCTTGGTGTTCTTTCTTTATTCCTTTTACTTTATTTATTGTTTATCTCTATACTGGTTGTATTGTTTTGGGGCTAACATGTAGGTAAAAGTTTTCCGTTACATATGAAATTGGTGGAAAAATTCCCCCAAAATTTAGATATGGCAGCATTATCAAATTTTTTGAAATGTTGACATGTTTTTTTGTTAATTCAATTATGTGTAGGTAAAAGTTTTCCATTCCATATGAATATGGTGGGAAAATTTCCCAAAATTTAGATATTGGGAGCATTAAGTATCAAAATTTTTGGAATGCTAATGTGTTTTCTTATAATTAATATTACCCACACACAAGTGAAAATGTCTCGCATGTGTGGGGAAAACTATAATATTACCTACACATATTACGAAATGTTGTTGATGTGTAGATGATACTGGGAAGTAGTATGATGATGTGGAAAATTGCCACATCAGATGTAATATATATCAAATATTACATGCACAACTACTAATTTGTCTATACTTTTTGAAAAAATTATGATTGTTAAATCTTGGAATTGTTAATAGTAGAAGTTAACTTGTAAATATTTATTTCTAAATTAAACATAATAATAAAAAGAAAAAAGAAGAACTAACAGAACTACCCTAATCGTCTCTCCCAAATTGTTCTCTTCATACTTTGCCCAAAACCTATCTCCCCCAAACCCTAACATTTCTCACACAAAACACCATCACCACCACCAACTGACCACCATCAACTACCTCATCAACTAGAGGCCAGTCATGACTCACTCTATTGAACTACCATTTCTCAGCCAAAAAAGAGGTAAACCTTCTTAGGCTTTCATTTAGCTACTTTGTACATCATATAAGTCATAAATTCTTGCATGAATATGGTTGTTTTGTGGGGAAATTGAATTAAGGATTACTAGAAGAAGAACCTATTTCCAACTGTTGAACTCTCTCAAACTCCAAAGCAAAGTTAGGGAAAAAAATAAAATTACTAGTGCTCCTCTATGAACTAAAGCAACAGTGGTGATTGAAATTCAGTCCCTCTTCCTCTATAAAAGTCGAAGGTATGTAGGTTGTTGGGTAATAGCAGCTATTGGATAATAGCATGCTTGAGTTGATTTAATAAAAGGATAATAGCACCGGACCTGAATGATACTTTAATCCGAATTGATTCAACGAAGAAGGACTGAAAGAAAGAAGGAGGACTAGAAGAAGGAGAAGACCTTTTGATGTTTTTAGAGAATGCATTAGTAGCAAATCTTTTGATGCATTGCCAAAAAGATCAGTATGACCAAGATGTTTTTAGAGCTCTTGTTGTTATGTTCTTTTTAATAGTTCCTTTCTCATGTTGTTTTCTCCTGTCCTCCTTTTGTTGCAACTAATAGATCATATCCTCTGCAGCCCCAAGCCAATAATCTCTATCAAAATACGGAAGCTGACTAGCTGTTACCTTAGGTTAATATTTACCTGTAGCACAAAGAAATGGTTATACAAATTAGAGAAATTCACCACAATGTTTTTCTTTGAATCTTTTCTTAACATTACTAAGTACCTCAAACAAGACAAAACCATGCTCAGAACAGGTATACTATGGACAACCAATATGTTTTATGTGCACATATGAAACTGCTGTAAACTAGAAGTCTATTAACTTACCATTCCCTAAGTTTGTTAGATTTTGGCATTTTCTAGATTTTTGGATAGCAATATAAGATATAATCTTCACCATTTAGTGGAGGACATGTGCATATATAACAACTTCTGAAACACCCCTTTTTTGCAACATTCCAAGTATCCAATTTGAGGTCAATAGTCATTATGTAAAAATTGTCTTTTTTTTGGTTTTATTGAAATAGCTAGCACATTTCGAACAATGATTTGTGAACTGACTTTGACAAAACTAGTGCAATAGTTTAACGATAATCTTGTACGATAACAAGGAGAGTGACGCAGAGGAAAATTTAAAAATTTATTACCTTAATCACGGATCACTTTGATATAATTTATACAATTAAAGTGGGGTTTAGCATAAATACCTCAAGCATAGAAGATTTCTATGCTTTAAATGGCAAGACTCTATTCGATGAAGGTATTGATCTACTATGAATAGCTCTCCAAGTATAAAGCCTCTAACGGTATCCACACGAACACGATCTTTAGGAACCTTTTGGGCTTGCTTGCCTTGCCTTTTGAGTGCTAGCACCCTTGAATATCATGAAAAACACAAGAGAAGAGAGACCTAAATATTAGGGAAAGAGAGAGAGAGAGAGAGAGAGAGAGAGAGGGAGAGAGAGGGAGAAGAGAGACGCCACAAAGAAGAGAGTGGCGGCACTCTTTTGAGTTTTTCTCTCTCTAGGTTTATCTTGGGTTTCATGAAATTTTCAAGAGTTAAGGCATGGACATATTCATCAGAGTAGTATCCTAGTCTTTACGAAATAAGAGCAATTGGAAACGAAATAGGTTTAGGAAGCTTATTTTAAGTAAATCCTATTCCTTTATGAAATCCCATTCCTTAAGGAAACCAAAAGCCTCTCTACTAATTATTTGGAAACCTTTTCTAACAAGACTTGGATATTTATAAATAAGTCCTTTAAGTTAATTTATCACATAAATTAACCCCATAAGTATCTTATACTTATCTTAATAACAATTTCACCCAAAGATCATGTTTTTATTGTGTGTGACTCATTAGGTTCCATTTACATTGGCAATAAATACAAATTATAACTCGTTAATTAATTAATTAAGAGTTAGATAAATTAAAACTTTAATGTATCATTAATTCAAATAATTAATTAATCCATGTTAGTGTATGCCCAAAAACCAAGTTAGTTTTTGGGATTTCTATTACGCTTATTTCGTGTTATACTTATATATGTGGCATTTTCTTTGTCATTTAATACTTGTTATTAATATTACTTGTTTATTTGATAAAGTCCATAGAATATTAACTGTGTATAAGAGATTGTAAGAGTTACAATGATGAGACTCTTATTACACATTAAGTTATATTCTTAAATATCCCTAGTCGTAGTATTAATGAGATTGGACATCATTAATATGGGAAGACTAGCACATACTTTGCCTCTACTTATGGTAAGTAGTAGTTGATCTCGTCAACTATGGCGTGTGACACCTAAGCTGGTATGTGGATGCTTGTTAGAGAACAAGTTCATTGGATTGATCCGCCGAGAGTTACTATTCATAGTGCTAATGAATTGTACTCTTAATGGCAATGGTGTAAGTGATCCTTAGACTTGAGATTACCATGGTATCTTGAGTGTGGATTGCTATACTTTGACTCTATTGCTCGGTGCTCGTAAAAGAGTAGCCCATACGGTAGAGATTGGGTATAGTATGAAGCATGGAAGGATAGTGAGTAATCGATATAGGATTCACCACTCCTTATTATAGGAGAGTATATCCCGGATTGGCCACTTGTTGAAATATGACTTAAAGAATCTTTTGCGCAAAAGTGAAAGTATGACTTGAAATAGTTTCAAGGTTATACTTTTATGGAAAGTTATATTTCGGGAACAAGAAATCATTAATTAGTCATTTAAAGAGTGCGCACTACACTCTTAGACTAATTGGGATATAGTGTGGTGAAAGGATATTAATTACACGGTAACATTGTCATTGAATAGGTGTAGTCTACCATATGACTTTCCTATTCACTTGGGTGGTCATGATGCATTGCTAGACGCCACTCATGATCTATAAGTGCAAATTAATTAATTAGTGAATTAATGATAAATTAAAGTGTTAATTTATCTGGCTCTTAATTAATTAATTAATGAGTTATAATTTGTACTTATTGCCAACGTGAATGGAACCTAATGGGTCACACACAATAAGAACATGGTCTTTGGGTTAAATTGTTATTAAGATAAGTATATGATACTTATGGGGTTAATTTATGTGATAAATTAACTTAAAGGACTTAATTATAAATATTCTAAGTCTTGATGGAAATTAGTTTCCTAAAAGGAATTAAGAAGCTATTTGGTTTCCTTTTGGAATAGGTTTTCCTAAAGGAATAGGATTAGCTTAAGGTAAGCTTCCTAAACCTTCTTGGTTTCCAATTGCTCTTGTTTCCTTAAAGACTAGGATACTACATCTATAAATAAGTCCATGCCTTGACTCTTGGATGATTGATGAAACATAACACAAAATTAGAGAGAGAAAAATTGAGAGCTTGGTGGCGGTTTTTCTCTCCAAGAAAAACGCCACACCTCCTTCCCTAATTGTTAGGGTTTTAACTTCTTTCTTCTTCTTGTGTTCTTCATGAATATTCAAGGAGCTAGCACTCGAAAGGCAAGGCAAGCAAGCCCAAAGGTTCCTAAAGATCATGTTCGTGTGGATACTGTTGGAGGCTCGACACTTGGAGGGCTTTTCATGGTAGATCAACACCTTCATCGAATAGGATCTTGCCCTTTGAAGCATAGGAACCTTCTATGCTTGAGGTATTTGTGCTAAACACCCTTTAATTGTATAGATTACATCAAAGAGATCCATGGCTAAGGTAATAAATTTTTAAATATTCCGCTGCGTTACTCCCTTATTACCTTACAATCCATACTTACAGATTATGAGCGGATTCAAGCAATGCATCATGACTGCCCAAGTGAATAGGAAAGTCATATGGTAGACTACACCTATCTTTTTTTTTATTGGCTAACCCTGTACACGGGGGAGGGTGCCACTCCTAAACTTTATTAATAAAAATATAGGGAGTTATAAACCTTACCTCCATTGAAATTATTACAAAAGATAAGAAATATACAAATATGCATCAAACTAAAGGAAATATGGAGTACTACTCCATTTACATGCAAAAATTAAAATGCATTTTTCCTATATTTGCAAGAAGGAAAACCTCATTGATCTAACCTTACTGCACCCCTTACATCATTAGGAAGAGATGAAAAACTTGGAAAAAGGATGTTGGAGTCCATTTGTACACCCATATTAGACAGAAGATCAGCAGGAACATTTGCTTGTCTGAGACAACGAGTAAATACCAAACCAGGTTGGTAGAATTTGCAAATTTTCTTGAAAGTCTTTAGAAGAAACCATGGGCAAGCATCAACACCATTAAGAATATTAATCAAAGAGAGCAAATCAGATTCCAAGCAAAAGCCCCCAATTCCTTGAGCAACACACAATTGAATGCTATGCAAAATAGCCACACATTCTGCCACCAAGCTAGAGCCACCACCTAGTGGAGATGCAAAACCAAAAATTGCATGACCATTTCTGTCTCTAAGGATGCCTCCTTCCCTACATTCTCCTAGATTGTCCTTGGAACAACTATCTATATTCAACTTGAAGCCTTCAACCGGACCTACCCATTTCACAATTTTCAACAAAACCTACCGCCTCCGTTGTGACATCAGACCATACAAAATAGGCCATGTAGAAGCAAACGATTTTACATTGAATTTCAATTAAAAAGCCATCAAAATGTCAAGAAAAGCCTTTGAAGCTAATACATCCCATGATTTTGATATTCCTTCGAAGTACTAGTCATTTTTCACTCTCCAAATATGCCAAATGACAATAATAAGAGTAATATGTAGCAAGTATGAAGACAACAAATTTGGAGAAGGATGAAGCCACCAATTCATCAATCTCAATCTTACATCACCTTGGTTCCTATCCACCCCAACCGGACCACCAAAACAGTTCCAAATAATGGTTGGAGTTTCACTATTACCAAAAACATGATCAATGCATTCTAAAGAGGGATCAGCACAACAAATGCATCGCGAAGGGCCCTGAATCCCAAACTTTTGTAAAACATCAACAAGAGGAATTTTTTCTATGTATATGTCTCACAAGGAAAAGTGAGATTTTAATAGGAATATTACCATCCCAACAATGTTTAAACAAAAAAACTTGTAGGTTTAGATGCTCTAACCTTATCAAAGGTCATTTGAAAAATAAAATCCCTCGAGGAAGACAGGTTTCAAATAATGTCATCCATAGCCATGTCCACAGGCGGATCAGTGCAATCATATCATTCACAACTTCTAGTGGAAGAAATGATTTAAGTTTAGCCATGTCCCACTAATTGTTTGTGACAAAACACCTTACTTGAAGATCACCATAACTGCCAGCATAAACGGACAACGTGCTCGTTCCTAACCAATTGTCATGCCACATATTAACCTCACCATTATTCAACAGCCATGTAATACCTTCTTCGGCCACATTTCAAACATCAAGCATTCTTCTACAAGTAACAGAGTCAAGTGGAGATCTTTGTACCTACAAAGGATGCTTTTATTTACAATATTTAGCATCCATAAAATCTGCCCAAAGGGATTGTTTCTTCCTAAAAATCCACCACATTTTTACCAATAATGCAGTACACACATCCTCTAATGACTGAATGCCAACTCCCCTCTCATCCAGTGGCTAACACAATTTTTTTTCACTTAATCCAGTGATGTTTAGAATTGTCTTCCTTGCTTCCCCATAGAAATTTGGCAAAAATTGTCTCCAAATTCAACAAAGTCCTCTTCAGTGGAGATATTCTTGCAAAAATTTGCAAAGTTACAGATGCTAAAACATGCTTTATAAGAATCAACTTACCACCCACATATAAAAATTGATTTGCCAAGCTAGCACCTTCTTCACAATGGCATGTGATACAACATCAAAATATGAAGATTTTCTTCTCCAAATGAAAAGTGGACATCCCAAATATGTAACTAGGAAAGCCTTTTTACCAAAAACTGCTAGCTACTTCATAATCGAAACACGAGATGGAGGAGTTTTGGGATGACAGAAAAAACTACTCTTTGCCACGTTGATACATAGCCAAGAATCCCTTTCATACACCTGTAACGTTTCCGTAATCATCCATAGAGTCCTCCTATCTGCTCCTAAAAAAATGATAATATCATCAGCATAACCAAGGTGAGTAATATTAGGGCAATACCTCGGAACACGAAAAGAGGAAAAATCATGCCTTTGAGGTAGCAAATTTAAAGCCCTAGACAGCCCTTCTGCGGCAATTATGAACAATGCTGGAGAGAGTGGGTCCCCTTGAAGACTTAAAGAAGCCCTTAGAGACCCTGTTAACAAGCACCAAGAACCAACAGTTGGAAATAAATCTCCAAACCATGTCCACCCAAATCTCCCCAAAACCAAAAAAATCTCATCACATTCACCAAGTAAACCCATGAAACGCTGTTGTATGCTTTGTTTATATGAAGCTTTAAAATTACATTGCCACTTCTATTCTTTTTTCCCAGACTAGAAACCATTTCCATTGCCAACAAAAAATTCTCTGAGATGTGTTTGCCCTTTACAAATCCACTCTGATTAGGAGAAATGATACGAGTTAGAACACAATATAATCTATCAGCTAGTAATCTTGAAAGAATCTTGTTTACAAGATTACATAAGCTAATAGGTCTGAACTCTAAAAAATCTTGAGAGAAAAGGCACTTGGCGATCAACACTAGAAGTGTAGACAAAATACTCCTTGGAAGCTCCTCACCATATAAGTAACCAACTATAATATTGAAAATATCAACCCCAACAATCTCCCAAGGAGATGTGAAGAACTTCCCAGAGAAACCATTTGGGCAAGCAAAACTATCACCATTCATTGAGAACACCACCCGTCTAACCTCTTCCAAAGAAGTAAGTGCTTCAAGTTTTCCATGGTCTGCCTCAGAGATCAAACCATGAATGTGAGACAAAGACATATCCCCATTTAGCTCTTCTTGAGTGAATAAGGAAGAGACATAAGAGCATGCGTCTTGAGCAATCTCATCCTCTTGGTCTAGCCAACTACCAGTTGAACCCTTGATACAATGAATGATTTTTTTTGCTCTCTGATGTGGATTTAAATTAGGTAGGAAAATAGAGGCAAACACCCACAAATCAAGTAATGAACCTTATCTCCCAACTTTACTGCAAGTATACGGGTCAAGTGTAGTATGAGGAGTATATAGGTATCGTATCCCATGGGGTATCAAATATTTGCAAGTACTAACGCTTTATGGCTTACTTTATTATCTAAACAATTTAAAATCAAAGTGTGGTAAGGAGAAAATCCAATAGAATAGATAAATGATGACAACAACTTGTAGGAATTCAAATATTCAAGATGTCTAGAATATAGAATCCAGTAATGAATCAAAATATGCATGAATGGCTTGCCAAGGGTTATGTTGCTTTGTTTGGAATCCAATTCCATTTAAATCAACACTAGTTCTTACTATGAAATGATTAGATTCTAACTATTTTCATAATGAAATCTTATGAAAACATGAACAGCAATGATTCACTTAAGCATTCATTATTATCATATGAATAATGATTGGCGCACGCGTATGAAAGACGACCAAAACCCTTGGATTTTAGGCTTACTACTCGTTGAACTCAAGACCCCTTGGATGGATCTTCCAAGAACCCTTGACGTGGAGTAGGTTGCTCGAATTTTTCCCTTGAAGATGCCCTTGATCCTAGAAAAACCAAGATGAACCGAATTGAACGCGTTCAATCGTTCAACCTAATTCTCTAAAGAACTTGAACAAAACCGAAAGGAAACTCTAAGCGAGATTGGATGGTCACCACAAGCAAAGCTTGATAAGACCTATGGTGGTTCTCAATCACCAAAGAACCAAGAAAACTCTAAAGAGAATTCACTCAAAAATATCATAAAACGTCGTCTCTAATGTTGTTCACAAGAAACCCTTATATTGGGCAGCACAAAAAAAAATATAAACCAAGAAAATACTTTACCCTAGTTGTAACCTAACACTCGACTACTAAAGATTACAACTAAAAAAATTGCATAAAACAACTTAAACGGACTTTCTGATCGTACCCGCGGCACCTATCCGCGGCGCGAGTACGGGGCGCGGGTTCAGTCAGAAAGTTTGGCCACTTCAAACATTTCACGAACGAGCCTTCTGATGGTACCCACAACACCTATACGCGGCGCAGGTTCATGGCGCGGGTTCGGTCAGAAGGTTTGGCACTTCATTCCCATGCTTGAATCATCCTTCCTTCCTTGGTCAGCCCACAAGCAATGTACAATACGTGACAAAGGATCCATGTTGGTCGCCTTGCACACATTATCCAGCGTGTCCACAATGAGACCATGCAAAGCATCCTTCATTTTCCTAGCTCTTGATCTAGTCATAGGACCATCCAAGTCTTGAAGTACATCCTCAGTCACCTTGGAAGCTTGTTGACCTTGGGACCTATCATTCCCTCCTTCCTCGAAAAGGATTTGTCCTCGAATCACCTACATCAAACAAAGACAAGTCAGAAATATTAAAAGTTGCACTAACGTTTCCTATACTCACTAGGTAAATCCACTTTGTAGGCATTGTCTCCAATTCTTTCAAGGATTTGGAAGGGTCCGTCCCCTCTTGGATGCAACTTAGACTTCCTTTGATGTGGAAATCTTTCCTTCCTCATGTGCACCCAAACCCAATCTCCGGGCTCAAATACGACTTTCACTCGACCCTTGTTTGCTACCTTTGCAAAATGCTCATTCTTTTTCTGCACATTCTCACGCACCTTAGCATGAAGATCCTAACAAATTGAGCTTTCTTTTTACCTTCAAGATCAGCAACCTCATTAGTAGGCAAAGGTAAAATATCTAAAGGAGTTAGGGGATTAAAACCATAAACAACCTCAAAAGGTGAGTAAGATATAGTGGAATGAACAGTTCTATTATAAGCAAACTCAATGTGTGGCAAACATTTTTCCCAATTCTTTAAGTTCTTTTGAATGATTGCACGCAATAGTGTAGAGAGGGTTCTATTAACTACTTCAGTTTGTACCATCAGTTTGTGGATGTGCAACAGTAGAAAACAATAGTTTAGTACCAAGTTTACTCCACAAAGTGCGCCAAAAATGACTCAAAAATTTAACATCTCTATCACTAACAATGCTACGTGGCAAACCATGCAATCTAACAATCTCCTTAAAGAACAAATCAGATATGTAAGTGGCATCATTAGTTTTTGAACATGCAATGAAGTGTGCCATCTTACTGAATCTGTCTACCACAACAAACACACTATCTTTACCACTAGAAGACCTTGGTAAATCCCAAAACAAAATCCATAGAAATGTCCACCCAAGGTTGTGAAGGAACGGGTAAAGGTGTATACAAACCGTGGGGTTGAACTCGAGACTTTGCTTGCTTGCAAGTAATACATTTAGCACAAATAGATTCAACATCAGCTCGCATGCTAGGCCAAAAGAAATGTTCATGCAACACATGCAAAGTTTTCTTGACACCAAAGTGTCCCATAAGACCACCCCCATGAGTTTCCCTAACCAACAACTCACGCATAGAACACCTAGGCATGCATAGTCTACTGACCTTTGAATAAAAATCCATCATGCCTAAAGTAATCAAGATGAGCACGTTTAGAACATAAAGACCAGATTTTCGAAAAATCGAAATCATGCTCATATAACTCCTTAATACAATCGAAACCAAGCAATTTAGTTTGAAGAGTGGTAATAAGAGTATACCTTCTTGACAATGCATCAGCTACCACATTTTCTTTACCTTGCTTGTACTTGATTGTATATGGAAAGGACTCGATAAACTCCAACCACTTCGCATGTCTTTTGTTGAGCTTGCCTTGAGTCTTCAAAAACTTCAAGCTCTCATGGTTAGAGTGAATCACGAACTCTTTAGGAAGGAGATAGTGCTGCCAGGTTTGAAGAGTTAGCACAAGGGCATAGAGCTCCTTGTCATATGTGGGATAATTCAAGGTTGCACCACTTAGCTTCTCACTAAAGTACGCAATGGGCTTGGAATCCTGCATAAGAACGGCCCCAATACCTACTCCAGAAGCATCACATTCAACCTCGAAAAGCTTGTCAAAATTAGGTAAACACAACAAAGGTGCGTTAGTCAACGTGTCTTTTAATAAATTCAAACGCCTCTTGGTGTTTACTTTCCCACTTAAAAACAGAATTTTTCTTAACAAGTTCATTAAGAGATGTAGCAATAGTAGAAAAATTTCGCACAAATCTCCTATAAAAACTTGCTAGACCATGGAAAGACCTAACATCATTAGCACTTTTTGGTGTAGGCCAATCATGTATGGCTTGTACCTTAGACTCATCAACATGTACATCCCTAGAGCTAACAATGAATCCAAGAAACACAATGCTTTCCATGCAAAATGAACACTTTGCCGAAGTTAGCATATAGATGATGCTCTCGTAATACACACAAAACTTGGTGCAAGTGCTCAACATGATCCTCAAGTGATCTACTATAGATTAGAATGTCATCAAAATAAACCACAACAAATTTACCAATGAAAGCCCTAAACACATAGTTCATAAGCCTCATGAATGTACTAGGCGCATTAGTTAAACCAAAAGGCATAACTAACCATTCATACAATCCATACTTGGTCTTAAATGCGGTTTTCCATTCATCACCTACTTTCATTCTAATATGATAATACCCACTTTTAAGGTCAATTTTTGAGAAAATAGTAGAACCATACAATTCATCATGCATATCATCTAACCTAGGAATAGGATGACGATACTTTACCGTTATCTTGTTGATGGCTCTACAATCAACACATATGCGCCGTGTTCCATCCTTCTTTGGCACCAAAATGACTGGTACGGCACATGGTGACATACTCTCACGAACAAATCCTTTCTCCACAAGCTCATCCACTTGTCTTTGAATCTCTTTCGTCTCCTCAGGATTTGCCCTATAGGCGGGGCGATTGGATATACTAGCACTAGGTACAAAATCGATTTGGTGCTCAATCCCCCTCAATGGTGGTAATCCATGTGGTATATCCTTCAGGAAATACATCTTCAAAACCCTGCAAAAGAGACACCACAATACTAGGTAAATTAGGATTAAGTGCATTAAACTCGCCCGAAGAAAGAAGAACATCTTTATATAAAACAAGTAGAAGTTGTTGCTTAGCCTCCAAAGCTGAAACAATATCACTCTTGGTAGCAAAGGCATTCACTTGCTTCTTTCCCTCTTTTTTCTCACTTATAAACCCTATTTTGTGCACCATTTACTACGCCATTTTGGTCAATCTCATGACCAAACCGAAGCCCCTTCTCAACTTCTCCACGGGCTTGTGACTTTTGTTCCTCCCTTACCTTGAATTCCTTTGCAATTCTTACTTGGTCCGCATGTGTCCTCAGACAGTTTGATTGAATCCAAGGTGATTCTTCGGTTGTCCCACATGAAGGAATACCTATTCTTGTAGCCATCATAGGTGACCCTCCTATCAAATTGCCAAGGACGTCCAAGAAGTATGTGGAATGCTTGCATGGGAATCACATCACACCACACCTCATCCTTGTACTTGTTGATGGAGAATGGTACCCTAACTTTGCTTGGTAACCCTCATGTCCCCAACCTCAGCTAGCTAATGCAATTTGTATGGCTTGGGATGGCGTTTAGTCTCAAGGCCCAACTTATCTACAAACAAAGTAGAAGCAACTATTAGTACAAGATCCACTGTCTATAATCATGCTACATACCTTGTTTTGTACGGTACACCTAGTGTGGAAGATATGATCTCTTTGTATGTCCACTTCATCCTCCTTAGGTGCAATGCTAAGAGCTCAGCCTAGTGACAAGGACTTCACCTTGATCCCCACCATACACATTATCTTCATCTTCAGATCCTCCCTCTAATGGAGGCATCTCCTCTTCATCTTCACTTGAAGCTACACTAGCTACTTCACCATCCTCAAAAATAACCATAGTGCGCTTGTTTGGACAAGAAGCAGCTATGTGCCCAAACCCTTGGCACTTAAAGCATTTAATCTCCCTTTGCCTAGGCTTCATAATTTGCTTACCCTTAGGATCTTGCTTTAGTAGTTGGGTCGGCCCTAGGCAATGGTGCACGAGTTGAAGGACCACGTGATTGCTCAGCTTCTCTAAAGCTCTTCCTTGGTTGTTCAACTCTCCAACTAGTACGAGTTATGTGTAGTAGAAAACCCCCTAGCATGCCTACTTTTCAGTTGTCTCTCAACCTTAACTTGCTTTTTCCACCAAGTCGTCCATCTCTAGATAATGTTGCAGCTCTAAAATTTCAGCAATTTCTGAGTTCAAACCTGCCAGAAAATGTGACATAAGAGCCTCTCCATCATCCCTAATGTCCGCTTTGATCATGAGCATTTCCATCTCCTTGTAGTACTCGTCAACGCTCATAGATCCTTGCTTCAAGAATTGTAGACGCCTATGTAGGTTACGTGAGTAGTAACTTGGGACAAACCTCTTCTTCATAATGGCTTTCATCTCCCCCCAAGTCCTCAGGAGTTCAGCTCCATACCTCCTCCTATCTTTGACAAGTTGATCCCACCAAACACTTGTGTAGTCGGTGAATTCAACTGCAGCTAGTTGCACTTTCTTTGCTTCGGAGTAGTTGTGACACTCAAATACATGTTCCACCTTTCTCTCCCATTCAAGATATGCCACGGGGTCTAGCTTGCCTTGGAATAAAGGTATCTTCATCTTAATGCTTCCCAAATTTCCATCGGGTTCACATGGTACCCTCCTTCTTCTCCTTTGAATAACTGCATCAAATTCCGAACCCTCTTCAATGTCATCATCATAAGCTAGATTTCGAGTCATTCTAGTGTTGGAACCAACTTCTCTACCATCATATTGATCTCCTTGAGCTCTAGATGCTTGCTCCACATTATCCATTCTCATGGACATGCTTTGCATTTGCTCCATGAGGCGTTGGAAGTTATCTTGCATGCCTCTCATCATGGCTTTAAGATCATCATGTTCCGCCATAGTACCTTAAACTTGCAAAATAAAAGGTTAGAACAATATAAACAAGAATTTGTAGATCACTCCCTTAGTTTTTGCACTCGCTTCCCTCAAATTTATTGGCTTTTACCCTCCTTGTGCTCACTACTAAGCCTTTTTCCACTCAAAGAATCTTCTTGTAGGCTCTTTGATGAAGAACCAGCTCAATCACTCCTACCAAGGCTTATAGTAACACCAATCTGTGAGAGTAAATGTAGAGGTCAAGAAGAAGTATGCTTAGAGTGTTTTGTTCAAGAGAGTAACAAGGAATGACCAAAAATCAAGAATAGACACAATATAGACACCCTTATGTGTGGTATTACTGTGTGGTGTTTCTTGATTTTTTTTTAATGTTCTTTGGAAGAAAATAACCAAACTTGTGTAGAAACAGTACTTCCAACAAAACACCAAGAAACAAGAAAAGTAGAATCTGGTCAATCAAACTTTCGTGCGTGGCGTTGTTCTCTGTCCAACGATCTGTTTTTTTCAACAGGTCTACTCGGTTGCACAAGGACAATATTCTAGCCAAATATGCTTCAGTTTAATTGGTTTAGTTTGTGTGCTTGGCTTTTATCACCTTGCACGCCTCTTTCACTTTCTTTTCTGTTACACGACTTTTCTTTGTGCAAGACTTTCTTTTTTTTTTTTAAATTCAAAAACTCAGATAACCCACAAAACTCAAGCAACAAGTAAAATTCACCAGATGAACAGTGATTTCTGATGAACAATTCGTCGTGAACAGTAAACCCTAGGCGTGAACAGTTGCCCGTCGTGAACAGTAACGCTACAATACCGTGAACAGTGACGCGACTTTTTTTTTTCCTCCAAGAATCTTCAACCCTAGGGTGGTAAATCCAAGAAACCAATTCTTTTTTTGAAAGATTTTCATAGAAGAATTCCAAAAAAACAATAAAAATAGTCAAGAATTACAAAATACCACACAACTCTAGAATTCTTGATTGAGAAGCAACCAAGAACGACTCTAAACAAACCCTAAAGCACGAATTTAATAAGGAAACAACCAAAACTAAAGGCTAAAATTTTAAGAATGTTAAAGATGGACAAAAACAAAATTCACCGAAGGCAAACACAATTTGAAAAGAAAAGATAGCACGAACAAACAAAATATTAGCGCTAGGCACGAAGCTCTTGGCTTAATATCATGAAACAATAAACAAAAGGGATATATCCGCAATTCCAAAGGAACAAACGGATTAATAGAACCTGGAAATCCAAGAAGTTGGCTCTGATACCAATTGATGGGCGCACGCGTACAGAAGACTACCAAGACCCTTGGATTTTAGGCTTACTGCTCATTGAACTCAAGACCCCTTGGATGGATCTTCCAAGAACCCTTGACGTGGAGTAGGTTGCTTGAATTTTTCCCTTGAAGATGCCCTTGATCCTAGAAAAACCAAGATGAACCAAATTGAGCGCATTCAATCGTTCAACCTAATTCTCTAAAGAACTTGAACAAAACCGAAAGAAAACTCTAAGCGAGATTGGATGGTCGCCACAAGCAAAGCTTGATAAGACCTATGGTGGTTCTCAATCACCAAAGAACCAAGAAAACTCTAAAGAGAATTCACTCAAAAATATCATAAAACGTCGTCTCTAATGTTGTTCACAAGAAACCCTTATATAGGGCGGCACAAAAAAAAACAAAAACCAAGAAAGTACTTTACCCTATTTGTAACCTAACACTCGACTACTAAAGATTACAACTAAAAAAATTGCATAAAACAACTTAAACGGACTTTCTAATCGTACCCGCGGCACCTATCCGCGGTGCGGGTACGGGGCGCGGGTTCGGTTAGAAAGTTTGCCACTTCAAACATTTCACGGATGAGCCTTCTAATGGTACTCGTGGCACCTATACGTGGCGCAGGTTCACGGCGCGGGTTCGGTCAGAAGGTTTGGCACTTCATTCCCATGCTTGAATCATCCTTCCTTCCTTAGTCAGCCCACAAGCAATGTACAATACGTGACAAAGGATCCATGTTGGTCACCTTGCACACATTATCCAACGTGTCCACACTGAGACCATGCAAAGCATCCTTCATTTTCCTAGCTCTTGATCTAGTCATAGGACCATCCAAGTCTTAAAGTACATCCTCAGTCACCTTGGAAGCTTGCTGACCTTGGGACCTATCAAATAACTTAAGCAATACTTGTTCATTTTCCGTTGTTACGAGCATTTCTCAATGATAAATAATAGCTAGATAACTTGCTTAAGTTGGCCATGCAAAAACAAGAGTGAAATCTTGAACAAGTAAACAAATAAATGCAAGCTTAGCAAGTAAAGGTAATTTAAGTCATACAATGGATTCATTAGCTTCATCTATATTCTAGGTGAAGCTTTTAGTGAATCATGACTATTGAAACTGTTAGTGTATGCCCTAAAACCAAGTTGGTTTTTGGGATTTTTATTACGCTTATTTCGTGTTATACTTATATATGTGGCATTTTCTTTGTCATTTAATACTTGTTATTAATATTACTTGTTTATTTGATAAAGTCCATAGAATATTAACTGTGTATAAGAGATTGTAAGAGTTACAATGATGAGACTCTTATTACACATTAAGTTATATTCTTAAATATCCCTAGTCGTAGTATTAATGAGATTGGACATCATTAATATGGGAAGACTAGCACATACTTTGCCTCTACTTATGGTAAGTAGTAGTTGATCTCGTCAACTATGGCGTGTGACACCTAAGCTGGTATGTGGATGCTTGTTAGAGAACAAGTTCATTGGATTGATCCGCCGAGAGTTACTATTCATAGTGCTAATGAATTATACTCTTAATGGCAATGGTGTAAGTGATCCTTAGACTTGAGATTACCATGGTATCTTGAGTGTGGATTGCTATGCTTTGACTCTATTGCTCGGTGCTCGTAAAAGAGTAGCCCATACGGTAGAGATTGGGTATAGTATGAAGCATGGAAGGATAGTGAGTAATCGATATAGGATTCACCACTCCTTATTATAGGAGAGTATATCCCGGATTGGCCACTTGTTGAAATATGACTTAAAGAATCTTTTGCGCAAAAGTGAAAGTATGACTTGAAAGAGTTTCAAGGTTATACTTTTATGGAAAGTTATATTTCGGGAACAAGAAATCATTAATTAGTCATTTAAAGAGTGCGCACTACACTCTTAGACTAATTGGGATATAGTGTGGTGAAAGGATATTAATTACACGGTAACATTGTCATTGATAGGTGTAGTCTACCATATGACTTTCCTATTCACTTGGGTGGTCATGATGCATTGCTAGACGCCACTCATGATCTATAAGTGCAAATTAATTAATTAGTGAATTAATGATAAATTAAAGTGTTAATTTATCTGGCTCTTAATTAATTAATTAATGAGTTATAATTTGTACTTATTGCCAACGTGAATGGAACCTAATGGGTCACACACAATAAGAACATGGTCTTTGGGTTAAATTGTTATTAAGATAAGTATATGATACTTATGGGGTTAATTTATGTGATAAATTAACTTAAAGGACTTAATTATAAATATTCTAAGTCTTGATGGAAATTAGTTTCCTAAAAGGAATTAAGAAGCTATTTGGTTTCCTTTTGGAATTGGTTTCCTAAAGGAATAGGATTAGCTTAAGGTAAGCTTCCTAAACCTTCTTGGTTTCCAATTGCTCTTGTTTCCTTAAAGACTAGGATACTACATCTATAAATAAGTCCATGCCTTGACTCTTGGATGATTGATGAAACACAAGATAAAATTTAGAGAGAGAAAAATTGAGAGAGGCGTGTTTTCTCCCAAGAAAAACGCCACACCCTCTTCTCCCTAAGGGTTAGGGTTTTGTCTTCCTCCTCTTCTTGTTCTTGTGTTCTTCATGATATTCAAGGGAGCTAGCACTCAAAAGGCAAGGCAAGCAAGCCCAAAGGTTCCTAAAGATCGTGTTCGTGTGGATACCGTTGGAGGCTCTACACTTGGAGGGCTTTTCATGGTAGATCAACACCTTCATCGAATAGGATCTTGCCCTTTGAAGCATAGAAACCTTCTATGCTTGAGGTATTTGTGCTAAACACCCTTTAATCGTATAGATTACATCAAAGAGATCCATGGCTAAGGTAATAAATTTTTAAATTTTCCGCTGCGTTACTCCCCTTATTACCTTACAGAAACACCAAGAGACTTAACAAGAATATAAGAATTCATGCTTCAACAATGAAAATAAAAGATGGAGTTGAGAAAGTGATACGTGCGTGGTAGCGCCCATTTCAAATTTGGAAGCTTCATCCTTGATATTCATCAATTTATGTGATTTGAATGATTCTACAAGGAGTCTTGTGTGTTCAACCATTCTTGATATTAGAGAATCTGTGGATCAATCAAGGGAATTGGACTTGAAGATTGTGTTTTGGTTTTGGATTAAACATGCATTCAAAAAAAGGCCTAAAGAGTAGCATATGGTCCAAAGATGGTAGCTAGATTTGATGAACCCAAGTTGAAGGCCTTAAAATTGCAAGATTGATGCCCAATGGAATCGAAGGAGGTATGGCTAGCCCATTTACTTATTTTATATCGAATTTTTTTATATTTTATTAAGAATATTCTAGACTAGGTTTTATGTGCAAGACTTCTAGATTGTTTCCATATTCTTTTATGTTAAGTGTTAGTATTTATTAAGAATTAGTTTTTGGTAGCTAGTTCTAGAATTTTCTATTCCATATTTTATGACTTTGTGAGCCTATAAATAGTCTATCATATGTAATATTTTTCATAAGTTTTGATGATTAATTAATTTTGTGGGTTCTCAAATTGAGTGCTTCTTTCGTTCTTTGCTGATTAAGAACAACCCTCGAACTTGTAGAGTGATTCCAAGTTCAAAACCGTAGCTTAGAGTTGCCTTATTGGTTTGATCAAGCTTTCTAGGTGCTGATTCCTTGAGTTTTTGTTGGTTCCATAAGGAGGTTCAAAGCTTCCTTGAATTTTTGAGTTGTTCATCTTGCGTGTTCAAGGTTTTGGTGTTGATTCTAGAGTCTAGTTGTTCTAAGGGAAAAGGTTCGAAGTTCATACTTGGTCTTTCAAGCAATTTCACGTTTATCCACACGTATCAATTGGTATCAGAGCTTTAGGCATATTGAAAAATCAAGTTTTTGTGTCTAACCCGCTTGGGTATATCTCTTTTTTCTTCAATTCGCTTGGATATATGTTTTTTTAATTGTTAGTGTTGTTCTCGGTTCAAGATCTAAGTTTTCTTGAATCACAGTTGTGTTCTTTTGTATGTTAATTGTTAAAAAAAAAAAAAAAAAAAGTGTCACTGTTCACATACTGTAGTGCACTGTTCATAAGACATTGTTTACGCACAAAGTACTGTTCGTCGCTAGAGTACCATTCACCGGGGGTATTGTTCACCGCGGTACTATTCATCCGAAATTTTTTTGTCAAAGAAATTTTCCAGTTTTTTTTTTTTTGTTTTTGTTTTTTTTTTTTAGTTGTTTTGTGTTTGTTGAAAAAAAAGGAAAGAGAAAAAAGGAAAGAGGAGAAAAAGGAAGGGAGAGAAAAAAGGAAAGTGAGGAAAAAAAGGAAAAAAAGGAGAAAAAGGAAAGAGAGGAAAAAAAGGAAAAAGGAGGAAAGAAAAGAAAAAAAAAGGAAAGGAGGAGAAAAAGGAAAGAGAGGAAAAAGGCAAGAGTTGTTAGAGATAGCAAAAGCCTAAATTGAGTAAAAAAAATATTTTGTATTGTTTCTAACAAATTTCGTAGCTTGCATTATGGAGGAAATTCTTAAGGAATTTAGGCGGGAATTCAATAAAAGCATGGATTCTGTATTTGATCGTTGGACATGGGAATTCAAAAAAGGCATAGCTTCTCGATTTGATCCTTGGGAAATCAAGGGATTGATTCACGAAAAGAGAAGTTCCAATTCTACCTCTTCCAAGAAGTTTATTAATGATGGTTATAGTTCTAGAGGTGTTTCTTCAAAGAGGAAGGAGAGCCCGTTGTTTTCAAAGCCCTCTCGAAAACAATATACTGAATCAAAAAGGGAGGAGTTGAGTAATATGACCATGGATGAAATTATAGATAGGTTTAAGGCTCAATATGAAGCTTATGCTGCTAATCAAAAGAAAAGGGAAGCACGCAGAGTTGAAGAGGAAGAAGCACCATATTTAGAGGAGCCAAGCCTTGAGGAATTACCAATGGAAGAGCATATTAAGATTACACATGAAGCACCATTGGAGGAGTCAATAGAAGAGGAGCCACCAAGTGTTGAACCACTATCTCTTGAGATCGAGCCATATTCTTCATCTACCTTGGGCGACGATTCGAGGACGAATCGTTTCGAAGAGAGGGAGTTTGATACATGCATGGTAGTGCCCATTTCAAATTTGGAAGCTTCATCCATGATATTCATCAATTTATGTGATTTGAATGATTCTACAAGGAGTCTTGTGTGTTCAACCATTCTTGATATTAGAGAATCTGTGGATCAATCAAGGGAATTGGACTTGAAGATTGTGTTTTGGTTTTGGATTAAACATGCATTCAAAAAAAGGCCCAAAGAGTAGCATATGGTCCAAAGATGGTAGCTAGATTTGATGAACCCAAGTTGAAGGCCTTAAAATTGCAAGATTGATGCCCAATGGAATCGAAGGAGGTATGGCTAGCCCATTTACTTATTTTATATCGAATTTTTTTATATTTTATTAAGAATATTCTAGACTAGGTTTTATGTGCAAGACTTCTAGATTGTTTCCATATTCTTTTATGTTAAGTGTCGCGTCCCGAAATTGTAAAACCCTAGAAGCTTAAAACCACTTAGTTTCCTTGTTATGAAAGTTAGTTGTAAAAATTTCCTTATTAGTTATTATTGTATAAATTTCTTTTGCAATTTGATTTCTTGAATTATTATTAATACATGTTTGATGATAATCATAGGAAAATTTCACCAATTAAATGCTACCAACCAAGCTTAGATATTTAGAAAAAGTAAGGCCACCTATTACTTAGATATTTGGGAGATTAATGCCACCTAATATCATGAATGGCCACCTATCATTTACTTGTACTTTTTACCAATTCTTTTCAAAATTTTGGCTCAACTTTTCTTGCATCTTTCTCCCTCTTGGCCAGCCACCATAATACCCATAATCTCTTCAATTTCAACCATTTTAAAACACTTGAAAGGCTAACTTAATCTTTCATCAAAAGCTTAACCTAACTAGAAAAGAAATCCTCTCAAATTTCATCAAATTCTCTCTAAATTTCAAGCTCAAGTTCTTGCTCAAAGTCGAGATTCTTAAGGGATTAATCATTCACTCTTCTTCAACTAAAAGCCTACCTACTTTGAGGTAAATTCATCAAGAAACTTTAAGTTCTTTCAAGTTTCAATAGAAGCATTCTTATGCTTTTCTTATGATTTCATTAAGTACTTAAGATTTATGATTATATTTTGTTCTCTTGTTATATATATGAATATTTATACTCATGATTATGAGGTTTCCCGTTGTTTTGATCCTTTCTTTGATAGTAGATTAACTATGTTATGACCTACTTGATTAGTATGGGCTTGTATAAGAATTGATGCTTTATTTGAGTGGAAAATCTTGGAATTTATGGCTGAAATTTTGAGTAGAGTTAGAAGGCATGTTGGCTAGCCTTATTAGAGGAAAATTTCTGGAAAAATTACAGCATTTAAGGCCTGTTTAGTGGGCTGAAGTTGCTGGAATTTCAGCTTGTAAATCAGCACTTCCTTGTTCCAAAACCTTGAACAAATTTCAGCTTTACTAGTTTACAAAAATTCCAGCTTTGATAACCTAATATTTCCAGCTATATTAACCTTGTTTTGGCCAAGTTTTGATGACATGAACTGCTGGAAATTTCAGCTTGTGAATGGGTTGAGGTGACACCAAATATTGAACATCTTAAGTTTAATGTACTTAACCGGTTTTTAGGAAAATGTTGTGCAATGATTTTGGCAGTTTGTTAATCAATTTTAGGAATAAATTCTTATGGATTTTGAAGATTTAAACTAGTTAGAAACTTGACTTTTGAATGTGTGAGTGAAATTTGACTAGTTTCACTTTATACTTGACTTAGTATGTTTTCACCAAATAACCCTAATTTGTTATTTAACTAGTCTTAATTTAATTAAATATCATTAGTTTGATATTAATTAGTTTAAAACCATTAATTTACTTAAGTATATGATATTTTGGAGTTTTCTCATTTTAACCTATATTAATTTTGCTAAGTTATTAAATTATACTTGACTATTACTAATAAATCTTTCTTGGACTTTAAAAACTAGTTTACTTATAAACTAATTATTTTGGACAAAATTTCTTTTACACCAAAACCTTGAACCATAATCAATATTTAATTAAACTACTTCTTTAGTTCATAGTATTTAGCAATATTTTCTTTTGGGTCCAGAACGTATAACGAATTATTAGAGTTTTGCAACTAATATAGTAAATAAAGTGGAAATTAATAACAAATTTCTAGTACTAATTATTCCTTTTGAAATTTAACCTTAATTTTGACACTTAATGAATTATTTTCCCTTAGAACCAAAGTACTTTCAAAAAGGTAATTTCTTAAATTTCTTTAATTGGTTGATTTAGGGTTTTACTTGGATTCCTTAATTACAACTTCTTGGATTTTCCTTATAACCAATTTACATTTATTTTAAAACCCTAGTTAAACTTGGGTACAGTTAATAAAATTGTTTTGAAAGAAAATTCGATAGGTTAATTAGGTTACTTATGAATTTCAGGATCCAAGTTTGAACCTCACACATTTTACGAGGCACTTTCTTGAGATTTGCAGGTGAGTGTTTCCTTGTGTGCGCCTGATGCACGTTTAAGTGCTAATTCCATTTTATGCTTGATACTGGTTAACTACTACAATGTGCTATATGAGGATAAGATGTGTACTTTATCACATCTATCTCACAATTTGTTACATGTACAACTCCTGTTAAATGTGAACGTACTTGTATATGAACTTTCAACTGAACTGAGACTTCGGGCTAGACTTCCGTGGTCATACTTCACCAGTTACACCACAGTTAGTCATACTAGTATTGAGGAGGATATAAGGTGTTGGGCGTTAGGGATTGTGTTCTTTCCTCTGAGTTGAGAATCCTCAAAGAGGCCAATTCTGGACTGAACAAACTGTTTTACCCTCCAAGGTTGAGATCTCACCCTGGTGTGGAGGTATTGAGGAGGTAAAGGTGCATGGGTAGTTACAGGTACTGTTATCTGATATTTACCTGATCATTGGCAAGGACCTGGTTTTCTCTATTGGTTCGAATACTATTGCCACATGATTATGTACTTGATACTCCCACGGTTGAGCTTGCTCTCGTGGTTGAGATGTATCCTTCCTTTTTTGATTAATTGTTTACTTAACTGGTTCTTATGATGTTTTATGGCACATGTTATTTTTTATTTATTTTTCTACTTGTCTGCCTGTGTGATTGCATGTGTGGAAACCTCACTGGGCTATTATAGCTCATCCCTTTTATTTGTTCTCCTTAACGAGCTCCTATTATTAAGGCTGGTGGTGAGGATTCAAGAGTAGTTCTTGGTAGGATTTTGTCAGTAAAAGAATGTTTGAGATTTTACTGTGTTAGTTCGGTGTTTATGATGTAAACTACTTAACTGGTACCTTTACTCTTAAGTTGAATCATATGTATGTATTTATGAGTTTCTATAAAATATCGATTGTTTCATGGAATCTAGTGCGTGCTTGACCTGAGTCTTGGCGAGAGCTAGGTAGGTAGTCTACTAACCCCTTTGGTACACCTTAGGGTAAGGTGGGGCTGTCACATAAATGACTCAAAAGTAGCTAGTGGTGGGGTCGTTGATTGTTGCGTCCCGAAAAGACGGTCCGGTCCGAGACACTTTTTTTTTTAAAAGAAAGTTTTGGGAAAAACCATGCGCTTATGTGAAAAATCGAGTTTTTATTGAAAAAGTGTTATTTAAAAAATAATAATAAAAATAAGGCCGGGACAAAAAAGTGCGACAGTTTTGGCGAACTAATTTTGAAAAAGGGTTTTATTTTTAAAAAAACGAAGTCGCCACTCGGTATAGAGTTAGGGTGTACCAAGTCACCCAAAAAATTGTTTAACAAAACAAAAGTAAAACATTTTTAGGAAAAATATTTAAAACCCTTTTTCGACTCCGGTCTATGAAAGAAAATGAGAGAAAAAGGTTTGGGAGTCACACTTGAAGAAAGGGAAGGCAAAGGCTTGCGCCTAAGACACCCTTTCTACCTAGCCGAGGCTAGTTGCGAGATTTAATTAAATTTTTCTAAATTAACCTTAAGTTCTATCGCGTTCGAATGTATCTAAATGAATGCAAATCCGAAGTCTAAATGTGAATATCGGGAGGGTTGAAATGTCTCGTCGAGGCTGGGCTGAGATTATTGCATTAATTGCGAAACCTGAGTCGAAACCTCGAGGGAGTCACGAGTTTTTATGCAAAATGTAATGCAAAAGGAAAAGAAAATAATAATAATATATATTAAGTGAAGAAAGAAAATGGGTATGCAACATGATGGGTATGGGAGATTAATAACTCATGACTAAATGTTCTTACTCACGGAGGGGGGAACGACATGTACACCATCGCTTCTCAAGTGAACAGACGACTATTTCTAGTCAGATCACACAAATGTCCTAAAGTCTAGGTAAAATGCAACCTAGATGTCATGCATTTTAAAACTGTGTCAAAATAATAATAATAATAATAATAATAATAATAAAAATCATGCCAACTGGAAAGAAAACTAAAAAATATGTGAAGTGGGATGAAAATGCACACAAATGCACCTAACACTAAGATGCCCTAAGGGTCTAGCGTTAGACCAACCCCTTTTAGGAATTCCTCACTAGCGTTGGACTAGGAGGAAAACGAGAAACCACAACTAGCGGTGGACTAGTATGGTGACGGAATAGCCAAAAACACGAATTAAATAGTAAAGCATGAATTAAAAGCAAATTACACATATATAAAAAAAACATATAAGATCACATAGGAGCACATAACGCATAAGCATAATATTCTAGATGCAAACTTCCTAAGGAAAGCGGTAAAAGAAATAAACATGTAAGCACGCAAAAGCAAATAAACCCTAACTATTACACCGGGGATTAATTTATAATTTAAAAGGAGGGAAATTAAAATGCCCCATCTATTACACTTTCTATCTAATTACACAATTTTTGTTAAAATATGAGAAAAATAATCTAACTATTACATTGACTAGCTAAATACAAAATATTATATTTTTCCAAAATAATAATAAAAATTCAAAATTAAATAAATTAAATACGTAAATGCGCAAAAGGTATGTAAAAATAAAAAAAATAAAAAATAAACAAATAATAATGCATAAAATCACATTGGAGCATACTGGAGCACATAAAGAAGCAATTAAAAAGGTGACGAAAATACCATTTTCGAAGGCTCGATACTAAAAATACTAATCAAAATGAACAAATAACTCAAGGAACCTTGATATAAACAAATAAATAAATAAAACCTAAAACATGTAAATATTGACAAGCTGGGGCAAAAATATAATTTCTATGAAACTAAGGGCTTTAAGAAAAATAAAAACAAATCCAGGGGCCCAATAATAAATTCAAGTAAACATGAGGGGCATAATTGTAAGTTAATGCGGAGTAGGAGGGAAAAAATGAAATTTCAGCAAGTATGGAGCATGAAATATAAATCCTAGCAACTTAAAGGGCCTGATTGTAGACTATATGACTTAATTGAAAGAAACTAAAACTAAAGGGGATCAATCTATAATTATTAGGGACTTATATGCAGATAATAAGAAAACTTTGGGGGACAATCACAACTATCAACAATCCTAGAGGCTAAAAAGGTAAACATTTAATTTATGACAAACTAATCAGAAAAGAAAATAAGAAAGAAAACCGAATAAGATAAAACTAAATTTAATTAACTAATTTAAATCAATTAACTTAAACAAATAACTATGCTAAGTTAGGATTAAAAGCTAAAATTAAAGCTAATACAAAATCAAAGACAAAATATCAAAAAAGCTTCTAAACCCAGATTTCCCAAATTATTTTCCCTCTTTCAGTTTTCTCCTTCTTCTATCTGCTTTTCTTCGTTTTCTTCCTTGCACTTTGTCTCTCTCTTAGTCACTTTCTTTTTTATTCCTTCTCTATCTCTTCTATCTACTTCTCTCTCTGGCCTTCAATCTCTTCTTCTCTGCCTTGATGAAATTCCTTCCTTCTCCAGATACCCTCCTCTGTGTTTTATTTCTCGCCTGATTCCCTCCTTGAAATTCCCTTTTTACTGATTGCCTAGCCTTTCGTTCCCTATTTTGTCTCTCTGTTTCACTCTCTCTTGCCCTCCTTTCCGTTCTCCTTCTCTCCCTCAAATTCTCTCACAACCGATTGCTTCTTCTTTCTGATTTTTGTTCTTCCCTCAACCGAAAACCCCCCCCAAATCAAACTCCTCTCTCTCTCAGCTTTTCCCTTCTCTCATCTTTAATCTCTCCAATCGAGTTGTATAAACCCGAATTAATCTCCTCCCAAATTCCCTAAAACTATGACCATGGTGTGTGTGCTTATTCACTGGTGGTAATAGCAGTTGGTGAGGTAGGAGCTGTAGGGGATTCGAATGAATTGGAGATTTGGTGGTTGTAGGGCTAGGGAGGTGTTTTTTCTGTGATGATGCTGAGTAGCTGTGTTTGCTTGTTTGATAACTGATTTTTGCAAATTGATTGTGGATGGCAATCGGTGGTTGTTATGGTTTATTTTGGGCTGAGAATTTGGCAATTTTTGGGGCTGTAAATGGTTTTCTGCAGGTATTTGTGATGGTGGCAATTTATCAAACGGAGGAAGGTTCTGGTCGGTGCCAACTGCAATGGCGCTGGCAATTTTGGGCGTCTTTGGGCAACTGTAGGTGATTGGTGGTGCTAGGGAGGTATTGAGGTTGAAATTGATGCAGGACGATGAATCTCCTGGTTACTAGTGGTCTTGGTGCTGATGAGGGGTTGTTGTGTGTTGAGGTTTTTGGGGCTAAAGATGGTGGGCTGATGAACTGGTAGTGGTAGTGGTGCTGATTAATGGATATTATATTTGTTTCGGTGATTTGTGTAATGAATGGTGGTGGAACCTAGTGGAGCTACAGTGGTTTAGGAAAACGGATTGTCTTGGAGATGGGTCTCCAAGTTTGGGGCTGGTGGAGGAATTAGTAGTGATTGGGTAGGCATTGGTGGTGCTCTGGTAACTCTGGACAGTTGAGTTGGTGATAGGATCCCTTGGACGTCTGGACAGGAGATACATGTTGATTATGGAGTTGGTGATAAAGTAGCTCGTGTGAAGCTTAAAGAGGCATTGATTGCTCATGAACTTGGTGAACGAGCTAGAGAAAGTTGGCCAGGTTGTCTATATGAGTTTTTGATGCTAAGTGGACTTGGATTCAGCTGAAAAGCCCGTTGTTCTTTTGTGGGCTTAGTTTGTTAGTTTAATAGCCCAAGTTGTATCTTTAGTTGTAGGTTTATGTTATTGTGCAACTAGGGTTACGTTAGTTTCCATATTTAGTTTATATCTTGATGTTATGCGCCTCTTTATAGAGGGTGTTACTATTCATCCGAATTTTAGAACATTAATTAATAATATTGAGTTTTTCTCTTCAATTGTGCGTGAGTGCAAATTGAGTTTTCTTAGTTCTTTGGCTGAAGAACTACTCTTGATTGCTTGGCAAGGCGTTTGTTGAGTATTCAAGAATCTCGCTTAGGGTTCATCTTTGAGGGTTTGAATCTGTCCAATAAGATTGTCGACTAGGTATCTACACCACGTTGTTGGTTAGGGGTCTAGGATCGTTTCTTAAAGGGGGGAGTTCAACGAATCTAGTTGAATTTGAAGCAAAACAATCCGAGTTATTCTTGGGGCCTTCGACAAGTTACGAAGGGGTCAAGAAGATTGGGTTGCATACTTGGAATTCGAGAGTCTTGGACCGTCATCTATTCCGTTGAACGTAGCAGTTGGGCTTTTATCAAAGAGCTTGCTAGAGGGTAATTTCGCAAGTTTGGATTTGGCTTGCTGATGGAGATGATAGCGAAGCTGAATGGCGAGATGGAATTGGTTTGATTTTGGGTTATTGGGTTCCCAATTGACTGGACAATGGCAATGGGTGGTGAATGAAGGATTTTTGGTGGCTATTGAGTGAATTTACAGACTATCTGGTGCTGATAGGAGGTGGATTGGAGATGCTTGGTTGCTTGATGCTGGTTGTTTGTTGATGGTGGAATGATTGAACGGTGGAAGAGGGAGGAGGAACCAGAAAGGAAAACCCAGAAAAATAGGAAGAAACAAACCCAGAAAACATAAATAGAAAGATTCAACTCAAATTCCTAACAAATCAATACAATTTAATCAAATTCTCATAAACGAATGGAAATAAAAGTGAATCACAGAAAAGATCAAGCTAAGAATTTACCTATTAAGTATGGAGATAATTTGATCGGTAGATGAACCATAATTTGAAGGATGAATAGTGGATTTGAATAATGAATAGGGGTCTAGGATCGTTTCCTAAAGGGGGGAGTTCAACGAATCCAGTTGAATTTGAAGCAAAACAATCCGAGTTGTTCTTGGGGTCTTCGACAAGTTACGAAGGGGTCAAGAAGATTGGGTTGCATACTTGGAATTCGAGAGTCTTGGACCGTCATCTATTCCGTTGAATGCATCAGTTGGGCTTTTATCAAAGAGCTTGCTAGAGGGTAATTTCGCAAGTTGATTTGGCTTGCTGATGGAGATGATAGCGAAGCTAAATGGCAAGATGGAATTGGTTTGATTTTGGGTTATTGGATTCCCAATTGACTGGGCAATGGACAATGGGTGGTGAATGAGGGATTTTTGGTGGCTATTGAGTGAATTTACAGACTATCTGGTGCTGATAGGAGGTGGATTGGAGATGCTTGGTTGCTTGATGCTAGTTGTTTGTTGATGGTGGAATGATTGAACGGTGGAAGAGGGAGGAGGAACCAGAGAAGAAAACCTAGAAAAATAGGAAGAAACAAACCCAGAATACATAAATAGAAAGATTCAACTCAAATTCCTAACAAATCAATACAATTTAATCAAATTCTCATAAACGAATGGAAATAAAAGTGAATCACAGAAAAGATAAAGCTAAGAATTTACCTATTAAGTATGGAGATAATTTGATCAGTAGATGAACAGTGATCTGAAGGATGAATAGTTGATTTGAATGATGAATAGTGACGGCTGCAGTGTGTGTTTTGTGGTGTTTTTGTGTGTGTGTGTTTGATCTTTTTGGATAAAATCAAAATGTGTTTTTAGGGTTTCCTAATTTTCCTCGTTTTTTGCTGATTAAAGGGGTATTTATAGGCTATTTGTCTTGATCACCAAGAATGCTATAAAATAACAAAAACGCCACTAGTAATAAAAATATTAATTTTATTTAAAAATTATTTTTTAACCTCAAAAGTCAAAAATTAATACAAAGAAATGACAACAATCTCTAAAATTTTCAAAAAGAATTCAAAGTCGATTTCAAAAATAAAATCTAGAGTTTAAAGCTGATAAGACGCGCTCGGGGTGTGAAATGTCGATTGCCCCTGAACAACGAAAATACACAAAAAATGGCTATTAGCCTAAAAAATTATCAAAAATTAAAAATAAGCTTAAAACACTAGAAAATGCTTTTATGACTCAAAATTGACAAAAAATGAATTTAAACTGTAAAATGAAGATTTTGCCCTTAAATGTAGTATTTACAGAAAAAATAACAATTGTCCCCAAAAAAATCAAGAAAATTTAGAAACAGGCTTAAAGAATTAGAAAAATAAATTTGGAACTTGAAATGAGCTAAAATGGTGTTCGCGAGGCAAAATTACCATTTTGCTCTTGTGCATCGTAAAATATAAAAAGAGTATCAATTAAATTCGGAACGATCGCAGAAAATTTAAAAATACGTATGAAAGTAAAAATATGAATTTAAACCCCCCAAAATTAATGAAAAAGTATTTACAGATAAAATTTACTATTTTGCCCCCAAGATTATTGAAAGAATTAAAATTTGGACCAAAAAAATATAAACATGCCCCCACTTTTTGAAAAATAAATGGTGTGTCAAAATTTGGTGTCTACAGTTTGCCCCTCTTTGTCGGGAATCTCGTAGAGATTTCAGACAAAAACGTAGACAATACCAAAGTTTGACTCACCTAAATGTAAAAACAGAGACCAATGTAAACAAAAAATATCTAAACATGCATTGTGGCGATATGCAAAGCTAATGAACAAATGAATATACAAAAACATGCAACCGAGCTTTCTAGAAGTTGCCTACATATCCCGGTGAAGGGAATCAGGTCAAACGTAGTTCAGATGCAAGTGAACGATGGATGCGAAACACAATTGCAAATGGTAACACAAGAGTTCAAACTTGTGATCAAAAGAAAGAAATACAACATTTGAACTGCTAAGAAAAGATAACATAGATTGGTAAAAGACTGCAAGACAAAATAAAGTGCTTAAACTAACAGACAAAATATGAGTTCAGGTTGCTAAACAAAATAAATACCAATAAGTTAAATGCAATGTCTGGGCTGCCAAAATTGAAAAAGTAAATAAATGATTCTGAGCTGTCAGGAATCATAAAATGCAAAGTAAGGTCTGGGCTGCCAGACTTGAAAACGTAAATAAACAAATGCCGACCAGGTTGTTTGACGGATGCATGACCTTAGGCTGCTAAGGTTGATGAATGCAAAATTTTGGCTGCCAAACTTGAAAAAGTAAATAAATGATCCTGAGCTGTTAGGAATCATAAAATGCAAAGTAAGGTCTAGGCTGCCAGACTTGGAAATGTAAATAAACAAATGCCGACCAGGGTGCTGGACAGATGCATAACCTTGGGCTACCAAGGTTGATGAATGCAAAGTTTGGGCTGCCAAACTTGAAAAGTAAATGACAAATGCATGATCCTAGGATATCAGGAATCATGGAATGCAAAGTCTGGGTTGTCAGACTTGAAAATGTAAATAACAAATGCATGATCCTAGGATGTCAGGGATCATGAATGCAAAGTCTGGGCTGTCAGACTTGAAAATGTAAATGGCAAATGCATGTTCCTGGGCTGTCAAGAATCATGGAATGCAAAGTCTGGGCTGTTAGACTTGGAAAAGTAAATGACCAATGTATGATCTTGGGCTGTTAGGAATCATGGAATGAAAAGTCTGGGCTGTCAGACTTGAAAATGTAAATAATAAATGCATGACCCTGGGATGTCAAGGATCATGAATGGAAAGTCTGGGCTGTTAGACTTGGAAAAGTAAATAACAAATGCATGATCTTGGGCTGTCGGGAATCATGGAATGCAAAGTCTGGGCTGTCAGACTTGAAAATGTAAATGACAAATGCATGACCCTGGGTTGTCAGGGATCATGGAATACGAAGTTTGGGCTATCAGACTTGGAAAAGTAAATGACAAATGCATGACCCTAGGCTGTCAGGGATCATGGAATGCAAAGTTTGGGCTGTCAGACTTAAAAAATGTAAATGAAAATGCAAGTCCATGTTGTTGGACAACATGAACAAAATAAAAATTTTAAGACAGAGGAAAAACAAGCGTCAAGCCTAAAATGCAACTCAATTCAAAATCAAAATTTTTCTTCTCTCTCTCTCTTTTTTTTTGTTGAGAAAACATAAAAAAGAAATGGACTAATACCATGGCTAATGTATGATGACACAAGAAGAAACATAATGTTGAAGTAAGATGACTGAACATGCAATCGGAACAATATGATATCTAATGTTGCAAAGCATAATTAATGAAAATTGAAAATCAAGATGGTAACCAATTCTGATGATTGAGCTTACTGCAATTAAAAATGAAAAATCGGCACCCAATGCAAAGATTGAACCTACCGAGAATTGAAAATAAAGACGATACCCAATGCCGACGATTGAGCCTACCGCAAACTGAAAACGAAAATCGGTACCCAATGCAAAGATTGAACCTACCAAGAACTGAAAATAAAGATGCAAACATGTTAACACAGTATCTGAACTTCTAAGCACATTGAAACACCGTGCAGTATTTTGGAGAAATGCAAGACAATTACTAAATGAATGTAAATTCCGAACAGTAAAACATGCTAATGGGATACGAACTGAGAAATGAATGCATGATATGTAAAAATTAAAAATGCAGAATTTAAGCGGCCATATTAAAATAAATAGAAATTAAAACCCAATAGACGAGTTGGGGCCCAACGGACGAGCTAGGACTTAAACAGAAAAATAAACCCAATGGACGAGTTGGGGCCCAATGGACGAGTTGGGACTTAAGCATAAAAGTAAACCCAACGGACGAATTGGGGCCCAACGGACGAGCTGGGACTTAAGTAGAAAAGTAAACCCAATGGACGAGCTAGGACCTAACAGACGAGCTGGGACTTAAGCAAAAATGTAAACCCAACGGACGACTTGGGGCCCAATCGACGAGCTGGGACTTAAGCAGAAAAGTAAACCCAATGGATGAGTTGGGACTTAAACATAAATGTAAACCGAATGGACGAGCTGGGACTTAAGCAGAAAAGTAAACCCAACAGACGAGCTGGGACTTAAACATAAATGTAAACCCAACGGACGAACTGGGACTTAAACATAAATGTAAACCCAACGGACGAACTGGGACTTAAGCAGAAAAGTAAACCCAACAGACGAACTAGGACTTAAACATAAATGTAAACCCAACGGATGAGCTGGGACTTAAACATAAATGTAAACCCAATGGATGAACTGGGACTAAAGCAGAAAAGTAAACCCAACGGACGAGCTGGGAGTTAAACATAAATGTAAACCCAACGAACGAGTTGGGACTTAAGCATAAAAGTAAATCCAACGGATGAGTTGGGGCCCAACGGACGAGCTGGGACTTAAGCAGAAATGTAAACCCAATGGACGAGTTGGGCTCCAACGGACGAGCTGGGACTTAAACATAAATGTAAAATACGTGTAATGCTGGACAAAATCAAAACAACATGTCACATGCTAAATAAATAATAAACAAGTTTCGGTGTGAAAATGTAAGACAAAATGATGCAGCACAGGTTGCTAAACAAAATACATGAATGTATGATCCTAAAGTGATGAACAAAATGCACCAGACTAGAATGAGCAAAATGAGATCCAAACTGCTGAAAAAATACATAAAGAAATTTGAAGCATATGAAAACTTGAAACAATTGTCAAGCATTGCATCCAAATCATCCCAAAGAACAAAATTTTCAAAAAATTTTGCCCCAATGTGTGACGCCCCCAACTAGGTTCTACTCCAGAACCCTGATCGGGACGCCTGCCTAGCTCGCGCTAGGACTCAAGTACAAACAGTCATACACTAGAAATATAATCAAATGCTAAAAGTTACATATATCTTCAAAAATAATTACAACATTTGAGCTACTTGAATCTTCAATTTACATTTATTTGACGGCTAATCCTAAACAAAGGAAAACTCTCTCTTTTCACTTCTTGCCCTATTTCCCGTGGGTTAGCACCTGTAAGGAAAACAAATTTGACAAAGGGTGAGCTTATAGCCCAGTGAGGTCCATTTTAAAACTACATTGCAAATATCTTTTAAAATTGTTTGGTTGAATAGAAATTCATTCGTATTGATAGCACACAAGAATATAACTGAATCATATAACATGTACTCAAAAACCATAAAAGGATACAAGATTGTCATGTCAAGAACTGCCCATTGGCGAATCAAGTACGTTGGCCTCCGGCCCTTCACCAATGTTATTGCCTCCGGCACTACACCGTTTTGGTAGCTCGAGTTCTACCGAAGTACTTTTCTCATACACCCCCTTAACCTACAAAACCTCCTTGTAGGCCAGAAGGTGCCGAGAGACCAAGATAGTTAGAACTTGGTGACCAGGCCCGCTGCCGGCTCAGCCAAGACCAACTACCAAGGCCGGGCCCCAAATCATGCACAAGTATAACATGCACAAGCACACTTTGAATTTAACAAGTACAAGTACTGCCGGTAAGATAAAGTACACAACTGGACTTATATCAAGTACTACCAGCATTTAACAACCAAGTACAAGTAGCAAATATGATATCAAGTTATATAATAACAAATTATAATAGACTAGTCAACACATGTATAAAAGACTTACCGGCGGTCATACATTTTGCATAAATGCATGCTAATCATATATCACATAAACAAACTCGCCGGAGAGGTCATAGTATTTATATTAGAAAAGGTCTATTAAACTTTTACAAAAATTCGCGTAGTTTTTGTAAAACTAAAATCAGTAAACAAAATAATTTAATGGACACTCACAGGTAATCTTTAGGTTTCCTCAAGTTCTTTTCACGTCTGTTCCCTGAGGGTCCGAAGCGCCTATAAGTAAGAAGTGCATTGATTAACAATAAATTCAGGCGAATGAATAACTATTGGTACTTAATAGTTTATTTTGTTTTAATTTATTTATTTTTATTATTTCTATCACCTATATATATTTTCCTTTAAATGGGAGGTCAAGGACCTAACTGCGACCTCAATACCACCTAATACAAGCTTGTTCAAACAAGCTTTACTCAGTCGCTACACAACCAATTCCCACAATCTTTATACCCTTAGAAACTAGACTCATTTTATTACATTTTTCTTGAAGACACCAAATTCTGATTCCAATCATAAGCTGATTAAATTGCCATCACAAATCTGTTCCTTCTCCTGTAAAACATGGTTTCAGTTTCATTGAGTACCCATTTTTGACCGGTCATAACTCTCAATTGACAAGTCGTATGAGAGAAAAGATTACATGGATAGAAACTACATTCCAATGACTAAATATTTCATTCAGGGCACTAAGTCAAATTATAACAAGAACAATTCCAAAATCGACTCCAAATCTGGTTCATCGCCAACACTGTTCATGCAGGGTTGGTTTTCCAGTCTAGTTCACACGAATTCTGGGGGCAATGTATCGAGAATCAATACCTGTAGCTTACATGGTTAAAAACTAAATTATAAGGGCTATAACTTTTGTGAAGATCACCAGCCCAAATTCCCACTATAACAAGTTCAAAACTATGGCTAAAGTTGGCCGTTTACCGATCCTGTTTAAGCAGAGTTGTCTGTCCAGTGAGATTTGCTCAATTTCTGCGATTAATCTACAAAGAAATAGAGTGCAAGATTTACACCATATTAAACCCCTATGAATCTAGTTTCTAGGACAACAAGAATCATTCAATTCTAAGCTTCCTACACCAAGTTATAGCTATGTTTCCAAAACTGCGCATGAACGACTGTACATACCAGTTTCTCAATCATAGGAAAACCAAATCAAGATATCTCGAGCTACAGTCAATGAAAATTCATAATCTTTGCACTCTTATAAACTATGTTCAATATGGAGCAAGTTTCTAAGAGGCATCATCCCTGATTTTAATCATAACCTTGTTAAAATTCCACCACAACTTCAGTTAGTTCAAAACCTTCACTCAGAGGGTACCAAGATTTCAGTCATATTGTTTGTGTTCTTGAGGATCACATGCTTCGAACCAAGCCAAGATTCTTATAGCCCCAGAAAGCCCCTTGAGTATAGTTTATAACACAGCAAAATTCACTCAATTTCAACTTTCCTAGACACAGTTATGGTCGATTTACTTAGACTGCTCGAAGTTCCCGATACATTCGGGTTCATGCTATGCAACTCCTCTAAGCTTTAGTTTTTACAATTTTTAGTTGAGTTTCTTTAATCAAATCAATACCTATGAAACTTAGTAACTCCTGTAACTTGCATAATACATCAAGATATCTAGAACGTTTACCTCTATACCTTGCAAGATGTAGCTTTCCTTTCAATCTGGTTGCTCAATCCCAATTATCTAGCTTGGTTTTGCTCTCTCTTTCTTTCTCTCTTTCTTTTCTTCTATTCCTGGATCCTTCCTTGCTCAACTTCTCATTAATTCCCTGTATTCTCAATTGTAATATTAGCTTAGGTTGTCTTGAGCTGCTTGTATCACCAGCGTGTTTCACCATTTCCTTCCAAGAGAATGACACGTGCTTAAAATGCCACCTCTAGCCTGATTGTCTCCTAAATCTCCTAGCCGGCTATCTTTAACTATTCTTTCTTGCATTTTTATTGCTTCTGATCATTAGTTTATGCCTTAATTAGGATCTGCTTCAATACCCAATTCATGGTAACTAAATATCATTAATAAATTCACTAACACCACTACAAATTCTAACTCCAATATTTGTATAAACAAATATAATGATGAATAAACAATGAAAATTTGTTAAGTTGCCTATGAGGCCTCACACAATGTATGGCATCAAACTAATCTGAAACCACTCTTTTGAGATTTGGTATCAAAATCCATTTAAATTCATCCCTTGCAAAAAACTTGTCCTAGTATAAATGAATCTCAAAATCAATCTTAAAATTAAATTTTTGCCAAAAAATTTGCCCCAGTATCAATTTTGAAATCAATCTTTGAATTGAATTGTGGCCTTGATTAAACCATCACTAATTTAAAAAAATTGCCCCAGTTTTTATTCTTGACAAAGGTCTCAATTGATAACGATGTGATTGCATCTGCAAAAAGAGGAAGCAACTACAATTGCAAAAGTGATGCCACCATCTAGTAGTCCTTTGACTTTGCTAGTGTATATAAACATGAGTATAGCCATTCTGAGTCTCCAATGAATCTATTTCTTTACTGTCTGCAAGTCTCCCAATTCGATGAACTCTGATTCACGATTGATACCCAAACCTCTCAAAAATAGTCTTTCAATTCATGCATGCCTCTGACTTATGATAATACTTTGGATTGCCTTTGCTTTTATTCAAATTCAAACAAAGCAAATGTCAAAATTTTCTAAACATGAATTGGTTAGAAAAATACTTCACATGCAATAATGTAAAAGAAATTATGTACAGTAAACAACACAAAGCACACAAAGACTAAATGAAATACAATTAAAGGAAACATTTTTTTTTTCAAAAAATCAATTTTGAAATAATGGCTTAAAAGATGCCTTTTGATCTTTGGATGTCATTCCCATTTGAATTCTGACATTGCCACAACTGATCAATGCAGACGAAAAATCTCAATCAACTGTTGTCATCAACTTCTCAATAACTTCCATGTTGGCATACTGGTTTTCTCATCCATGAGCCTTCAACTGTTACATTCACCTAATCCGTATGATCCTTCCAAATCACTAACTTCAGGAGAAGAAATGAAATGAACGATAGTGGCCAAAATTGAGGTGATCTTTCCTTTTTCCATTAAAACAAACTAGTGCTCGAAAAATATTTGGCATCAGTAAGGCAATCTTCCCTTGTTGATTTGGGATAGATATATTAGCATCATCTACCAATGTGCTAGAATGCATCATTTTGACACTTGTCAATTCTCCCACACTTGAATCATTGTCTGTCCTCAAATTGTTTGGAAAATATGAGATCAATTAACGATTCAAGCATTGAAATCACACATGTGCATTCAAAAATGTACTTTTTCAATACCAAGTAAATAACCATTATACAATTTATTGTCTTGTCTTTAATACTCATAATATCAAGTAAAGGGGAAAGAATTATATCACAATTAAGCAATTTTTACTTAATTTCTTCACCTTATTCAATTTCACAAGTAAACGAATCATATGATCAATCGGAGAACATCACATGTCTATAATCAATTTTATTTTTCACATGAGGAAACTTTTATTCTAGTGACCTAATCACTCAAAATACAAGTGTCTTTTGATGCGAAAACCGACATTGGTTATGAAGGTTCCCGGTTGTGACAGCCCTACCTTACCAAGAGGCGCACCAAAGGACTTAGCGGACTGCCTGCCTAGCTCTCGCCAGGACTCAAATCACGCACTCACGCAACCATCCAAGCGTACTTAACTCAAAATAAAATGAAATAAAAGGGAATAAATAAAATAAAATACACTCATATTATTTACTTAAAGGTACAAGTAACATCAAAAGTTTACATGTCATAATATACATGATTTTCACAAAGATAGCCTAAAACAGTTTGGCTATTATAATAACTGAAACATCTATAACATTCAAAACCAGTCGATCCAACTTTAATTTTTCAGCAAACCTGAGTAAAGGAAAACAAATAAAAGGAATGAGCTATAATAGCCCAGTGAATGCCCAAGTCATGCAACCATATCAAGAACTCATTATTTAGTAAATAAATAATTGATAAATTAAATAAACAAGATATGAACAATTTAATTATCAAGTAGTCAAGGGCGGATAAAAGGTTCAACTACGAGAGCAAGCTCAACCGCAGGAACAGTAAGTACTGATCATGTAACCATGACATTTGGACCGAGATAATAGCTCAGGTCTTTATCAAAGGACATGCCAGTTTTATCACGCAAGCCCTAACCACCATTCACCTTATAACCTCCGTACAAGCTACCACATCCAGGGAGTAATCTCAACCTTGGAGGGCCAACACGCAAGAAAGTTCAATCCGGAGTTGGCCTCTTTGAGGATTCACAACTCAACAAAGAAAGAACGTCACGCTCTAAAACACCCAGCACCTTATAACCTCCCAAGCCTGTCCAGGTTAACTATCTGTGAAGTAACGGTAAAGTTAGTCACGGAAGTCTCACGCACAAGTAACACGTTGAATAGTGAAAGCATATAACACATTACGGAATAGATGTGATAAAATACACATCTTTCCTCAAGTAGCACATTTTATCACATAATATTTGCAAGGGTAACATAATATTTACAAGTGAAACATAACATTTCATGCATCATGCACACATAGAGACATTCACCTAGAATGCCTAAGAAAATATCTCGTAAAATGGTCGCGATGCGTTTTCGGACCCTGAAATTTAAAAGAAATAATATAATGAAAACCCAGTCAAAACCCTAGTGAATTTAGTAAGAAAATTCAAGAAAATACCCCACTTATTTCTAGGGTTTTGATTTTAGGGTTTCTAGGGTTTTGGGTTTTCTTATTCTAAGAAAATTTAATCTATCACTAGATCATTTTCTAAAAATTCTTGCACTTAAACTTCCTTCAATTGAGCATATTCTAGGTTTAAAATATCACTTGTCAAATTTTCTTCTTTTAATTCTACCAAAATTTCGGCAACATTTCCCCTTAAAATCGGCCTAACCCAAATTTTTTTCCTGCAAGAAAATCAGCCATCCAACCCAAATTCAACAAGTTCTACAACTTTTATATTCAATTCAATCAAGATTCCACTAAATTTCAAGAATTCTACTCCAAGAATCTTCAACCAAACAACATATAACACATGAAATTTCAAGGTTTAAATGCTATTTACTAGTCTATCTAACCACAAGAACACTTTATCTAGCAAGTAAATCTCCAATTCAAACTAAGTTCTCGAAGTAGTAGCAACAAGAATCTAGGTTTAAGCTTGCATAAAAGACTAATTAAAACTTGAAATTAGTAGGAAAAGTTCATAGTAAATACCTTAGATATGCTTAGAACTTTGCTTAGGAAGGAAAGAAGCTCACTTTCTATGGTGGATTTGCCCAAAATTTAGAGAGAAAGCTTCAAGAAGTTGAGAGCAAAATGAGGGAAGAAGAGAAAGAGAGATGGCCGGCCAAGAAGAAAAAGAAAGAGAAAGAAATAGGCTAGGAAAAACGGAAAAGAAATAAAGAAAAGGTGGGAAAAAGATTAACCAATAAAAACATAACAAGAATAAAGTGAAGATGTAGTCTTTTAATGAAATAGAGGTTACTTGGATCAATTTGATTGGTAGAACTTTATAATCTCTTATCACCTAATACTAGCAATATTATGGCACAAATTATTAAAGCAAAAAGAGAGTAAAATAGAGAGAGAGATCCGGCCATAAGGAGAGAAAAAAGAAGAAAGAATTTCGGCCAAAAAGAAAAGAGAAGAAAGAAGAATTTTCGGCCAAGAGAAAAAGAAAAAGAGAGAAGAAATTTCAGCCAAGGAAAAGAAAATAAAGCAAGAAAATAAGTGAAATTTTTTGAGTAAAATTGAGCTAAAATTCAAGTAGTCAAAAGACTAGAAAATAGTAGAATAAGCTAATCAAAATTTAAACACTAATATAAATTAAATGGTCAAGTAAAATTATTCTAACTTTAGTACTTAGCTGTCCTTGCTTAATAATGAAAATCTTAGTTAATTAACCTAATTAACTCAAGAAATCTTCCAACTAATAAATCAAAGATTAACACTTAACCCTAAATAACAAAAAAAATGTCTCTTGTAAGTGCATTTTCTAGGGTGTTACACCGGTTACTCAACATCTCGATTTTAAACCAATAGCAGAAACTGTATTCGAGAAGTAAAACTGCCTTTTTACGCAAGAATCGGCATTGATTGGATGAAGATCCCTGGTTACTCAACAATTTACTTACTCGAATTTGCAATGCATTACTCATAATTCAAGTACCGTTTGACGAGAACCATTGGAGTAGAAAAACTGCATTATTTCTTCTTCTTTCTTTCTTTTTTCTTTCTTTTCTTTTTTTTTATATAAAAATCCCTCATGATAGATGTCATAACACATATTACATGAATGCACTAATTGATCATAATCAGCATTTAACATGTGAATTTAAGTAAAGAAGAGAAATTTTCATCAAACGTGCAAAATTTAGACATAATTTCAACCACTTTACAAGATATACTTTCTATAAGAACAAAAGTCCAAACTACATAACAATTATTTCTTAGTACTTGAAGAAAGCATTTGCCAAAGCATATAAAGTAACTTCAACCGGTAGGGGAATTAGACAAACATAAAGATTGCAAGCAATAACTATTTGACATCACCTTATTTTAATTTTACAACAACTTATACAGCACGTTCTGAAGGTGAATAAGAAACTGTGGGTATGAAACAACAAACTTCCCTTGTTAAATGGTTGAAGTCATATCCTCCGCATGTTTATCCCTTGTGTTGTGCTTGAATTCTCCAAACATTCATCCAAACTTGCTTGGTGAAGTTTGCTAAATATTTTCAAAGTCTCCGAAGTGAAAGTGCATCCTGACCTAATTCTTTGACATATATCTTGGTGCCAATGTTTATGGCTTCTTACCCTTTTAGGTCAAGTCTGAATTCCTTTTGTACCATTCAGAATTATTAGTATGGAATCCAGGTTCCTTTTCAATCTCATTCTGATTCTTCATTGATAATTTTGCCTTATTTAGAATTCGTAGAGATATCAAAATGACAATCATCAGCTTCACGTGAGGTGACATCCAAAAATCATAGGCGTTTATTTTGGCCATTTGAAGAAAAAAAATGAAAAATATAGAAACAATTGAATAAATAGACAATTGAGAAAATTTTCATTTCATTGAACTCAAACTTGCATTTTGATAATGGCCAAAGTGACTAGATTTTTAGGCATGTTTAGGATAGGATTTACGTGTTTTTCGTTACAAGTTTGGCTTAATAATTGTGGTTTTTCTTTCTTTTGGATTCTTGAGTGAATTTGACAAGGGAGCTACTCATTTGGCTTGTTTTCCATGTTTTTATAGGTTTTTCCACCTCCTTCTGCCAAATACCAAAGGATGGTTGAGTGTATGCGAAATAGGAACGCAAGATTACAAGCACAAAACAATGGTTAGAGGGAATTAGAGATTCTGTCCCCATCCGCGCCTTCATCCGCTCCGCGGATGAGGTCGCGGGTGAGGACAGTGACTCGGTTAATGTGCAAGAAGTTTTCTGTCAGCATCCGCGGCATCACTGGCGCCGCGGATGAGGGCGCGGGTGGAGCCAGACCCAGACAACTTTTCATCCCGGCTTTGGCCGCGCCGCGGATGAGGCCACGGATGAAGTGCATAAACCTGCGATTCAGTATGTTTTCAAGGCGAAGTTTGGGGGAAAAAGAACCGAAGTGGAGAGGGGAAGAAACTAGGGAAGGGGGGAGGCATTTCTAGGGCAAAAAGGGGGAACGGAAGGGAGACACGAAGGAAGAAAGACTCAAGACTTGAAAGAAGAAGAAGAATTGCAGCAGCAACAAGGGAAACTCTGCAACAAAGAAGAGTGAAGAAACATACATGAGAATGAGTTTTTCATTGCTTTCTTTGTTGCTTGTTGAACTTTTTCCCTTTATTATGGAGTAGAATTGTTTAAGACTTGGAAGGGGTTGAACCCTAACCTTTGTTTATGATATTTTGATTTGTTGTTTTAATGGAAAAATCTCATCTTTAATTGGTTTACTTATGAGTTTATTGATGAATTAGATTGGGTTTTTGTGCACGAATTCAATCTTAATTGTTATATTGGTTGAGTAATTGAGAAATCATTCAATTGGTGTAGAACAACTCTCAAGTAAAAGAACTTGCATGAATTGCTAGAAATAGAATTTCATAAGTTCTCCTATATGGGTGTGAATCCATTCGTATGATAAAATCCATTGATTGTATTGCATCTTCTAGGGGTTTTGAGTTGGGAAGAGATTCCAATCAATTAACCTAGGGATAGGGGTTGTAAGCTTGAGAAAGATAACAACTTAATAATGGGATTTTAGGGTCAATTGAATTTGAGCAATCCATTTGGCACGAATTGAAGTTAATGATCAGGGTTAGGGGGATTCCACTTCTAAGTCTTGCATTTAAAGCATTGCATTTCCTTTTCGTTTGATTCATTGGTGCTCTCATTTATTTATTACTTAGATTAATTTGTTTTTTTGTTCCAATCTTTCGTATTAGTTAGACTAGATAATAAAGTGCGGGTGATTACTAGTACTTGTTAGGTCCCTGTGGGTACGACACTCGGTACTCCTCATACGCTATACTACAGAACGATAGATACACTTGCCTAGCGTATCCATAGTGTTATAAAGAGGATATCAAGTTTTTGGCGCCGTTGCCGGGGACTTGGCAATATTAGGAAATCCTTAGTTTTACTAATCTAGTCATTGCATTCTTCATTTTTCATTATTTCATTAATTTTATTATTTCATTTTTCCTTTTTAATTGTCAAAGTCTTTATTAATTCGATTGGTTTGCTCTGCTACAACAGGAGTTAGACTAGTGCATGACTAGGAGTAGCAGTTCAACCCCATTACCCTTTGATCCTGAGGTTGAAAGGACGTTCTGTCGAGCTCTCAGGGAGAGACTTTTGCAAAGAGCAGAGGAGATTGATCAAGAACATAGAGAGCAAGTAGAAATGGCTGAAGAAAACAACCCCCAGGCTCATATTCAAAATCCTTTGTTCGATGAGAATCCACTCCACCCAATCAATGCACCACCACCACAGCAGCAAGAGAGACAAAGAACGATGTCAGATTATGCTAGACCTCTACTCACAGGCATAGAATCCAGCATAACTAGACCAAGAGTTGCTACTAACAATTTCGAGATCAAGCCGAATATAATTCAAATGGTCCAACAACTCATTCAATTCGATGGCCTGCCTGATGAAGATCCGAATGCCCATATGGCAAATTTCTTGGAAATTTGCGACACCTTCAAAATAAACAGGAGTTTCGGATGATGCTATTCGCCTGAGGATTATTCCCCTTCTCACTTAGAAACCGGGCAAAGCAGTGGTTGAGCTCCCTTCCAAGAGGGTCCATAACGACATGGGACCAAATGGCGGAGAAATTTCTAGCCAAGTACTTTCCACCCGTCCAAGACTGCAAAAATGAGGAATGACATATCCTCATTTGCCCAAATAGAGTCAGAGACATTATATGACACTTGGGAGCGATTTTAAGGAGCTTTTGAGGAAGTGCCCACATCACGGGTTGCCCACTTGGCTTCAAGTTCAGACATTCTACAACTGGGCTCAACCCAGCCACTAGGCAGATGATTGACGCAGCAGTAGGGGGGACACTGAATAGCAAGACACCAGAGCAAGCCCAAGAACTATTCGAGGAGATGGCCATGAATAGTTATCAATGGCAATCCACGCGATCTCGACCCAACAGAGCAGCTGGTGTTTATGATGTAGATCCAGTGACAGTTCTAGCGGCCCAGGTGGAGGCATTGAGTAAGAAAATAGATGGGATGACAATTGCACAGAGACAATCCCAATTGATGCAGTGTGACCTTTGTGGAGGAGGCCATAACAACCAAGAGTGCAAAGCGATAGGTGCCACGGATCATCTGGAGGAGCAATGCCAATATATGAACAATGCACCGAGGCAACAGAACAATCCATACAGCACAACGTACAATCCTGGATGGAGGAATCACCCCAATTTCTCTTGGGGGAATCAAGGACAACAAAGACCACAGCCTCCACCTGGGTACCAGCAGCAACCTCCACAAGAGAAGAAATCAAATTTGGAGGAATTGATGACAAAATATATCAATTCTTCAGAGAGTCGCATGCAGGGAATGGAGACTTCTCTACGTAATCAGCAAGCCTCGATCCATAACCTGGAGAATCAAATTGGTCAGATAGCCAAGAACATCTCAGAGAGACCGCATGGTGCACTCCCAAGCAACACAGAAAATAATCCAAGAGAGCAAGCCAAGGCAGTTACACTGAGGAGTGGTAAAGAGCTAAAGGATTCCGAGGTAGGGCTGAATAAGGAGGAAGGAGTTGATTACAAACAGATTAAAGACGGGATGGGTTCTGAAGAAGAATCTAACGAGGATCAAAAGCCTGAAGAAGAAGGAGGTCAGAGAATACAAGCCTACCGTACCATATCCCGGTAGACTCCAAAAGGACCGTCAAGATGCACAATTTGGTAAGTTCCTAGAGTTATTTAAGCAATTGCATATTAACTTACCTTTTGTTGAGGCTCTTGCGCAGATGCCCAAGTATGCCAAATTCTTGAAGGACCTTCTGACGAACAAGAGGAAGCTTGAAGAGTTGTCTATCGTGACTACTGAACGAAGAGTGCTCTGCCGTCCTCCAGAATAAACTACCCCAGAAAGTCAAGGATCTAGGGAGTTTTACCATCCCTTGTAATATTGGTAGTTTATTTGTTGATAAGGCTCTAGCTGATTTAGGAGCTAGTATAAATTTAATGCCTTATGAAATGTTTATGAAATTGGGGTTGGGTGAACCAAAAACCACTAGGATGAGCATACAATTGGCTGATAGATCAATTAAGTATCCTAGGGGAATCATAGAGGATGTGCTAGTAAAAATTGATAAATTCATCTTCCCAGTTGATTTTGTTATATTAGATATGGAAGGTGACATAGAGATTCCTTTGATCCTAGGACGCCCTTTCCTAGCAACTGCTAAAGCATTAATTGATGTACATGCTGGGAAACTAACTCTAAGGGTTGAGGATGAAGAAGTGGTGTTTAGGATTCCTGACACCATGAAGCACCCTCTGGATAGGGATGATAGCTGTTATTTCACGGACATAATTGATGATGATTCTTCCCTTTTTGTGCAGGAAATTTCACTAGAGGACCCATTGGAGGCCTGCATCATTCGAGGAGAAAGGGCCAGTGAAACCAACCCCGAAGTTGTTCAACAGTCAATGTATTTGGATGCTAGACAGACAGTAAAAAGGAGAAAGGCTTATGAGGAGCTTGGAGCCTCGAAGGGTGGTAACCTCAAGCCTTCAATCGAAGAGCCACCCGACTTGGAATTGAAGCAATTACCCGAGCACCTCGAGTATGCATTCTTAGCTGAGGACTCCAAACTGCCAGTGATCATCGCAGCGGACCTAGACGGAGCCAAGAAAGAAAGGTTGTTGAAGGTACTAAGAGACCATAAAAAGGCATTGGCATGGAAGATAGCAGATATAAAGGGGATTAGTCCCTCGTATTGCACCCACAAGATTTTACTAGAAGAAGATTTCAAGCCAGTAGTACAGCCACAGCGACGGCTCAACCCGAACATGAAAGATGTGGTTAAATCAGAGGTAATTAAATTGTTAGATGCTGGAGTTATTTATCCTATCTCTGATAGTTCTTGGGTGAGTCCAGTACAGGTGGTGCCGAAGAAAGGAGGCATGACAGTCGTCCCGAATGAGAAGAACGAGCTAATACCCATGAGGACTGTCACTGGATGGAGGGTCTGCATCGATTATCAGAAGTTGAATGATGCCACCCGTAAAGACCACTTCCCTGCTCCCTTTCATCGATTAGATGCTGGAAAGGCTGTCTGGGCATGAATACTACTGTTTTCTGGATGGGTTATCAGGCTATTTCCAGATCCCAATAGCCCCAGAGGACCAAGAGAAGACGACATTTACTTGCCCGTATGGTACATTTGCTTACCGTAGGATGCCATTCGGGTTGTGCAATGCCCCAGCAACCTTCCAAAGGTGCATGCTCGCTATTTTTGATGAATTAGTTGAGGACATTATGGAGGTATTTATGGACGACTTCTCTGTCTTTGGTGATTCTTTTGATTTATGCTTAACTAATTTGAGTAGAGTGCTTAGACGTTGTGAAGAGACTAATTTGGTATTGAACTGGGAAAAATGTCACTTCATGATAAAGGAAGGCATAGTATTGGGGCATAAGATATCTAGAAGAGGCATAGAAGTTGATAGAGCAAAAATTGAAACAATAGAGAAATTGCCTCCCCGACATCTGTTAGGGCAATTAGAAGTTTTTTAGGCCATGCTGGTTTTTACAGAAGGTTCATTAAGGATTTCTCAAAAATAGCTAGGCCATTAACTAAATTGCTTGAAAAAGATGCAGTTTTTGATTTTGATAATAATTGCATGCATGCCTTCTCTATTTTGAAAGAGAAATTGACAAATTCCCCATTATGGTAGCACCAGATTGGTCCCTACCTTTTGAGCTAATGTGTGATGCTAGTGACTGTGCAGTGGGAGCAGTACTTGGGCAACGAAAAGATAAGTATTTTCAACCCATCTATTACGCAAGCAAGACTCTAACTGATGCTCAGGAGAATTACACCACCACCGAGAAAGAGCTGCTTGCCATAGTGTTTGCTTTTGATAAATTTAGACCTTATCTTATCTTGTCTAAAGTTATTGTTTACACTGACCACTCAGCACTAAAGTACCTACTCCATAAAAATGATGCAAAACCGAGACTGATTCGTTGGGTTTTGTTGTTGCAGGAATTTGATATTGAAATAAAGGACAAGAAGGGAGCTGAGAACCTAGCGGCAGACCATCTCTCTCGTTTGGAAAATGACCAAAGAGAGACACTCTTCGAGGATGAAATAAATGACGAGTTTCCGGATGAGAAACATTATCTAATTAATCCCTCTTGTGTGTATTCTCCTTGGTTTGCTGATTTTGCCAATTACTTAGCTGCACGGGTCGTTCCTAAAGGCATGACAAATCAGCAGAAGAAGAAATTCTTCTCTGATCTACGTCATTACTTGTGGGAAGACCCGTACCTATTTCGTATTTGTGCAGATCACATGATTAGGAGATGCGTGGCTCACCCAGAAACAGAGTCCATTTTGGGGCATTTTGTAAGGTAATAAGGGGAGTAACGCAGCGGAAAATTTAAAATTTATTACCTTAGCCATGGATCTCTTTGATGTAATCTATACGATTAAAGGGTGTTAAGCACAAATACCTCAAGCATAGAAGGTTTCTATGCTTCAAAGGGCAAGATCCTATTCGATGAAGGTGTTGATCTACCATGAAAAGCCCTCCAAGTGTCGAGCCTCCAACGGTATCCACACGAACATGATCTTTAGGAACCTTTGGGCTTGCTTGCCTTGCCTTTTGAGTGCTAGCTCCCTTGAATATCATGAAGAACACAAGAACAAGAAGAGGAGGAAGACAAAACCCTAACCCTTAGGGAGAAGAGGGTGTGGCATTTTTCTTGGGAGAAAACACGCCTCTCTCAATTTTTCTCTCTCTAAATTTTATCTTGTGTTTCATCAATCAATTCAAGAGTCGAAGGCATAGGACTTATTTATAGATGTAGTATCCTAGTCTTTAAGGAAACAAGAGCAATTGGAAACCAAGAAGGTTTAGGAAGCTTACCTTAAGCTAATCCTATTCCTTTAGGAAACCTATTCCAAAAGGAAACCAAATAGCTTCTTATTCCTTTTAGGAAACTAATTTCCTATCAAGACTTAGAATATTTATAAATAAGTCCTTTAAGTTAATTTATCACATAAATTAACGCCATAAGTATCTTATACTTATCTTAATAACAATTTAACCCAAAGACCATGTTCTTATTGTGTGTGACCCATTAGGTTCCATTCACGTTGGCAATAAGTACAAATTATAACTCATTTAATTAATTAATTAAGAGCCAGATAAATTAACACTTTAATTTATCATTAATTCACTAATTAATTAATTTGCACTTATAGATCATGAGTGGCGTCTAGCAATGCATCATGACCACCCAAGTGAATAGGAAAGTCATATGGTAGACTACACCTATCAATGACAATGTTACCGTGTAATTAATATCCTTTCACCACACTATATCCCAATTAGTCTAAGAGTGTAGTGCGCACTCTTTAAATGACTAAGTTAATGATTTCTTATTCCCGAAATATAACTTTCATAAAAGTATAACCTTGAAACTCTTTCAAGTCATACTTTCACTTTTGCGCAAAAGATTCTTTAAGTCATATTTCAACAAGTGGCCAATCCGGGATATACTCTCCTATAATAAGGAGTGGTGAATCCTATATCGATTACTTACTATCCTTCCATGCTTCATACTATACCCAATCTATACCGTATGGGCTACTCTTTTACGAGCATCGAGCAATAGAGTCAAAGCATAGCAATCCACACTCAAGATACCATGGTAATCTCAAGTCTAAGGATCACTTACACCATTGCCATTAAGAGTATAATTCATAAGCACTAATGAATAGTAACTCTCTGGCGGATCAATCCAATGAACTTGTTCTCTAACAAGCATCCACATACCAGCTTAGGTGTCACACGCCATAGTTGACTGAGATCAACTACTACTTACCATAAGTAGAGGCAAAGTATGTGCTAGTCTTCTCATATTAATGATGTCCAATCTCATTAATACTACGACTAGGGATGTTTAAGAATATAACTTAATGTGTAATAAGAGTCTCATCATTGTAACTCTTACAATCTCTTATACACAGTTAATATTCTATGGACTTTATCAAATAAACAAGTAATATTAATAACAAGTATTAAATGACAAAGAAAATGCCACATATATAAGTATAACACGAAATAAGTGTAATAAAAATCCCAAAAACCTAACTTGGTTTTAGGGCATATACCAATTGCCATAGAGGACCAGCTGGAGGACACTATCATGCAAACGTGACAGCACGCAAAGTCCTCGAATCAGGTTTTTATTGGCCTACACTTTTCAAGGATGCCAAGAGGTATGTTGAACAATGTGATAATTGTCAACGATCAGGTAACCTCTCATCTAAGGATGAAATGCCCCAGTCTAATATACTTGAGTGTGAGATTTTTGACTTGTGGGGTATTGATTTTATGGGCCCATTTCCTGTGTCATTTGGGAACAAGTATATCCTAGTAGCTGTAGATTATGTCTCTAAGTGGGTTGAAGCTCAGGCTTTACCAACTAACGATGCTAGGGTAGTGGTCAAATTTCTCAAAAAGTTATTTTCCCGATTTGGCACACCTCGAGCTATAATAAGTGATAGGGGTACACATTTCTGTAACCAGCAATTTGATAAGGTCCTTAAAAGATATGGTGTTACACATAAGGTAGCTACCCCTTACCATCCTCAGACAAGTGGCCAGGTAGAGGTTACCAATAGAGAGTTAAAACGGATTCTTGAGAAAACCGTAGAGCGTTCACGTAAAGATTGGTCAGTAAAGTTAGATGATGCTCTATGGGCCTATAGAACTGCCTATAAGACCCCCATTGGCACTACACCATATAGGCTAGTCTATGGTAAATCTTGTCACTTGCCGGTTGAGCTTGAACATAAAGCGTATTGGGCAATTAAACTCACTAATCTTGATTTGCAATGTGCAGGCTTAAGGCGAACTTTTCAATTAAATGAACTAGATGAATGGCGGCAAGAGGCATATGAAAGTTCAAGAATTTTCAAAGAGAGGACAAAGGCTTGGCATGACAAAGGGATTAGAAGAGCCAAGGAATTCCAACAGGGCGATCAAGTTCTATTATTTAATTCGAGGCTTCGGTTGTTCCCAGGTAAGCTTAAGTCTAGGTGGTCGGGTCCATTTGTAGTTAATAAGGTCTTCCCTTCTGGTGCAGTGGAGATTACACATGAAGAGAAGGGTACATTCAAAGTAAATGGTCATCGTCTAAAGCTCTACCAGAGTGGTGATTTGAAGGAACAGGGAAAGGAGGTGTATTACCTCGATGACCCAAAAGACTAAAGCATGTTACAGGCGTCGAGCTAACGACGTTAAACAAAGCGCTAGTTGGGAGGCAACCCAACCTTTATTTTGTTATTATTATTTTAGTTCGGTATATGTGATTTTGTCAAGTAGTTTATTTTCTTTTCTTATGTCTATGGTGCAGGCCTTTAGCAATAGGAAGGAGAGAAAAGGAGACATTTGGTTTAAAAAGAGAGTTTTCACTCAATCTTCATTATGTTTTTGAACTTTAATTTTGTTTTTAGTGTGGATCTATCTCATTTGTTGGGTGGAAATTGCGTTTTTATTTGGCATGGTATGGAAAGGTTTTTGGGAATTCCAGTTGTGCAGCAGAAAAAGCTTTCTGGAACCACCCGCGCCATCATCCGCGCCGCGGATGAGGCCGCGGGTGAAACCAGAATGTTAGTTTTTGCGTCTGTCCCCATCCGCACCATGATCCGCGTCGCGGGTCATGTCGCGGATGGGGTTCCTAGGTCATCCTAAAAATAAAAAAAATAAAAAAGAGGGTTCATCCGCGTCTCACCCGCGGCCCGGGTGAGACCGCGGATCATTACTAGTCGCGTCTGCCTTCATCCGCGACTTCATCCGCGCCGCGGATGAGCCCGCGGATGAAGTCGCGGACAGTTTAATCTCTTCATTCTACGAATTTTTTCTGCACTTCTTTCTTCCCCCTTTCTCCCAAAACCCTAACCCCTCCGCTCCAACTCCCCAAACCCTCCATTATCACCCAATTCCTCCATCAATCCACATCCCACACACCTCTCCCCATCAAACTCACCTGCGGTGCATCAATTTTTCCTCCTTTTAGGGCGTTTTTCTGGTTGTTTTTGGATTATTTTCGTGGGTTTTATTGGGCTAATTTCTGACATCACTTTTGCATCCCTTGCCTTGCTACTCTACTCTTGAGGTATGGACTTTCATCTTGTTCTTAGTATTTATGTTATTGATTGTTCAATTGACTAATCCTTTTTGTTTATTCGTATTTATGCTATTGGTTGATTGAATGATTATATTTATGTGCTTATCCATGTTTTGGGGAGATTAAAGTGTGGGTTATGTGGTTTGTTCATAATTTTGCTGAATTAAGATGGAAATTTCCAATGAAATTTTGGTACTTTCATTGAAATTTTGGGATTTTCATGCCTTTGTTCAAATTGTGGGGTGATATGACTGCATGTTTATATGCCTTAATTGTACATTAGTGGAATGGTTCAAGTGTGGGTTAGTTTATTTTTGGGTAATTTTGATGAATTTAGCATAAGTTAACCAATGTATGTCATCAATTAGGATGTGTCTTTACTTCTCACATTGGTTGTCTCATTGCTTTGTTCTTGATAGAATGTACGTATTCCCACCTTGATTACGATGGATATACTTTAAATGATGATATGCCTTGGTGTTAAGATGCTAAGCGTTCTCTTTTAAGGGCATTGTCATTTTCCTTTTGGGCATACACAGGCGTATCTTATTTAGGACGTCCCCTTCATAATATGCATATTAATTTGGGTTCCATGTGTTCATTTGGGTTTATCGAGTAGTTGTTATCCTGTGCCATGTATTTTTTCTCATTGATTCATTCAGGTACTCAAAATGCCAAGAAAGTACGTGGCACATAAAAGAGCTCGCGGGGAAGCATCCTCTAGTCGCACTCCCCAATGGGATAACACTCGCTTCACCTCGCTCGAGAATGCCCAATGGTACACGAAACATGAGCGAGGCGAACTGATCATTGAAAAAACTGTGGATGAAGCTGTGGATGCTATTCTTCACGTTACTGAGAACTTTGCTCGGTTAGGCTGGGACCCTATTTTGAGGCTTCCCAACTTCTACTACCCTCAGTTGGTGCAGCGAATTCTATGCGAATATGGACAAATCTGAGTACAGTGCTTCAAGTTTGACCACTACGGTTCGTGGCACAAGGATTGAGCTCAACCGAGCATCTTTGGCTGCAATCCTTGGGTGTAGGAACGATGGACCCCCAGTTTGGTATGTTCGACAATTTCAGTGGAGGGGACCTTGGACTGTCCAATAGGGAGCTGCCAAGTTTGGAGTGCACGCTAAAGTAGCCAGATTTGATAATCGTGAAGTCTACTATGCCAAGGATTTTGATGCTCCCTATCACATTATCATCTATATCTTCGGCCACAATGTCTTTCCAAGGAGGAGCAGTCTCAACGAGTCTAGGGCCAGCGATATTTACTTTCTAGACGAGATGGTGAACGGTTGCATGCCTGAGCCTAGTCCCTTACCTAGTGCGATCATTGCTTACATGATGAAGACGGCCATGGCGCAGAGTGCCACTACCGGATTTGGGTTCCCACGACTCATTTCCCTTATTATGGAGCGTTATGGAGTCCAGCTTGACGGTCATCATAGATTGGACACGGGGACTCGAGACATAGTGAACCTCCGTGTACTGAAGAGTCTTGACACCAGACCATGGGCAATTGACATGTTAGAGGGACGAGGACACCAAGTTGAGGAAGAAGAAGATGCCCCCCCCCACGGAGCCCGCCACTGCACCACCGCCTCCACCGGCACATTCTCCGGGCCCTTCACACTCGACTGCGAATGAAGATATTTTGGCAGCCATAGGGACACTCCGGGCTGATTTCATGGGTGCTATGGGCGACTTGCGGACCGATTTTATGGGCACCCTAGGTCACATCCAAGGGCAATTGGACGACCTTGGCGGTCGTGTGGGCAGTCTTGAAGATTATTTACACTCTTTTCCTTTTGGCGGATCAGGAGGCAGTCATGATACACCAGGCGCCCCACCTTCATGATTATCCTTTTTCTTTTGCTTTACTTTCGTTTATTTTTGCTTTTGGCCTGTATAAGACGTTTTCTCTTATTTTTATGTTTCTCTTGTTTTCTACGTTCAGTCACTTTTGGCCTGTACTAATTCTAGGGATAATGTAGTTCTTTTGTTTCTTTTGTTTATTTGTTTGCAGTAGTTTCTAGACTTTCTGGCTTTCACTCTCCTTTCAATCGCGTACCAAGTGATCCCGCCAACAAGGGGAGTATCTGTTTATCTTATTATTATTATTATTATTTATTATTTATTTATTTATTATTTTATTTTTATTTTTATTTTCTTATTTTTCACACTTTGAGGACAACGTGTGATTTAAGTGTGGGGAGAGAGTGTCGTAGACATATCAGTTGTTTACTTTTGTGATGTTATTTTTGCTGGTTGTGTTTGATTGTGGTGTTTCGTATAGTTTCTTTCAAGTTTTCTTTTTAAGAAGTTATGTTATCTTAGTAATTAGGGTCGATTGTCCTACACGAATGGGACCAATACATGCCTTACCTAAGGAGAAATTAGTACGTGTATAAGAACTCATACTTTAGTAAAAATATAGTAGGCAAAATAGAGTTAATTATGCTGAAATTTTTAGATTTGAAGAAGTTTCTCTAGATTATTTGATTCAGTTGAGTAGTTAACGGATATGGTAAGTGGAGTGAAGTATACCTTATGATTTACATTAAAAAAAAAAAAAGAGGGGGTCATTTAGCAATATAGCTCAGGATCTACTCCACTAGTTTTGGTACTGAGTAACCGGGAGTCTTCATTTACCAATGTCGACTTTCGCGTCAAAAGGTTACCAAAATTATGAGTAAGCATAGCTACTTGAGCGTACGAAGTATTGAGTAACCGGAGATCTTCATCACCAATGTCGTTCTTCGCGTCAAAAGATAACTTCGTGTCTCAAGGAAAGGCTGAGCTATAATTATATACTCATATGAAAAAAAAAAAGAGAAGAAGAAAAAGAGAAAGAGAAGAGCCTCTTGTTGGTTAACGATGAAATAATCATGGGTATATGGATTTATCCATAAGCTGTGGAAGTTGACTACTTGAGTGGGTCGAGTATGAAGGGAATGGATTCATTTTGACAAGGTTGACGTATACTTACCTTTATTTTGCCTATTATGATGAGTAATCAAAGTAAGAGTAACTGTATGCAGAATTTTTCTCCTGGTTGTAAAGTTTGCATGTATGGTTTCCTTGGTATTGAACCATTATCTGATTATTAGAGTTTTATTGCTTGAGGACAAGCAATGGCTTAAGTGTGGGGGAGTTGATAATGGCCAAAGTGACTAGATTTTTAGGCATGTTTAGGCTAGGATTTACGTGTTTTTCGTTACAAGTTTGGCTTAATAATTGTGGTTTTTCTTTCTTTTGGATTCTTGAGTGAATTTGACAAGGGAGCTACTCATTTGGCTTGCTTTTCCATGTTTTTATAGGTTTTTCCACCTCCTTCTGCCGAATACCAAAGGATGGTTGAGTGTATGCGAAATAGGAACGCAAGATTACAAGCACAAAACAATGGTTAGAGGGAATTAGAGATTCTGTCCCCATCCGCGCCTTCATCCGCTCCGCGGATGAGGTCGCGGGTGAGGACAGTGACTCGGCCAATGCGCAAGAAGTTTTCTGTCGGCATCCGCGGCATCACCTGCGCCGCGGATGAGGGCGCGGGTGGAGCCAGACCCGGACAACTTTTCATCCGCGGCTTCGGCCGCGCCGTGGATGAAGCCGCGGATGAAGTGCGTAAACCTGCGATTCAGTATGTTTTCAAGGCGAAGTTTGGGGGAAAAAGAACCTAAGTGGAGAGGGGAAGAAACTAGGGAAGGGGGAAGGCTTTTCTAGGGCAAAAAGGGGGAACGGAAGGGAGACACGAAGGAAGAAAGACTCAAGACTTGAAAGAAGAAGAAGAATTGCAGCAGCAACAAGGGAAACTCTGCAACAAAGAAGAGTGAAGAAACATACATGAGAATGAGTTTTTCATTGCTTTCTTTGTTGCTTGTTGAACTTTTTCCCTTTATTATGGAGTAGAATTGTTTAAGACTTGGAAGGGTTGAAGCCCTAACCTTTGTTTATGATATTTTGATTTGTTGTTTTAATGGAAAAATCTCATCTTTAATTGGTTTACTTATGAGTTTATTGATGAATTAGATTGGGTTTTTGTGCACGAATTCAATCTTAATTGTTATATTGGTTGAGTAATTGAGAAATCATTCAATTGGTGTAGAACAACTCTCAAGTAAAAGAACTTGCATGAATTGCTAGAAATAGAATTTCATAAGTTCTCCTATATGGGTGTGAATCCATTCGTATGATAAAATCCATTGATTGTATTGCATCTTCTAGGGGTTTTGAGTTGGGAAGAGATTCCAATCAATTAACCTAGGGATAGGGGTTGTAAGCTTGAGAAAGATAACAACTTAATAACGGGATTTTAGGGTCAATTGAATTTGAGCAATCCATTTGGCACGAATTGAAGTTAATGATCAGGGTTAGGGGGATTCCACTTCTAAGTCTTGCATTTAAAGCATTGCATTTCCTTTTCGTTTGATTCATTGGTGCTCTCATTTATTTATTACTTAGATTAATTTGTTTATTTTGTTCCAATCTTTCGTATTAGTTAGACTAGATAATAAAGTGTGGGTGATTACTAGTACTTGTTAGGTCCCTGTGGGTACGACACTCGGTACTCCTCATACGCTATACTACAGAACGATAGGTACACTTGCCTAGCGTATCCATAGTGTTATAAAGAGGATATCACGTTTTCTTGAAAAGGGAGTATTTACAAACACCTATTGGTGCTAGCCTTTGGGAAAGTTGTAAATGCAGTCCAAGTTTAAAACAAAACATTTTACTTGAAAGTAAATAAGGACTCATGACTCATGAAATAAAAAAAAAAAAACAGGATATGAGCTAGACACTAAAACCATTGAAGAAAGAAATCCATTCCAGGGCTCTATCTGGAAATGAATTTAGAAACAAAGGCAATACTAAATTCACCGTCACTCAGCTATCCAGTCGTTCAGTGCTCCTTCATCCATGACCTTGAAACCAGTAGTATCTAACTTTAACCCCATTGTCAATTTCTGATCTAGCTCTATCATCCTCACAGTGGGTTCATGGGGAGGCAAAGGATTGTTATCAACATTTGGAGTTTGTCCTCCTCCTCTACTCAACACGATTGCTCCATCATTGATCATGTCTTGAATCATATGTTTTACAGCCCAACAATTGGCTGTGGAATGCCCTCGGCTTCCAGAATGATAAGCACAAATAGCTTGGGGGTCGTAATGGTGGGGAAACCCATTATAGTAATTCACCTTAGGTACCATACCAATCTTACCTACTGCCTTCAGTTGTTCATAAATTTGATCCAAGGGGCGACCAGGAGGAGTGAAGGTCCTGGATCCCCTCTGTGGGTGATTTGCTGGACCCATAGCATTTTGAAGTTGGTTGGGTGGAACATAAGTATTGGGACGGATAGGTATTGGGCGGGGTTGAAATGGAGGCCGTAGGTTATTTTGTGGTGCGGGCTGAAAATTCTAAAATGTGGGTTGGGTATTTGCAAGAAATGGCTGCGTATTCATCGGTTGGGCTTAGGTGTGAAAAATTGGTTGAGGGCACGGTGGAAAAGTAGGAAAAGCATGTGCCGATGGAGAGTACTGTAGATAATTGGCATAATAGTTCGTGTTGGGTTGGAATCTGGGTTTGGGCCTCAGGCCTTGATTTAGCACAAAAACTGATTCCCCTTCCTTCTGTTCGATTTTCTTTCCAATCGCCTTCTTCAAATTATTATTGTTTTGCAGATTTTCCACTTGTAATTTCATGGCAGCCATGTCTACCATTTTTCCTTTCTTCACTCCTCTCTCAATGGCTTCTGCTTGTTCGATGACCTAAGCAAAAGTTTTTCCAATGGAACCCACGATGGCCTGATAATACGGTGGGTCCTAAGCATCAATGAACAGTTTGACCATTTCATTTTCATCAATTGGCAAACTTACTTTGGCAGCAACACTTCGCCACCATTGGCCATAAGTCACATAGCTTTCTGAGGGTTTCTTCTTTAGCTCTACTAGAGCAAATCTGTCAGGTACCAGGTCGTAATTGAATTCACACTGCTTGATGAAAGTTCGCGAAAGGTCAGTCCAGTTTCGGATCTTTGAAAAGTCCAATTTTAAATACCACTCTAATGCTTCTTTCTCCAAAATTTTTCCAAAAAGTCTCATTCGTAACTTGTCATCCCCAGTTGGTTTTTCCAGTTTGTTACAGAACATTTTGAGATGCACTACAAGGTCCCCACTGCCATTATACTTAGAAAACTTAGGCACTTTGAATTTCGGTGGCAATTGAGTATTTGTAAACATGTAGAAATCCTCGTAGTCCAATCCACCGTATCTGTCAAACCCTTGACTCTCTTTGATGAAATCATCAAATCTATCCAGTCTCTTCAATAATGTCTTATCAGTCATAAAAGGATTCTCTTCCCTAGCAAAAGGTTCCATCCGCTCCTTCTTGATACCAAGTATCAAGCACAAACTGACTTGCGTTAAGAGCCGGTGGTGGCTGAGTGTTTCGGGTGAATTGAGTTGCTTGTTGGGGGTAGTAAGGTTGGTTCAGGGCATTCTGGGTGTTTCTAGGGCTGGATGGAATATGAACAAGCACTTGAGGATTTTGAGTAGGTGGGGGTGGCATCTGAGTGTCTTGGGTATTCAGAGATGAGACTTGTATCTGGACAGCTGGGTCATTGTCATTCGTACCAAGAGCATTTCCACTTGCATTGGGTTGGGTATGCAGAGTTTCCCGAGTGGGTGGTACGTTTGAGGTTGAGCCATTGTTGTTCATATTTCGTATAAATGTAAGGTAATAAGGGGAGTAACGCAACGGAAAATTTAAAAATTTATTACCTTAGCCATGGATCTCTTTGATGTAATCTATACGATTAAAGGGTGTTTAGCACAAACACCTCAAGCATAGAAGGTTTCTATGCTTCAAAGGGTAAGATAGTATTCGATGAAGGTGTTGATCTACCATGAAAAGCCCTCCAAGTATAGAGCCTCCAACGGTATCCACACGAACAAGATCTTTAGGAACCTTTGGGCTTGCTTGCCTTGCCTTTTGAGTGCTAGCTCCCTTGAATTTCATGAAGAACACAAGAACAAAAAGAGAAAGAAGACAAAACCCTAACTTTTAGGGAGAAGAGGGTGTGGCGTTTTAATTGGGAGAAAAACACGCCTCTCTCAATTTTTTCTCTCTCTAGATTTTATCTTGTGTTTCATCAATCTTTCAAGAGTCAAGGCATGGACTTATTTATACATGTAGTATCCTAGTCTTTAAGGAAACAAGAGCAATTGGAAACCAAGAAGGTTTAGGAAGCTTACCTTAAGCTAATCCTATTCCTTTAGGAAACCTATTCCAAAAGGAAACCAAATAGGTTCTTAATTCCTTTTAGGAAACTAATTTCTATCAAGACTTAGAATATTTATAAAGAAGTCCTTTAAGTTAATTTATCACATAAATTAACCCCATAAGTATCTTATACTTATCTTAATAATAATTTAACCCAAAGACCATGTTCTTATTGTGTGTGACCCATTAGGTTCCATTCATGTTGGCAATAAGTACAAATTATAACTCATTAATTAATTAATTAAGAGCCAGATAAATTAACATTTTAATTTATCATTAATTTACTAATTAATTAATTTGACCTTATAGATCATGAGTGGCGTCTAGCAATGCATCATGACCACCCAAGTGAATAGGAAAGTCATATGGTAGACTATACCTATCAATGACAATGTTTCCGTGTAATTAATATCCTTTCACCACACTATATCCCAATTAGTCTAAGAGTGTAGTGCGCACTGTTTAAATGACTAATTAATGATTTCTTGTTCCCGAAATATAACTTTCCATAAAAGTATAACCATGAAACTCTTTCAAGTCATACTTTCACTTTTGCACAAAAGATTCTTTAAGTCATATTTCAACAAGTTACCAATCCGGGATATACTCTCCTATAATAAGGAGTGGTGAATCCTATATCGATTACTCACTATCCTTCCATGCTTCATACTATACCCAATCTCTACCGTATGGGCTACTCTTTTATGAGTACCGAGCAATAGAGTCAAAGCATAGCAATCCACACTCAAGATACCATGGTAATCTCAATTCTAAGGATCACTTACACCATTGCCATTAAGAGTATAATTCATTAGCACTGTGAATAGTAACTCTTGGCGGATCAATCCAATGAACTTGTTCTCTAACAAGCATCCACATACCAGCTTAGGTGTCGCACACCATAGTTGACGAGATCAACTACTACTTGCCCTAAGTAGAGGCAAAGTATGTGCTAGTCTTTCCATATTAATGATGTCCAATGTCATTAATACTATGACTAGGGATATTTAAGAATATAACTTTATGTGTAATAAGAGTCTCATCATTGTAACTCTTACAATCTCTTATGCACAGTTAATATTCTATGGACTTTATCAAATAAACAAGTAATATTAATAACAAGTATTAAATGACAAAGAAAATGCCACATATATAAGTATAACACGAAATAAGCGTAATAAAAATCCCAAAAACCAACTTGGTTTTAGGGCATACACTAACCAACTCCCACTTGCACTATAACCAATCACCTATAGGTTTTAGGCTATAAGCATGACTATCATGCCTATTATGGGACAAGGCCATGGTGAAAGGATCAATGACATTAACCTTGTGGGAACCTCCTCTATATTTTTATTATTTGACCCAAACTATTTCCATTAATAGATGGTGGCACAAACCTACACTTTAGGATCATGGATGAGACTTTAGTTCCTTGATTAAGCGATGGCACAATTGTTTTCATAAAACAATAAAAGGAACTATTCTTTGTTCAACAAAGAATCCCTTGATCCATAGTAACTTCTAAAGCTACCATGTATTCGCCTTTGTTATAGAATATGTTGTAGTGTCTATCATAAAACGCTTTTATCCACTACAGTTCAACGTGAACACCAATTTATCTATGATTTACTTATCATCCCTATTGGATTAAAAAGTTTGTATCTTTAAATCCACACACTTCCTAAGTGTGATTTCCATATTTAAGAATTGTCCTTTTAGTGCTACTCGAGTACTTAAGAATATCCTTTGATAACCATCTAGTGACGCTCACCAGAATTGCTCGAAACACTTAAAGCCAGAAGACATCAGGTCTCATACATAGGATATCATATACAATTGAACCTATTGCAAAAGCATACGGGATCTATTAATGCTATCAATCTCGACAAGTGTCAGAGGCACATGTCTCTCAAAAGAGTAATCTCCTATCACATAGGTAAAATCCCCTCTTCGATTGCACTATGCTAAACCCTTTAGCATCTAGCCTATGTACTTGGATCTAGTGAGACCAAGCAACCTCTTCGATCTATCTATATAGATCTTAATTCCCAGATTAGAGATCGCGTCTCCTTTATTAAGAAATTCTTGGACAACCATATCTTTACCTTTAAAGTATATTGTTTCCATCAACGATATGTCATTCACATATAGTATCAAGAAAATGACAATGCTCCCCCTCAACTTTACATTTACACAAAGCTTGTCTTTGTTTTCAAGAAAATCTAGACTCTTTGATTATCTTATCAAAACAAATGCTTCAACACCTTGACACTTGCAAGAGTCGACAAATGGGCCCTTAAAGATTGCACACCTTATGACTATCAATGGAAGTGAAGGCCCAAGGGATGTGTCATATACATACCTTTTAATTCCCGTTATGGGATGAAGTCTTCATATCCATTTATCATAGCCATAAAAGCAGCTATTGTAAGTAAAATCTTAAATGGATTTAAGCATGGTCAATGGTTGAATGGTTTCTTTCAAAGTCAAGCCTTTGAATTGAATCCTTTTCCCATTAATCTTGCTTTATAGGCAAGTACGTTACTATCCATGTCAGTCTTTCTCATAAAGACCTACTTGCACCCTATGGGTTTTATCTGATTAGTTGACTTGAGCAAGGTCTACACCTTGTTCTTGTACATGGAATCCATTTTGGATTTTATGGCATCTTGCCACATCAAGGAGTCTACATTAGACAAAGCCTCTTCATGATTGGTAGGTTTGTCATCATATATGACTAATACATTATTGCTCTTTCTAATGAGAAATCTATATCTCTCATGTGTAAGAAATCTATATTGCTCAAGAGTATAATGCACTCTACCAGTCTTTTGAAGATTTGTGTACTTTGAGCTTCCGTTGCGCCTCATCAACATGTGGCGTAAGCTCTAGTTCCAACTATTGATCTTTATCAATTCATGGTTCTTGAACCTTTCAAGTTCTATTTTGCTCCCACTGTCTCTTTTAAGAATAACGGTTTTTCTAGAAAAGGACATTCTTGAGACAAACATTTTGCTCAGGGGATTATAGAAGTGGTATCTATTGTTTGCACAAGGATACCCCACAAATAGACATTTGTCAGAACATGGTTGAGTGTATAGGAGTTGGCATCTAAGACAAGAACCCCTAAAAAGAGGTTAGGAATTGTAGTATGGCTCATCATGGTTTGCGCCATAGCTCATAGGGTACAACTTCTCCTCTTTCACACATCGTCCATAATGGTGTTTCAAATGGAGACATTGAGAAAGAATCACATTCTTCTTTAATTATTTTGAAACACTTGACATTGAGTATTATCCACATAGAACAAATCTTAGTGTTTTAATACTCTTGTCAACTTGTTTTTCTTACTTCAACTTTAATGACTTTGAACATTTCAAAGGAAATGGATACGTGTATCATATGATACACATAATTATATCCCATATGATCATCCATGAAAGTTATGAAGTATGATAAACAACCTCTAGCATGGATCAATGTTGGGCCAAAAACATCTATATGTTAAAGCTCTATGAAGATCACTAGCACATTCACCTTTTATGATAAAAGGTGTTTTGGTCATCTCTCTAAGTAAATGAGAATAACATGTCTCAAACTATTCGAATTGAATGAGTCCAAGTACACAACTATTATGTATTTGGAAGTGCATTTCTCATTCACATGACCAAGTTATAATGCCAGAAGGATAGTTGTTTCAAAATATAGAGTTTTTGTCTATGTTTGAGAATGGACTTATCAAGGTCTAGGATTTGTAAAACATTTTTTTAGTGATCTAATACCACAAAGAACACCATTACGTAAAAGAACAGTATATATTCTCTTTTGTAATGGTAAATCTTTTCACATTTAATGTGAATTGATTTCATGTTCTTTTGTAAGTATCATAACATAATAACAATGTTTTAAATTCTAGAACAAGCCCGGTTGGTAAAGAGTGTATAAGTCTCTACAGCTAGTGCAGCAACTCTTGCTCCATTCATCACACGTAGTTTGACTTTCTCTTTCCTTATTGTCTACTATGCTTGTGACCTTGCATATTTTGCAAATATGGGATCTAAATCCAGTATCTTATACCCAATGGTCTTAATTAGTAGATGAATTTATCTCAAATATAAACATACTTAGAAGTGGAAGCTTCACTAGGCCTCTTTATCTTCTTAGTATTGATACGAGCCTTACAATTCCCTTTCCAATAGAATTGGAAACATGTGCCCTTTAGACTTGTCCTTTTGATCACACCTTTAAGCTTTGTCATAGCTACTTGGTCTTCTCAAGACCACGCTAGGATTTTCCTTTAACAAGCAATAAAGTGCCCTTTTCTTCCTTGACAGATTACTCCGTAGATATTTCATATCTAATGGTCCTAGATTGTGTATCAACAACTCTTTGAGATGCACAATCACAGACAAAAAGATCTATCATTTGTGCTACTTTTATAGCTTAGGAATTATAGATGACATTATGATATAAGTAGCAATATCATTATCATCTCTTATGCATCTTGTATGCACCTTATTTCCTAACTATAAATGTCACTATAGGATAGGTGGAAGTGGGTATCAAGGACACAACCAAATGTGCTTAAGAACTATTCTTAAGTCTTACACTAGTCCAAGAAAATCGTATATGTATGGAGATATAGGGTGATAAGTGTGTTCATGTGTACATGCATTCTACAATTAGTGAAAAGATAGTACAAGTGTTTGTTTCATGTTATAATTGCAAACCAAAAATGTGGGCTTCGAATTTATTCGGTTTGCTCCTAATATTTTACTTCAAAGCAATAACCCTCAAAATATTGATTCGAGAATCTGTTGGAGATTCCTAGTGGGTTAGGATCCCATCTAAATTACTTTGGGTTTGACGGAGGCCAATGCCCCAAAGGTAACTTCAATTAGGTAGATGACTTTTTATCAATCACAACTCTTGTGACTCCTAGATAGTTGGGTATCAACTCTTGATGTTCACATCTTATGTGTTTCCCAACATTGCCTCAAAAATATCATAACATTGACGGAGGCCAAACTCGTTATGTATTTTTGTTAAGTTATACCCATTATTCAGAGATCACATCTCATAGCAAGAACATATTCCGAGTAAGGTGACCTTGACGGAGGCCAACGTGTCAACACTTAGTAGGAACTCTTCGTTTTTGCTATAATAATGGAAGGAAACTTATATATATTGACTTAATATCGCCTCAAAAATATTTAAGCATTTTTGTTAAGTCAGACCCATTATTTAGAGATCATATCTCATAGTAAAAACATGCTCGAGGTAAGGTGACCTTAATATTTTATTTGAGGGATTTTATTTTAATTATTCAATATACAGTCTCATCATGGCATGTAATTAAAATATATTAACATATAAAATAAAAACATGCACAATAAACTGTGGATGATTATGGACTTTACTAAGATATTTTCCTCGAGCCTTAAGGAAAATATATGGTCAAATTCCTAAGGGACGTGATCAACTCCTTGATGCATTCCTTGGGAGGTCTTCAACTCATGATGAGCCTCCATGGTTGCTCCTTGGTTCCATCTCCATCTTCTTTGTACATTACACATGTAATTCTATTCTAAACAATTTAGAAAATTAAAAACTAACTCTAACCTACACAATGTATATTACATGTATTGACTATGAAACCTCGAGTTACATTCGAGGGGAGTTAGGTGAGAAGAGAATTACATGAGAATAATAGAGAAGGTAGGGCACACAGGCCCTATTTTAAAACCAATACAAGCCAACCATCAAAATTGATAACAATTCAACCATTCAATCAAATTGGTTATAGTCCATAATCATCTACCATGCCATCATAATATTTAACAATTAAATAAATTACTTTATTTAATTCTAGTCATAAATCACATGGCCTAATTTAATTAGATTAATATTCTTGAATTTAATTGTCTCAAAAATTAAGTTATAGAAGGTGTAGGTTTCCAAAATTTAACTTTCCAAATATTAACAATTAAAATTGGAAAGTGTTTTATAGAGAAAATTCCAAAAATTCACGTTTTTCAAAAAATTAGGAAAAATCCCGCTAGAACTCTGCCAGCAAACCGTGCGCAGGTTAATCCGCGGTTTACAAACCGTGGGACAAACCGCGCGTGGTTTCATCCGCGGTTTGTGGACAGAACGTATGGGATATTAACTGTAGGTAAAAACGCGCGCAAGTTTTTGCGCGGTTTGTGTCCAGAAAATATGATCTTTAAAATTCTTTGGTATTTTCAAAACTCTTTTGAATCCAAAACATGTTAAAACCCTTTTAGCACGTAAAAATAATTTAGAAACCTCGAATACAACCTTAAGAACTCATAAGGAAACAAGAGCAATTGGAAACCAAGAAGGTTTAGGAAGCTTACCTTAAGCTAATCCTATTCTTTTAGGAAACCTATTCCAAAAGGAAACCAAATAGGTTCTTAATTCCTTTTAGGAAACTAATTTCCATCAAGACTTAGAATATGTATAAATAAGTCCTTTAAGTTAATTTATCACATAAATTAACCCCATAAGTATCTTATACTTATCTTAATAATAATTTAACCCAAAGACCATGTTCCTATTGTGTGTGACCCATTAGGTTCCATTCACGTTGGCAATAAGTACAAATTATAACTCATTAATTAATTAATTAAGAGCTAGATAAATTAACACTTTAATTTATCATTAATTCACTAATTAATTAATTTGCACTTATAGATCATGAGTGGCGTCTAGCAATGCATCATGGCCACCCAAGTGAATAGAAAAGTCAAATGGTAGACTATACCTATCAATGACAATGTTTCTGTGTAAGTAATATCCTTTCACCACACTATATCCCAATTAGTCTAAGAGTGTAGTGCGCACTGTTTAAATGACTAATTAATTATTTCTTGTTCCCAAAATATAACTTTCCATAAAAGTATAACCATGAAACTCTTTCAAGTCATACTTTCACTTTTGCACAAAAGATTCTTTAAGTCATATTTCAACAAGTGACCAATCCGGGATATACTCTCCTATAATAAGGACTGGTGAATCCTATATCGATTACTCACTATCCTTCCATGCTTCATACTATACCCAATCTCTACCGTATGGGCTACTCTTTTACGAGTACCGAGCAATAGAGTCAAAGCATAGCAATCCACACTCAAGATACCATGGTAATCTCAAGTCTAAGGATCACTTACACCATTGTCATTAAGAGTATAATTCATTAGCACTTGAATAGTAACTCTTGGCGGATCAATCCAATGAACTTGTTCTCTAACAAGCATCCACATACCAGCTTAGGTGTCGTACACCATAGTTGACGAGATCAACTACTACTTACCCTAAGTAGAGGCAAAGTATGTGCTAGTCTTCCCATATTAATGATGTCCAATCTTATTAATACTAGGACTAGGGATATTTAAGAATATAACTTTATGTGTAATAAGAGTCTCATCATTGTAACTCTTACAATCTCTTATACATAGTTAATATTCTATGGACTTTATCAAATAAACAAGTAATATTAATAACAAGTATTAAATGACAAAAAAAATGCCACATATATAAGTATAACACAAAACAAGCGTAATAAAAATCCCAAAAACCAACTTGGTTTTAGGGCATACGCTAACAATAAAGTGGGCAATAATTTGGCTATGAGAGGACACCTCGTGAGTCATATCATTCATCTTGGTCAACATTTCATTCATTTGTGCCCTTAGCACTGTCTGTTCAGATGCGTGATTCCCTGCTGGCACTTCAGAAGAATCCAGATGGTTACTCATGTTTATATGCAGTAGCTTGGCACGAGACCGCGTGTAAATGGGGCTTCGGTGAAAAGAAGCTATGATTTAAGGTACTTGAAAGATGGGAATCGAAAGAACATGATTCAGGCATTTATCTTGTGTAACACTATCAAATTTTTATTCTGAGAAAGAAAAAGAAAAAGATTGGAGTTAGTAAATGTATTAAACAATTCGAATACATGCCCTAGAGGGTGCCCTTATTGTGCTAAGGGTATGCCCAGCATGAAATGTAATCCTTTAGGGTGAGACCCCCCATTTTCTATCGTCGATAAGCCAGATCCGCCAGGAATAGATGCCTCCAATCTACTCGTTTCACTTTACCTAGGGTCTCACCCATCAAGATGGTACTGAAATATAAACGTGCATGTCTTTTTAGGGTTATGTACCCAAGACCAAAGGGTGGCTTTTCTATCATAGGATTCCTGACATGGCATTCCCTCTAGAGTTTATGCATGATGCTAGTTTATTAAAGCAAGTTAAAATATGCCAAATTTGAGAAATGTCCTAAAGATTTTTATCTAATAATGATGCAAAACTTCTTTGAGAAAGATGGATCATAAACTGTACAAAAAAGATTATTGACTCTAAAAATATTTGATTGAAGAAAATCGAGTCTCCAGGAGGTTGCGGGACACAACATTGAAAGAGATCAAAGGTCATGATTTTATGTAGGAACATACAAGTCAAAAATGTCAATTTATTAAGGTAGAATGAAATATGTGTTGGAATCATTTTTGTGTAATGTGGGACGGGAGGGTGGGGGATACGTTAAAAATGACGCATTAATTTCTTTAAAAAAAGGATAAATGCAAACTGTGCAAAAGTTCGACCACTTGGGTGAATTGATTGACTTTGAGAAAATTTAGTTTGGATGAAACTGACAAGTACAACAAGAATGAGTAGAATTTTAAAAAAGATTTGAAATTACACCTCTTATTTAAAAAAAAATGTGCAAATTGAAAAATTAAATTTTTGGGCTTTTACAAAGATTTACAATGATTTGACCCTTGGGTATTTTGTTTACAACCAAACACAATTTGCAAAATATTTATTTATTTATTTATTATTTTATTATTTTATATATATATTTTTAAATCTCATTTTCATCTTTCTTGAGGAAATTAATTATGAAAATGAAATTTAAATGTACCAAAAGAGGGTTGGCTTCTTATGAGAGCACCATGCTAGGGCTCTTTATTCTATGGTTGAAAATGCAACCAAAGAATAAGAAAAAGCTCGTTAGTTTATTCAACAAATAACACATAACACATTGGGAAAACAAATAACAAATATTAAAATAGGGAAAAGAAAAGAGGTGGATCCCCTCCTTTCGTGCCTGATGTACCTAGTAGGGTAAAGCTGATTCTATCCTAGGTTATTTTACATGGATACATGAGGTTGGGCTCACTAATGCATCTAGACTCAATTAAGCTTTAGTTCCCAAGCCTTTAGACCTAAGGGTAAGGGTCATCAATCCCAAAGCCCTTGGTCGGTGGCTCGAGTGATCCCCTAGACACCGTTACATGCACGAATGCGATAGCCGCATTTCTAGGCAGATCGGTCCTAGTCCTAAAGGGATGGGTGGATGGCAACCACCAAAAAGAGAAAAAGGGTAAAAAACATCGAATGCACGTATGGAGTGCTCCTTATAAGAGGAGGGAATGTAATATTAACACGCATGGGCTTCTAAGGGTGACTAACCCCCTCCCAAATGCAAATGCGGTCAGATAAAGCAAAAATAAATAAAACATACATCACATAAGCAACAAAGAGACGAGGAGTGTGTGAGATGCAAAAGAAAAACCTAAAAACCTAGAAAAACAAAAATGCAGTCCTAATATCCAAACACGATGAAATATAAGGGTTAAATAAGGAAAAGGTGATTAAGACTAGTGCTCGGACTCACTAGTGATCCCCAGTGGAGTTGCCAAAATCTTGTCGCGTCCCGAAATGATGCAAAATTAGCTAGTGGTGGGGTCATTGACTGTCACGTCTCAAAAAGACGGTCCGATCCGAGACCCTTTTTTTTAAAAAAGAATGTTTTGGAAAAAACTGTGCGCTTGTGTGAAAAATAGAGCTTTTATCGAAAAAGTGTTATTTAAAAAATAATAATACAAATAAGGCCAAGACAAAAAAGTGCGATAGTTTTGGCCAACTAATTTTGAAAAAGGGTTTTATTTAAAAAAAACTAGAGTCACCACTTGGCATAGAGTTAGGGTGTACTAAGTCACCCGAAAAATCATTTCACAAAACAAAAGTAAAAAATTTTTAGGAAAAATATTTAAAACCCTTTTCCGACTCTGGTCTACGAAAAAAAATCAAAGAAAAAGGTTCGGGAGTCACACTTGAAGAAAGGGAAGGCAAAGGCTTGCGCCTAAGGCACCCTTTCTACCTAGCCAAGGCTAGTTGCGAGGTTTAATCAAATTTTCCTAAATTAACCCTAAGTGCTATCGCGTTCGGATGTATCTAAATGAATGCAAATCCTAAGTTTAAATGTGAATATCGGGAAGGTCAAAATGTACTATCGAGGCTGGGCCGAGATTATCACATTAATTGCGAAACCGAATTCAAAATCTCGAGGGAGTCATGAGGTTTTATGCAAAATGTGATGCAAAAAGAAAAGAAAATAATAATAATATATATTAAGTGAAGAAAGAAAATGGGTATGCAACATGACGGGTATGGGGGATTAATAACTCGTGACTAAATGTTCCTACTCACGGAGGGGGGAACGGCATGTACGCCACCGCTTCCCACGTGAGTAGACGACTATTTCTAGTCGGATCACACAAATGTCCTAAAGTCTAGGTGAAATGCAACCTAGATGTCATGCAGTTTAAAAATGTGTCAAAATAATAATAATAATAATAATAATAATAATAATAATCATCATCATCATCATCATCATGATCATGCCAACTAGAAAGAAAATTAAAAAATGTGTAAAGTAGGATCAAAATGGACACGGATGCACTTAACACTAAGATGCCTTAAGGGTCTAGCATTAGACCAACCCTTTGTAGGAATTCCTCACTAGCGTTAGACTAGGGGGAAAATGAGAAGCCACAACTAGTGTTGGACTAGTGTGGTGATGGAATAACAAAAAACATGAATTAAATAGTAAAGCATGAATTAAAAGCAAATTACACATATATAAAAAAATATATATAAGATCACATAGGGGCACATAACACATAAGCATAATATTCCATATGCAAAATTCCTAAGGAAAGCGGTAAAAGAAATAAACATGTAAGCACGCAAAAGCAAATAAACCCTAGGTATTACACCAAGGATTAATTTAAAATTTAAAAGGGGGTAAATTAAAATGCCCCATCTATTACACTTTCTATCTAATTATACAATTTTTGCTAAAATATGAGAAAAATAATCTAACTATTACATTGACTAGCTAAATACAAAATATTATATTTTCCCAAAATAATAATAAAAATTCAAAATTAAATAAATTAAATACGTAAATACGCAAAAGGTATGTAAAAATAAAAAATAAAATAAAAAATAAACAAATAATAATGCATAAAATCACATTGGAGCATATTGAAGCACATAAAGAAGCAATTAAAAAGGTGACGAAAATACCATTTTCAAAGGCCCGATACTAAAAATACTACTCAAAATGAACAAACAAGTCAAGGAACCTTGATATAAACAAATAAATAAATAAAACCTAAAGCATGTAAATATTGACAAGCTAGGGCAAAAATATAATTTCTATGAAAGTAAGGGCTCTAAGAAAAATAAAAACAAATCCAGGGGCCTAATAATAAATTCAAGTAAACACGAGGGGCATAATTGTAAGTTAACGTTGAGTAGGAGGGAAAAAATGAAATTTCAGCAAGTATGGAGCATGAAATACAAATCCTAGCAACTTAAAGGGCCTGATTGTAAGTTATATGACTTAATTGAAAGAAACTAAAACTAAAGGGGATCAATATGGAATTATTAGGGACTTAAATGCAGATAATATGAAAACTTTGGGGGACAATCACAACTATCAAAAATCCTAGAGGCTAAAAAGGTAAACATTTAATTTATGACAAACTAATCAGAAAAGAAAATAAGAAAGAAAATCAAATAAGATAAAACTAAATTTAATTAACTAATTTAAATCAATTAACTTAAACAAATAACTACACTAAGTCAGGATTAAAAGCTAAAATTAAAGCTAATACAAAATCAAAGACAAAATATCAAAAAAGCTTCTAAACCCAAATTTCCCAAATTATTTTCCCACTTTCTATTTTGTCCTTCTTCTATTTGCTTTTCTTTGTTTTCTTCCTCAGCTTTTCCCTTCTCTCATCTTTAATCTCTCCAATCGAGTTGTATAAACCCGAATTAATCTCCTCCCAAATTCCCTAAAACTATGACCATGGTGTGGGGGCTTATTCACTGGTGGTAATAGCAGTTGGTGAGGCAGGAGTTGCAGGGGATTCAAATGAATTGGAGATTTGGTGGTTGTAGGGCTGGGGAGGTGTTTTTTCTGTGATGATGCTGAGTAGTTATGTTTGCTTGTTTGATAACTAATTTTTGCAAATTGATTGTGGATGGCAATTGGTGGTTGTTATGGTTTATTTTGGGCTGAGAATTTGGCAATTTTTGGGGCTGTAAATGGTTTTCTATAGGTATTTGTGGTGGAGGCAATTTGTCAAATGGAGGAAGGTTTTGGTCGGTCCCAACTGCAATGGGGCTAGCAGTTTTGGGTGACTTAGGGCACTGTAGGTGATTGATGGTGCTGGGGAGGTATTGAGGTTGAAATTGATGGAGGACAATGAATCTCCTGGTTACTGGTGGTCTTGGTGCTGATGAGGGGTCGTTGTGTGTTGAGGTTTTTGGGGCTGAAGATGGTGGGCTGATGAACTCGTAGTGGTAGTGGTGCTGATTAATGGATATTATATTTGTTTCGGTGATTTGTGTAGTGAATGGTGGTGGAACCTAGTGGAGCTACGGTGGTTTAGGAAAACTGATTGTCTTGGAGATGGGTCTCCAAGTTTGGGGCTGGTGGAGGAATTAGTAGTGATTGGGTAGGCATTGGTGGTGCTCTGGTAGCTCTGGACAGTTGAGTTGGGCTTTTATCAAAGAGCTTGCTAGAGGGTAATTTTGCAAGTTTGGATTTGGCTTGCTGATGGAGATGATAGCGAAGCTGAAGGGGAGATGGAATTGGTTTGATTTTGGGTTATTGGGTTCCCAATGATTGGGCAATGGACAATGGTGGTGAATGAGGGATTTTCTGTGGCTATTGAGTGAATTTACAGACTATCTGGTGCTGATAGGAGGTGGATTGGACATGCTTGGTTGCTTGATGCTAGTTGTTTGTTGATGGTGGAATGATTGAACGGTGGAAGAGGGAGGAGGAACCGAGAAGAAAACCCAGAAAAATAGGACTAGAAAATCAAACCCAGAAAACATAAATAGAAAGATTGAACTCAAATTCCCAACAAATCAATACAACTTAATCAAATTCTCATAAAAGAATGGAAATAAAAGTGTATCACAGAAAAGATAAAGCTAAGAATTTACCTTTCAAGTTTGGAGATAATCTAATCAGTAGATGAACAGTGGATTTGAATGATGAATAGTGACGGCTGCAGTGTGTCTTTTGTGGTGTTTTTGTGTGTGTGTTTGATCTTTTTGGATAAAAGCAAAATGTGTTTCTAGGTTTCCTGATTTTCCTCCTTGTTTTTTGCTGATTAAAGGGGTATTTATAGGCCAATTGTCTTGGACACCAAGAATGCTATAAAATAACAAAAACGCTACCGGTAATAAAAATATTAATTTTATTTAAAAAATATTTTTTAATCTCAAAAATTAAAAATTAATACAAAGAAATGACAACAATCTCTAAAATTTTCAAAAAGAATTCGAAGTTCAAAAATAAAAGCTAGAGCTTAAAGCTGATAAAAACGCGCTCGGGGTGTGGAATGACGATTGCCCCTAGACAACGAAAATACACAAAAAAATGACTATTAGTCTAAAAAATTACCAAAAATTAAAAATAAGCTTAAAACACTAGAAAATGCCTTTGTGACTCAAAATTTGAAAAAAAATGAATTTAAACGATAAAATGACGATTTTACCCTTGGACAATGAAAATTCACAGAAAAATAACTTTTAGTCTCAAAAAATTATCGAAATTTAAAATAAGCTTAAAACACTAGAAAATGCTTTTATGACTCAAAATTGATAAAAAATGAATTTAAACTGTAAAATGACGATTTTGCCCTTGAATGCAGTATTTTTAGAAAAAATAGCAATTGTCCCTGAAAAAATTAAGAAAATTTAGAAGCATGCTTAAAGAATTAAGAAAATAAATTTGGAAATTGAAATGAGCTAAAATGGTGTTTGTGAGGCGAAACTAGCATTTTGCCCTTGTGCATCGTAAAATATAAAAAGAATAGCAATTAAATCCGGAACGATCGTAGAAAATTTAAAAATACGTATGAAAGTAAATATATGAATTTAAACCCCCCCAAAACTAATGAAAAAGTATTTTTAGATAAAAATTACTATTTTTCCCCCAAGATTATTGAAAAAATTAAAATTTGGACCAAAAAAATATAAACATGCCCCCAATTTTTGAAAAATAAATGGTGTGTCAAAATTTGGTATCGACATTAAGTGTTAGTATTTATTAAGAATTAGTTTTTGGTAGCTAGTTCTAGAATTTTCTATTCCATATTCTATGACTTTGTGAACCTATAAATAGGCTATCATATGTAATATTTTTCATAAGTTTTGATGATTAATTAGTTTTGTGAGTTCTCAAATTGAGTGCCTCTTTCGTTCTTTGTTGATTAAGAACAACCCTCGAACTTGTAGAGTGATTCCAAGTTCAAAATCGTAGCTTAAAGTTGCCTTATTGGTTTGATCAAGCTTTCTAGGAGCTGATCCTTGAGTTCTTGTTCCTTCCATAAGGAGGTTCAAAGCTTCCTTGAATTTTCGAGTTGTTCATCTTGCATGTTCAAGGCTTTGGTGCTGATTCTAGAGTCTAGTTCATCCAAGGGGGAAAGTTCGAAGTTCATACTTGGTCTTTCAAGCAATTCCACATTTATCTGTGCGTATCAGAAAGGCTTATAGACAAGTCTTCAACTTCTATTTCTTCTTCAAAATGTTGAAGTACAAGAGAGTTTGCATATGAAGAGCACTATTCTATTGAGTTTTAGAAAATTCTATTAATTCTCTTCAAGAATACTAACTTTCGGACTAACTAATACTAAAAATTGGATGACAAACTTGTTATAAATGACTCCTATATATAGACAATTGTTCTACATGTCATTTTCCAACTCGCAATTACATTCAATGCATAAAATGATGAAGATTTGCATTGAGATTCTAAATGGACATAAAAGTCTTCAATTGTGTGCTAAAAAGAACCTCCAGCTATAAAAACCTCTCTAGAAAATTCTGCAAAAACTAGCTACAAATAGATGCAAGTTGCAACCGTAGGAATTTCACGCCTACCTATTGATCCGTGGGTGCTACCCATGGGTTACCTAACCTGCAGATTAGACCCACGGATTCCCAATTCTAGGCTCCACTTGATTTTCTGAATTTTCCTGAGCTGGCTTCCATGTGTGCAGATATTTTTCACATATTTTCATGCAATTTGATAAAGAATTAGGTCTCCCGAATATTCTTGCACAATTATTTCTTTAATTGTTCTCCACTTGACACATCTAACTAAATCCCTTGAATCATCCTTGAATTTGATCATCCTTGACTTCAATTGATCCAAATTGAGTTTAAGTGCGATGACCTTACAAAAGTATACAAGAATTGTGCCTTAATTTGCTCAAATTAATAAATTGACACAAAAACCCCAATTTTTAGAGAAAAACCCTAGTTCTAGAAAAAGTTGGAAAATGCATCATTTGTAACCAAAATTATATAACAATATTAAAATCACACCAAAAAATATAATAAAACATATAATAATATTGGTAAATTTATTACTTGTCAAACTCCCTCACACTTGAATCATTGCTTGTCCTCAAGCAATTGGAAAATCAAGAGATCAAATAATGATTCAAGGCCTTGGAATAATAAATGCCTCATTGTTGATTGTAATTCCACAAAATAAGGCAAATAGACATTATGCAATTTCTTGTAATGTTTCTAATATTAATTATATTATGTAAAAGGGGAATAATTATATCCAGATTAAAGCTAGTTCAACCAAATTTCTTTGCCTTACTAAATTTCACACCATAAGTATTCAATATGGACAATCATGTACAACTCAATTTATACACGATAGGGACCTGTTGAACTTTATAATTTGCAAGTACCTTTTGACGCGAAGTTAGATGAAAACCCCTGGTTACTCAACACTTTGATAATTTTAACCACATTTAATCCTTAGTTGGAGAAGTGAAATTGTTTTTTGATGAAAAGGTCGACATTTTGTGATGAAGATCCCTTATTACTTAATAATTCACTTTCAATCAAGCTTGCTTTGCATACTCTTAATTCAATTACCGTTTGACATGAAAATCAACATTTTTAGATAAGATTCCCTGTTACTAAACAATTTGAATCATTGGAGTAGTAATAAATAAACATTCATCATTGACCTTCATAATATAACTGTCCCTTTATTCAAATAATGCATAAGTGTACTTTTTGTCCATATTTACTACTTAGGAATGTAAAATTAAGTAAAGAAAAGAAATTTAAAATCAAACATGCCAAATCACATAGTTACAACCATTTTACAAGATATACTTTCTTAAAAACAAAACTCCTAATTACATAATAACTATTTCTTCATATAGTTGCAAAAATCATTCAATCATAGTTGCATAAATTATTCCAAAAATTAAAGGAATTCAAAAAGTAAATGGCAAAAAGTATGATAAAGAGGCAAATTTTAAAAATTTTGTCCATATTTTACTAAAATAATATCTTGACACAATTATTCAAAACCAAACCAAACATGTTCTTATACCTTCCCCCCACACTTGGAATGATACATTGTCCTCAATGTGTAAAGGAAAAAATAAGAATGAAAATGGAACAAGAAAACTCGCCTTGTTTGGTTAATGAATCCAAAAGTTGATATTGTTGTTCTTCTTGAAGTCCTTGACCTTTGACAAGTTCCTTCTTACAATGTTTCACCATGTTCTTCATTTGTCCACTCTTGCTCACTAACTTTGTTTCAAAGCTTAGAAATCCTTAAATGTTATGTTAAAACATGTTTGAACAACAATTAAGCTCAAAAAGTAACATACATGCTTTGAAACACTTGATTTCCCCCACACTTAGTTATTGCAATGCAACTTCAAGGGGGTGAAATTTTGATGCTTGTGTTATGTGAGCAAGTTTATTATGTTATGATAAAGTGAAATGCTAAAGAAACTTGTGCTAAAGTGTCTCAAAACAAAATTTTATACTTCGATGCAAAAGTTAAAGTTTGAATCTATGAAGTGAAACATGTAATGCAATCCATTTGAATGTGTTAAAGTGATGTTTTCATACTCACAAAGTTGCCAAACAAACTTGCAAAGAAAGCCATTAAACCCCCAAAAAAAATTGACCAAAATTAGCCAAAATGTCTTAAAATACCTAGGATCTATGGGTTTGATCCGTGGGTTAAGTGACCCGCAGATCCTCGGGCTTTAACCCACGAATCATACCTAGAAGTTGCAACAAAAACTTCTACGCTAGGCTGATTTTTAGGCCACTTTGGCCATTGATTTCTGCCATTTAAAGCCAAGTTTTATCTAAACAACTTTATAAACATGTAACTGTGTCAAGAAACTTTCAAATCATTCATTAAAACAGTCCTAAACATCAACACAAATGAAATGAGAATCGACCAAATTTGCCTCCCCAAATTCTACAACTCTGAATTCAAGATGAACTTGAAATTCAAAAGTTTCTTTTTAATATTTTTTTATCAATTTAACATTTCAAAGATGTTTCCAATGTCAAGAAAAAGTTGTTAACATCATTCTTAGGCAATCAAAACATCAAAATTTCAAAGTTAGCATCAAAATCTCAAAGAATCTCCTTTAAGGTCAAGTAACCAAATGAATAGTTACCTTTTCACTAAAAAGCTCAATTTGATTCTTTGCATGTTTTGAACCTCAAAACCACTTTGAACAAGTTTCAAATGATAGAACAAAGTTGCTCAAAGCTAATTTATGCATAAAATGTCCATGGATTACAAAATGAGAATCATATTGCTCAATTGAACTTCACTCATGAATAGTAACTAATGGAATAGTGGCTTTGCTACTCAATGCTTCAAATTGGTTTTCTTGTTCATTTAAACCACAAAACTACGTCAAATATATTTCAAATGATGACACTAAGATGTTTGCCCCTTCAAAACACATGAAATACAAAAGATATGAGAATTGGGCATTAAACATCTAACTTTAACTATGAAACCTCATGGATTACATCCAATGCCTTAGTTCAAAATCATTAAACACAAACTAAACAAACATGCTTAAAATAGCATAAATCAAACCAAAACAACTTAAAATACCAAAAACATTGGGTTGCCACTAACAAGCACTTCATTTAGAGTCGAGAGCTAGACTCATTTGGTGCATGCTTTACTTTATAGGACCATGACCCAAAGAATACTTTACTCCTTGGGGTTTAGTTATATCAACTATGCTCAATTGGTCCATGTTCATTACTTTCCTCCTTATTGGTCTTCCAAAACTTCGAAATGTATAGACGGGCACACTATCATCAAATTCATCAATCATATAAACATCAAAAGAAGATAAAGGTTGTTTCATCATATCATTTAAGCCAAAATTTACTTCATCCTCCCCTACTTCAAGTTTGAGTGTACTATCTTTTACATCAATAATGGCACCGGTAGTTGCTAGAAAAGGACTCCCAAGAATTATAGGTATTGAAATATCATTCTCCATATCCAAAACAACAAAGTCAATTGGGATAATAAATTTATCCATTTTAATTAACATATTTTCAATTACTCGTAACAGATGCCTAATTGATCTATCGACTAGTTGTAAAGTCATGTTTGTACCCTTCAACTCCTTAAAGCCTAGCCTTCTAGCAATTGATAAAGGGACTAAAGAAACACTTGCATCCAAATCACATAAAGCATTTGAAAAATTTAAACCTCCAATAGTGCAAGGGATAGAAAAACTCCATGGATGCTTAAACTTTTGTAGTAATTTGTTTTGAAACCTACCACTACACTCCTCCGTGAGAGCTATGGTTTCAAAATGATCCAAACTCTTCTTCCTTGTCACCAAATCCTTGAGGACTTGTTATACTTTGGAATCTACAAAAATGCATCTACAAAAGGAATATTTACATGCAATTGTTTTAGCATTTGTGTTGCATTTCTAAGCTTTTATCAATCTTTGAACTTTTGAGTCGTTGTGGAAATGGAACTTGTGGGAAAATAAGGATAGTTTGTGATTGAGATTCATTGTTGACTTCATTATCACTTATTACCTCTTTTCCCTTTTTCATCTTTATCACTTCCACATTTTTTCTCTTTCTCCACTAATGGTTCACTCAATTCTTTGCCACTTCTTAATGTTATGGCTTGAACATGTTCCCTGGGATTACTTTCAATTTTGCTTGGTAATTCTCCTTGTTTCCTAAGGTTCATTTGTTCGGCTTCAAGGCTTCTTATTTTTGCATTAGATTGGTTTGCATGCAATTCCATTTTTTTTGCCATGTTTTCTAATGCTACTTCCCAACTTTGTTTATTATGAGAAAATCTAAGTGGTGTGTTCAATTTTTTGCTCCCTTCACCCAAAATTTGGATGGTTTCTCCACCCAAGATTGTAAGCATTAGAAGAGATATTGTTAGAAGAAGAAGGCTTCAAGTTATTTACATATTGTACTTGTGCACACATAGATGAAACTCGTGAAATCTATAGACATCTCCACCTTAGGTTCCACTCTAGCAACCATTTTTAATTGATACAATCACATTAACTTTTTAAGTCTTCTAAAGTTAGGAGGCCTAGCAATGTCTCTAATATTCCAAAAAAGAAGATTCATCATTTAAGAATTGGGTTAGGAGAAGAATCAAAGGTCCTTGCATGAGAACGCAAAGTTCGATTAGAAATTGCAAGAGGCCATTCAACACCTTTGTTCTTACCTCTTCTAACTTCTTTTCATCCTTCATTAAGGGATTGCATTTCACCCAATTGACTCGAGGATGATTCCACATTCACATAATCAATCCGCTTGTCACCTGGAGCACTCATCAAATCATCTCATCCACTAGGAGATAGGCAACCAGCAATATTCTCCACTTTTGCAGTTAGGTCTTTGGTAATGCCATCCAAGTCAATATTATCATCCTGTGTTTCAGCAAGTGAAGGATTTTAATGTTGTTGTGATGCTAAAACTTGGAGTGCCATTTCAAAAGTCAAAGCCTCTTCAGCTAGTTGCACATTCTCCCTTTCTGCTATAGTCACAATATTCTCTTCATTGTTGCATTTCTCTAGTAGTTGAGTACCTGTCTCAATCCCTACTGCAACATCTGAAGTGACAACTGATATCCTTTTAACTACACTACGGATACTTAGGCAAGTGTACCTATCGTTTCTAGTAGTACAGCATATCGGAGCATCGAGTGTCGATCCCACAGGGACTATGCGAGTACTAGTTCTAACCTTCCTTTTATTATCTAACCTCACAAAGCAAGTGGCGAAATCAAAAGAAATACGAACTAACCAACACTAACTACCTAACTAAATAGCGATCTAGAAGTCAGTAGAGAGAATGAACAATAGTCGAGGTGAGGTAACAGTTAAGAGTTTGCAAGCTAAGGTAACAGCTTTATTAAGTAGGGTTAAACTATGTTTGGAAAGAGGCTTTGGTAAGTTTCATGTGCAAATTGATTCTTGGTTGTTAGTAAACAGTCTTTCTAGGAAGTTTGCTTGTCCATGGACCATTGCTGAAAGTTTGGATATGCTGTTTGAATTTTCGGATGCATTTCTTTCAGTTTCTCATTATTTTCGAGAAGATAATAAATTGGCAAACATTTTATCAAATGAAGGATGCTCAACTGGATCATTGATTATTTATAACACAGAGCTAGAGTTGCCAAAACTTGCTAAGGGAGAACTGCGGATTGATGGAATAGGTTTGTCTTCTCTTAGAATTGGTTAGGGTTTTTTACATTTATTCATAGTTTGATGTAAAAGGAGTAGTACTCCTCATTTATGCCTTTCTTTTGTAATAACGAGGTAAGGTTTGGTCCCCATCAGGCTTTTTATTATGATTAATAAAATCTAGGAGTGGTGCCCTCCCCCGTATACGAGGTTAGCCAAAAAAAAAAAAAAAAGAGGTGAAATCAAGATGTAAATACCCCTAAACTAAATATGCTATGACTCTAACTTGATTAATGATTAAGCCAATTGCTTAGAACCTAAAATCCCTTAATTAGGTTATAATCTTTCTCAAGTATTACAACTTCTATCCCCGTGGTTGATTAATTAGAATCTCTTCTCAATTAAAACCCTAAAAAGATGCATTCATGTTCTATGGATTTTATGGTTTTGGTTAGGTTTAAATCTAACCGGGAAGACTCATATAGTTATATCTTAAGCAACCCATGAAAGCCTTATTATTCATGAAGTGATTCAATCATATAAGTGATTTCTCAATCTACCCATATGAAATCAATATTGAATCAAAGGATGCTAGCAATTCCTAATTCAACAACAATGACATTCATGAATAAATCTAAGCATAAAGTGGGCCTTTCACAAATCAAGGAATAAAATCATTGTAAAAAGAATTTAAGATTCAACCCATCTAAATCATAACAACTCAACTCATGTTAACAAGAATAAACTCAACAAAATAAAAGAAAAGAATGGGAAAACTCATTCTGATGTAGATTTTCTTTATTCAACACTTGCAGCTTTAAGAAGCCTTTTGCTTTGCACCATGGAAGCCCTTGAGTTGCTCCTCTACTCTTGCTTTTTGATACGTGCATGGTGATGCCCATCTTAGTCTTAGAAGCTTCACCAACAGATATCGCCATCCTGTGCAAATTGAAAGTTTCAAAGTGGTCAAAACATCGTAATGGAGCACGGAAGATGGCTTACTTGGCATCCACTCCAGGGACCAAGGGCTGGTGATCACGTTTGAGGTCGAAAGTGCAAGGATGGATCTTCAACTGATGTGACTAGAAGCCAACCGCGGGTTGGCTATGGCGAGCCGTGCCCGCAGCTCAAAGGGTTTCACTCGTGGCTCAAGTGCAGCTTGTGTTTCTGATGGAAGCCGCGGTTCAAGCCGTGCCACGACCTTCCCAGTGGCCTAGACCAATAGTTTTATGATTTTCATTATTTTTCATTATTTTTTAGTTTAGTTTTAAATTATATTTAATTTAGAATTTTCATTTATGTTTCTTAGGGTTTGTATGCCTGTATAAGGCTAACTATTGTCATTTATTATTAAGTTTATGTTGAATTATGAATTAAATCAATGAAATTGATTTTCCTCCCTTTGAGAGATTTTTGTTAGTTCTTGGGATGAGAACCTTAGTGTGGCTTTTCAAGAGAGATTCTTGAGAGTTGTTTCTTATACCTTAAGTTCTAATCAACATGTGTGATTAGGGTTTAGGTTTTCTTCTTGTTAGATTCAATCGGTTTCATTTCACAGGGTTGGATTGGGGTCGAGTGAGTCGATGAGAATTTGTTTTTTGATAATTTGATCCAATTCTGCTGGAGGGATTGGATTGGGTTATCACCTGATCTTCAAGATTGTCCTTTTGGAAAGATTCCTATGTGAAGATTCGAGGGTTTTAGGAGAGTCGCCTTCTCATGGTCCCTATTTCTTCATCAAGTGGTGTCATAGCTATTGGAAATTAAAAGAAAACAAGTTTTTTTTGTTGTGTTTAACCCACTCGGGTATATCTCTTTGTTATCAATTTGTTTGGATATATCTTTCCTATTTGGGTTTTTGTGTTGAGTTGTTTATTATTTGTTTGGGTTCAAGATCTGACTTTTATTGAATCAAAGTTGATGTGCACACGGTAGCATATGCCAAGACCCCTTTGGATTTTAGGTCAACAACTCGTTGAACTCAAGACCCCATTGGATTCGCAAACCCAAGAACCCTTGACATGGAGTTGGGGTGCTCATGAATCTCCCCTTGAAGATGAACACGTCCCTAAGAAAATTAAACCGAGTTGAGCGAGTTCAATCGTTTAATCTAATCTACTAAGAACTTGATCAAAAACTAGAAGAAAACTCTAAGCAAGATTGTGGTCACCACAAGCAAAGCTTGAGAAGACCAAAGAGGTAGTTCTTAATCACCAAAGAACCAAGAAAATTCTGAAAAGAAATCACTCAAAATATCATCAAAAAGCTGTTGCTACAGTAGCGATTTTAAGCCTTTAAATAGGCACACAAATAACATGCTAGGGTTTTTTAGTAAAACAAACTACTTAACTAAATGGACTAGCTTAAACGGATCATAAATGAACTAACTATAATCAATCCAACCAGCTCAAGTGAAGTGGATTTGGGCTTAATAAAATTCGCTTGCTCCAAACCAGCCCAAGTGAACCATCTTGACACCTCTTAGCCCGTTACACCACCAATGGATCAGCGCCCTCCAAGTGCTCAATCCTCACACTTAGCTGGTTATTTGGACCTTCTTCTAGGCCTTGTTCAGCCCAAATGGTGTAGACCAACCGTGGAGAATGCTCAGCCCAACTTTCTTGGTTTTCTTCTTCAAGTGTATCCAAAATCAGTCCATGAAGAGCATCCTTCATTCTTCTTGTTCTAGCTCTAGTCATAGGACCATCCAAGCCTTGAAGTACATCCTCAGTCACCTTGGGAGCTTGCTCAACTCCATTGTCACGTGCTTGACCTTCTTGGGACCTATCATTCCCTCCTTCCTCGAAAAGATTTGTCCTCGAATCTACGAGTTCATATAAACTACCATTAGTAACTAAAGGATTGATAGATGAGCAAGTATAACCACCAAGAATATTAAACACATGAAAATCGGATGGCATATTGCAAGGATAAACACAAGTGGTTAAAGATGCATTACTCTTGCAAGATGAAACCAAATAAAACTCAAAAACACACACAAAAGAAACAAAGATAGATTGAAGTTTAAAAGCAACAAATATGTCTAGATGAGAAATATCTTTAAAAAAAACATGAACTAGAACTAACACATATGGACACAAAATAACGTAACTATCATGAGATAAATATTTCAAAATTACAACACAATGAAACGAAACAACTAATAGAACAAGTGGACGGCGTGAATAGGTAGACCTACTAGGCACTCCATGACCTAAACAAGCAATGAAATTACCTAAGCACACATATGCTTCAACGTGAAATAAGCAATGATAACTAGCATGCATAGAGTACTCTAAAATGACATGAACAATGAAAATCCTAGAATGCATGTCACATGAAGAATCGCGTAACAAAAATGTCCAAGTATCAAACATAGAATGACTTAGCAAAAATAACCTCCTAAAACAAAATGCTACATATAAATTGTCACAAATTAGATGCACAATATAATTACTTAGACTAGAATGAACGGACAAAGTAAAACTAAGATGCATGTTAAAAACACTTAAACGAAATAAAAACGGAAAATATCGCCACCAAGAAACCAAAGTAAACAAGTAAGAAGCAATGATGGCATTGTTAGAAATCTCCCCAAATCCTTTGCCTTTGATTAGTGCCACTTGATCAGCTTCAACCTTAGGAAAGTGCAAAAAGGATACAAAAGTATTAGGCCATGGAAACAAAAATGCATCAACAAGCCTAACCAAAGCATAATAAATAGCTTCATGCATGTCATCTTTGTAAACCTTATTCAAGCTTAATCTAAAATGCAAATCACACTTAAAACCTAATATTATGATACCAATGTACACCATGCCACCAATCAAACACATATTTTAGCAACCAAGAGCTATCGATGGCACAAGATGGAGAATCTGCCACAAGATGTCCTTGCTTCACCAAACTTCGCTCTCGAACTCCTTCCACCTCCTGATTTGTTGGTGGATTTGCAATATCAAATCGCATGTGAGAACCATTAAGAGAACACAAAGCTTGTGGATTACTCTTTTGAAAAGTTACTCCACTAATATGCACAAAGGGAACAAGCACACTAGGGAAATATAAGTTAAGTGAGTTAGTAAAATAACAATCTTCTTTGTACGAGGGTACAAGAAGTAGTGGCCTCACAATCAAAACACTTGTTTCCTCACTTTTGTAATCTCCTCATCTTTTCTTTCCCTTTAGCTTGTTTTCTCTCTTTAATCTTACCACTTACATCCTTATTTTGCACAAAATCTTCCATTTGATCACTTTTATTTACCTCCTCGTATGCATCCGTTTGCTTTGCTTCAGAAGGTAATGTTTCAACTTTTTCTAGCAATTCATGATCAACATCTCGTAGTGATGTTGTAGCCTCACATGGCTTCTCCCATGATAGTTCATCACCCTCTTCCCTAGACTCCTTCAAAGATAGAAAATCTTCCCTTAAAACCTCCATTGGCGGTGCAACACTATCTCCACTTGATTCTTCCAACGGTAGTGTAAGCTCTTTAGGACTCCTCAATTGAAGAAATCTTTTCTTCATTAGCCATAGGAGTCGAATTGATGGACTTCTTGTTTTCTTCACGTTCCAAAAACCTATTGATCAAGTCATCAAATTGAGGAAAAGAATTATCTTCCTTTGATCTTGCAGTAGTGTTGTCACTCCTATCATAAAAATTAGCTTTAGAACTCAATGATTGCAATTGCTTCTTCTTCTCCTTCCTTGAAGTATAATTATGCTCTTCAATTGGATCTCTAGAAGCTATTTGAAAAGTGCTAGCTCGCCTCTCAATTTCATCAACAAATTCTTCTTTCATTAGGCGTAGCTTTCGGTCAAAATATTCAGCAGAAGCTTCCGTAATAAATTTAAATTCATTTGAAAGATCTTGAGATGAATTTCCTTCATGCGCCATTAGAATTCTAAACCTGCAAAAAGAAACGTTAGAACAAGATAAGCAAGTATATAGGAAACACTCCCTTAGTGTTTGCACTCGCTTCCCTCAAGTAGTATGGCTTTTACCCTCTAAGGAACTCACCACTAAGCCTTTTACCACTCAAAGAATTTTCTTGTTGGCCCTTTAGAGAAGAACCAGCTCACTCAAACCTAACCAAGGCCAATGGCAACCTCAACCTGTATGAGTAAATGTAGAGGTCAAGAATAATACGCTTAGAGAGTTTTTGACCAAGAGAGTAATCAAAAAGATCAAAGAATCAATATTTGACACAATATGAAAACCCTAATGTGTGGTAAATTTGTGTGAAAATTCTTGATTTTTAATGTTCTCTTGGCTGCAAATATGAAACTTGTGCAAAAACAAGCAAAAGCAAGTGATAAACAAGCCACAATTATTAGGAAACTATGGTACGCACAAAAAGAAACAATGACCAGCTATGAATTGCCTTAAACTCCACGGCACATGCAATTTGGAAACTACCCCAACGGTTAAAAGCAACAAAAAAACAGGTAGCTTCCTTATTTCTCCTACACGGCTAGCAAAATAGGAAAGTAACTCCGTTGCTTTCCTTTTTTCTTTACCAATAGCTTTCCTTTTCCTTAAGGATTAGGATTCTTGCTTTATTTAAGCAACAATAACCCTCAAAAACCTCCTCAAAATATCAGAAATAATCTGGAAAAATTCCAGAAATTCGTAACTGCAAAATACACCAACATGCCAGCAAGAAGAGCAAGCAATATTCAAGAATTCAAGTGCAAGTATCCCCTTCGTCTAATCTTTAACCCGATTCTTTCCTACCCAAATTTCAGTCACAAAACAACTCTTTATGATCCTTAATTAAGAAAAAAAAAGCTGGAACAATTTCAGAAAGTTCGTAGCCAAAAAATACTACAATTTCCAGCAACCAGAATTTTTCAAGCATCAAGATCCAAGTTCAAGAACTTGGTCCAAACAACACAATGATGAAACCTGGAGCAAATTATCACCAAATCAACTCAAAAAATTCTAGAAAACCCTCTTAAACAACTAGAAACATGCTGGAAAATTTTAGAAATTCGTGGCTGTCAAAAGCACAACGATTCCAACAAGCACCCTCAATCAAGTTTCAAGAATTAAGTTCAAGTAAATGTTCCTACCACTTTATTCTTGAAACCCTTCTCTCTTCTACTCAATTTCTACCCAAAAACCTTCCAGAAAATTGGTCCAAATTTGATTTTAAACCAGAAACAACAGCAGGTACGAGAATCTAATGCACTTGACTCAAGAAATTTAAGTTTCAATTTTCCAGCAACTAATAAGTTGTGAAAACCCTAGTTCAACACCCAAAAACTTCAAGAAACACTTCAAAATTCTCAAGAAATGTACCAAGAACCTCAAATCAGTCCAAGAATATTTTCAAAAACTTCAAGAAATCACCACCCAAATCTGGACAGATTCAAAATTAACCAAGAATCGAAAAACAAGTTCAAGAAACTAATTTCTAGATTTGAAAAACTTCAAGAACTTGAGTTTATGGTTCAAGAACTTCAAGAATATAATCAAGATCACCAAGAAAGTTATCAAGAACCCCAAGATTGCTCAAGAAAGTGTCCAAAATTTGTGAAAAATTGTGTAAAATTCACTGGACAGATTCAAGAATTCAAGAAACACCAAGGCAGCCCACTATCTTTCAAGAAACACCTTGTATCATCAAGAATAATTCAAGAACACTTCAGTTAAGTATGTACATAGCTTTTACACCTTGTGTATGCCTTTTAACTCCAGAAACAAGAAGAGTAGAATCTGGTCAATTAAACTTTCGTACGTGGCGTTGATCTCTGTCCAACGATTTGGATGTTTCAACAGATCTATTCGGTTGCACAAGGACAGTATTCCAGCCAGATATACTTCAGTTTAACGAATTTAGTTCGTGTGCTTGGCTACTCCCTTCAAGCACGCCTCTTTTCTTCTTCTCTCTTTTTTTTTTTTTTAACCACGCAACACCCAACAAACTCAAACCAAACAGTTTCCAACCTTCAAGAACTTCAATCCTAGGCTTGTTAAGTCCAAGAAATTGTTTTTTTTGGAAAATTTTCACACAAGAATTCCAAGAAAATAATAAAAACAGTCAAGAAACACAAAATACCACACGATCTAGAATTCTCGATTGAGAAGCAACCAAGAACGACTCTAAACAAACCCTAAAACACGAATTTAATAAGGAAACAATGAAAACTAAAGGCTGAAATTTTCAAACGATTAAAGACAGGCAAAAATGAAGCAAAACAAGTTCAAACAAATTTAAGCAAGACACAAAAAACACCAAACAAATTTTTATGACCAGGCTGGAAGCTCTTTGTCACAATAACAACATGAAAAACAAGAAAAACATAGGACACAAGGATATATCCGAAATTCCAAAGGGAAAAACGGATTGAATAAACCTAGAAAATCCAAGAACTTTGGCTCGATACCACTTGATGTGCGCATGGTAGCGTATGCCATGACCCTTGGATTTTAGGTCAACAACTCGTTGAACTCAAGACCCCGTTGGATTCGCAAACCCAATAACCCTTGACGTGGAGTTGGGGTGCTCACGAATCTCCCCTTGAAGATGAACACGTCCCTAAGAAAATTAGGTTAAACCAAGTTGAGCAAGTTCAATCGTTTAATCTAATCTACTAAGAACTTGATCAAAAACTAGAAGAAAACTCTAAGCAAGATTGTGGTCGCCACAAGCAAAGCTTGATAAGACCAAAGAGGTAGTTCTTAATCACCAAAGAACAAGAAAATTCTGAAAAGAAATCACTCAAAATATCATCAAAAAGCTGCCGCTATAGCAGCGATTTTAAGCCTTTAAATAGGCATACAAATAACATGCTAGGGTTTTGTAGTAAAACAAACTACTTAACTAAATGGACTAGCTTAAACACATCATAAACGAACTAAACTAACTATAATCAGCCCAAACCAGCCCAAGTGAAGTGGATTTGGGCTTAATAAAATCCGCTTGCTCCAAACCAGCCCAAGTGAACCATCTTGATGCCTCTTAGCCCGTTACACCACCAATGAATTAGCGCCCTCCAAGTGTTCAATCCTCACACTTAGCTGGTTATTTGGACCTTCTTCTAGGCCTTGTTCAGCCCAAATAGTGTAGACCAACAGTGGAGAATGCTCAGCCCAACTTGCTTGGTTTTCTTTTTCAAGTGTATCCAAAATCAGTCCATGAAGAGCATCCTTCATTCGTCTTGTTCTAGCTCTAGTCATAGACCATCCAAGCCTTGAAGTACATCCTCAGTCACCTTGGGAGCTTGCTCAACTCCATTGTCACGTGCTTGACCTTCTTGGGACCTATCAAAAGTTGTGATTTTTTGTTGTTGATCTGAAAAAAAAAAATTTTGCGTCACTGTTCACGACTATGGCATCACTGTTCATCGTCACTATTCACGCGCGGGTGGAACATTGCTCAATCCACAAAAAGTACTGTTCATCCGATTTTTCCAGAATTTTTTTTTCTAGTTTTTGTTTTGTTTGTTTTTGGTAGTTGATCTTTTGTATTGTGTAAGTTGTTTTGTTTTGTTAAAGAAAAAAAGAAAAAGAGGGTTGTTAGATTGAAAAATATTATTGAGTGGAAAAAGTCATAAAAGTGAGATCTTCGTAAAAGCCAAGAATTGGAGGAAAATTTGTCTATTTTTATTGGTTATTGATGTTGAGTTGTGAAGATTTTCAACAGTTTGATGGTGAATTCCAAAGAGGCCTCTATGAAAGCAGAGATAGTTGGGATACTAGAAGATCGACTGATAAGAAAAGCCATTCCAAATCCTCTACAAAGGCGGTTAATGACGAATATGACTATGAGTGCAATGCTTCAAAGAGGAGGGAGAGGTCTTCGAAATCCAAATCCTCTAAGAGTCATCGTTTAGATTCAATATGGGATGAGATGAAGGATCGATGTGCATCTTTCATAGAAGAGTTGAATAAGTTTGTGGACAAATATGAATCACATATTGTTGCTTCAAGGGAGACGAAAAATCAAGTAATCCATGAGGAGGAGCATCAATTGACTGTGGAGCTTGAAGTTGAAGAACATCTACAACCTATGGAGGTGTATATGGAGGAGAAGATTGGAGCTAAGGTGTCACCTTTGGAGCCAAATGAAACTGCAACACCATCTTTGGAGAAGCAAAGCCTAGCTGAGCAACCAATGGAGGAATGTGCTGAAGTAGAAGACGAAGCACCATTAGAGGTGCCATTGCAAGAGCCACCAAATGTTGAATTGCCTCTTCAGATCATGTCACATTTTTCATCAACTATGGGCGACGATTCGAGGATGAATCATTTAGAAGAGGGGGAATTTGATACGTGCATGGTGATGCCCGTCTCAGTCTTAGAAGATTCATCAACGGATATCACCATCCTGTGCAAATTGAAAGTTTCGAAGTGGTCAAAACATGGTAATGGAGCATGGAAGATGGCTTACTTAGCATCCACTGAAGGGACCAAGGGTTGGTGGTCACGTTTGAGGTTGAAAGTGCGAGGACGGATCTTCAACGGACGTGACCAGAAGCCAGCCACGGGTTGGCTACGATGAGCCGCGCCCATGGCTCAAAGGGTTTCACCCGCGGCTCAAGTGCAGCTTGTGTTTCTGATGGAAGCTGCAGCTCAGGCCGTGCCACAGCCTTCCCAGTGGCCTAGAACAATAGTTTTACGATTTTCATTATTTTTCATTAGTTTTTAGTTTAGTTTTAAATTATATTTAATTTAGACTTTTCATTTATGTTTCTTAGGGTTTGTACGCCTATATAAGGCTAACTATTGTCGTTTATTATTAAGTTTATGTTGAATTATGAATTAAATCAATAAAATTGATTTTCCTCCCTTTGAGGGATTTTCGTTAGTTCTTGGGATGAGAACTTTCGTGTGGCTTTTCAAGAGCGATTCTTGAGAGTTGTTTCTTATACCTTAAGTTCTAATCAACATGTGTGATTAGGGTTTAGGTTTTCTTCTTGTTAGATTCAAATAGTTTCATTCCACAGGGTTAGATTGGGGTCGAGTGAGTCGACGAGAATTTGTATTTTGATAATTTGATCCAATTCTGCGGGAGGGATCGGATTGGGTTATTGCCTGATCTTTAAGAAAGTCCTTTTGGGAAGATTCCTGTATGAAGATTCGAGGGTTTTAGGAGAGTCGCCTTCCTAGGGTCCCCATTTCTCCGTCACTTTTTTCTCTCTACATCCCTCTAGATGTGTGTAACAGTGTGTTTTTTTGTGTCTTGGGACCCAAAGAAACCACTTTTTTCCTTCTCTAAAGAGGTAGGGTTCTTTTCTCAAAAGATTCACCCCAAAATGTTAATGCAACTTTCCACAACTAGGTCGTGGCAAGGCCTTACCCACAGCCTTGCTTCCTCCCTTTTCGACCAAGGCCGCACCCCAGGCCGTGGCAAGGCATTGCCCGCGGCCTTGGTGAGAATGTTTCGATTCTCTTCCATGCTATATTTCACCTTGAAGACGGTTGAACTAGATTTTCCTCAAAAAATTGAAAGTTTTATCCCTTTGAATAATCTTTCCAAATCAACAAGAATCACATCATTTGAATGTCGGTAGGATGAGATATAGTTGAAATACTAAAAACTGGTTGGAACAGCTTTGCAGTACAAATGTGCTTCAGATACTTGGAATTTTGACCATTGAAACATGAGAACTAGACTTTGATGTCTACATATGAATTGTAGATCATTGTCTTAGCTTCAAAATGATTCATGAATCACCTTAATCCAATAGCTCTAGTTCAATTTATCATCAAATCACTGAAACATATCCAGGCTACCAAACTGTTTCCTTTCCAATTCTTCTTCCTCTATTGCTTCTTTGCACCACTTTGCAGATTTCTTGACTTTAACTCATCACCAACTTCAAATCATCTCAAAATATCATCCAAATGCTATCCAAATTTATCCAAATTGGTGATGAAATGTACAAACCCTACAAAAATGATACAAAATCACATGTAAATCACACCTTTACACAATTTGGCATTCAAATCACAAATGAGAAGAAATAGCTAAGAAATAGAGAAAAACTCATAGAAAAATCCTAAAAACCTACTAAAAGCTAATGCACTTTAGCACTTATCAACAACATACTCCACGTTCTCAAGATGTTCCTCCAAAGCATCACCAGGTCTTCTGTCGGGAGTATGTACTTAAGGTTGGTCTCACTAAATACCAACTGCATCATTAGCATTATCCTTACTATTGTTTTGTTCCATCTCCATCTGATGCAAATCTTTCGGCTAGTCAAATTATCCTATTAAGTCTTAGGAATATACTGAAGCTTTTCTATACGATTGCCTGGCCCCTTTGTATGTCCTTTATGTCCTTCCTCCATCTTGTCTTTGCCCTTTGCTTTACTCCATTGACACCTTGAGACATCGTGTCCCTATTTACAACAGCAGCGAAAATACAAAGGTAGATCTTCATAAACTAGATGTTGCCAGAAATCACTCTCCCCAACAGCAATCCAAACATGATCTGGCAGATTCTTGGAAATATCCACATCCACAGATACCCAGAGGCGCACCAAAGGGCTTAGCGGACTACCTGCCTAGCTCTCGCCAGGACTCAAGTCAGGCACTCACTCAGAACATCCAAGCATATTTAACCCAAAATAAAATACATTCATATAATGTAACTTAAAGGTACAAGTATCACTAAAAGTTTACATGCCAAAATATACATATTATTTACAATAATAGCCCAAACAGTTTGGCTATCCAAAATAAGTAAAATTTTCACTATATCCAAAACTTGTCGTTCCAGCTTTAATATTTCAGGGAACCTGGGTAAAGGAAAACAAATGAAATGAATGAGCTATAATAGCCCAGTGAGTGCCCAAGTCATGCAACCATACCAGGAATTCATTATTTTATGGAACAAAATAATTGACAAGTTAAATAAGCAGGGTATGAACAATTTAATTAACAAGTAGTCAATGGCAGATACAGGGCTCAACTATAGGAGCAAGCTCAACCGCAGGAGGAGCAAGTACCGATCATGTAACCATGACGTTAGGACCGAGATAATAGCTCAGATCCTAGCCAAGGGTCATACCAGTATTAACAAGAAAGTACCCTAACCAGGGAGTAATCTCGACCTTGGAGGGCCAACAAGCAAGCATGAAAGTTCAATCCGGAGTTGGCCTCTTTGAGGATTCACAACTCAAGGGAAAGAACAACACGCCCTAAAACACCCAGCACCTTATATCCTCCCACGCATGACCGGGTTGACTAACCGTGAAGGTAACGGTGAAGTTAGTCACAAAAGTCTCAAGCACAAATAACACGTTGGATCACAAAAGCACGTAACACATTGCGGAATAGATGTGATAAAGTACACATCATTCCTCAAGTAACACATGTTATAAAATAACAATTACAAGCATTGTTAGTGTATGCCCTAAAACCAAGTTGGTTTTTGGGATTTTTATTACGCTTATTTCGTGTTATACTTATATATGTGGCATTTTCTTTGTCATTTAATACTTGTTATCAATATTACTTGTTTATTTGATAAAGTCCATAGAATATTAACTGTGTATAAGAGATTGTAAGAGTTACAATGATGAGACTCTTATTACACATTAAGTTATATTCTTAAATATACCTAGTCGTAGTATTAATGAGATTGGACATCATTAATATGGGAAGACTAGCACATACTTTGCCTCTACTTATGGTAAGTAGTAGTTGATCTTGTCAACTATGGCGTGTGACACCTAAGCTGGTATGTGAATGCTTGTTAGAGAACAAGTTCATTGGATTGATCCGCCAAGAGTTAATATTCATAGTGCTAATGAATTATACTCTTAATAGCAATGGTGTAAGTGATCCTTAGACTTGAGATTACCATAGTATCTTGAGTGTGGATTGCTATGCTTTGACTCTATTGCTCGGTGCTCGTAAAAGAGTAGCCCATACGGTAGAGATTGGGTATACTATGAAGCATGGAAGGATAGTGAGTAATCGATATAGGATTCACCACTCCTTATTATAGGAGAGTATATCCCGGATTGGCCACTTGTTGAAATATGACTTAAAGAATCTTTTGCGCAAAAGTGAAAGTATGACTTGAAAGAGTTTCAAGGTTATACTTTTATGGAAAGTTATATTTCGGGAACAAGAAATCATTAATTAGTCATTTAAAAATTGCGCACTACATTCTTAGACTAATTGGGATATAGTGTGGTGAAAGGATATTAATTACACGATAACATTGTCATTGATAGGTGTAGTCTACCATGACTTTTCTATTCACTTGGGTGGTCATAATGCATTGCTAGACGCCACTCATGATCTATAAGTGCAAATTAATTAATTAGTGAATTAATGATAAATTAAAGTGTTAATTTATCTAGCTCTTAATTAATTAATTAATGAGTTATAATTTGTACTTATTGCCAACGTGAATGGAACCTAATGGGTCACACACAATAAGAACATGGTCTTTGGGTTAAATTGTTATTAAGATAAGTATAAGATACTTATGGGGTTAATTTATGTGATAAATTAACTTAAAGGACTTAATTATAAATATTCTAAGTCTTGATGGAAATTAGTTTCCTAAAAGGAATTAAGAAGCTATTTGGTTTCCTTTTGGAATAGGTTTCCTAAAGGAATAGGATTAGCTTAAGGTAAGCTTCCTAAACCTTCTTAGTTTCCAATTGCTCTTGTTTCCTTAAAGACAAGGATACTACATCTATAAATAAGTCCATGCCTTGACTCTTGGAAGATTGATGAAACACAAGATAAAATCTAGAGAGAGAAAAATTGAGAGAGGCGTGTTTTCTCCCAAGAAAAACGCCACACCCTCTTCTCCCTAAGGGTTAGGGTTTTGTCTTCCTCCTCTTCTTGTTCTTGTGTTCTTCATGATATTCAAGGGAGCTAGCACTCAAAAGGCAAGGCAAGCAAGCCCAAAGGTTCCTAAAGATCATGTTCGTGTGGATACCGTTGGAGGCTCGACACTTGGAGGGCTTTTCATGGTAGATCAACACCTTCATCAAATAGGATCTTGCCCTTTGAAGCATAGAAACCTTCTATGCTTGAGGTATTTGTGCTAAACACCCTTTAATCGTATAGATTACATCAAAGAGATCCATGGCTAAGGTAATAAATTTTTAAATTTTCCGCTGCGTTACTCCCCTTATTACCTTACAAGCATAACATAATATTTCATGAATCATGCCCACATAGAGACACTCACCTGGAATGCCTAGGAAAATATTTCGTAAAATGGTCGAGACTCGCTTTCAGGTCCTGAAATTCAAAAGAAATAATCTAATGAAAATCGGATTAAGGCCCTAAGTAAATTAGTAAGAAAGTTTAGGAAATAACCCAATTATTTTTAGGGTTTAGGTTCTAGGGTTTTTTAGAGTTTAGGGTTTTACCCTAGGGTTTAGGGTTTTAGATTTAGGGTTTTCATTTTAGGGTATTCTTGTTCTAGGAAAATTTAATTCGTTTCTAGATCATTTTCTAAAAATTTCTACACACCAAACTCCTAAATTTAACATTTTCTAGGTTAGAAATTTCATCTATCATTTTTCCTTTTTTATTTCTACCAAAATTTCGGCAGCATCTCCCCTTAAAATCGGACTAACCCAAAATTTTTCCTACAAGAAATCAACCAATCAATCCAATTTCCAACAAGTTCTATAGCTTCCATGTTTAAATCAAACTCAATTTCACTTAAAATTCCACTCAAATTCAAGAGTTCAAGTCCAAGTTTCTTCAACCATTCAACACATAATACATATTATTTTTAAGGTTTAAATGCTATCCACTAGTCTATCTAACCAAGAGAACACTTTAATTAACAAGTAAACTTTCATTTCAAACTTAAATCTTCAAGTTCTAATATCAAGTATCTAGTATTAAACTTGTACAAAAGGCTAATTAAAACTTGAAATTAATAGCAAAAGTTCATAGTAAATACATCAATCAAGCTTAGATCTTTGCTTAGGAAGAAGAAGAGCTCACTTTCTATGGTGAAGATTGTCCAATATTTGGAGAGAAAGCTTCAAGAAAATGAGAGTAAAAGAGAGGAAAAGAGAGAATAGGGAGGGTTGGCCAAGAGAAGAAAGAAAAGAGAAAGAAATAGGCCAAGAAAATAGAAAAGAAATAAAGAGAAAAGTGGGAAAAAGAGTGACCAATTATAGCAAGACAAGAGTCATCCTAGGGTTTATGCTTTTAAGGAAATAATACTAACTTGGTTAAATTTGATTAGTGAAGATTTTAATCACTTATCACCTAGTAATTAGCAAACTTTGTGGCACAAATTTTAAAGCAAAAGAGAGAAGAATAGAGAGAGAGACAGGGCCGGCCATGAGGAGGGGGAAAAAGACAAGAGAATAAGTGAAATTTTGAGTCACTTTTTGAACTAAAGCTCAATTAGTCAAAAGGCTTGAAAATGGTAGAATTAGTTAGTCAAAATTAAACACTATTATAAACTAATGGTCCAATGAAATTAATCCAAATTGGGTACTTAGGTGTCCCACTTAATAATGAAGAATCTTATTTACTTAACCTAATTAACTTAAAAAATCTTCCAACTAATAAATCAAGGATTAATGCTAAACTCCAAATAAAAGAATTTCTCTTTTAAGTGCATTTTCGGTATTTCCCTTTTTCTTTTTTCTTTCTCTATTTTTATTATTTTTTTCTACTAATGGACATACATGAATTAAATAGTTCTTGTATGAATTTCTAGGGTGTTACAGTAGCAATAGCAGCTTCTATCTTTAATGGCGAGCTAACTGCATTAGCAATCGTGAAAAAAGCCACCTTGTCAAAGAAGTGAATAGGGAGGCCCTCTAAAGCAACCCAAACTAGTGCATGAGTAGATTCCACATCCACCCTAAACTTACTTGACCACTTGAAGACCCTCATAGGGAAATCGTGTACCATTCTCTTGCAAAAACTTGATTGCCGATTCACCTTTGCATAGAGGAGTAGGCTTAATATTGAGTGGAGAGTTAAATTTGTTTAGCAAAACATCAGCGAAAAATCTTAGAGGTTTCGGTTGTTGCCCTTCAACCATAGGTTGAATGGACTCCACGATAAACCTTAATTTTCAAAATAGGCAAGAGAGGGAAAATCGTAGAGAGAGAAAGTAGCAGTAGACTGCACCTATCAATGACAATATTACCATATAACTAATATCCTTTCACCACGCTATATCCTAATTAGTCTAAGAGTGTAGTGCGCACTCATTAAATGACTAATTACTAATTTCTTGTTCCCAAAATATAACCTTGAAACTCTTTCAAGTAATACTTTCACTTTTGTGCAAAAGATTCTTTAAGTTATATTTCAACGAGTGGCCAGTACAGGATATACTCTCCTATAATAAGGAGTGGTGAATCTTATATTGATTACTCACTATCCTTCCATGCTTCATACTACACCCAATCTCTACCATATGGATTACTCTTTTATAAGCACCAAGCAATAGAGTCACAGCATAGCAATCCACACTCAAGATACTATGGTAATCTCAAGTCTAAGGATCACTTTACCATTGCCATTAAGAGTACAATTCATTGGCACTATGAATGGTGACTCTTGACAAATCAATCCAATGAACTTGTTCTCTAACAAGCATCCACATACCAACTTAAGTGTCAGACACTATAGTTGATGCGATCAACTACTACTTACCATAAGTATAGGCAAAGTATGTGCTAGTCTTTTCCTATTAATGATGTCCAATCTAATTAATACTACGACTAGGGATATTGAAGACTATGACTTATGTGTATTAAGAGTCTCATCACTGTAACTCTTATAATCTCTTACACATAGTTAATATTCTATGAACTTTATCAAATAAACTAGTAATATAAATAACAGGTATTAAATGACAAAGAAAATGTCACATAAATTGCTATAACATGAAATAAGCAAAATATACAAATCTCAAAAACTGACTTGATTTTATGGCATACACTAATAAAATCCCACTTGCACTAAAACTAATCACCCAAGGTTTTAGGCCATAAGCATGACCATCATGCCTTTTCTGGGATAAGGCCATGGTGAAAGGATTAGTGACATTAACCTTGTGGGAACTTTTTCTATTTTTATGTCATTTATATCAAACTATATTTAAAAATAGATGGTGATACCAAAATATAATTTTGGATCATAGATGAGACCTCAGTTCCTTGATTATGTGATAGCACATTTGTTTTATTAAAACAATGGAAGGAACTATTCTTTGTTCAATAAAAGAATCATTTGATCCAAAATAACTTCTAAAGCTATCATGTAATTGGCCTTTGTTGTAGAATATGTTGTAGTGTCTATTGTAAAAACCCTTCTATCCACTATAATACAAAACAGCAATTCATCTTACGATTTGCTTATCATTCCTATTGGATTAAAAGCTTGCGTCTTTTAAATCCACACACTTCCTAAGTGTGATCTCCAAAGTCAAAGAATTTTTCTTTAGTCCTTCTCAAGTACTTAAGAATATTCTTGACAGCCATCTAGTGACCCTCGCTAGACTTGCTTGCAACACTTAAAGCATAGGAGACATCAGGTGTCATACATAGCATAGCATATATAATAGTACCTATTGCAAAAGCATATGGGATCTATTGCATGTTATCAATCTCGACAAGTTCCTAAGAGACATGTCTCACGAAAGAGTAATCTCCTTTTACATAGGTAAAACCCCTTCTTCGATTGCACCATATTAAACCCTTCAGCTTCTTGCCTATGTACTTGGATTTAGTGAGACCAAGCACCCTCTTAAATCTATCTTTATAGTCTTATTATTCCCAAATTAGAGGTCACCTCTCCTTAATTAAGAAATTCTTGGACAACCATACATTTACCCTTAAAGTATGTTGTTTCCTATTAATGATATGTCATCCACATATAGTATCAAGAAAGCAAAAAAAGGCTCCCACTCAACTTTGCATTTACACAAAGCTTGTCTTCATTCTTGAGAAAATCAAACTCTTTGATTATCTCATCAAAATGAATGCTCCAACACCTTGACGCTTGCTTGAGTCCATAAATGGACTTTTAAAACTTGCTTACCATATGACTATCAATGGAAGTGAAGGCCCAATGAATGTGTTATATACACACCATTAGTAAATTTCTATTAAGGAATGTGGTCTTCATATTCATTTGTCATAGCCATAATGGTAGCTATTGCAAGAAAAATCATAATGGATTTAAGCATGGCTATTGGTGGAAGGATTTCTTTCAAAGACAAAACTTTGATAGGAATCCCTTTCCCATTAACCTTTCTTTATAGGTAACTACGTTACCATCTATATCAGTCTTTCTCTTAAGACCTATTTCTTTATCCCTTTAGGTGACTTGACCAAAGTCCGTACCTTGTTCTTGTACATAAAATCCATTTTGGATTTTATGGCATTTTGCCACATCAGCGAATCTACATTAGACAAAGCCTCTTCGTGACTAGTAGGTATGTCAACATATATGATTGGTCCATTACTGCTCTTTAATGAGAAGTCTATATTCCTCATGAGTATAACGTACTAATAGTCTTTCAAAGATTTTGTGCTTTTGAGCTTCCGTTGCGCCTCATCAACATGTGGTGTAAGCTCTAATTCCTATTGTTGATCTTTGTCAATTCATGGTTCTTGAACTTTTCAAGTTCTATCTTGCTCCCACTATTTCTTTTAAGAATAAACTATTTTTCTAGAAAAAGAAATTCCTTCAGACATACATTTTGCTCAATAGGATTATAGAAATGGTGTCCATTGTTTTCACAAGGATACCCCACAAATAGACATTGGTTAGACTCATCACTAAGCTTGTCTAACATGAACCACTTCAACTAAGTGAAAGATCTCAAGTCTTTCTACGAGGTTGATTCGGATTCTTACTATATCATATGTCATATGAGGTGGTATCAACAATATTCATGGGAGCATGGTTGAGTGTGTGGAAATCGGCATTTAAGGCAAAATCCCTAAAATGAGGTTAAGAATTGTAGCTTGGCTCAACGAACATTGCACGATATCTCATAGGGTACAATTTCTCCTCTTAGACACATCATCAACTATGGCATGTAGAGTGGAGAGCATTGAGGAAGAATCACATTCTCCAATAAATATTTTGAAACATTTAATTTTAAGTATTATCGACATAGATCAAATCTTAGTGTCTTAATACTTTTGCCAATTTGATTTTCTTACTTCAACCCTCATGACTTTGAACATTTCAAAGGCCACGGATTTGTGTATCATAAGATCTACGTAATCATATCTTATATGATCATCCATGATATTGATGAAGTATGACAAACAACCTCTAGCATGGATGGACATTGGGCCACATAATCTATATGTAGAAGCCCATGAAAATCACAAGTACATTCACCTTTTCAAATAAAAGGTGTTTTGGTCATCTTACAAGTAAAAAAGACTTGCATGTCTCAAGCAATTCATAATCGAATGAGTCCAAGTATACATCTTTTATATAACTTGGAGATGCATTTCTCATTCACATGACCAAGTCTATGATGCAAAAAGTATCAACGTTAAAAAATATTGAGTTTTTGTTTGTGTTTGAGAATAGACTTATGAAGGTCTAGAATTTGTAAACCATTGTTTTCATGATATAGTACCACATAGAACACTATCACATAAAAGAACAACATTCATTCTCTTTTGTAAGTATAAATCCTTCCACATCTAATGTGAAATAGATTTTATGTTTGTAGGCCCTATGTGCAACCTAAAAAGGGGTGAATTAGGATGTTCAATAACTAGTGTAATTATGCTCAAATTATATTCCAATTTAACTAGACAATTTTTGCCCAAGTGACTTCACACATAGCAATAATGATAAAACAAATAATATGACAAGTAATCAATATAAAGAACAGTAAAGTAAAAGAGAGAAAGAGACAAAACTGATTTATAGT